>OU015747.1:47356208-47366368 GCA_907169655.1 Acomys percivali | reverse complement strand
AGAAGAAGAAGAAGAAGAAGAAGAAGAAGAAGAAGAAGAAGAAGAAGAAGAAGAAGAAGAAGAAGGAGAAGAAATAGATGAAACCAGGTGGTAGTGGCGCACTCCTTTAATCCCAGCACTCAGGCAGAGGCAGGCAGATCTTTGTGAGTTCAAGGCTAGCCTGGTCTACAGAAAGAGTTCTATTCTAGTATAGCCAGGGCTACACAGAGAAACCCTGTCCAAAAAATCAAAAACAAAACAACAACAACAACAGGACCCAAATAAATAAATAACTGTAAGGGGCTAGAAAGATGGCTCAGCCATTAAGAGCCCTGGTTGCTCTTCCAGAGGACCCAGGTTTTACTCCCAGCACCCACATGGTGACAAATAACTGTCTACAACTCCAGGCCTAGGAGAATCTGATACCCTCTGTGGGCACTATATGTACATAGTACACACATACATACATGCAGAAAACACACTCAAATACATAAAATAAAAATACATCGCTGGGGCTAGAGAGGTGGCTCAGTGGTTAAGAGCGCCACCTGCTCTTCCAGAGGTCCTGAGTTCAATTCCCAGCAACCTCATGATGGCTCACAACCACCTATAATGTAATCTGATACCCTCTTCTGCAGATAAAGCACTCATATTCAATAAATAAAATAAATAAATAAATAAAAAATACATCGCTGGGTGGTGGTGGCACATGCCTTTAATCCCAGCACTCAGGAGGCAGAGGCAGTTGGATCACTGTGAGTTCGAGGCCAGCCTGTTCTACAAAGTGTGTTCAGGACAGTCAAGGCTACACAGAAAAACCCTGTCTCAAAACAAAACAAAAACAAAAACAAAAACAAAAACAAAAACAAAAACCACCACAAAAAAAATCAGTCAAAAAAAAATTTTTTTAATGTGCATTAATGTGAAAGTGTCAGATCTCTTGGAACTGGAGTTACAGACGGTTGTGAGCTGCCATGTGGTTGCTGGGAATTGAACCTGGGTCCTTTGGAAGATCAGCCAGTTCTTAACCACTGAGCCATCTCTCCAGCCCTCAAAAATTTTTTTTAAATGTTTAAAAGTTGTGTTCTTAAGCTTCCATCTGTGTTGTGGGAGGGAATAGCGTGAGCCTTATGTGTGAGGGCCCAGGCCTTCAGAAGTTTCAGGAACATGCCTGAGCCTCAGAAGAGATGAAACCGGGGCCAGGATCAACTTCTTCTGGGCTCCTATGACTGTCCCAGCCTGTGTGGCCAGGGCCTTCTTTATCCCTACCGCCCCAGCAGGGGAGGCCCTAGACACCCCCAGATCAGCCGGCTGGGATACATTTAGAAACTGGCTCAGGGTTTCAAGTTGAGCCCAGCCTGATGAGTAGGGGCCGCCATCTGGAGCCTGTTTTCCTGTCTCCTGGCAGCGGCTCTCAGCAGGGTTTGTGGAAGGGCAGAGAGGGACAGCCAGCTCCCAAGTCAACGGCCGGCCGGCTGGCCCCCAGTTGAATCCTGGCCCTGCCGCTGGCTGGGCCACATCATGCTTCTTGCCGCCTGGTCTTAGTCATCTCATTTGTAAAATGAGAGTGTGATCGGGTGCTCACTTTAAAATGCTGCTGCCACAAATGCTACTCCGGATCCAGGATGCAAACTTGTACAGTATTTATTTTGTGCCTGGCTTGTTTTGCTCAGCAAAACATCCTGCATCGTTCACCTGTGCTGTAGCAGGAGTGAGAATTTCTTTCTTTCTACTTGTGGCTTAACCACAGTCCACGGTTTGGCTCTGACACACCCTCCGGTTATCAATCCATCTGTTGGTGGACACTGGGATTGTCCCTCGTTTTGGCTGTTATGAGGTACGAGGTACCACACCTTATGATCCAGAGCTCCAGGCGATCAGCATACCTGACTTAGATCCTGTGTTCAGGGTTGGGGGTACACACCCAGACACAGAGTTGGGTCAACCAGGCCAGTGTCTGCCGAATCCCCAAGCTGCCAGGAAGTGGCGGCAAGGGCTCAATTACCCCACGTGCGTCGTGCGTCAATTCTTGTTCTTGCTTGTTCTTTTTCTTAAGAGTCAGAGAGGCACGGGCAAGCGACAGCATTAGCCACATTGGGCTGTGGGAGCCACAGTGCTCTTGGATGGTGTGCTGAGGGAAAGTAGACTGCAGGAGCCTGGAGGAAGGAAGCCTGGGGACAGTGCTCTCTGCCTGGGGTATTCTCCCTCAGGGGATGCTTTTCTTAGGGATGCCGGGACCCCTAGCCCAGTGCCTGTTCTGTCTCCAAAAGTTCTAGATAGAGATGGCAGAGTTCTCCCCAAAAGCCACTGTTTAGAAGGGGCGGGAAGAGCCACCTGGCTCCTGGCCTGAGAGCCCCTGGACTGGAGGACACAGACCTAGCCTTGGTGGGGTAAGGCAGCAGCTGTGTGCTCGAGTACTGCCCATTTAAACCCAAGTGACAGAGTGTAGGAGCTGCGAAGATGCTAGAGGCTGCCAAGCTAACGTCAAGGTGGTTCAGGCAGCGTTTGATGAGGGCCTTGGAGATTCTCCCTTTGAAATTTCTGTTGTCAGGGCAGCCAGGATTGGAAGCTCCCAAGGCAGCTTCAACATTTCCAGATAGATCTGGGAGGGGGGGAGTTGGGGGGGGTGAGGGGCTGATGCTGGAGAGGCCAGAGCCTGCTCCAACATGATCAACAGAACACATCCAAGTCCATCCAGTCCCTGGTCAGCTTCACAAAACACCTAGCCTGTTCCCTCCGGTCCTCCAGCCCCCCAGATGCAGTGGCTGCAAAGGGCCACCTTTGGGGCACATCATCCTACACAGCGAAGATCACTATGAGGGAAACAGGGCCACCATGAAAGGGAGGACTAGGAGGCCAGATAGAGTTGGTCAGCACCTGTAAAGCTATGGGAGGCTGGCCAACGGCCACACCATCCTCAGAAGAGACTGCTGGTGCTAGCTGGGTGCGCATCAGGACACCCCTGGAATGCGGCTGGGGGAGGCACCAGCTCACTTCTTAAGCCATCTCTTCTAGAAGCTGCACACAGATAAAAGGTCCCCAGCTAATGAGGATTCTGGTTCAAGTTTTGAAATCCACAGCAAGCCCACTCCGCATAATAATGCATCAGAAACACAACAATCCTTTAATCCCCAAGGAATTAATTGCTGGGCCCAGAGATTCCGAGCACGCCCCTGGAATCCTTAATTTCTTGAGCTCGGGGGTTCTGAAAAAAGCGACTGATGTGATGCTGGCTTCTACCGTCAGGAAGACTCCCACAGCTTCCACAAAGGGCCAGATTGTCTGAGCGGCTTTCTCTGTAGGACTCATGTGTGAGGGCATCTGAATTAACGGCAGCTTAGAAATTTTGCTGCTGGGTGGGACGTAGTGGGCTTGAGTCTGAGGAGGCTCAATGGCAGTTCTGTGGCCTTGGGCATCATCCCCGGCGCCATCTGAAGCCTGTCCTCACTCACCCTACCTACGTCGGCCCAGGCAGGCACAGGTGTCTCATGGCAAATGCGGGGAGCTGGCTTGACCATCTGCAAGGTGGATGCTCTGAGAGGAGCCAGGCAGAGGACTGTAATGGAACACCCACTCAGGGTGTACTGTGAAGGATACAGGAAAAAAAAAAAGGCATGTGGGAGAAGCTGTCTTAGTCAGGTGCCTGGGCTCTGGGAAAGAATTACAGGGTGGGTTTTCATTCAACCCCAGCAAAGAGACTGTCATGCCTGAGTCAAGAGCCTTGACCTGCAAACCTGCAGTGGTGAGGGGAGCCTGAGGGGAGCCTGGAGGGAAAAGTAAAATCACCATCCCCCGTGTCACCTCAGGATGGGCCTCCCGCTGCTCATATGTACCAGGCACGTGCTGGGGCTCAGAGGTAGAGGTGCCTTCCATGCATGAGGCTTAGGCTCAGTCCCCAGTATTGTCAAAATAACAATAATAATGTGGAGTGCTACTGAGGAGGACACCTGGCATTGGCCTCTGGCCTCTACAAACATGCACACACAGTGCACTTATTCATGAGTGTGTGTACACAGCCTCACACAGGTGTGTCCATACATGCTACACTAATTTCCCAATGATAATGCAACAAGTTTCCACACACTCAGGCTTAAAAGGGGCTGCCAGGGCTAAATAGCATCCAGTATTTTATTATATTTTTATTATATTATATTTTATTATATTATATTTTTAATTTTGTGTGTGTGCGTGCGGGCACCCATGGAGGTCAGAAGGGGCTGTCGGATCCCTTGGGCCTGGAGTCACAGGCATTAGTAGGCACCGGTGGGCACTGGGCCATCCCTCCTACCCCACATGCACTCTGCCTCCCTTGGCGTGGTTCCTGCCCTGGTCCTCTAAGTGTGGAAGTCTTATCCCCAGTGCAGCATATTATAACATATAGAAGGCCTGGACTTTGGGGTCCTTGGCCTGACAAATTAGGCCAGAGAGAGATTTCATATTGCCAAAAGCCACATCCGTGAGGCCAGGTGGGGGGCAAGCCTCCATCACGTGCAGAGTCTGCTGGTCCCAGATTTCCCAACCTCCAGACCTGAGCATTAAAGTCTGTTTTTTCTAAATTTTCAGGCGAAAGTGTTTTCGCAGCAGTCTACACAGACTTTCCTTAGCTTGTGGCCTCATCACTCCTTGCCTCCTTGTTTGTTTGTTTGTTTTAGACAAGGTCTGGCTATTTAGCCCAGACAGGCCTTGACTTCTTGTTTTCCTGTCTTAACGTACTGGTGCTGGGAATACAGGTGTGTGTCAGCATGCCTGGCTATGCCTCTGTCCCCATATTTTCCTTCTGAGCCTCTCCTCTGGGTCTCTCTTCCTTATTCTGTTTTGTTTGTTTGTTTTTGTTTTTGTTTTTCTGGTCAGGATTTCTCTATGTAATCCTGGCTGTCCTGGAACTCACTCTGTTGACTAGCCTGGCCTTGAAATCACAGGTATCTGGCTACCTCTGCCTCCGGAGTGCTGGGATAAAAGGTGTGCGCTTAAAACCTTTGCTTATTTGTTTTTGTTCCTTTTTCTTTTTTAATTATTGTGTACATGTGCATGCACATGCTTGTGTATGGGTGGGTATTTGTGGGGTGTTCAGGTGTGTGTGTGTTTTGTATGGGTGTATGGCTGTGTGAATAGGTGTGGAGGGTTGGGGGTATATGGGTGTGTGTGGGTGTATGAGTGTTGGGGGGGCTGTGAGCATGCCAGTGGTACACAGATGGAGGTCAGAGGGCAACTTGTGGGAGTCAGTGCTCTTTTTCCATGGTGGGTTCTAGGGATCAAATTCGTGTCGTCATGCTTGTGCCGTAAACGCATTACCCACTGAGCTATCCTGTCAGCCCTCTACCCGAGACAGGATCTCTCTTCACAGCCCTGGCTAAACCAGAACTCAGGTCCTCTGGAAGATTAGCACATGCTCATAACCACTGAGCCATCTCCCAGCCCTCAGTTGCCTCCTTCCTTTGTGAAGGTCTAGGTGGCCTGTGTCTTAGCTTGCTCATCTCATTTATATTACCCTACACACACACACACACACACACACACACACACACACACACACACACACATTGCTTTTTTTGTTTGTTTGTTTGTTTTTCGAGACAGGGTTTCTCTGTGTAGCTTTGACTGTCCTGGACTCACTTTGTAGACCAGGCTGGCCTCAAACTCACAGTGATCCACCTGCCTCTGCCTCCTGAGTGCTAGGATTAAAGGTATGCGCCACCACGCTAGACCATATTGCTATTTTTTGAGACAAATATCACTGCCTGGCCTGGAAACTGGCTATGAAGACCAGGCTGGCCTTGAACTCATAGAGACCCACCTGCCTCTGCCTTCCAAGTGGTGGCATGCAACACCACACATGATCTATGTGCCTCTTGAGGAAGAGCTGTCCTTGTCCTTGGTCCTTTTCAGATAGCCTGAAGCGACCATCTCACTTCCAGCCCCTCCATTTAATTACATGTGCATGCACACGGACATATGTACAATGATTTAAAAAAAGAAAAAGGGAGAGACCCTCAGAGGAGCAGCTCAGAGGACAGAGGCATCCCCAGGCATGCTGGCACACGCCTGTAACCCCCAGCATTCATTCATTTTTCCAGGTAAGGAATCCTTCCCAGGGTCCAGAAACTCAAATAGGGACACATCTTTTGGGGCCCAGCTGTCTGTAAGCATCCTGCCTCGCTGAACACCCCTGTGCACAAGGGGTGAGCATTCATCTCTGAGCCACCACCGTCCTAGTCCACGGTCCTAGTCCTCATGTTTGTCACAGCCATTCAGGAATGAAAGGCAAATGTGCCTGGTGGCTTTTACCTGTTCACTCTGTTGATATGGAGAACAGTCCTGATTGATTAAAGACACCCACCTTCCTGGGAGCAGCCCACCCATGGCGACGGGCTTGTTTGTTACTCTCCTTCTGAATTATATTGAATATTCAGAGACAGTGGTGAGGACAGACCGACCCTCAGAGAGACAGCTATATCTGGGGACCAAACAAAAACACTGTCCTCAATAAGGAGGCATTGAATGGAGAAACACCTACCGGACCGGAACCAACAAACACAAACGACAAACAACAAACCACCTCACCGAATCTGAGAACAGCAAGGCTCACTCCTTCCCTCCCACCCACCGTCTTGGGGGTGCAGGACAGTAAAGGCAGCAGACAGCACAGTCTCTCTTTCTCCCCGGGAAGGGCAGGACGCCAGCACACACATGTCCCTGTCTCTGAAATGTACAAGTGTTATCCCAGGAAAAAGCAGCTGGGTGCCTGGGCCTCCTTCCTTCCCCAGCCTCCCTCGTGGCATGGGAGGTATGCCTCAGGTATAGCAGGCGCCTGTACTCGGCTGCTTTTACTCCCGCTTGCTGTACAGCAGAGGTTCCGTGCCATGAGGGGGCTGCCCTAGCCACAGCCCCTCTCATAAAGCAGGGTGTTGCTGAGAGAAGCAACCTGCCCCTGCCTCTGATGCGGAACAGCTGTGCAGAGGTTTGACCAGAGATGGTGGAGAGAGCTCTCGGAAGCAGTCCCCAGGGAACTCACTTCCTGTGGGACTGAGGGTCAACAGGTCAAGTTCAAGGGTGAGCATACAGGGACCTTGGTATGGAGTAATTAAGAGGCAGTTAGTAGCAACTAATTAAGAGGAGGCTACTATAAATAGCTCCATGAGGGGAGCAAGCTGAGACATTTACAGGATGGAAAGAGACAATTGGGGGTTGGAGAGATGGCTCAGGGGTTAGGGGCGCTGGCTAATCTTCCAGAGGGCCTGAGTTCGATTTTCAGTCCCCAGGTCAGGGAGTTCACAAAAACCCAAAAAGGCCAATTGAGTGGAACCCTCAAGGGACTTTAACAACCCTCAAAGGCTGGCCTCAAAGCCGACCCCCACAAAAGGGGCCTGAGTTTAATTAGATCATCCGAGGCATGGTTTAAATCCCAGGGGGCCAATCCATCATTCCTGGAAACAACAAAGACAGGCAGTTACCCAAGAAGCCGAGGAAGAGCAAGGAGGGTCCTGTTGTGACCCTGTCATTTGTCCAGGGTGACTCTGACCACGCCCAGGGCTGCCTCTGAGGGGTGAAATCAGAGACCGCATACTTGCTCAGAAAGACAGACTTCATCAAACTCAGCCCAGGCAAGTAGGTTAAGACACAGGAAGACAGCAACATGCCCTGGGAAGTAGGAGAGCTGTTATGGATATACAGTCAGTGATTGCCAAATGTTGTAAGACGTAAAAAAAACGACACCTGGGGAAAGACAGCAGTAGGTGAGAATGGGTAAAAAAGTCGAGGAACTTAAGGAGGGAGAAACTATGCCTTTTTTTTTCTTCCTTTTGAGGCAGGGTCTCTCTGTGTAGACCAGGCTGGCTTTGAATCCCTAGAGATCCACCTGCCTCTGCCTCCCGAGCGCTAGGATTGAAGGTGTGCACCACCATTCCAGCCCCAAGAAGGATCTGACTCCCTCAGCCTAGGAGGACATCTATACTTATATGCACATGCCCCACATACACATAACTAAAAATAATAAAAAATAAATTAAAAAAAAGAATTGAGTAAGCAAAGGATGGTGACTTGTGCCTGCAAGCCCAGGACTCAGGAAGTTGAGATGGGAGGATTCCCGGTCATTGAGTTTAAGCATCTTGGGAGAGCTGGGGCCACAGAGAGACCCTGACATCACTGTGACCACCTGGGCCTTGAGGCGGGGCGTGGGCAGGAGGGCCAGAGAGCCACCTCTGTACCTTCCTCTGCCCTCTGACCACCTCTATGTACCCTCTATGGCGAGGGCGGGGAACAAATAACAGGAAACAGCACAGCAACTGCCCGAGGGTGTTGGGTAGTCCTCAAATTACCTCTGAAAGTGGGGCGTCCAAACTAAGGAGGGGGGTGTCTCAATCTGGGAAAGATGTTATAATCAGGGTAAGGGGAGGGCATGTCTGAGAGTCAATGGGTCGGAGTGGGGCCATCGTGACGGTCCTTGGGTATCTGATAAGGTAGAAAGTGTGTATATCTGGGCATCTGATGGGACCTGAAACACAGGAGGCTATGCAGGGCCAGACATCACCAGTGAAGGCTGGTTTGGTTTTGCTGCCCTGGGGATCTAACCCAAGGCTTGGGCATGCTGGGTGAGATCCCTACCATGGAGCTGGACCCCTTAGCCTGACTGCTGCTGTCAATGGCTGGAGAGGCCAGGGGCAGACAGGCCATGGGAGGCCCCATCAACTTAGAAGCACTGGGAAGTTGTCAAGTCTGCAGGGGTCAGAAAGATAAGGCAAGGCAGAGGTGACAAGCTGATGTTTCTCTTCAGAGGATGGCCACAACCTGACCTTGGCAGTGGCAGAGAGAGGTTGTGGCAAGCCTCCTGGTGAGCTGGATACACAACAACTGCCCAAAATCTGCGTGCTGAGGTTTGGTCCCCAGCTGTGGTGCTCGTGAGTACAGTCAGGACCTTGGGCTCATTGACTCAGCAGAGGGTTAATCCGTCAATGTTTATGTGATGCGATGGCCTTAGTGGGAGGCAGTGGAGGAAGGAAGTAGGTCAGCATGCCCTGCAGGGTGTACCTGGGCCTGTTCCCTCCCTTTCTTCACCCACTATATCGGTCTGCCACTTGCTGGCACCATGGTGTTCTGTCTCATTCAGTGCCAGCAGCTACAGATTAAGATCTTTGCTTTCCATTGTTTTCCTCAGGTGGCTGCCACAGCATTGCACACTGGCTAACATCCTATGTCTGTGGGCCGACAGGAACCCAAGGGACAGAGTGGTGACCATTACACATGTGCAGTGCTGGACCCCACCTGTCCTGGAAGAAGTGGGTGAGGTGGGGCTTCTTGCCCACGGTATTCATGGATGCCTGCAATAGGAGGGTGGCTGATCTCCTGCTGTGACAACGGTGACAATCTTTCCGGAGTGTGATCAAGAAGTTAAGTCACTCGGACCTGTTGCTCACTAATGCATGTTTTCAGAAACACTCTTGCAGACCTGGCATACAATTGAGGTCCTCCTCAGGCTGGAGAGGTGGCTCAGTGGTTAAGAGCACTGTCTGCTCTTCCAGAGGTCCTGAATTCAATTCTCAGCAACCACATGGTGGCTCACAACCATCTATAATGTGATCTGATGCCCTCTTCTGGCCTGCAGGTGTACACGCAGACAGAACATTTATACACATAAAGTAAATAAATCTTTAAACAAAACAAAACAAATGAGGATCTCCTCAAAGTCCCAGTGTGTTCCCTGAAAGGCCTGAGTCCTCCATGCCGGGAGCAGGCTCCATCTGACATCCTTAAAGAAGCTGGGCGCATAGGCGGCTCTCAGTGCCAGGGGCCCTTGGCTAAAGTGGTAGCGGGAGTGGTGTCCAGCTAGAGGTTGCGGGAATGCTTTACCATGAAGTTCCTCGGTAGTGACACAGTCACAAGGACTCCAAGGAACAGGAGACCAACATACCTGTTGGTTCTGGGAGACCCAAAGTCTGCCTTGAGTCTAGAGTCTTTGACATCACGAATGATCCCTATCACAGGACTAGCTAACTGTGGCCACTGATCCACATAAGCCACTCATGGCTTTCCACGGCTTGCCATGGATAAAACACATGAGAGTCAGTGCCCATGGCACTGGCCTTGTGGTTTCCTGCTGTGGTGTGTGTGTGTGTGTGTGTGTGTGTGTGTGTGTGTATCTGTGTCTGTCTGTGTGTGTGTGTGTCTGTATCTGTGTCTCTGTGTTT
>OU015747.1:47315833-47346949 GCA_907169655.1 Acomys percivali | reverse complement strand
CATGGCATGCGTGTGGAGGTCACGGGACACAGGTATACCATGGCATGTGTGTGGAGGTCAGGGGACACAGGTATACCATGGCATGTGTGTGGAGGTCAGGGGACAACTTGGAGGAGCTGATTTCCCCCTTTTTCTGTGTGAGACCCAGAATTGTCAGGCTTGGGGCAAGCACCTTTACCTGCTGAGGCCCACGCCTGTAATCCCAGCACTCAGGAGGCAGAGGCAGCTAGACCTCTGTGAATTCGAGGTCAGCCATGTCTACAGAGTGAGTTCCAGGACAGTCAGAGCTACAAACAAACTACTGAACAACTGGCCAGCACGTTGGCCCAACAGGTAAACGTTGAAATTGAGAGACATTCTGACTATGTGTTGCTGACATCAGCACGGCCATGTCAAGGACCCCAGTGCCTTACCTCCATAGGAGTGGAAAAACCGTCCTCGGGTCGGGAGGCTCGGAGGGAGGGCAAAGCTTTCCTCAGGTCCAAGTGTGAATGTTGACAGTATGCAAAGAAAATGTCCACGTAGCTTTCCCCACTGGGCTGCTAACAACCTGGAGACTGCTCCCCTACAGAGCCTGTTACTACTGAGATCAGCTAAACCAGCCTCACCTGCACGCCATAAGCCCTGCCTCCCGGCTTATCTGTAGAATAACCCCACTTCTTGTTCAGCTCTATATAATAACCTGCCTTCTGTTCAAATGTGCACACTGACCGTGCTGAGCTTCCGGAGTGCCGTGGCTGCTCCAGCAGGCAGCCCAGGCCATCTGTTCCCAGCTTCCCTGTGTACATGTGTCTGTGCGTCTTCAGTCCCTCAGGACTCCCAGCCACAATCCTGGACCCAAGTTGTGCAGGATGAAACTAGTAAAAGCATTTGTCACAAAAGTCTGGCGACCTTGATTTGGCACTCAGAACCCATGTGAAGGTGGAAATGATCTGTGACCTCTACACACGCCCTGTCACGTGTGCTACCCACTCACAAAAATGCCCCTTAAAGGTTGAGATATACTAACTATTCCATTAAAATATCTAGTATTTGGGTACTAGTGAAAGGCTTGCTGAGCCCTGTGTGTGAAGGGTCTTTGGATGTATCCATGGTCACAACCACTGCTGCTGTTGTCCCTTTTGTCACGGCTTCCTGAAGAGAGCCTGCCACCTATGGAAGGTCTCCCTGATGTCTACACCTCCAGGGTTGTCAGTAAAAGTTCTGTGTGTCAGAATAGAGCTGTGTACACTCATCTGATTCTTAAAAACCTACTTTGTGTGTCTATGGGCGTTTGGCCACATGCATGTTGATGCACCACATGGGTACACACTTGTCTTCTGGGGCTGAAGTTCCAGATATGGGTGCCAGGAACTGAACCCGGGTCCTCTGCAAGAGCAACCAGTGCTCTAAACTTCTGAGCCACCTCTTCAGCCTCATCTGGTTCTTTTTTTTTTTTTTTTTTTTATTTATTTATTTGTTATTTGTGTATGAGTGGCTCTATCTGCATGTATGCCTGCAGGCCAGAAGAGGGCATCAGATCACATTATAGATGGCTGTGGGCCACCATGCAGTGGCTGGGAATTGAACTCAGGACCTCTGGAAGAACAGACAGTGGTCTCAGCTGCTGAGCCATCTCTCCAGCCCACCTCATCTGATTCTTAAAAGCGTGTATGTCCTCAGAGAAAGGTCTAGTTTAGATTACTTCTTTTTTTTTTTTTTTTGGTTTTTCGAGACAGGGTTTCTCTGTGTAGCCTTGGCTGTCCTAGACTCACTTTGTAGACCAGGCTGGCCTCGAACTCACAGCGATCCACCTGCCTCTGCCTCCCGAGTGCTGGGATTAAAGGCGTGCGCCACCACGCCCGGCTCTAGATTACTTCTTTGTCTCAGGCAAATGTGCCCTCACTCTTCCTGGGCATCTGGAGACATCTATCTGGGACATGGTGGACTGTAGAGCAACTGGCCGGAGGGGCTCCGGCTGTGGAGCTGGTGGACCCTGGCTGAATGCTGAATTCTACCCATGACTTCCATTGCTTAATCCCTTCTCTGAGGCTGTTGGGTTGGTGCAAAGGATTCCGCAAGACTGATGTGTTTTCATCTTGTTTGTCTGTGGTACCAGGGGTTTGTTCTAACTAAGAACATACAAGTTTTTTTATTCAGGCATCCTCATTCAAGTAGCGTTGTCTTTAAAGCTTCGTGGTGATCCCTGACAGACCTCCATGATGCCCGAGGAAGACACGGCGACCTTGAAGTCCAATTACTTCCTTAAGACCATCCAACTTTTGGATGACAACTCAGAATGCTTCCCCCTGGGAGCAGATAGTTCGGGCTTAGGTAGCTCTGCAGAGCTGCGTGCCCCTTCAAGGGAAAGCCGTGCGTGGTGCCAATGGGCAAGAACACTGGGATGGGCCAGGCTTTCAGGAACATCTGGTATCCAAATCGGCTCAAAGAAACCTGCTGCATATCCAGGAACACGGGTTCTGTGAGAGGGAACCTCACTGAGATCGGTGACCTGCTGCTGGTCAATGAGGTGCCGGCTGCTGCCCACGCGGGTGCGATCATCCCATGTTAGGTCACCGTGCCACCCCAGAATACTGGTTTTGGGCCTAAGAAGGCCTCTTTCTTCCAGACTTTAGGCATCACCACTAAAACCTCCAAAGTTGCACTGAAATCCAGAGAGACGCACAGCTGGCAAAGACCAAAGTCGAACAAAAGTGGGAGCCAGTGAAGCTGCGGTGCTGAGCTGCCCCTCCCCCCTTAGGCTGTTTAAACAGCTGTAGCATCTACCGCCCCACAATGCTTGACATCACAGAGCAGACTGCACTCACTTCCTGGAGGCTGTACGCAGCAATGCCAGAGTTGGCAGACTGCTACCCAGTCACTGCCTCAGAGCCATAGTCTATCATCAGTGGATACAATTGGGTCCTGGCTTTGTTGACACACCAAAGACATCTTCCCATTTGCTGAAAAGGCCCAAGCCTTCTTGGCCAATACATCTAGGAGAAAGCAGATGTTCAGTGGATGGGGGAAACACTGACTTGAAGGGACTTTTTTGTTTCGTTTGTTTTGTCTGGCTCTGCCTAAGGACCTTGGGACCTTTGAAAGACCCCCACACTTGTAGGTCATCCTTTTCAGTGATAAAATGCCAAACAAAGGAAAGGAGGCTCCAGTGACATCTGTGCACATCTGTGTGGCACAAGAGCGGACGGCAGTAAGTACTGCAGAAATGGTAAGCTGTGCTTAGGCAGGCAGGTCCAGAAGCTTCCGTCAGCTCACATACGCCCTTAAAATACTGCCCCCGTACTTGGCTAAATCGGAGGGCTGAGTACCCCTTTCAGCCTCCACCGCTTAACAAGATACAATCATGATCAGCCTAGGAAGCAGTGGGCCCCGACCATGCTGAGTCTAGTGGCCAGCATCACAGCGGTGGTGGCTTCCCAGCCATGAAAAGGCTTCTGTAGCTTTGCTCCTACGAAAGCCTATGCAGTACAGTCCTTCCTACTGAACCCCACTCCTCAGGCCAGCCCTCACAGAGCTCTGTCAGGTTCATTTCCCAGGGTGTCCTTGCAGCCGTCTGTCCTGGAGTTGGGCTTTCGTGTCCAGTTCATGGCACACCCCCAGTAGCCGGCGTAGGCCCACTCGGTGGGGGTCTGCTAGCTCCGAGAGCAGCTGGAGGCCAGAAATTAAGACTCCTAGCTATAGGCGAACGCTGTTGCACTTGAAACCGGTGTATTCTATAGTGGATGTATCCTATCCCCAAAGCGTCCCCTTCGGCTGAGTAAAAACATAGCCCTGTGGGGACCTGACACTGCCATGGGTGAACAAAGGCTTCTCAGTTCTCTGAGCCCCAGAGTCTGCCTACAGTTTCAACACACATGGCCCACTTGGGAGAGGACATGGCCATGTGACTCCCAAGCTTGGAGACAAGGTCACCTTTGTCCAGTCTTTCCCCTGAGAGGGAAGAGCCTTTGACTGCAGGACAAAGGATGTGACTGGAGCCACCCTAGTGATGGACCAGAGGCTTTGGGGATGTGTAACATGACAGGTCAAGGTCAGGTGGCCCCATACTCCATTCAAGTAGGCTTGCGGGGGGTGTCTCTTCCTGTGGTCTCATAATCCAAAGTAGGCTCTTTGGTCAGGGCAGTTGCAGTCTGCTCTCGTTTATTTATTTTCCTGTTGAGGTCCAGTCTGTCCAAAATCTACCAGCAAAATGGTTGCTTTCACCAACCATTTCCTGCCATGACAAATACTCCCCATGAGTTTCTGAGGACAGCAGTTCTTGGAAAACAGAGAAAAGCTCCAAAGAGATAAACACTGCAGTGGAGCTGGCCTTTCATGCTGTGGTTACTAAGGGTGACGGCGAGGTCCCCCTGGGACAGAATTGGGGGGTGGGGGGGAGGCGGGCAGATTCTGGGATGCCCGCTGTGCTGTACACATGTCCTCTGTGTGTGCCACACTCCTCTGTCCTGTGGCACATCTGGGGCTGGAAGTCTTTGCTGAGTAACAAACAACCCTGTCCCGCCAGTAGACAAAGTGGTGACTGCAACTCGCACAACTGGCTGGGTGGATACTTCCTTCAGAACACACTGAAGTAGAAGTTCCCAAGTGGATGGAGTGGTGGGCACTTCTTGGGGGAAGATGGCAAGAGGCCAGTCTCAACCCAGCCCAATCAACCTCTGAGAATCTGGAATTGGGACTCACAGGAGGAGGAGAGCCGCCAGGCTTCTGGGGAAGTCCTTTCACCTGCCTCAGTGTCAACACTATCCTGGCAGCTTTTTGGAGCCACTCCTACACTCACAGGTCAGAAGGGCCTCTTCAGCCCAGAGCCGTGAGTCAAAGGATAACCCACGCTGACGTCACTGGACCTGGCCCCCATGGGACTCATCAAGGTTTCAGGATACCCATGACTAACATGCTCCTTATCACAGAATGGCTCTTCTCCCCATCCAGACGTCAAGGTCAGACACCTCTGTTCTTTTTTTTTTTTTTTTTTTTTTTTTTTTTGTTTTGTTTTGTTTTGTTTTTGGACACCTCTGTTCTTAACCCCTAGGTGTATTCTAGAATAAAAGCAGCAGCTACCATTTAGCCAATGACATGCAACACGTAATGACACATTCAACCCAACGCACTATACCCGCATGTGTTAGACCCCAGAGTAAGTGGGGTTTAAATGTAATCTGAGCGACCCATGGGCACAGCCAGCCTTTCCTTCCTCAGTGCTGGCTTGGGGTGTCCCCAGGCCCCGACATTCTTTGCCTGGCCCTATAGACCTTCAGTTTCTCAGCGGTCTGCTTGCCTCTGGTCTCCTCCGATCTGGTTTTCCTGATGTTAGTCCTCCCTGGAACGCTTCAGTGTCCTCCTGCTTTGCCCTTCCTGGCCTCACATTGAAGGGCGGAAGAGTCAGAACCCTGGCCAGCTAACTACAGGTCTGTGCTCCAACTACCAAGCCACGCTCCCTCACTGAGATGGTTTTTCCTTGTTGGCGCAGTGGGGACCACGGTAAAGCACTGTTCACTTAAGGAGAGCGTAGAAAGGGCATGGCAGGCCAGGAGTTGGGGAGCTGAGAGGGGACGCATGTTCAAACCTGGACAGCAGAGCAGAGGAAAAAGTCAGACTGACAATGGAGAGAATGGGGACAGAGGAGTGGAGGGGCGCCCCGGTCACTCTGGGAGGCCAGCCCAGTTCTTCTGGGATAGCTGCAGCCTCTCCATCAGGCCTCCTTCATCTGGAGAAGTGGCGCCTGGGTACCACAGTCACTAGGCAAGGCGATCAGATGGCATGTAGACCTGATCTGGGGCCCTGCAGGGTCTTCGAAGATGGCCAGCCCTGCCTCAGATCTGCTCAAGCAATGCCAAGGCCATGAACTCCAGAGACACCAGGAGAGAGGCAGCCAGTGACAGGCTGGGTGCCTGGGAGGGCAGAGTCCAGCTCCACATACTTTGCTGTGTGGCCCCACTCTTGGGCTGCCCTGTAAAAATGACAGCCTGGGACCCACCACTGTTTGTACAACAATGAGAATATTTATTTTCTTCAAACAGTAAAAATAACATTTTTCTCTCTTTTGTAAAAGTTAAGTACCATCACATTCCATTTTCTTAAATAACAAAATCCTAAAAATATATATTAAATTGTATACAGTGTGTCACACTTCATTTTATATTTTAAAATACATGATGTTTCTATTTTATTCTCAAAGTTGCATATTAAGAGAATATTATTTACAAGTAAAGCCTCGTTGTCCAAAGTCAAATCCCTGCTGGAGGGTGAGTTTGGAAACAGGAAGGTCGTGGTGTCACCAGGGTGGCAGGGATGGCAGCTCCCTGTGCAGGCAAGAAAGGGTCCCTCCCGTCCACCTACGGATGGACGCTTCCCTCTGACGTGAGAGATTCCCTTCCCACTGTCTCCCCAGCCCCCCTCAGCCTCGGCCAGTGTGCTTAGCTCCCATGTGGCAAGGCAGGAGCCTGTGTGCCACCCCCAGGTTCGGTTGGCAGACCAGGGTAGGGGGTGCAGCTGGCAGGTCTGACGAGTCCTCCCCAACCCTCACACAGAGCAGCTAGGCTGAGAGCGGCCTGGAGGTAGAAGAGTGAGGACGGTAAACAAGGACATGAAGGGGACAACCCCAGGGCAGTACCCAAAGCAGACAGAACACACCCAGCAGGAGACTCCAAACTCAGAGGAGCCAGGTAACCACAGAGGCTTGTGGAGTGAGGGGCTGGCCTGGGAGACCTGGGTGGCCCCTGCGGATAGGGTGACAGGGTCTGGGGCGCCATCCTCTTCTAAGTGCTACTGAAGGCTACGGGTGGCCAGTCCTTGGAGTTGGCAGGAGCCTGTGCAGGCTGTGCTGCTGTCAGAGCAGAGGTTGATGAGGAGTGTCAGGTGGCGTCCCGCCTGAGCTGACAGCGGGACTCGGGGTGGCACCTGGCCCAGGCACATCCCATGGGCTGGCCCAGAGGCCAGGACAGCTGTCCCGGCCAGTGCTTTGATCTTTGAGAGGTTTTGGCTGAGGAGTTTGAAGCCAGAGCCCATATTTCAGTAAGTCCAGAGGTCTGGTCACCTTGCTCGCTCCAGGTGGCCTCAGCCCCATGCTCGCCGATGTGGGGAAAGACACAAGCTTCTTGCTGACACTGTCTCTACTTTTTAAGCAGCAAAACAAATAATGCAGAACACAGGGCACCTAGGCCTCTACCTAATATCTCTGAGGGCCCAGCCAGCCAGTCTTCTGTGCTGCTCTTCTCCCTCAGGCTTACCTCTGCACTCCTCTCCTCAAAAGGCCTCCCCCGCCCTGGAAGCACACTTAACGCTCTGCGTTTCCCTGTAGAGGGGCTCCCTGTGGCAATGCTCCTGACAGGTTCTAACAGACTCTGGCTGGGTGACTTACGGCCCTTCTCACTGCCCTATGCCTTTGCTGTAAGGTGGGATGGTGTTTCCTGGGGCTGCCTCCCACAGAGGAAGTGGATCCTGGAATGCTGTGCTATGCCAGGCCAACAGCCAGAGGAGTGTGGGCATGTCCACTGCCCATCCTGGGGATGCCGATAAAGGGCTGCTGAGGTGCAGCTGCCACCACACTGGGGCTTGGCTTCCTGTGGCCGAGATATGATGAGGCAGGTGAGCAGTGGGCCGGAGGAAGCCTGGAGCCAGTGATCTGAGCTAAACAAATGTTCCAGCCAGGTGAACCTTCCCTGGGCAGGAACCACCTCCTCTCTGTGCTATGCACATGGTGCCCTGTGACTCAACACTCGTTTTTAGGGGAGATCGTATGAGTGCTATGGAGATCCTGGAGTGGACCTCTATTTCCAGTGCTCTTCACGTGTGGTGGGGCTGTCTTCATACCCAGGAGCCTGCAGCCTTTCCCAGGCAGAAGTGAGAGGACAACCCCCAGCAGCTCTGGATTCCCACAGGCCTCCCATGGGAGCTGGGCCAGCACCCTGGCCCACTGTAGAGGCACCATATTCCTCCTCCGGTTGCTTTTCCCTCAGGATAGCTCTCAGACGTCCCCATATAGCCCCCTGTCGAGGAGCAGTCGGATGCAGATGGGTTGCCTGAACCCTACAAAAGGCCCTAACGGCAGTGCAGTGGCTTAGCGACTCCAGGGAGGTAAGCACAGTGCTCCAGGAGGCCAGAGGTTCGCAGATTAAGGTCCACCTCAGGGCACGGGCAGTTCCTCTCAGCTGCTGGTGACAAAGGCTACTTCCAGATCGCAGGGTTTCTTAATCAGGGATGACCCTTCCTCTCACAACAGGTGGCCACTGCCGCTGGGACTGTCCTGGGAGGATCTCCAGTTCCCAGGCCCTGCCTTTTCCTGTCGAGGTCTGTAGACCGGCTCCTTGTCTAAGAGACAGTGATGGGGCAAGACAGGAGCCCTTACTCCTAACTACCCTGTCCCCACGATAAGGGATAATTCTGACCTTCTTTTAAAGTGACAGACTGCTCACACAGGAACTACAGGGTGCTGCTGCCCGCAGGCTATGCTAAAGTCTTTTTTTTTTTTTTTTTCTCCCCGTTTTGGCAGTGTGGGATAGAACCTAGGGCCTCCTGTGCGCAAGGCGGGCCCTCTACCACTGTGCTATAGCACCAGCTCAATGCTACCGTCTTTAAACTCCTGGTTCTGACGTAGGAGTTGGCTCACAAGACAGAAGGACGGGCTCAGTCCAGATCCCACAGGCTCGGGGACTGCTTGAGGGCCAGCCTAGGTAAGTCAGGTAGACAAGAAGGTTACTATGTCTGTTCCATGGAGGACTAATCCCCAGCTTGCCGGACTATAGGTCAGTGACTACTGAAGAGCATCCTCTAGAAAGAAGACTGTGCTGTGTGGCCCTGTTCTCTCAGTCCCCTCAGACTAGAACACACGTCTTAATCGGCACCAGAGGAAGCTCCAGGGCCAGACTGGGCCTCTGTGTGCTAGAGGTGCCAACATCCGGGAGACCACACTCTGTGGGAAACCAGGCCAGCCTTCAAGAAGACCGGAGGATTCTTTCCGTCTGGCTCTGTTCCAAACTGTGAAGACCAGGGGAAACCGAAGAAGCAAAACTCATCATACACTACCTACCCACCACCCAGCAGACTTCCAGAGTCAGGCCCAGCCGTGTCCTGTCAGCTCAGCCCCGAATTTAACATCCCCGGTGCAGCCAGAGCTGCAGGGTGATGGAGGACCACGGCTACGCTGCCCCGTGACAGGGTGACCGGAGGCAGGGAAGTCCTCAGAGGAACGCTCCAGGGGAGGGGACCCCAGCAAGCCGGAGCTGGGGTGGAGGCTCCCGTGTAGGCGCAGCGGGGCATCAGTCACTCACGAGGGGATTGCGGTCATCTTGTTGGCTCTGACCCTTGAGCTTCTTCTTAAATATGGAGATCGTAGTGGAAGGTTCATAGAAAATGGCCCAGATTTCCCCGGAAGCCCCTGGCTGACGACAATCCCTAAGGTCTCCCGAAGAAGGGACGCGATGTGATCTGCCAAACAGAAATAGTTTTCCTGCAGATCTGAAAAAAAAAAAGCACTCAAACATCCACCTCACGAGGTGCCTGGACCTGTGACACTGTGCCTGTGAAGCAAGGCCTTGGGGAGAAGATTGCTGCCTTAAAGGGTTAAGGATGAAGCCTGGTGTTACGGTGGCGCACGCCTTTACTCCCAGCACTTGGGAGGCAGAGGCAGGCCAATCTCTGAGAGTTCGAGGCCAGCCTGGTCTACAGAGTGAGTCCAGGACAGCCCAGGCTACACTGAGAAAAAAAAAAAAGGAGTAAAGGGTAAAGGTTGGGGTTGGTGATTCACACTTGTAATCCTAGCATTCAGGAAGGAGAGGCAGGCAGATCTCTGAGTTTGAGGCTAGCCTTGTCTACAGAGTGAGTTCCAGGACAGCCAGCCAGGGCTATGTAGTAAAAAAAAAAAAAAAAAAGAGTTACAGTGAAATGTGGCCTGTGGACATGAAGGCCGAAGCAGGGCAGTGTCCTCCTCGTGGTAACAAGGACTTTCTGTCAAAATAATTCAAAGCTAGAAAAGGCTGGAGGAATTAAGAATTTTCAAATATTCTTTTTCTTCTCTTCCTCTTCTTCCTCCTCCCTCCCCAATAAAAGAATACTATCTACAAATGCCATGGACCTGACACAGGGGAAGGTTCTCCCTCTGAAGCAGAGCCCTGACTCAGCCCCACTTTTCCCCATCTTTGCCTTTGCCGACTGACAGGGACAGGGCAGCTGTGCAAGCCCTTCAGCCCCACTGTGAGACTCTGGGCCCTACCGCCACTGCAGAGACACACAGACAGGACTGTATCCTGAGGGACTCCCCGAATGTGAGTGGGGACGTTTAAAACACCTAGTGGTCCTCTGAAGGTTCCATGTTGGTGAGGTCAGCCAACCACAAGTGAAAAGCCTTAGAAAGAAGTTTTGTCTGTGCTGACGACGCATCCAGCTGTCTCTCCTTTCCATTATCCACTAGCTACATTGTGGCAACACGTTAGGTGCTGTGAGATGTCCAGAGACACAGCAGAGTACCCACTGTACTGCGAGAACAGTCCAGAGAAGAGCTAGGGTGTATACACTGCATGGGCAGGCGTGTGCCATGCTCACTCCTACATCACAGCGGGCTCGAGAAGACTCAAGAGCTGCCATCCACATGGTGTTCAGAAACTAATTCTCAACAGATGTCAAAGTAAGACACTCTCCTCCCACCCACCACCCACCTCTGTGTATCTATCTGTCTGTCTTTCTGAAAGGTGAGCTCGGCTCACAACAGTATGGACATTATTTCTACTGAAAAAGTTCAGAGCAGAGATGGGTAAGGGCCCCAGTGTGGCCACAGCTGGCTTTCATGTGCAAACACGTGCAGTGAAGGGCAAATGAGGTCGGGAGAGGAGGCCCCAGCAGCGCTGGGCATTCAGGAGCGATAACTGGGAGTGTAGAGAGAGGGGACTCTACAGGCACTCGAACAGCACTGTTGAACGACAGCCCCTTCTTGGAGGCAGCGCACACAGGGAACCATTTCTGTCTTCATTTTTGTTAGAACCAAAGGATAAACCAAAGGATAAGTTTTCTTTTTGTTTTAAAGATAGGTTTTGTTTTTTGTTTTTTGAGACAGTGTCACGTTGTAGTCCAGGCTGGGCTGGTATTTATTATGTAGAAAAGGCTGCCCTCAAACTTGCAGCAATGCTCCTGTCTCTGCCTCCCGAGTACTGACCTCATAGGCACGAGCTATCATACCTAGCAGAATTAGGGTCTTTTTAAGTTGCCTACATTGGTTTCAGTCATAACCTTCCTGCCTCAGCTTTTAAGTAGCTAGGATTACAGGTACATGCCACGTATGGTCAAAAAAATTTTTTTAGGGTCGTGAGTGTACCTACTGGCCAACTGGGGATAAGACAGTTTAGGCATATACAGGCCAACAGAGCCCCAGACCCCAACAAGGGCACATGGATCAGGGAGGCCCATGGAGTAAAACAGAGCCTGGGCACATGCAAGCCCGGGGTTCTAGGCATTAAGCATGGTGAGTGAACCAACAGCACCGGGCATCAATAAACTTCTCTATAGCAAACAGCAATTAATGCAGACCCATGGCTGGCCGAAGGCTGAGAATGGTGACTGCTGCACGCTCGGCATTAAGATGGACGTCACTATCGCCTCCCCCAAAGCTCAGGGAGAGGGGGAAAGAAAGGAATGGGAAATGGGTATGACATGGCATTGGCACTCAGGAATTCATGGCAGCTGTGGCTGTCCACATAGGGTCTGGATAAGGCTGAGTTACTATAAACATTTAGTCATGGACTGGGGAGAGCCTGTGGGCCACAGAGTCACCCACAAGAGCTAATGGCAGTAAGGGCTGCTGGAGGACAGGAAGTCATCTTCAGGGGCGTGGCCTGCTGGTGACTCACTCCAGTGAACAGCTTGACCCTTAAATCCCCACCTCTGGAGGGGAACCAATGAGCCCCCTCAGAGGACAACTGCTGTGTCCTGTGCTTCCTATGCCAGGATGGTTTTAACCCTTCCTGAAACTGAGCTGACTGGACACAGAACCTCTCAACCTCAGTGTGGTCTGTGCTGCGGTCTGTTTGCTCTCTGCCTTGTGCTGCCTGGGACGCAGCCGTGAAATCGTGTTACAGCTGTGCCCAGACAAACGAGCAAAGGAGAGACCCGCTGAGCCGCCCTTCCCCCCTCCCTCGTACTCACTTGAGGGTGACGTGCAGGAGAATCTTTGCAACGATGGCCGTGACGGTGAGGATGAGGAGGGTTGCCAGGCCATAAACAGTCCATCCTGCAAGTGCAAAACACAGCTCACAGACGTGCAGGTTTTCATTTCCCAGAGGAAACTGGCAGCTCAGGGGTGCAGGTGGGAACAGCCAGCAAACCTGGGCGGCAGGAGTGGGGGGAGTTGGGGGGTGAGGGGTGGTGGTGGGGTGAGGCGGGTGGGGAGGCTGAGCAGGGAGCTTGCTTACGACTTTGCCTCGTCCTGAGACTCCCTCTGGTACGACCTAAACACTAGAAGGATGGTGAGTCTGTTTGCCACTAGAACATCAGTGAGTTCCTTATGGGTTCTTGGGTCCCCGTTTTCTCATCTGGGCAATGAGAAGAGTGACCTACGACATCCTTACTGGAACCCACGGCCAAATAAGTGATGCGGGGCTGCCAAAGGCTGCCCTCCCTGACCTTCCATGGTCAGATCTACAGAGGTGAGGGGCAGGAAGAAGCCTTCAAGACCAAATTACAGATGGCAGTCTTCTTCAGCTCGTCCAGGGAGCATGGGGAAGGACACCCCTAGCCACGTTAGCTTAACCACAGAAGATCGTGGCCCACGGCCTCTCTCCTGCATGGCTTTTCTCCACAGCTCTTAGCACTCCTGACCTTTGACAGTGTTTCTGGTCCCCCTCCTCCCACTGGTGACCGCAGGAAACACGCACAGTGTTGTCCTAGCATTCTGTGTGCATCTCCCTCTGCAGAGGAAGAGGAATGCCTGGCCTTATGCTGCCCACAACTTGGAGACTACACGCGTGTTTCCAGACAAAGGAAGGGCAAGAACGTGTCTGGCTCTGGTACGGTCCGCTGTTTAGAACAGTGCGTGGAGCCATGGGGGAATTCTGCAACTTTTGGGCTCATTTTCCCCTCAACATATCTAAGGAGCTTTACCCTGGAGCTCTAGAAAGAAACACACACACACACACACACACACACACACACCTATATCTGTATATATGTATCTGAGACCAGCCTGGTTAGCATTCTGCTTCAGTCTGCCTACCTGTGATGTCATTGCCTACCTGCCGTGGGGGCGTGGCTCTGGCCAGGGCTATGTAAAAGGACAGAGCCTCCTGTGGCTTGCTCTCTTCCTCTGTCTCTCTCCCTCTCTGGGGTACCCTCCCCCCTCCCCCCTTTCCCTCTCTCCTCATGCTCATTTAATAAACCACATATAATCTAATATCTGCTGCCTGGTCTCTTATTTCTTCTTATTAAACATAAAAAGCTCAGCTGCTAATCACAGTTACCAAAGGCACACAAAATCCATCTTTTGGAGGGGAAATAAGTTGCTGAGAACATTTCTCTCAAAGTCTATGCAGACCAGGGGTTGCAGAGCCAACATCCCAACCTGCGCCTGAAGGAGAAGCGCCCGCAAGTGCCTTTGCTTCTGTTAAGTGCTGAGAGAACTACCTTCCACTCTGTGGCCGCTGGCCCCAACCGACGGTGCCCAGGAGTGGCTACCTGGGACGGTCTGCGACGGGTGGCTGGGGCTGGAGGTGATGACGTAGAGGACTTTGGAGGAGTGGGCAGCGCTGACACTGAGGTTGGCTTGTTCCGTGATCACCTCTGCCAGTGTCTGGTTGACAGTAGCCTTCTCCTGTGGTGGTTCTTCCTTGGTGGCTAGGAGATCAAAAGAATTAAGCAGAGAATGCCGAGGGCGGCAGCAGGAAGGAGGGCGCTGCTCTGAGCGGGCCGAGGCCTTTTCTACTTTTTTCCCTGTGTGTGTGAGAGAATGTTTTGCATGTGTGTGGGTGTACACGCGTGTGGGGTGCATGTACGTGTGGAGACACAAAGTTGATGTTCGGAGTCATCCTTGAACAGCCCCCCTCCATGTTACTCAGCGAGGCAGAGTCTCATCCACAGCCTGTTCTGGGGATCCTATGTCCACCTTCCAAGGCTGGAATTAGAGGTGGGCCACCACACTCACTCAGAATTTATGTGCATCGTGGGGATCTCAACTCTGCTCCTCATGTTGGCTCAGCAAGCACCTAACCACTGACCCATCTCCTGAGCACTTCCCTGTTTTTGAGACAGGACATCATATAGCCCAGGCTGGCCTCCCGCTATGTAGTTGAGGGTGACTCTGGACTCTTACTCTCCCTGACTCTACTACCCAAGAGCTAGGGTTACAGGTGTGTAGCACACCTCCTGGTTGATGAGGCCTCATCAGATTCAAGTCACCAGGCAGTTTCCTCCACTGGTTTCACTGGTGTCGGAGCAGAAGCCTGGCCTGGCTCTGCGGGGTGGAAGGGAGAGGGGGCAGACTGCTGATTCTAGTGAGGAGACTGGTCTCCATAGACAAACCTGTTTCCTCCTTTCCCTGCTTGCTGCTCTGCAGCGCCTCCTGGTTAGGGCCGACCTGATCCCACCTGCTCTACTCTGTCCCTCTTGCCAGCATCCACTAAGTTGTACAGTGCGGTGCTTGTGCTTCTCGGAGGCTAGCAAAGGCTCATGTCTGCGGCATATGTTCACATCGATAGAAATAAAGTCCAAGATAAACACAGTTATTAAAATATTGAAATTGAAATATAAACTCATTGTGCATTGGGAAGCTGGGGTGTTATGCACTGGAAGGTAGGGGGCTGTGTGCACTGGAAGGTGAGAGTTGTGCACTGGAAGGTGGGGTGTTATGCACTGGAAGGTGGGGTGTTATGTACTGAAAGGTGGGGTATTATGCACTGCACGGTGGGGAGTTGTGTGATGGTAAGTGGGGGATGACTGCAGCTGAGTCAGCAGGTCTAAGTCTGCCCTCGAAGAACTCTGGCAAGGAAGAGAAGGCCGAGACACCTATGTCACAGAGTTAAGGATGCCTTCTTACCTTGATACAAGACAGCAAATCCCTGGGCCTGATTGATGCGATCAGAGAAGAAATACAAAATGACAAAATCCAGAGAGACATTGAAGGACAGCGGTGGGCGGTTCCTTCCATTGAAACGGGCCAGGACACGGTGGGTGTAGCCGTCCAGCAGCTCCACCATGTCTGCAGAGTCCCTGATATCAAATAAGGTGAAGTTGAAGTGGATACGAGAGGCTCCAGGGACGTGGATGGTCCAGTAGCAGACCCGCCCAGTGGCATAAGTGTCGGGGAAGTCAGGGGAGTAGACCACGGCTGCCATGGCCGAGTAGTTCCCACCGCAGGCGCCCACGAGAGCTGCAGAAGAGAAAACAGTGGGTTGAGCCTCAGCCTTGGGCTCCTCTCTAATGCAGACACAAACAAACTCTCAGGAAATGTGATCCTATTAGCGCATTGTTCCCAGCTACAAAACCAGACCATCTTGGGTTTAGGATCAAATCACAGAGTGAATCACTTAAACCCTGAACAAGCGACTGTGCAGACTATCTGGTTTCCCCCAGGAGACCTGAGAGCTAGCGCTCGGAAGAGTAGTGCAGCTAGGCTGGGGTCCGCCTGGAGTCAGACAGTCTGCATTCAGGAGCAGCAGGGCCATGTGATCCTAGGGGCTTCCCCCTCATTCCCAGGCCTCTCACTTGTCTTCCAGTTTAGAGCCACCACCTGCTGCTGTATCCCATGACAGTGAGCGGACACATTAGATAAGTACAGGCAAGCACTGGGACCTCTCGGCAGAGGGAAGGCTTTTGAAGAGGTGACGTAGTAAAGGAAAGGGCTCCGTGTTTCCTCAGGCTCTCCGGGATAGCTCTTCAGGGGAGCACTTACCTAGCAAGCGTGACCACGGGTTGGCTCTCCAAAAGCAACCAAGGGGAGGGAGAAGGGGTGACACCAGATTCATGACACTCTGTATCAGCCACGTTGTGCATTTGTTAGCCATGCTTTCTCTGGACTCCTATTTTTGACTGGTAGGCTTTCAGAGAAGTGACACAACCACTTTCTGTCTCATACAAGGTCTCGGAAATGAAAGACGTCAGGAGGGAGTGTGTGAAGAGGACTTATAAAGGAAGTTTGCTATTTTTCAGTGCTGAGATGGAATCCAGGGCCACGGATAAGGTGCAGGGCCAGGCAAGCACTCTTCCACTGAGCCACATCCCCAGCGGGCTCTGGGGAAGTTGCTCTCTAATTAGCACATAGAAAAGCAACAAGAACATGTTGCTTTGCTGGCTCTGGTGGTGCAGGCACGTAGTCCTAACACCGAGGAGGCTGAGGTCGGAGGATGGCTGGTGCAAGACTATGTCTCAGAACACTAAGCTGTGGAGTGAGCTCAGTGGTAGAGCGCTTGGCTAGCACTTGGTCCCAGGGGTTGATAGCTAGTGCTGTGAGAAACAAAGCAAGCTGCTTTTTCATCCTGGTAATGAGAAAGCTCAAAATCAGAAGCTGAGGCCTCGGGACACCCAAGGGAATGTACTGATAGCAGGTAGGAATCGGGCCACAGAAGCGGGCTCATCTGTGCCAGAACACAGAGGGAAGAGGCGCTCACCACAGAGCGAGCGTGTGAGCCAGCTGCATGTGTCAGGCTGACTTCTCCACTGAGGACACCGAGAGTCTGAGATACAGTGTGGTGTTTGCATTCACCGGCAAGCTTTTCTACATAGGCCTCCTAGTGCTGGCAGGGGTGACCAGTGTCAAGCAGCCAGCCGGAGCACCCCTCAGTGGCACAGGTGTGCAGGAGGTGACAGGCTGCTGACGTGGGACAAGCCCAGAGCATCTCCTGCTTCCTGGGCCCTCTTCTCAAAGGAAGCAAAAGTCTCCAGTTGCAGGGGGAGGGCAGTTAACCCATCTCCCAGGGCCATGGGAGAAGAGGCAGGCGTAAAACATGTTTGCATTTGGGAGGGAGGAAGAGGCTACTTCCTTAGTAACCAGGTAACAGGAAGCTGCTTCCGGGAGAAGAGCTGAAGCAAAGACCTCAGACCCCACATGCCTTAAAGCCTCCTTGGGAGAGAACAGGATTCTCTTCCCCAAGTTCCACCAAAGACCAAAGTGTGTGGCTGCCAGGGCAAGCAGGGTTGGCGGACCACTGCAAACATCTTGCTCCTGTGGCTGGTGGCTGAAGTGAGGCAAGGGAACCAGCAACTCCCACAAACACCACCACTTAACAGGCAATGGCTATCTCCCACCAGGTCAGGACACAAAGGGACCTGTGCAAAGCTCAGCATGGAACAGGACACCAAAACCTCCCAACTACTGCCCTCTGCTCTGCTCTAAGCACAACTTCGGGGATTGGGGAGCCTGAAGGCACCAAAGGGAATGACAAAAACAAAAACAAAACAAGCAAACAAAACAAACAAAAATCCCAGTCCAAATGGGAGCTCAGCTACAGACACTCTGCAGCCTAGTTCCCAAACTAAACAGGCCTCCCAAGTGTAGACGCTATTTACTTTAGTGTCTACCATTCTACCCGCAGTGTGTGGTCTTAAACAGAACACCGCAGCACACAGATAGAAGCATGAAAAAATGGGGAAACGTTCACAGCCAAGATATAAAGCAATCCACAGAACAAGCTCACAAGTGACCTGGGGCTGGAACTGTCAGACATGGAGGCTATATAAGGAATATAGTACAGTTTACAGTGAAAAGAAAGACAACACACTGGGGCAGACCAGAAACCTCAGGAGAGATGTGGAGACTGTATCAAGAGTCAAATGAACCAGGCATGATACCACATGTCTGTAATTCAGTCCTACAGTAACCTTTTAAAGGAAGACCCAGGAGTGTCGGGGGCTGGAGAGATGGCTCAGAGGTTAAGAGCACTGACTGCTCTTCTAGAGGTCCTGAGTTCAATTCCCAGCAACTCGATGTTGGCTCACAACCACCTATGATGTGATATGATGCCCTCTTCTGGCCTGCAGGTGTACATGCAGGCAGAATATTGTATACATAATACATAAATCTTAAAAAAAAAAAAAAAAAAGCATTAGAGTCAGGCTCTCAGAGGGAAGTCCCTGACAAACTAGGTGTGAAGCTATGAGAGCTAAGTGTAAGTGTCAACAGAGACGCTGGGCCATGACAGAAACACGGGATGTCTGTTGAGAAAATCTGCAAGCAAAGAGGGAAGCCAGACCAAAGAAAGGATACGTGTGTCACAAGTGGCAGGGCTGCCCAAGCCCGTCAGAGTCAATGCCTCGAATGGTATCTGGCCGGCGGCAACAGAGCACTAGGATTTACCACGCACCCTGCTTGGCTTTGAACTTGCTTTGGCCCAGGCTTTCTTACTGCTCTCCTGGCCCTGCTGTTGGAAATGAGACGGCTGACTCCTGCTGCAGGAAAGACTTGAGCATTTGCAGAGTTGGGACTGTTAAGCCTGGGGGATGGGATGAGTCAGTGGCTGAGAGCACTGGGCTTTCTTCTAGAGGTCTTGAGTTCAGTTCCCAGCAGCCACATAGGCTCTCATGGCTAGCCGTAACCCAAGTGCCAGGGGACCCTGAGGGTGCTAGGCATGCATGTGGCGCACAGATAAGCATGCAGCCAGAGCACCCACACACAAGGTTAAGGTAAAATGACAATAAAGGCGCAGGTTTACAGCAAAGACCATGAGGACTTCTGTATTAGTCAGGGTTTCCTTTGCTGTAGTGAAACACCAAAAAGCAAGTTGGGGAGGAACTTCCATGTCACTGTTCATTATCAAAGAAAGTCAAGACAGGAGCTGGAACAGGGCAGGCTCCTGGAGGCAGGAGCTGATGGTGCAGGAGCTACAGAGGGCTGCTGCTTACTGGCTTGCTCCCCATGGCTTGCTCTGCCTGCTTACTTATAGAGCGCAGGACCACCAGCCCAGGGGTGGCAGCACCCACCATGAGCTGGGCCCTCCTTCCCCCATTGATCACTAATTGAGAAAATGCCTCACAGCTGGGTCTCACGGAGCTGCGGCTCCTTCCTGTCTGATGACTCTAGCTGTGCCGAGCTGACACACAAAATCAGCCAGTACAACTTCTAAGTTGGACTAAATGTATTTTACCCTGTGAGATGCTATGAGCTTGAGAAGTCTGGGGTGAAAGGCTCGAGTCCGAAATATCCCTAACTGCTTTTTCTTCCGCTTGGGAAGCCATGGGATGGACACATAGGGAAGAAGTAAGATCTTCAAATGGGCAGGCCATGAAGGTCAGGGGTCAGTAGCTGGTGCTGGCACTCCTGCTCAGCTGATACACCATGTGGTCCTGCCACAAACCAAAGCCACCGTGTCGCTACCTCCTTCCCACAACGCCCCAAAGCCCCTTGAAAGCCATGGGCCAGAAAAAAACCCTTTCCTGTCTTAGGTCACTTCTCTTCTGTTTTAGTTATGGTTCCTGGAGCCTTGCGAGGGAGCACGGCCTGCGGACATCTTAACACGTGGCTTCTCCTCTTGGTGAGAGAATAAGTTCCTATTGGTTTAAGCCCTACAATTTGTGATACTTCATTATGGCAGCTTTAGGAAACAAATCTTGTGAAGGTTTTGTTCAAAATGAGCCTAGCTGAGATGTCAGAAGTGCAAGCCCCATCCCCAGGCCATCGAAGACCCTGCAGATGTGCTAACTTATCCTTAGTCAGATCAAGGTCTCTCTTCTGCCTTTCACCTGTGACTTCCTTTTCTAGAATGTAAACATCAGATATCATAACTCTCATGGGGTCTCACCACTACTGAGTGTGCGTGCGTGCGTGCGTGCGTGCGTGCGTGTGTGTGTGTGTGTGTGTGTAGGGGGGTGGTTATGACACAGGATAAGAAAGCACAGTGTGGGAGTTGCACCAGTCAGCACAGCCTTGCCTCTTGCTGGCACCTCACACATGTGCTGGTGGCTCAGGGCAAAGTCAATGACAGTGCTGGAAAAATGACTTGAAATGTTTGTAAGGTTACTGACTCAGATGCACCTTGGTGAGGCACAAAGCCCCAGTGCTTACAAACACATGAAGGGGTGGTGTTAAAAAAGAGCACTCAGGCTGGGCGGTGGTGGCGCATGCCTTTAATCCCAGCACTCGGGAGGGAGAGGCAGGTGGATCGCTGTGAGTTCCAGGCCACCTTGGTCTACAAATCAAGTCGAGGGCAGTCAAGGCTACACAGAGAAACCCTGTCTCAAAACCCCTCCCCCCCCAAAAAAAAGCACTCAAGAGCAGACACTCTGTAGAACACCAGCGTATGTGCTAAGCTGAAAGCCTAACTTTTTACTTGCCAAAGCAGTTCTGACATAGTCTGTGGGAGCACAGAGGGAACCAGGAATGTTAAACACACGTTAAATGTTACAATGTTCCTTCAAAGGGAGAGATGCATAACCTGTTGTCTGCCCAGAGGTTGTGGCTAACAGCCATGACCTATGCCCTGGGTGTCGGAGGCCATGGCGGACCACCTCCCAAACCCTTATCTCGAGCTTGTCAATCTATAAGACCCTATCTGTATGGAAGATGTTATAGGTAGATCTACAGAACCCATCTTTACAGAAGATGCCACATGTATTTTACAAAGAGTTTCTTTGTAGTCACAGCTTACGCTTTATTTTGTACATGGTATTGAGTTAATTACCAAGAAGAAAAATTTCACCAAACTGTGCCTTGCTTAAATACACCTGAAATAGACTATTCAGGATGAGACTCCTGAAGTGTGAACCACGGCCGGCTACTAAGTCATGCTGAACTACCTCTTGCCTCCCATGGACTGTTACTCTGCTGGCCATAGACTGTAACTAGAAGAGACACCCACGACAGACAAGCTCCTCACAGCACTAGGCACGACTGTCGTGGTCACTGTTAAACACTGCTGTCCCTTCAAGAAAGGAGGTGTGAGTCGGCCTGTTCTGTGCTTCAGACCCAGGGGACGAGCCACGTGGCAGATGTTCCCTGAGTACTGACAGGTGGAAGAATGGATAAACGGAAAGGTAGGTGGGTGGGCTTCCTGTCACTGGTTGCGCCTTCAGCACCAAACATACTCACTGTCAAAGAGGATAATCCTGCCGTCGCCGCCACAGGGCTGCGTGTGGTCCCCGAAGCAGACACTGTTGCACTCGGTGCTGGCTGCCTCCCCGTGCTGCCAGTAGTCAGGATTGTTCCCGCAGAAGCAGGCGTAGCCCGATTCCATCCCAGCAAACTGCCGCAACAAGAAAAGACCGTGAGGACTTCTAAGCTGGAGAGATGGCGATGAACTTGGGGAGACTGGGTAAATGTTATCACAGGATGTTGGGAATGTTATAGGGCTGAGTGTCAGGCCGGAAGGAGGCCGGCAGCCCCCTCATCCTCCCCCCCCCCCCCCCCCCCCCCCGCACTAAGCCTCAGTTTCCCAGTCCACGCTTTCTCTGTGCCTGTTGCTTAGTTTCTCTGCTCATTCTAAGGTGGCCGCAGCTCCACACCACTAATGTGCTCCCCTCTTCCTCATGGTCTCATTTCCACTGTATTTAACTAAGTCTTTAAGGAGGGGAACATTCCTTAAACATGAAACACTGAGTAAAAACAGCTAAACATTTTCTTTATTTACTGTGTGCCAAGTAAGCCAGGTAAGGTTTTATTAAACATTTTAAATTAATGAATTTATTTTTATGTAAATAGGTATTTTGCCTGCTTGCATGTCTATGCCTTGTGCCCTCAGAGGTCAGAAGAGGACTTCAGGTTTTCTGAAACCGGAGTTACAGACGGTTGCGAGTCACCATGTGGGTGCTGGGAATTGAACCTGGGTCCTCTGGAAGAACAGCAAGTGGTCTTAAACATTGAGCCCTGTCTGCAGTCCCTGATTTTTAAAAATGTTAACCTTTATTTTTATGGTGGTGTTTCATGTGGGTGTTCTACCTGCATGTATGTCTGCACTGCATGTATGCAGTACCTGGGAAGCCCAGAAGAGGACACTGGATTTGCTGAGACCAGAGTTACAGACAGTTTTGAACTGCTATGTGGATGCTGGGAACCAAGCCCATGTTCTCTTGAGTTTAGTCATCTCTTCAGCCCCCAAGATTTATTTTTCAGGTGCATGTCTGTGTCTGTCAGTCCGTGTGTGTATATGTGCATGCGTTCCTGTGTGTCAGTGTTCATGAGCGCAGGTGAGTTACTGAGCTGCCGGACACAGATGCAGGGCACCAAACTATCCTCTTCAAGAGCTGTATGCTCTCTCAGCTCTGAGTCATCTCTCAGGCCCCAAGACATGCCTTGGAGTCAAATCTCACAGCAAACGCCCTCAACCCTCATTTGCATTCTCATTTCACTCTTTGTGCTACTGCACTAAGTGAGCACACAGTCCCGCACCAGCCTTCCTGCTCTTGCTTTATAGCCCCTCCACACACCCTGGCAACTACCCACGTCTTTCTACTAAAGTACCTTAAGAACAAAAGCCCCCTCAGCATGCCTGTGAAGTTCACACATGCCGGCATAGGCCAACAGCTCACGCCTTTAGCTTATGGAACTCACTGCCGTGTAATAAGGACATGCCACCATTCCTTCATCCACCTCCAGAGTTTCACGGCGACGGACAGACCGTCCACAAGGACTTGTGTACAGACTCTTGTAAGTGTCTGTTTGTCCTGGGTAATCATTAGGGACGAGACTGTTGGGTTTAACTTTTTATTGATTTTTAATTATTTTATTTTATTTATTTATTTTTGTTTTTCGAGACAGGGTTTCTCTGTGTAGCCCTGGCTGTCCTGGACTCACTTTGTAGCCCAGGCTGGCCTCAAACTCACAGCGATCCTCCTGCCTCTGCCTCCCAAGTGCTGGGATTAAAGGCGTGTGCCACCACGCCCGGCTGGGTTTAACTTTTTAGAAAAAAACCACCAATGTTTCCCAGGGCAATTGAGCCATGCCACGTCGCCAGCGATGCGTGGGGGCGCCCACTGCTGTGGACCCTGGTTGGTACTGGCTACTGTAAGTGTATTTGGCTTTAGCTACCTGTGTGTCTCACGGTGGCTTTAATTTGTGCTAATGACTGATGGTTATATAATCTCGTTTGCTCACTTGCCACCGGTTTGTCCCCCTCTGGTGATGATGAACCGTTTCTTTTGCCTGTTCCAAAGCTGTGCTGCCTGACATTTTACTACTGTGATCTTTAGTGTTCCACATGTTTTGGGTCTCGGCCGTGACTGTAGGTGGCAGCACCCCTTGGGCTGAGGCTGTAGGTTTAGAGAGAGGCGAGCACCTAACCCCACCATTCTGGTCGCTGACTCTGTGCCATGGGACAGCTGCCTGGAAGCAGGAGCTAAAGCAAACTCCCTCCTGAAGCTGCTTCTCGCCACAGCCCTGAGAAAAGTGACCGACATAGACAGCGTCCCCTGTTTTGCACACGACTGCTTCAGTGCCATTTGGAAGGAAGACTGTCCTTGCCTATGCTAATGCTCTTTCTTGACAATTTTGTTGAGAATCACCTGACCACGGACTTACAGGTTCATTTTTGAATTGTGGAGTCTATTGTTCTGTGTGTCTCTTTTGTGACACTCTCACAGTAACCTTTTTCTGTAGTTTAATTTAAAGTCAATCTTTGTCTCAGTCATGACAGAAAACTGAAGACTCATTTTCCCTCACAAAGAGCTACACTGTTTCCTCAGAGGCATTTGATGACAACCCTTCGCTGTGGACCAGCCCTGACACTTTCATAAAAATCAATTGTTTGCATCTGTGTAGGTCTCTTTCTAGAGGGTCCTACTGATGTACTACAGATTTCAGAAAACTGTTTCTATAAAGGCCTGAAGTAAATATTTTGCATTCTGTGGCCTACATGGTCTCTTTCTCTACCTAGCTTCGTGGCCACATAATGGAAACAGCTACAGAGAGCGTGTAAATGAACAGGCTTGGCTCTGTTTAATAAAGCTTATCTACCTGAACAAAAGGTAACAGACGGGTGGTTGGGTTTGTCTGTGGGGTTTCTGAGTGGCTCTTGGCAACAGTAGTTATGGAACAGGTCAGGCGAGTAAGTTCCACCCTGCTGCTCTTTACCAAGCCCACTTTGGTTATCCTAAACCCTCTGCTTTGCATACGCATGCCATTTTTCTTCTGCACTGTTGGGGCACTGACCCTGCCCTGCCCTTGCTTGTCCTGGGCGAACACTTTTACTACTGTGCTGTCTCCAGTGTAGCTTGCCATTAAGAGAACAGAAAGTTCTACTTTTTATGAGGATTCTATCTAATTTATAGACTAGCCAGAGGGACTCAGCACTGCCTTAGCGGCTAACAGGTAGGTCGGTCTGGGTCTTATTTAGCTCTTCTCTGCAGTGAGCGCTAAAGTCTCCTTAGGTAAGGCGTGCTCCTCGGGTCTGCTCCCACTGCCCATGGGACCCAGGGCTTTACACATGCCCGGTAAGTGCCCTGCAGCGAGGTGACACTCTGGACCCAACTTGATTCCTGCTATCTATACTCCTGTAAAGTGGTAAGATTTCTTTCCTATTCTTTCTTTTTGAACAAAGGGTTTATTGAAATACACTGCAAGAGAGCATCAGGTGAGCTCCCGCAGAGGTCACCCAGATACACCAATGAGATATGTAGTATTGTCATTATTTGTTTAGCAGCTTAAGTTATTAAGTATTCATGGCTAGTATATGGAAACACAGCTTTCTGTATGTGGCCTTATAACCTACAACCTTGTTACATTTATTCATTGATTCTAGTCCCTATTTCATAGGTTCCTTAGAATCTTCTATAAAATAAAAAATTAATTCTTACTTTCCAATCTATTTATCTTATTCCTTTTTTAAAAGCCCATTTCTTTGGCAAGACCCTCCAGGCCAATGAGGTAAGTGTGGGTCTTACTGTCTGCAATGACCCTAGTTAGGAAGCACAGAACCTTCAGCACTGAGTGGGGTTATTAGCTAGCGGTGTTTAAAAATAGATACTTTTAACTACAGCCAGGAACTCTGTATGGTGCATGTCCTTACTTCAAACCCTTGGGAGGGGAAGGCAGGGGAACCAGGAGTTCAAGGTCAGCCTGGATACGGCCACACACACACACACACACACACACACACACACACACACACACACTTGTTGTATTTTGAGATAGGGTCTCACCATGTACCTGTAGTAGGCCTATAACTTGCTATGCAGATGAGGCTGGCCTGGCCTAAAACTCACGGAGATCAGCCTGCCTCTGCTTACCAAGTGCCACCATGCCCAGCCATGATGGGAGATTCTAAAGACTTTTACCAAAACACTAAGTGAGGATTTGGGATACCTTGATGTTCATTTTTTGAATCTATCATTACCTTCAGGGCTGTCATATGGTATTAATTCCACCATTTATTCTTACTAGTTTGCATTCACTATTCAGAATGTTTATCTTCTCACTCCCTCATCACACTGGTGTGCTCTTATTTTAGTCAATAAGATGTATTTATTGCTGTCATTATCTGAAGCTCAAAGCAAGTCAGCTTTAGGTCATGGGACCCCTTTCAAGGTGGCTCTGTCCTTTTGATGAATCTGCATTAATGTTTCTGTCCTACACAGGATACTTTGAACACAGCTTGTCTTTCTCAGAACCAGCACGGCACAGGTAATTTCCCCACAGAGCTTTTTTTCTAGTGGAGGCCTGAGTGCTGGCTGTAGTCCCCGTTATCAGCGTGTGTACATACACGGTCACTGCACGCTTACACTTACACCACTATCTCTCTCTCTCTAATCAAAGCCATGAACTCACACTCTCCAATGCCCTCTAACACTACCTATGGGTTTCATTTCAGTTTTCCCCAGCTTCCACGTTTGCACACCCTGTCTCCAGCAGCCAGAACACACTAGCTCAGCACAGCCAACATGGCTGTGGGGTTCGAGTGCCTTGCTTACACACCTGCCTCGCCTGAACCTGAAACCTAGGCAGGGTATCCTTCTCTCTGGGGCCAAATTAATGCCTCCTAGACTGAATTGGTTAAGGAAAGAGGGAGGGAACAAACAGAGAGAAAGAGGGATCTTTTTCTGTTTAATTTAATAATAATAATAATAATAAAAATAGCACTACCAAACCTCAGTAATTGGGAAATAAATTTCAGATAACAGAAAGAAGAGGAAGAAAAGAGGACAATTGGAAAAAGAGGACAATTGGAAAAAGAGGTAAGGCCTGGCCATTTGCCAAGAAAGGGCATCATTGCCTTTGCTTGTCTCTCTTTGGAGTCCTGGCGTCCTGCTCATATTGGACAAGGGCACAGATCCCAGCTCAGTCAGAGGCCAAACAGGGGCTGCTAGGGACCCCCACCCCCACCCCATCTTTAAACTGAGCGCCCGCCTGGTGCTCCTGCCTCCTGAGCCTACGCTTTCCTGTGTGACTTGTTCTAATTTGTTAGTGCGCTTCCCATCGCTGCATGGCCCAGGGCCCGTACCTTGAACCTCTGACTTCGACAAAAGCTGATACAGGTCTGTATGGTGAGCTTGTTGGACGTTTTACTGGTGCCAGTGAGAGGAGGTGGGTTTCCATGATCCTTGTAACAGCCAAGGTTTCCAGGCACTAGAGGCAACAAAACAGAAGAATTTCACAACATCTGGCTGGGGAAACACGAGGACGGAGGAAATGCAGTTTGTGCCAGGTGTGCTCCTCCCAGTGTTTACAGCCCTGAGGTACGACACAAGCAAATGGCAACATGCTCTACAACGGACCCTCTGATGCTGTCCCCTGCCAAATGCTACCCCATCCGCAGGAAAGCACGGCAGACACGCAGACCCCGTTTAGCAACCTGAGGATATGTATTTTACATTATCATTGTCTGGTAGAATTTAGTACCGATGAGACCTAGGACCGACCTCTTAAGATAGAGAAGGTGGCTTTGCTTTGGGCCCACGGCAGCCATCTTCCAGTAACTCACCAAAATGACACTCAGAGAGGCAAAAAGCAGAGGAGCCTTTATAGGAAACACGGAGGCCTTCCTTTGGCCACGTGCATGCAAATCTACGAGAAGAGAGGTACTGTGGACATCGAGGGGTGGACACTGCTCAAAAAGGGATGACCGTATCACCATGGCGAAACTGTAAGTGCCCGTAACATCAGCAGTACACCATGGGCATCGGTGTAAGCAAGCAGGTGAAGGGCAGGGCTCTGGCCGGAGCAGCAATGCGCACATTGGGCATGCTAAGTACCGAGAACCACGCCAGCTTCCTGAAACTGGTGAAGGAAAAATAAAGAAGGAAGCCAAGGAGAAGGCATGTGTGTGCAACAGAGCACCGCCTGCTCCACTAGAGGCGCGTGCTTCCTGGGAACGAATGGGAAGGAAGCTGGGCTGCTGGAACTGTTCCTGAGGAATTCACAGCTTAATGTACAAAAGAAGTAAAAGACGTTTTAAATAAAAAAGACCAGAGAAGCGGGCTGGCAATGTCTCACGGGTTAAAGGCACTTGCTTGATGACCTCAGTTTGATCTCTGGAACCAACTTCCAAAAGCTGCTTTCTGGCCTTCACATGTATGCTGTGGCATGTGTGCCGACCCCCACCTCCCCCACAAAATAACAATGAAGCAATCAGATCTAAACCGTTCCAAGGCTACTAGAGGGACTCTCGTGGTAAGCACAGGCGCACTGCTCCCAGTATCTGAGGTTAAAGCAGGGATGGCAAATTTGAGGCTGATCTGAGCTACACAGAGCAGTTAGACTTTGTTTTAAAAGTAAACAAATAAGCAAACAAACAAAGGGGCTGAGGAGATGGCTCCATGGTGAGGAGCGCTGAGTCTCCTCCCAGAGGACACAGGTTAGATTCCCAGCATCTATAATGGTGGCTCAAGACAGCTCCAATTCCAGGAGATCCAGATACCCTCTTCTGGCCTCTGCAGGCATTGGTGTGCATTCATACATGCAGAGACACATACAAAAAATACATCATTCATTAAAAAACAAACAGCTGAGATGTGATATGAATAAATTAATAAACTATATTTTAAAAAAACAGCTGGGTGGTGATGGCACATGCCTGTAATCCCAGCACTCAGGGAGGCAGAGGCAGATGGACGAAGGCCAGCCTCATCTACAAAGTGAGTTCCCTGACAGCCAGGGCTACACAGAGAAACCTTGCCTCAAAAAACCAAAACCAACCAAACAAAATCACCCCAAACTCCCCAAAGGAACCAAAGTAGGCACAGTACAGAGAGGGGTATAGCCATGTTTACTGTGGAATCAGTTTAGAAAATGTGACACACAGACAATTCAACTGGGCAGTGGTGGCACATGCCTTTAATCTCAGTACTCAGGAGATAGAAACAGGTAGATCTCTGAGTTCAAGAGAAACCCCCACACAAAAAAATAAACAAACAAAAGAACAAAACTATTCAGTTGCACATATGAAGTCACATTGGTTTTTTTGAGACAGGGTTTCTCTGTGTATCCCTGACTGCCCTGGACTCACTTTGTAGACCAAGCTGGCCTTGAACTCACAGCAATCCACCTGCCTCTGCCTGAGATTAAAGGTGTGTGCCACCACACCTGGCCTTTTTTTAAAAAAAATATTTATTTATTTTTACGTATACAGTGCTCTGCTTGCATGTACACTTACACACCAGAAGAGAGCACCAGATCTCATTATAGATGGTTGTGAGCCACCATGTGGTTGCTGGGACTTGAACTCAGGACCTTTGGAAGAGCAGCCAGTGCTCTTAACCTCTGAACCATCTTTCTATCCTGAACGGCAATGTCTTTATGAAGCCTATAACTGTACTTAAACCTTTGTTCTTTAGAACAGTGAATGGGTTTCCCCCATCGCCTCCTGGTGAACGGTGTGCTTTCCCATTGCCCCTGGGACAAATGACCATAAACCTACAGTCTTCCAACAGTCCATTTTCTGAAGGATGGAAGAACCAGGAAGGTTTTTAAGAGCCAAGACGAAGGTGTCAGCAGAGCCAAGCCACACGTGAAGGATTCTAAGAAGCACCCCACATTCTTCAGTTACGGCCACACAGCTACGGGTTCCCTCATCACATCTTCCCTCCCCGGCTTCCTCTGCCCCGTCAGTAGCCCTCTGACTCATACCTTCCTGTAAGTGCACTGGGCCCACACGGGTAAGACAAGATAATCTCTCCTTCCCAAGCCATTAGCCACACTTGCAAAGTCTCTCGTGTAGACTTGGGACTACAAAGTCTATCTTTGGGGGTCATTAATCAGGCTACCTCGGGGAGCATCTCGGGATTTTACAGCCACATGCTAGATTGTTTGCCCTAGTGCAAGAGTGTCTGTATCTGAGGCAAGAGGAACTTAAATATACGTACCACCCATGGTAAGTGCCCAAGTTCCCCAGCCCTCAAGACTCTGGATGACTCTGCCTTCCTAATGAGGCACCTTGTGGTGGGACCCTGGTTAGCCTCATGGCGGGGGCTGGACACCAGAAAGACCAAGCCACAGTCAGTAACTCAGAACTGTCCGTCCCACTCCCCATCCTCCAAAGGAAGAGAAAAGAGCTAGAGGCGGAGTCACATGGCTGTGACTACCTGCTGAAGCCTCTGTTGAAAACCCTAGTGATGATAGCTGGATGTGGTGGTGCAAGCCTTTAATCTCAGCACTTGGAAGGCAGAGGTAGGCGGATCGCTGTGAGTTCGAGGCCAGCCTGGCCTACAAAGTGAGTCTAGGACAGCCAAGACTACACAGAGAAACCCTGTTTCGAGAAACCAAAAGAAAAAGAAAGAAAGAAAGAAAAGAAAAGAAAACCCTAGCAATGGAGTTCAGACATACCCTTGCTGAGAAATGGCACACTCCACAGGGACAGATGCTCCAGGCATCGGACTTACTAACATCTTCAACCTGTCATATCCTTTCTGACACACCAGTGACTGTATCTTGTGTCAAGTTCTGAAAGTTATCACAGCAGACTGCCAAACCTGAGGAGGAGGGCGTCCATGTTGTCCACAAGCCTCGAGACTCACACCTTGTGACTGGCACTGGAGCCAGGGTGTGGTCCTTAGCGAGCTACGCTGATGCTGGGCATTGGGTTGTGAATTGTAAGCCATCGTGTTGGTGTCTCCAGAGCTGCAGGATGGGCTGCTGGAAAGGCCTCACCCCGTCTGGTGTCAGAGCGAAGTCTGTGAATGTATGGGAAAAAGATTGCTTTCCTTCCCTTTGTCCCTGCCTCCCATGTCGCGGCCTGAATAAACAGCATGAATGGACGTGGAGTGAGGCCTCCAGGAGGTAATTAGATGAAGTCAGGAAGAGTGAGCTCTCACAATGGGGTAAGAGGAGAAGGGGACAAGAGCCCATTCTTTCTCTGCCATGTGAGTCCTCGTCAGAAACGGCCATCGGGAAGAGGGGCCACACTAGACACGGAAGAATGCGCCGGCACTTTGACCTTGGACTTCCCAGCTTAATATGTCTATGAAACTGCTTGGTCCTGAGGAATTTTATTTAAAAAAAAAAATCACACTACTGCAGGACATTTTAGCACTTTAATCCCAGCACTCAGGGAGGCAGAAGCAGGTGGGTCTCTGTGAGTTCAAGGCTACCCTGGCCTACACAGAGAATTCCAAGCCAGCTAGGGCTATACAGTGAGACCCTGTCTCCCAACCCCCATGTGTACCAAGCAGAAAAGCACATGTTGCCTAAAACAGATCCCTACCCCTAGAGCTCATGCCCTGCATAAGCCACGGCTGTGTTTACACAAACAAGGTCTCAGTATGTAGCTCTGGCAAGCATCAAGCTTTCCAGGACTAAAGTATACAACAGGCATGTCAAAAGCCTATGTCAAGCTGGGTGGTGGTGGTGCACGCCTTTAATCCCAGCACTTGGGAGGCAGAGGCAGGTGGATTACTGTGAGTTCAAGAAACCTTGTCTCAAAAAAAAAAAAAGTATATGTCAAAGCACTGAGAGTGGATTTGGCTCCAGTCAATAGTGCAAATAAAATAGCCGGTCAGTGACACTCTGTCCTTCTCGTTTTTAGATGAGACATTGCAGCTTGGCAACAGCTTGACTGCAGCTTTATAAGAGACTTCAATGCACAAGGTTGAGTCAGTCACAGGATGTATGACAATTAATGCACCACTTTAAGCCACTAAATTTGGCGTAACCTGTTCCAAAGCATAAAGTCACTAACATTTGATACAGTCACAATGAACCATGGGCACACCAGTCTCTTAGGGACTTAAGTTTCCTTCCTTCCTTCCTTCCTTCCTTCCTTCCTTCCTTCCTTCCTTCCTTCCTTCCTT
>OU015747.1:47288173-47301607 GCA_907169655.1 Acomys percivali | reverse complement strand
GGAGGAGGAGGAGGAGAGGGAGGAGAGGGAGGAAGAGAGGGAGGAGCGATGGAGGAGGAAGAGGGCTGGAGAGATGGCTCAGAGGTTAAGAGCACTGTCTGTTCTTCCAAAGGTCCTGGCCTGCAGGTGTACATGCAGGCAGACACTGTATACATAATAATAAATAAATAAATATTGAAAGAAAGAAAGAAACCAGATGGCAGGAGCATGGGGTGGGGGGGGTAGCACATTCTCTGGGGACAACAGCTATGACACCTCCATGCCTGCTATTAGTGAGATCCTAAGCTTGAGGTTGTGTGCACTTCATTACTCTTCAAAATGGCCGAGAAGGCACAGAGAAGCCACTGAATGACTGATGATGTGCACCTCAGCCACTGATGTCAAGGCCCAATGCTTTTCACTCCCTCAGGTTGTGTCCTCATCAGATGGAGGAAGAGTGTTTAGCACCTGCTCTAGGCTCCTGCACTAGGCGGGAGACTTGGAGCACTCCGTTCTTTTGGCACTGTCCCCTAACTTCCACGTGCCTTCCACGGATACACACAGATCACAGTGGGGGGTGACCACGATGCAAGCACAGCTTCCTGTGAGGTCCCTGAGACCCTGCTCCGACTTAGGCTTTTCCACTGCCTGGGAATGCCAGAGCCATCCCAGCCCCTGTCACTGAGCAGCTTCACCTTGCTCACAAAACGTGCCATGGAAAGCAAGAACAAACGGTACTAAGACAGGATTCTGGCAATGCTAACATGGGTAGTCTAATGTGTGCGCATGAATGAAAACGCTAAGCGGTCATGGTGGCAGGACAGGAAGGTGCCTCAGATCTGTACGTAGCATTGACGTTGCCTCCGCCATTGCTTTGGCTGCTGAGGAAAGCAAGAGGTTTCTTTTTGGCTGGAAAATGTAAATGAAGCAATGAGCTCTGCCTTTAAGAGATGAACTTCAACACTCACAGTGAAGCCTCGACAAGGCTGGCAGAGCGTTCTGTGCACAGGGTCCAAGCCCTGAAGCCAGTTCCCAGAGGACACAAGCTGGGCAGAGAACACTGACAGTGCCAGCCCAGCATCAGTGCAGCTGCGCTATGCAGCAGAGGTTTCCTGGCTATCGTGGCGGCCTGATTTGCTCCCAGGGCTTGGAATTTCCCAAAGCCAGAGAAAAGAAAACAACTCAGAGCTGGCAGCATGAGTCACATACCTGTTACCTGTCACCCGTGATGTGAAAAGGGGAATTGTAATACTGCTCTACACTATTTGAATTTCAATCCTAATTCCCAAAGAACAACCCCCCACCCTTGAAGTCCTGTATTCAAATCCTATTTGACTCAGAATGTGGCAGAACCAACCAGCCTCGGTTTTCTTATTGACGAACGGGGAAGGGAAGAGCAGACACAGTGTGGCTGCTACCAAAGTTAGCATGGCTGCAGTGCACGGTGCAAGCTGAGCATTCAGCTACAGGCGAACAGGACGGAGGTCAGTGTTGACACCCATGACACAGAAGTGCCAGCACTACACACGTCCTCCTGTGTGGACAGCCTTGACCACCACTGCCAAAGTGCCCTTCCTGCAGCTTTCCAGATGTTTCTGAGAGATCACAGTAGAAAGGATTCTGTTTTAGGGTGAGAGTGAACAGCCAGGGGAGAACAAAGCTGCCAGAGTGCCACTTAGTTAAAAGGAGCCTGAGTGGGAGTGATGAGTGATCTTTGGTGTCAGTGACAACATCCAGAATGAACTAAAACCCAAGCAGCTGGGCACACCTGGGAGGGGTTTTTCTTGCTGGGATCTTTTGTGGTGGGGAGACACGCCCCAATCGGGGCCACACCTTCTGGTGGCAGCCCACATGAAAGGCGGTGGAGGAAGGAAGCTTCAGCTGTTTGCCCTGACTCTCTCTGCGAAGTTTCCTTGCCCTGTTCCTCAGACACCCCTTCACTGCTGGTAGAATCTGCTTCTGTGGAATTCCAGCGCAGGCTGAAAAAAAGGCAGCTCTCTAGGACATTCCTTTGTTTTTTTTATTTTATTTTTATTTTTTACTTTTCTAGGACTTTCCTAAGATTCCAGCACCCAAGACTTTGGCTCGGCTCTTAGACAGAACTGTTAGGATTCTGCTTCAGCCTGCCTACCTGTGATGTCACTGCTTACCTGCCATGGGGGCGTGGCCCTGCCCAGGGCTATATAAAAGACAGACCCTTCATATGGTCTCTCTTTCTCCCTCTCTCTCTCTCTCTCCTTCCCTCTCCCTCTTCTCTCTCTCTCTGGGGTATCCCTTCCCCCATTCCTTCTCTCTCCATGCTCATTTAATAAACTTTGTATAACATAATATCTGCTGTCTGGTACCTTGTAATCTATCATCTGCCTTAATCTTTAATTATAACAAGAACAACAGCCAGGTCCTCAGTCTTTTTGCTGGGAGTAGCCACTGCTGGACTACTCATAGCCTGTGAGCCACTCTAAAAATAATCCCATATATTTGGGGGGGGCGATAGTCTATCGATTCTGTTCCTTTAGAGAACCCTAATACAGCTGGTGATGTAACCAGCTGAGACAGACCTGAGATCCATGTGGCAGAAATGCCTCTGCTGGCATGCTCTCACAAAGGTCACAGAAATTCATACCCATACCCCTAAGACAGACTTAAGAAGTCATGGAGAAGAGCAAGAGAGTTGGCACAGCAGGCCAACGGGCTTGCCACCAAGCCTGACAGCCAAAATTGGACCCCCGGAATCCACATGGTGGAAGGAGAAAACCAACTCCCATGAGCTAGCCTCTGATCTCCACACATACACAGATGACTAAATGTAATTTAAAAAGGAGCGATGGGGAAGCATCTCCCTGGAGGCATTCGTCGCCTCCTGCTTGAGCGACTCCCTCGCAGAGCCCCCGACTGTCCACTGCAGCTTCCCAGCATCTCAGATCTCATCCGTGCTCCTTCTTGGCATTTGTCAGCGTGAGAGCACACTGGGAAGTCTTGTCCCTTCTGCCTCCACTGTCCCACCTCACTCCACTCTCGACTTTCCTGCTTTTCTGACAAGGTCTTTCTATGTAGCTATGGTTGGAACTAACCCGATGTGTAGATCAGGCTGGCTTCAAACTCACAGAGATCTACCTGCCTCTGCCCAACAAGAGCTGGGATTAATGGTGTGTGCCACCATCACACTTGTTCCTACAGTTCAGTTTAAGTGTCAGAGCAAGTTTCTCACTCAGCTCCACCTTCATTCATTCATTCATTCATTCATGTAATGTATACGGGTCTTCTGTCTGCATGTTGTCTGTGCACCATGCGCATGACTGGTGCCTACAGAGGCTGGAAGACGGTGTCACATCTCTTGGGATTAGAGTTACAGATAGTTGAACTGCCATGTAGGCGCTGGGAATGAAACCTGGGTCCTTCTGCAAGAGTAGCCAGTGCTCTAACCCACTGGGCCAGCTCTCTACTCTCACATCTAGATCAGTGGCTCTCAACTGTCCTAATGCTGCGACCCTTTAACACGGTCCCTCACATTGTGGTGACCCCTCAACCATGAAATAGCTGCATTGCTACTCCATAACTGTAATTTTGCTACTGTTATGAATTGTAATACAAATACCTGTGTTTTTTTGATGGTCTTAAGTGACCCCTGTCAAAGGGTTGAGAGAGGCCTATAAGATTTTTAAAAATGGCTAACCCCTTAGTATAGGAGACAAGCAGGCAGACCCAGGGAGTAATTGGGGCTGGATTCCCTCCTGAGCTAACACGATACCATTCCCTAGCAACCCACCTGGATGGCCACTGAAAATACGGCCAAAGGTCACATAGCCGTATGGGCTGCCAGAACCATGCATGGACTCGGCGCCTATCTCAGGGTCATAAAGTCCCTTGAAGAAACAGACTTAAAAGGTAGAAACACAGTGCCAGGCGGTGGTGGCGCATGCCTTTAATCCCAGCACTCAGGAGGCGGAGGCAGAGGCAGGCAGATTGCTGTGAGTTCAAGGCCAGCCTGGTCTACAAAGCGAGTCTAGGAAAGCCAAGGCTACACAGAGAAACCCTGTCTCAAAAAACCAAAAAAAAAAAAAAAAAAAAAAAAGAGAGAGAGAGAGAGAGAGAGAGAGAGAGAGATAGAAACACAGCTGTAAGGAGATCTGGGCTCACAGCTACAAAGAAGAGCCCCACCAGAGATAGTGCTGCCTAGTGATGGACTCGAAGGGTCTCACTGGACATAGAGTTGCTAAGAAACCCAGTTTTATGGGTCACTTCCTGCCCACCAGACATAGGGTTACTAAGAAACCAGACACTTCCCTGGACAAGGTAGTGAACAAAGAGAACAAATAAAGCTAAGCCATAGGCGGCCTTGGAGCCTTTTCCTGTAGCCTGTCACCTTTGGACATTAGGCCTCCTTATGTTATCCAACCAACAGGTGCTTGCCAGGCTGAAGCTCCCCTGCTTTCGGGTGCTGAGATAGGAACCTATAAATTTACCTTTTGGGAGTCTCGCAATCTGGGCAGAGCAGGGCCATTCTAACCTCGAGGGGTCTTGAGCCACAGGTTGAGAACTGCTGGTCCACAGCGTTTCCACCTATAGTTCCACTGACATCCAGTGACCCAGCCTCCTCCTACACCTGGCACACACCCTCTTTCACGTTGGCAGCTTTTGTCAGCCTCATTTCTACAGAGTCCTGTGCACACGTGCATCTGCTCAGTACCAACCAGTCTTTTGTCTTAAAACCACAACGTTTTGGGTATAGTCAGAGCCTAAGAAACTGGGCTGGGAGTGTTCCTCGGTTGTAGAGCATGCTCCCAGCATGTGCCGAGGCCCTGGGTTCTACCTCCAGCACCACACACATCGACGGGCAGAAATAAATACCATTTGTCACAGTTAACAACTCTTAAGTTTCCCATAATTTTATTACACGTATTTATCCAGGTGTGTGTGCACGCATGTGAGCCAGCATGCTGCAAGCAAGCGTGGAGGCCAGAGGACAAGCGGCAGAAGTTGGTTTCTTCCCGAACTATGTAAACACTAGGGTCAGGTCATCAGGCTTTGTTGCACTCACCCTTATGCACTGAGCAATCTTGTTGGCTCCTAAAGTTCTTATGATTTTAAACTTTAATAATTAATTTTAATAACTGCTTCAATAATGAATAGTCTTCACAACTTTAAGTAATAATTAAGAGTTGTAATAAGCTTAATTAAAGCCTTAATAACCAACTTTAACAACAAATTCAGGCACTGACAAGCTAATGTAAAGCACTGCAGAGCTAAGGACGCTGCTTGGTGGTGGGCTGCTGGCCAACGTGGGGAGAGAGGCCCTGCGCTGATCTCATGCTGCATACACACTTTAACCCAGACATTCCGAATGCTACATAGATGCACTTTAAATATTGAAGATTTCACAAGGTTTCAAACTTTACTTTAAGAAAAATAATGTAGCTAGGCAGGGTGGCATACCTCATCTACATAGGGAGCCCTAGGGCCACCAGAGCTATGGAAGAACTTCGTTTTGGGGGGAAACGCGCTTTCAAGGGCTGGTTCAGTACTGGCTAGAGTTTGATCCTCAGGAGCCAAGGGTCCTGTCAGAGGAGGCTGACACAGATAACCTGATCCGACTATTTAGTTACTAAAGTTAATAGAAATTTATTAATATCATCAGATTCAGCCTTTCAAATCTAAGTCAAAGATGGAGTTTTATAGGTAGAGTCGTAGATGAACATTTTTTTGGTAGATTTAAGGAAAAAAAAAAAGCTCTCAGAAATGAAAACGTAAAATTTTTATGCGTGGAGCCTCAGACCCAAGTCAGCTATATGCCAAAACTTTATTTGTTTTTTTTAATTAAAAAAAAAAAAAAAAAAAAAAAAGGCATGCCTTTAATCCCAGCACTCGGGAAGCAGAGGCTAGAGAGTGGCCTGGTGACTAAGAGCACATACTGCGCCTCCAGAGAATCTGAATTCAGTCCCTGATGTGCACATCAGGTGGCTCACAGTCAGTTCAGAGGGATCTGGTACCTCTAGTCTTCACGGGTACCTGCACACATGTACACATACTCTGACACAGATAATTAGAATAAAATCTTTGCAAGTTTGTCTTAGTGACATTCTAATTATTTCTGGAGGAGGGGAGCAAATATGCAAGATGAGAGGACAGCACTGTGGGAGTCAGTTCTCTGCTTAGGACCATTGGGGTCCTGAGGCTCACACTCAAGTGACCAGGCACACGGGTGCCTTGACCTGCTAAGCACCTCCTGGGTCCTCTATCTGCCTTTAAATGCCATTTGCAGATCATTTCCCCCATTCAATAATTATGTTATTTACTTCTAAAAGCTTAAGTTTTAAGTGCGGCAATATGCCTGTAATCCCAGAAGTCAGAAGGCTGAGGCATGAGTGTTGAGTTCTAGTCTAACCTAAGCTGCAGAGTGAGACCCTATCTTAATAGAAAATAAAAATCCAGGAGCTGGAGAAATGGCTCAGTGATTATTTAGCGTAAGGGAAAGATGCAAAGGCCTTCAGGCCCACCATTCCTTCAGATCTGGCAGCCGTGGAAGCTGCCTATAAGGTCTTATTTCTCTTGGAAGCTATAAGAAGTGGAGGTTCTGAGAAACACACTGGCCAAAACAGTTGGTGGAGGTGGGGTGGGCAAATCCTCTAAGCTTTATAGAGTTGAGAGCAATCTGATTTCTCTTCTTTTTTCTTTTATTTTGTTTTGGTTTTGTTTTTGTTTTTTTGAGACACGGTTTCTCTGTATAGACATGGCTGTCCTGGACTCACTTTGTAGACCAGGCTGGCCTTGAACTCACTGTGATACGTTCACCTCTTCCTCCCAAGCGCTCGGATTCAAGGCAAGCACCACCACGCCCGGCTCCTGATTTCTCTTCTGAACCTATTCCACCTCCACCTCTACCTCCTGCTGCCGTAGCCCTGCTCAAATCATATCAAGGGGCAGAGACACCAAGGCTCACCATTTGACTTTGTCCCCAAACAAACATTCATCCCCCTGCCTCCTGTGGGGCCTGTTATATTTAGATGTGGGCTTTCCAGGAACTTGATCCTGTTACAAGCCTTTTCCTGTATGACAAGTCCAGTGCTAGTCATGAACAAGTGAGTTTTATAGAGGCTGGGATTATTCCTAAAAAGTGACTCCACTCCACTCCACGGCCAGAACAAGGGCAAATGTGGCCCAAAACAGGCAAGCTGTATCTCTATTAAATTGAACGGCCACTCCCCAGGACTCCTGTTATAACAGCACATGGCTTTTTCCTCAGCTGTTAGTCAAGCACACTGGAGACTTAAGGCCTGAGCTTTGGCTTGACAAGGAGGTTTCAGTCAACTGGAGGATTTCCTAAAGAATGGAAACCAGGCACTGCCCACCCTCTGGCCTCCTGCCTTGGGGCCACTGCCCACCCTCCAGCCTCCCACCTTGGGGCCACTGCCCACCCTCTGGCCTCCCGCCTTGGGGCCACTGCCCACCCTCCAGCCTCCCACCTTGGGGCCACTGCCCACCCTCCAGCCTCCGGCCTTGGGGCCACTGCCCACCTTCCAGCCTCCCGCCTTGGGGCCACTGCCCACCTCTCCTTTCTACCATTTGCAAGCCCCCTTACCATGACCATTTGAGAAGGTTATTAAAGGCCAAGAAGGATGGGAATGGGACTTTCTTTTCCATTTTTAGAACGTGGGGACATTGGAGATACACTAGCTGGCATATTATTTTGCCACAATTTCCTCTTCTCAAATCTAGTTTCAATGACTACATGACTCAGCTCCTACTGACCCGGATCCTACTTTATAAATGTGGGCTGAACATTATCTTTCCAAATAAAAGTGCCCAGATTGAAATATCCTGTTGTCCTTCCTGAGAGAATGGCACAGACTGTGAGGAAAAGGCTATCTTTGTGTAAAACAAATGGACCGAGGGAAATCCGCTTTCCTCTCTGCCACCGCCAAATGACATGTTTTATCATTTTAAAAATCTAGCTGAATGGACTGAGCAAAGAGCCCGTTCTCCTGGGCTTTACCGGTCGCTCAGTTTGAGCCCTGCACTAAAGCACACTCAGGCTGGCAGGGTGGTGACGTGGGAGTGCTGGGCCCACAGGTCCGGCTCTGCCTCTTCCTTTGCCTGCAGCCATCAGTGGACAGACTGCTCTAGGCAAGTGGGGGCTGATGCCAGGTCCCAGGAAGACCTCCACACCACAGTACAAACACAACCTTCCTGACCTGAGGACAAGGGCGCAGGGCAAGCAGCAGGCTTATAAGAAGGAGAAAAAACAGCCAGGGCTGGGCAGAAGCAGGTGGGTTTGAGGCCAGCCTGGTCTATAGAAAGAGTTCTAGGATAGCTGTGACTATATAGTGAGGTTTGCTTTATTTTTCAACTGTGTGCATGTGTCTGTTGGCATGTGTAGTTTGTTGTTGTTGTTGTTGTTGTTGTTGTTGTTGTTGTTTGCAGAGAAGGTGTTCAAGACAAAGTTCCTCTGCGTAGCCCTGACTTCCTGGAACTGTAGACTGGGATGGTTGAGAATTCAGAGATACCCCTGCCTCTGCCTCTCGAGTGCTGGGATCAAAGATGTACGCCTCCACCAACCGACTAAATATGAACATTTTTATTGCGCTCATCCACCTGGGAAACACCGGGAAATGGTGTGCCATGGACCTGGGCTTTTCTAGTTCTTTTGTTGTTGCTGTTTACTTGTTTTGTTTTGTTTTTCTGAGGCAGGCCCAGCCGCGTTCCTAGTTCTTAAGAACCCCAACAAAGACAGTGGAAGCCCACAGCCCAGGAGCTTAGAACGCAGCCCCCAGAACCCGCAGAGGGTGCATCCCCCCAGAACCCGCAGAGGGAGCATCCCCCCAGAACCCGCAGAGGGTGCATCCCCCCAGAACCCGCAGAGGGTGCGTTGGCCTTACTCTGGCAGGCGGGGATGTCACAGTATTTCCAGTAGATGCCGTCCTCATGCTCAGCCACGTAGCACCAGGGGCTCACGTCCCCATCTGGATTTCTGTTGGGAATAAGGACACACTGATGACACTGCTGAGTATCAGGTCACCTGGCCCACTTAGTTTTGCAGCACTGAGATCCCTGTCATTTCTAGTAACTGGTGTGCATTTCAGTGCTCAGACCTGTAACCCCAGCACCCAAGAAGCTGAGGCAGGAGGATTTGCTACAGGTCTTATGCCAGCCTGGGCTACACAGCAAGACCCTGTCTCAAACAAACAAACAAAAAACCAATAAAACCACAGATGATACACTCCTCCTTAGTTTGGAAAAGGTATATTTAGGGAAGGACTTAATGTCAAATCTTTTTTTTTTAAGGGTTTACTATTTTACATATACAGAGGGCACCAGATCTCATTATAGATGGTTGTGAGCCACCATGTGGTTGCTGGGAATTGAACTCAGGACCTCTGGAAGAGCAAGCAGTGCTCTTAACCTCTGAGCCATCTCTCCAGCCCTGTCAAATCTTTTGTTTGTTTGTTTGGCTTTGGTTTTGGTTTTTGAAACAGGTTTTTTTGTGTTGCTCTGGCTGTCTTGGAACTCTATCTGTAGACTAGGCTGGCCTTGAATTCAGAGATCTTCCTGCCATTGGGATTAAAGAGGTGTGCCATCACTTCTGGCTTCATCTGAAAAAAGAAAAAAAATTTTTTTCTTAGACAGGGTTTCTCCGTGTAGCCCTGGCTGTCCTGGACTCATTTTGTAGACCAGGCTGGCCTCGAACTCACCAAGATCCACCTGCCTCTGCCTCCCGAGTGCTGGAACTAAAGGCATGCACTATAATGTTCAGCTTAATCTCAAATCTTAAAAATATTTATTCCTAGGTGATAAGACTATTGGCAATTTTAGTTTTTTTTTCTCCTTTTTATGGTTTTATTTTCTACCTTCTTCAATAGCAAACATCCCAAGTATAGAGTTTCCAAACAGCCACATAAAGTCACATAACAAAAAAACTCAGCTGGCAAGCCTGCTCCGCCTCAACTGATAACTCAGGCATGACAGAGATGGTATGTACTCCTTCATCACCACATAGACCCCCACAGACACCAGCTTCTAACCACCACACTCGTGGTTTTTTTGTTTGTTTGTTGGTTGGTTGTTTTGTTTTGGTTTGGTTTTTGGTTTTTTGAGACACGGTTTCTCTGTGTAACAGCTCTGGCTGTCCTGGAACTCGCTCTGTAGTCCAGGCTAGCCTCGTAACTCACAGTGATCCACCTGCCTCTGTCTCCCAAGTGCTGGGATTAAAGGCGTGCACCACCACGGCCGGCCACACTCATGTTTTTAAAGATTTGTTTCCACGTCCCCAAGTGAGGACAGCTTGGAGTAAATGACCTTCAAGGTCATTTTGGTCCAGAAACATCAGGACAAAAAAAGGGTGACACTGGTGACGCAGTTCAACAAATGACAGGGGTTCTACAGAGAGAAAAGCCAGCCTCTCGTCACCCCTTCCCAACCCCCCTTTATTTAGACTCAGAATGCTGGGAACCTGACACTCCACTTAGGCAGGAAATGGGCAAGAGGACCCCCCACCCCACAAGCCCATTGTGCGGGCTAAAGATAAGCTTCCCCTGGCACAAAGGGCTCTTTTCTTTTTTATGCCTGAGGCAGGTGTGCGGACTGCTCTGCTCTTCCCTCTCTGGGCCTCCTTTCTAATCCAGATACCTAGGGCCCAGCCAGGAGACGCCTGTTCCCACCACTCGATAGTGTGTAGCTATCTCAGATGAGATGGATCTGAGAAGTCACACAAGGCCACCATGGTGTCAGATGTCAGCGGAGGAATCAAAGTGGCCGCGACTGTACAAAGCCTTTCTTTAAACAGAATGTCACCGTCTTCTTCCTCCCTGGGCTCCCTGTTCAGCTTTGATGTAGTATTGGATAAAGCCCTAAACAACGAGTGCTTATTATCAATGTCAAAGCCACTCTGAAAAGCATCCGTATAACTTAATCAGGAGCAGGCAAGCCCATCCTGACTTCTCTGCAACACGAAAGCACAAGGCCTGGACTCTGATGTGATACCATCAACGGGTTCAGCCTCTCTCTTCTGAAGTAGAAACTGGTAATTCAGGTCCAGTACATTCCATCAAATCAGAGGGCCATAGCCCAAGGAAGTAAGAGGGAAGGTGCTGGGGGAAGGTGCTCCCAGCCCTCAGGTGCAACCCGCAGGTGCAACCCGCAGGTGTGCTTGGGAGCACACTCCCACAAGCCTGTGAGAGTAGACATGGGCACTTTCGCTCTCATTGGAAATTTAAAATTCACCTTAAAATCAAAGTTAAAAATAGCTCTTCTGAGATTTGAGAAAATTTAGAGAGTAACAGAGTAAACCTACCAAGAGACACTTCAGGGACAGCACAGTGGCAGAACATTTCCTCAGCATTGCAAAACAAAACAAAAACACCAGGTGGCCGTGTAAGAAAACAAAGACAAAGACAGTGGACAGTAATAAAACCCCTCATTTCTCTGCCTAACTACCCTTCCCAACCCAGCTGCTCCTTTGAATAGAAAAATTACAGGAAGGAAACACAGCAGAAATGAAGTGACCATGGGGATAAATGTGTTGTGAACATTCATGGATATGAGTGTTCCTGTATGCATTAATGTTCACGTGTGCACACACATGTTCCTGTGAGTCCATGTTCATATATGTGTGTGCATGTTCATGAGTGTGTGTGTTGTGCATTTCATGCATGTGCTTGTGCACTTAGAGACCAGAGGTCAACCTCGGGTGCCTTTCCTTAGGTGCAGTTTACCTTTTCTGTTTTGAGACAGGGTCCGTCTCACTGGCTTAAAACTTGCCTAGTGGAGGCCAGAAGCCCCAGGGATCAACCTGTCCCTGTCTCCCTGGTCCTGGGTTTGTAAGAGCACACCAGGCAGAGCTTTTTACAATGTAGGATCTGGGGATCAAAGGCAGATCGTTTGGCAAGCACTTTACCAAGCTTCCTCCCTAGCATTTTAATTTACCATTCATTTACTTACCTGCATGCACACATGTGTAGGGAGCATGTACCATGGCACACATGCAGAGCTTGTGAGTTGGTGGTCCTCTCTTGCTGCCTTCTGGGTTCAGAGTATCGAACTCAGGCCATCAGGCTTTGAGCCGGCACCTTTCCCCTCTAAACCACCTTGGCAGCTTGCATGGCTTTTATTATACAATATATTAATATGTAAAACTTTGAAAAGCGGCTAAAGAGATGGCTCAGTAGTCAAGAGCATGCACTGTCCTTCAGGTGGACCTGGAGCCCAGTTTCCAGAATCCACATTGGCTAGGTCACAGGCACCTACAACTCCAACTACAGGGGATCTGACACATCTGGCCTTCTGTGACACCTGCACTCGTGTCTCACACACACACACACACACACACACACACACACACACACACAAAATTTAAAATAGTAAACTATGTCCTTAAAAACACAAATGACAGTTAAGTGGAAAGATGGCACACATACTACTTTCAAGCTCTGCCGGGCAGGGCTCAGGCAGAGAAGTGCAGCAGGAGACTATCCAAACTAGATAAAGCTTTTACTTTGTTTTGGTTTAGGTTTTTGAGACAGAATCTTATAGGGCCTATTGGGCCTCAAACTCACTATGTAGCCAAGGATGACCTTGAACTCTTGATCTTCTTGCTATAAGCTCTCAAGTGCTCCGATTACAGAAGGCACACAGCCGTGCCTAGACGGAAACTTTTTTTTTTAAAGATTTATTTATTATGTATATAGTGTTCTGCCTACACGTAGGCCAGAAGAGGGCATCAGATCGCATTATAGATGGTTGTGACCCACCATGTGGTTGCTGAGAATTGAACTCAGGACCTCAGGAGAAGCAGATGGTGCTCTTAACCGCTGAGCCATCTCTCCAGGCCAGTCGGAAACTTTTAATGCTTTTTACAATGACAAGTGGGCAGCAATAGCAGCAGAAACCACGGAGGTTATTCAGTTTGTACAAGTTAGGGTAGAAGTGATGGGGAAAGCTGAAGGGAGATCAACAACAGCAGCAGCAGCAGCAACAAACCCAAACCATGGACTAAAGTCTGTAGCATCAAGACAGCCACGAAGGCTTAGAGTGTTAGCGCAGGCCTGTGGAGGGTGGGAGGCACACAGAGCAGCCACACAATACGGAAGTGTATGCGCTGGCTCCGCTGGGCCCCCAGTGCCCCGAGCACCAACAAAGCAGCGTCACAGCGTGAAACTGTGGTTCCCAATGCTTCAGGGCAGGGCTCTGGGATCACCTTCCTTGTTCTAATGGCTCTGGAGGGAGCCTGTGCACCTGTCTCAAGACTGATTAAATTCACCACATTGCTGACCCTTGAGTCATGCCATCATGGTCTTGGGTGTAAATAGCTGAAAGGTATGAACAAAAGTGCTTGGAATTTTTGCCCTGGTTTCTACATACTTACAATTCTATTCTTATCTTTCTGCCTGCTCGTCTGCATGTGCATGTGCATGTATGCGTGTGTGTGTGTGTGTGTGTGTGTGTGTGTGTGTGTGTGTGTGTGTG
>OU015747.1:47276041-47288163 GCA_907169655.1 Acomys percivali | reverse complement strand
GTGTGTGTGTGTGTGTGTGTGTGTGTGTGTGTGTGTGTGTGTGTGTGTGTACATTATATATGTTTGTGTGTTCAAATGTGTGTTTACTGTGTGGTGGTGTGAGGTTGACTTTGGAGGCTTCCTCCATCCATTTCCACATTATTCATCGAGATGGTGCCTCTCACTGAACTCAAGCTAGCCAATGTGGCTAGTCTAGGTAGCCAGCAAACTTCTGGAATTTTATCTCTGCCTTCTGAGCACCAGCATGACAGGTGGGCTTTCAGGACAGCCCAGAATTTACCTGAGTTCTCTGGATCCCAACTCTAAACCACTGGGCCACCTATCCCCTTGGCCTCCAGTCATTCTCAGCTTCTCTTTAACCTCAGACAACTGAGAAAGCAATCCAAGCTGTGGCTCACCTCCCGCCGAAAACCATAAAGACACACATTTGAAGACCACGGAGTGAGATTAGAGCTCCCTGCTGGGCCCAAACAGTGTGCGTGCCTGTAGCCCAGCTAGTTTGGATGCTTAAGAGTGGAGTTACTTGAATCCAGGAGTTCAAATACAGCCTAAGGAATGTGGCGGAGGGAGGTTTAGGTGCCAGTTGGTCTGAACAGCAGCAGTGGCTTTGATGCCCAGGAAATGCTCACTGGTGAGAGGACCACATGAGGAAATCCTCCCAAAGAGACAAGACAGTGACCAGGCAAGACACTGCTCTGAAAGCCAGTATAGAAGTAAACTAAGTTAGAGAAAAGAGAGAGAGACACACAGAAAGACAGACAGGAAGAGACGGATTCGTTTTTATTTATTTGTATTTCTTGTGTATGTGTGCTTCGCTGTATATTTGTCTGTACCATGTGAAATGCCCGCAGAGGCCAGAAGAAAGTGTCAGATTCCCTTGAACTGCAGTTACACCCTGTTCTGAGCTGCCATGTGGGTGCTGGGAATCAAACCCGGGTCCTCTGGGAGAGTGGCAAATGCTCTTAACTGTTGCCATTTCTTCAGTTCCAGGTAGTTCGGTTTTTAAAACAGTGCTATGGCTCTCTGAGTTAGCCAACAGGAGATAAGAAAGCATCCCGATTGTGGGATGGGCTGGGGAGAGCTGGAAGAGGAGAGCAGAGACCGTTCCATAGCTCTGAGGCCCCATCTCACCTGCAGTAATTGTGCTCACCCAGGCCTCCTTCCCCGCTGGGGTACTTCAGCGTGTTATATGGATGCTGGAAAGTCTCGTTCCAGAACAGGCATGGCTTCCCGCCTTGCAGTGCCGTCCAGCTCTGTGTTCCCCTATAATCGGCACCGTTGGCTGTGAAACACTCTAGAAGAAGGAAAAAACAGCATACTAATTTTCTGGCAACATTTATAGTTTCCTCCCTCTCTGGTGAATGTTTTGTTTTGTTTGGACCAAGCTAGAAATGGATCGTGTCTTGCTAGATCCTAGTGGGGTGGCTGGGCTGAGCGAATCCGAAAAGAGGTGCCTTGCAATGCTGAACACTGTTGGCACCAGCTTGTTGGGCACTGGGACGTTTCCCCTTTGAAATCCACAGGTCCCAGTGAAGAGATAAACGCGGAACTGAAGTGTACTGGAGTCCATAAAGTGAACCAGGAAACCCCCAAACCTAGAATAGTTGCTAACAGCCACGCACACGGAATTCTGGGCACTAGGAGGGGGCCACTGCCCTCGCCTGCTCGCGCATCTCCGTGTGGTAACTAGAACCACGTCACCAGCTGTAACCGAGCGCCCTCCTACAGTCTGAAAAGCTGCACTGACACTTGGATTTAATAAGGCCATCGGATACAGAGTGCTTTGGAATCCCAATCACACAAATCTGGGAATGACTCACATTCCCTGGTAATGAGGAACAGTCCTCCTTGCGTGGTCTGAGGTGCAACAAAACAGGGGGCAGCAGAGGGCAGGGGTGGCACCTTCGCTCACCTCATCCTGAAGCACTTTCCTAGAGAAAGTGTTGAAAATGGTCTCAGGTCCCGTTTTATAAAATGACAACCCCTTGCAGGTGCAATCAAGCTCGTCTAAAATCTGCCTCTCAGACTCCGGGGGATGGGACTGAGGCTGACGGGCTCCCGCCCACATATTGTATGCATTAAACTCAGAGAGGTTCATGAGAAAGGCAGAGTACAAAGAGCAATTTTTAAAAATTAGCTTAGTTGAAGCTGACAGATAGAAGTGCTTCAAACACGTCCTTAAGATGTACCACTAGAGCCCTGGCAGACTAGGGGGGGAGTCACACCAACATCCTCACCACCTTCCTTCCCTTCTTTCTCCTGATACACAATGACCTATAACTTCCGGCAATAAGGACGCAACGCCGTCTCTTGCTGGAAAGTGCATGTGCCTGCTCTAGACTCATAGGCATGTGGACAGCAGGAGCACAGCTCTGTTCCGGAAAACATTTCTCTGGCTACTTAGAAACCGTCCACAGAACATCTTTCTTCCAGCCACACCTTCCTCCCACCAGCAAGGCTCTGCGTTTTGTCTGCAACAGCACCATTTATGGACAGCTTAAATAATCTGGAATTCTAGGAGACGCAGAAAACCGTGTATTAAGGGTGAGTCCTCAAGTACCTCGAGGGCTTTCTACTAGGGGTCTGCATTAATAAAAAGCTCAAGCCGGGCAGTGGTGGCGCACGTCTTTAATCCCAGCACTTGGGAGGCAGAGGCAGGTGGATTGCTGTGAGTTCGAGGCCAGCCTGGTCTACAAAGCAAGTCCAAGACAGCTAGGGCTACACAGAGAAACCCTGTCTTGAAAAACCAAAAAAATTTAAAAAAAAAATTAAAATTAAAATTAAAAAATAAAATAAAATAAAAAGCTCAAAGGTGACAGGGGACAGCAGCAACTCAGGACAAAATGACACGCACAGACCGAGGGCTCAGCCTAGGCTCACTGTTTTGGACTGTTGCTGACCAGCTCTATGACCATGGATGAGTCACCACCATCTTCACCGGTTCTAGGATTCACACAGTGATTAGGTGTGCACCAAGCTGTTTTACACAGGAGGTAGCCAGGGCATTTGACCCCGCAGGACTCTAGCCAGGCACCCTTTCTCTCCCTTCCTCACCCCACTTCCACGCTGACTCCCGGACACTCCTTTCCCTCCTCTCTTTGGCACCTTGGTTTTGGTCCCACTGATCATGAGGGAGCAGTTAGGTCTCACTGCTTTCTCTTCAGTCCACACAGAAAGATCACAGGAGAATGAAGGTTTGTCTTCGGGTGTTTGTAAGGCCTCTCTGCCGTACGCCCGGCTCTTCTCTCTCTTAGTCACCCACTGTGGTCAAGCCATGCTGGTCTGCTTTTAATCCTGGGAACATACGTCCCCATTTCCTGCCCAAATGTTCTTCCTCTAATATTTTCAGTTGCAAGATAAACACCGCCTCCTCAGAAGTCCTTTCCCATCCCTCCTTCCTCTGTCTGTCCACAGCACTCACTGTCACGGGGAATATACATACATTCAGCCCAAAGTCCAGATTGCGCACGCACCGACTTATCCAAGCGTGCACACTGCCATCTTCCTCGTCATTACTCCCTTAGCGGTGTGACCTGACAATTGTTCACACAGCTCTTTGATGGTGTGGGTACTCTAAATACAGATGACCTGAAGCATATGAAGGGTATGTAGACGTCATGCAGGGGAAGTATCTGCATTGTGGTGTCCTCAGAGGCCTAGAACAAATACCCCACAGGCTCCAAGGGGCAACTGTATTTGAAGGGTGGGAGGAAAGGATATGTGTGGGGGTGGGGGGGTGAGGGGTAGGGGAGCCCTATTCCCATCCAAGGAATTCTATTGTCTGATCAGCTCTGAAGTCACAAGACTAGGCGATTCTATGAACATCACACCCGCCTCTGTCAACAGCTACAATGTTCAATGCTGTGTTAAAATACTGCTGTCCAAGCCAAGCGTGGTGGCGCACGCCTTTAATCCCAGCAGAGGTAGTTGGATGGCTGAGAGTTCGAGGCCAGCCTGGTCTACAAAATAAGTCCAGGAGAGCCAAGATAACATAGAGAAACCCTGTCTCAAGAAACCAACCAAGCAAATAAACAAAAAACCCAACAAATACTGCTGTCCAGGGGGAGAGTTGGCTCAGTGGCTAAGAGCACTTTTTGTTCTTACAAAGGGCCTGGTTTGATTCCAAGCACCCACATGGAGGCTCACCATTTTCTAAGGCACCAGGCATGCATGTGGGGAACAGGAAAAACACTCATACCTACAAAATAACCAACACTCAGGGAGGCAGAGATGGACGGATTGCTGTGAGTTTGAAGCCACTCTGGTCCAGGGCAGAGAAACCCTGTCTCAGGAAAAACAAACAAAAAAATCCTTTTGCCCTATCTAATCTTATACACATTATGTTGCAGGGCTGGGTGTGGCGGTGCACACCTTGATCCTGGCACTCCTGAGGCAGAGGCAGGTGCATCTCTGAGAGTTTGATACTAGCTTCATCTATATAAAGCATTCTAGGTTAGCCAGAGCTACATAGTGAAAACCTGACCTGAAACAAAAAACAAGCAAAAAATACATTATGTTGCTTACCTTAAATATAGACAATAAAAAAAATAAAATTTAAAAAGTTGCTGTGGGGGGGCGCTGGAGAGATGGCTCGGCTTATTGGTCTGCAGCTCACAGCTGCCTGCAACTCCAAACCCAGAGGATCCAATGCCCTTTCTGGCCTTTACAGGTACCAGCACACACATGGCACATACTCACACACACACGCACACATACACACAAATAAAAAGAAAACCAAATCTAAAGAACCAAAACCACCAACAACAAAAAAACAAGTAGCAAGAAAGCACAGTGTGGCAGCACTCGCCAGCACTTGGGGGATGGAGCTGGGAGCAAGCAGGAGGTCTAGGCTGTCCTTGGCTACAAAGCCAGTTAAAGTCTGGCCTGTGCTGCATGAAACCCTGTCTCAAACAAGCAAGCAAACAGACAAAACCCGCCAGTGACTCCCAAGCCGTCAAAAGAGGCTTTAACAAGCAACCGGTGGGTTGTGTTCCCTAGGGCTCAGATGATTTTATTTGTAACACAAAAGAATATGCCATGAATTGGATTGGGATGACATTTAACGGCAGGAATGCGGAGGTCAAGTCTTTTCTGGTTCAGTTTGACTTTGTCAGATCTACTCTTTTTAAAGTTTGTTTGTTTGGTTTTTTTTTTTTTTTTTTTTTTTTTTTTGAGACAGGGCCTTTGGTTGCTCAGGCTGGCCTTGAACTCCTGACCCTCCTGTCCCTACCTTTCAAGCACCAAGGTCACAGATGTGGGAGCCTCCTCAGGCGGTTCTTTGATCCACTCTAAATAAGCATGCTAAATTTTAATGATTAAAAAAAAAATCAGACTTGCCTAGTGCATGCCAATGGTGAGGAAAAGACAAGAAAAACAAACAGTGTTCTGGACTGAAAGTTATCTCTGCATCCTGACCTCATCAGGGTGTGGATGAGGTAAGGAGGGCCCCCCCCCCCCTCCTGCGATGAAACTGACATGAGCTGTGTCCAGATAAGAAAGGAGACGCTCCAACAACAAAGAAAATCCCGTGGTGCCTCGTATATGCACATTTTTCGTAAAGGAGAAAGAGTAAGGCAGGAGACTCAATACTCAGTCTTTACCTTCCTAGAGTTACAGCGAACGGACAGTGAATTCTTGGTATTTTCATGTACACAGAGAACACGGGCTCATAAACCCAGGTCAGTGTCACACAGTGGTCAGTGGAACGAAATAGAGAGATCAGGCAGGGCCTGGACAGACGCTGGGATCTGAGCAGAGACGCCAGGGAACTGGAGAAGAGCGGAAAGAATGCCGTGGGCAGGGCACACGGAGGGCGAGCCCTGGCCAGCAGCTCAGTGCCCAGAAAGCTGCTGTTCCTCCCTGACAGGCGGTGAGTGGGCAGGGAAGGACCAGCGAGGCCAGCACAGACAGGGTCTTGGGGGTTACGTGGCATAGGCCCACACTTGAGTGCACACACACAAAGCAAGGAAGGAAAAAGAGACAAGGAAAGAAAGAGATGGAGTAAACGGTTCTCTGATCAAAACCCAGCTGTCAGCGTGATAAAACACACTTCCATTTATACATGCCACTTGAATTACATAATTCAATAGTTATACTTAGGAAGAAAACGCAAATTAATACATGTATTGCATCTTAAAGTTCATGGGTAAGCCAAGTATGGTGGAGCACACCTCCAATCTCAGCACTCGGGAGGCAGAGGCAGGTGGATTTCTGAGTTCGAGGCCAGCCTGGTCTACAGAGTGAGTTCCAGGACAGCCAGGGCTACACAGAGAAATTCTGTCTCAACAAAACAAAACAAAACAAAAACAATCCTATGTAACACTATAAAGGTCAATAAACTCCAGGCCAGGTCTATGGACAAAGACTGTCTCTGAAGGCCATAGAACAAACACACAAAAAAACCACACACCCCAAACGATGACAAAGCATTTACCCACCAGAATGAACACAAAGGAAAGAGGACAGCGCACCAAAAAACGTTCTCGGCCTCCTAGAAATCACAAGGTATTCCTGCAGCCACACTGCATGCACCAAGGGACCGGGTGCTACGAAAAAAAGAAATACCCACGCATGCTGCCATGGCAAACCAGAGTCCACAGTCGTGGTCAGCACGGGGAAGGAAGGCCTTGTCCCTGAGGCCTGGCATCCTCGGGCCTCTCCTTGGCCCTGTGGACTGCTTTTGTCCCAGGTGCCAAAGCAACAAGGCCCACAGACCTTCGACTGGAGCCTTCAAAGGTGACCCCAAATAAGCCTGTCCTTTCAGTTGGTGACCTCAGACATTTGCTGTGGCGGCCCATGCCTGTGATCCCAGCACTTAGGGTGCTGAGGCGGGAGAAACATCCTGAGTTCCAGGCCAGCCCAGATAACATAGCAAGACCCTCTCTCATGGAAACAAACTCAATGCATAAGGGGTGGAGGCAAAAGGCTCAGTTCAAGTTCTTCCTCAGCTACAGAGCGAGTTCAAGGCTAACCTGGGCTACAGAAGCCCGTGTCTCAAAATAAGCACCTAACATATTATTTGTCCAAACTATACGCTACTGAGAAAGAATGTTTTTTCACATGGGGAATCTATGAAATTACTGGTTTTCTAGTTGTATCTCTATGTGACATGTATGAGAGTCCATGCTTCTTTTTCCGCCCCCCCATGTTTCTTTTGATTCACCAAACTGAAGTCTGTGCTCTGTGAGCAATAACTCAGCACCTCCATGGACCGAGTATTAGAACAATCTGGCCAGTTTCAGCCTACTTCGAAATTAACATGGAAGCTGGACATGGTGGCTCATACCTTTAACCCCAGTGTCCACAAAGTAGAAACAGGCAGATCTCTGTGAGCTCAAGCCCTGCCTGGTCTAGAGCTTTGTCACAGAGAGACTGTGCCAAATAAAAGGAAGAGAGTATGAAAAAGAAGTCAATATGGAAACATACTTATGTTTCTTTGGGACAGGGCCTCACGTAGCACAGGCTAGCTTCAAACTTGATAGACAGTCAAGCTCACTTCAATCTCCTGACCCTTCAGTCACTGCCTCCCAAGTGCTAAGATTATTGGCTTTGGCACTATACCCAACTCTTGTGTTTTGAGTCAAGGGCTCACATTTTAGCACAAGCTGGCCTCAAACTCAGCTTTGCCTTGGTCTCTCAAGTGCGAGGATTCTAAGTGTGAGCCAGTTTTTCTGGCTACCAACTCCAATGTTTAAAACGAGATACCAGAGAACGTTTTCTGATGAGAGTATCTTCTGGGCTTTTTAAGCCACAGTTGTATTTATTTATTCTGTGTAAGCATGTACATGTGTGTGGATGTGAGTGTGTCACAGTGTGTATATGATGGTGTCAGAAGACGACCTGTCAGACCCAGTTTTCTCCTTTCACTCTGTGGGATCCGGCTACTGAATCAGGTCACCAGGGTCAGTGGCAAGTGCCCATAGGGCTATCCTGCCAGCCCTTCTGTTCTTAAAACATCTATAAAATTTGGTAGATGTATAGTTTATAGAACTATGAAAAGCCACCACATGGCAGCTCACAACCATCTGTAATGTGATCTGATACTCTCTTCCGCCATGCAGGTGTGCATGCAGGCAGGGCACTGTATACTTAATAAATAAATAAATAAATTTTGTTTGCTTTTCTTTTTTTTTTTAATATTTATTTATCATTATGTATACAGTGCTCTCTCTGCCTGCATGTACACCTACATGCCAGAAGAGGACATCAGATCACATGATAGCTGGTTCTGAGCCATCATGTGGTTGCTGGGAATTGAACTCAGGACCTCTGGAAGAACAGACAGTGCTCTTAACCTCTGAGCCATCTCTCCGGCCTGTTTGTTTTTGTTTTTTGCGACAGGGTTTCTCTGTGTAGCCTTGGCTGTCCTGGTAACTAGGCTCCTCTGCCTCCAGAGTGCTGGGATTAAAGGCGTGTGCCACCACACCCAGCAATAAATAAATTAAAAAAAAAAAAAGAACTACAAAAACTCATCATTTAGAGGAAACATGACATGTTCATACAACACCTGCTGTTCTGAGGGGTGTCAGCTAAAGTGGGTACACCTTCTAAGCCAGTGCTCCCAGGCAAACTGCCCTTCGCCTTCCAGTATTCCAAAACACCATGGGATTCTTTAGCTATGAGTGACCCTGTGGTAAATTAGCATGTGACCTAGGGAAGGAAGTGGTCCCCAACCTTCTCCCATACAACACCACTGAGGCACAACAGGAACCCATCCCCCGCCCTACCCACCTCCCCAGCAGCTCTTAAGAGAACGGTGGATGTCTGCAATCTCATGGAGGAAGGTTATCAGATTTATAGGAGAGAGGATAGTTTAAGAGGACAGGAACAGGAAGCCCTCTACACATGCAGGACATATTGAGAAGCACTAGGATTAAAAAAAAAAAAAAAAAAAAAAAAAAGACACCTAGATAAATAGTTGGTAGTGTGTGGTTTGAGAAATCCCAGACACTGGCCTTCACTTTTTTGCTTCTGTTCTCCTGTGAAATGAGGGGTTTTGGCTCAGAAGATTCTGATTTTCCTTTACTTTCAACTCAAAACAGCTACAATTCCCAAGATTTAAGAAAACAGAACTAAGGGTGACTTGAATAGGAAAGACTGGAGGCTCACATTCTCTTCCAGGCTTAAAATCCTGCAATTCTCCCTGCCCCTGTGCTCACACAGCCGAGCACGGCGCTGGCCTCCTATCAGGCCTTTCCTTGTGCCATACAGGATAACTTTAACAGGTAAGTTATCCAAAGGGAGAACACACAAACAGAAAAAGCACACCAGGGGGGTTAGATATGCTTGGAAACTCAGCACTCAGAAGCAGAGGCAGGGGGATTGCTGTGAATTTGGGATGAGCCTAGGCTACATTCTGAGTTCCAGGCTCAGAACAGCCATATTGTCTTTTTTTTTTTTTTTTTTTTTTTTGGTTTGGTTTTTCAAGACAGGGTTTCTCTGTGTAGCCTTGGCTGTCCTGGACTCATTTTGTAGACCAGGCTGGCCTCAAACTCACAGCGATCCACTTGCCTCTGCCTCCCGAGTGCTGGGATTAAAGGCGTGCACCACCACCGCCCGGCTAAGACTCTGTCTTTAAACAAGCAGTAACACAGGAAAGGAAGAGAAAGAGAAGGGAAGCTTTAGTAGGGGCTTAAATGAATCTGTTTAGATCTGGACTGAACAGGGAAAAGGCAGGCACTGAGGCCACTCTCTTGAGAAGCCTGCCTGCCCTTCAGATATACTGCTGCCTTTTAAAATGTTTCTCTTCTTAAATCTATATTAAAATCTGTTTTTGAGACAGGGTCTTGGTATACAACCTAGCCTAGTTTTGAACTTGTGGCAATCCTGCCCCAGGCTCCTGAATCCTGGGATAGGCATGAGCCTCCATACCCAGCTAAAGCAAATTTTTCTTAAAGATTTATTTATTCATTTTATATGAGTGCTTTATCTGCAGAAGAGGGCATCTGATCAAATTATAGAGGTTGTGAGCTACCACATGGTTGCTGGGAACTGAATTCAGAACCTCTGGAAGAGCAGCTTGTGGCCTTAACCACTGAGCAATCTCTCCAGCCCTGCCCCCCCCCCCCAGCCTCCCCAGCCGCCATTTTTTCTTAGCGAACGTTGCTTCAAAAAATAAAATAAAATTCTGAGGAGACATCAGGGCATTGACATTTAATGACTCATGGAATTGCCACATTTTTAGTTTCCAAAATGGCAATGTGTAGTGTAATATAAATATAAATTAATTATATATATTTATTTATTTATTTAAAGAATTCTTATCATTTAGAGATAAGGACTGAAACATGTACAGATGAGATGATTTGATATCTGAGATTGGTTATAAAATCCCCTAAGTGCTGAGGGGAGGGCAGAGAATGAGCTAGCAGTGGCCAGTTGGGAACTGTGGCCCTAGGCAATAGGTATTTGTGGCTTTTCTAGACTATTTTTGTGCATTTCTCAATTTCCCATAATAATAAAAAAAAAAAGGGAAGCCACCCTAAAAATCATTACTAGCATACTGTTTTGTAACAAATATTCCTTAGCTTCTTGTCAAGAACTGTAAACTCGAGCCGGGCGTGGTGGCGCACACCTATAATCCCAGCATTTGGGAGGCAGAGGCAGGCAGATCTCTGTGAGTTCGAGGCCAGCCTGGTCTACAAAGCGGGTCCAGGACAGCCAAGGCTACACAGAGAAACCCTGTCTCGAAAAACCAAAAAAAAAAAAAAAAAAAAAAAAAAAAAGAACCGTAAACTCAAGCAGCCAAGTTTGCAGCCATCTAAAGTGCAGATGATCACTCATGAATTATGTTCTTGGATTACACGTTAACTTTGCAAAGTGACCATAGGACAAGCTGAACTTCTGCCCAAAGCAGAGTAAGCACTTAAATAATCACTGTAATTTTTTAGGCATCAGTAGCTTTTCTATTAAAATACCTCCCAGAGCTTCCTTTTCATTTAAGGAGACAATGTTTTAAAGGCAGAGACAGGGAGCCGGGGGTGTGGCTCAGTGGGAGGGCTCCTTCTGAGCATTTAGGAAGCCCTTCTTCAATCTCAAGCACATGTTCTTACACATACGACATTAAAGCAACAGAAAGAAAAGACTGTGCTTCCCAGGTTATTTTAGGCGAATTTTTATTTATATTGTTTTCTTTTTTTTTAATTAAAAAAATTTTTTTTTTAATTTATGTGTGTTGGTATGATGGTGTCAGATCTTGGGGTTACAGACAGTTGTGAGCTGCCATGTGGGTGCTGGGAATTGAACCTGGGTCCTTTGGAAGAGCAGGCAGTGCTCTTAACCACTGAACCATCTCTCCAGCCCATCTTTTTTTTTTTTTACTTTATTATAATTTATTCATATTACATCCTGATTGGTTATCCCCTCCCTTGTATCTTCCCATTCCCACCGTCCCTCCCTCTTCCACCCTCTTCCCCTATTTTTATTTTTCTTATGAGACAAGATCTCATTATGTACTCTGGCTACCCTCTCACGCCTGCCTCACCTGACTGAGAACTAAGGATGAACACTTGTGGAAAGGGAGCTTGGATTCTTCTATTTGGCTCTCTAATTTAGTCTTCTCTATAAGAAATGAAATATTATGTAAGAGAAGCAGTAAGCACAGGGCCAGAGGGCCAGCTTCAGAAGACAGCATAGAGAGCTCTAATTATTTGTTAAACAAAGATTTTAAAATCAATCTGGACAGTGGTGGCACACACCTTTAAGCCCAGCACTCAGGAGGCAGAGGCAGGTGGAGCTCTGAGTTTGAGGCCAGCCCGGTCTACAGAGCAAGTTCCAGGGCAGCCAAGGGAAGCCTGTCTTGAATACCCCCAATAAATAAAATAAAATAAAATAAAAAATAAATGAAGCTGAGGACTGTCAAAATGGCTCAGTTGGTAAAAGTGATTGAGGCCAAGAATAATAACTTAAGCTTGACACTCAGATCCCACAGAGTTGAAGGATAGAACCAACCCCAGCAAGTTGCCATCACACCTCCTACGTAAGCACGGCAGCAGCTCAGTCTCTCTCTCTCTCAGTCTCTCTCTCTCTCTCTCTCTCTCCCCCCCTTCCCTCCCGCTCTCTCCCCCCCTCTCTCAGACACACACACACACACACACACACACACACACACACACACACACACA
>OU015747.1:47252773-47276031 GCA_907169655.1 Acomys percivali | reverse complement strand
ACACACACACACACACACACACACACACACACACACACACACACACACACACACACTAAAATGTAATTTACATTTTTCTAAACTGAAGCTGGAATAGCAGTATACACCTATAATCCCAAGCACTGAGGAAGCAGAGGCAGGAGCATCCACATAAATTCTAGGATAGTCAAAATCCTGGCCAAAAGCAAACAAACAAACAAACGACTTTAAAAAACAAAACCAATTGTCAAAGTAGAGAAGGTGTCTTGGTGACACCCTAGCCCGTCTGGCTCTCATCTAGAGTAGGTATGTTCCCTCCCATCAGGCAGGGCCCACTGGGAAACACGCTATGGGTGTTGATGTGAACACGTGTTTTTGCCAGGAACAGGCACCATAAATATGCAGTAGTGCATGAGGAATTTCTACTAACCATGTAGGGCAGTGGTTCTCAATCTTCCTAAGGCATCGATCCTTAATACAGTTCATGTTGCGGTGACCACCCCCACCCCCAACCATAAAATTATTTTCTTGCTACTTTGCAAGTGTAATTTTGCTACTGTTATGACTCCTAATGTAAGTATCTCATGTCAAGGTATCTGATACAAGATCCCCAAAGAGGTCGAGACCCACAGGTTGAGAACCACTCATTTAGTGTATCTCAAGCACGTAAAATCATCTCCCTGGTACACAAAAGACAGCTGGGGCTTTGCTTAGTGCTTTTCTTCCTGGTTGGTTGAGGATGGAACCCTTGCAGCTCACACATGCTAGGCACACTCACCGTTCGTCAGCTACACTCTCAGCGCTAACTTAGTAGTACTGAAGTTCCTAGCATATGCAGAGATTAAACAAACCTTAGTTTAAGAAGGGTAGGAAGGAAGCCGGGTGTGGTGGCGCACCCCTTTAATCCCAGCACTCGGGAGGCAGAGGCAGGTGGATCTCTGTGAGTTCGAGGCCAGCCTAGTCTACAAAGTGAGTCAAGAACAGGCGGGGCTACACAAAGAGACCCTGTGGGGGGGGGGGCGGAAGAAGGGTAGTAAGACGTTCCCCCTCAGCAGAGCCCTAAGACATTTCATTAGGTGCATGTAATCTGTACCACAATGCACTACTACATGAGATATCTGTAAATAGCCTGTTGTATCTTGAAATCAAATTTCACACACAAAAAAAAACTTTTCAGATAAGGAAACAGTAAACATGACATTTTCAAGCTCCAAACCCAGCTTTCTGATAGGCAGTATCTCAGCTCACTATTAAAAACCAAAGCCTCAGGAGGTTAGAAGGTGAACTGCCGCAAGGCTGGACCAGGACAGACACTGATACGATCCTGTAGGAAGGGCACTAAAAAGATCACAGGTTCCCGGTGCCCCAGACGCTGACCTCCCTGAGGTGCCAGTGAGCTTCTCAAGCATTTCCCCTTTTCTTTTGATTTTGGGGATCCAGCTCAGGATATCCCACTGTTATAATTCACCGTCCTCCAAGTATGATATGACTGTTACAATTTTAATTGGAGCAGCCGTGATTACCTGGGAGAGACCCTCACAAGACTGGACCTCGGAAGGAACTGCATGACTGCAGCCCAGCTGCACTTTGCAGAAGCTCGGGAGTACATGGGAGGCGGAAGGTCAACTGTGTAGCTCTGAGAGGTGACAAACGGTGGCTGGAATGGGACTGTTCCAGCTAGCTCTTTTGGGGTCACCCGTACTCCTGTATATAAGTCCAATAAACTCACTCATTCTCCACGCTGGGCTTGACAAAACTGTTCCTGGTGCCTTGTCTGGGGAAAATAGACATTTGCTCACGTTTCCCTGGGAGAAGTTAAAGCAACACTTATATGTTAGGCAAGCAGTCTAGTGTGTGTAATTCCAGCACTAACCTGAGGTTAAGGTTAGTGTAGGCTACAGAGTGAGACCCCCAACTCACAAACAGCCTGGCGATGCGGTGTACATCTGTAATCTCAACACCTGGAAGACAGGACCAGGGGCTCAAGAGCATCCTCAGCTACAGAGTGAGTAGGAAACTTCCTACATACGAGTCCCCATCTTAATGCCCCACCCCCACCAAAACTAGAAACCAAACCACAACAGCTTTGAATGCTCCACTTCATCGCTGAGCTTTACCCTGCCTCTGGTCACTTTCATGCCATATTCTTTCTGCTAGGGACCGAACCCACGCCCCGCACTGCAAAGCACACACTCTACCACTGAACAGTCCTAGACAGCCAACGTTGAATCATGCACAACTGCAGATCACAGAAAAGGCTGCTTTTGCTTATGTTTGTGAAATGAGGGAAGACCATAAGTGCATTGCTGGGGGGAATCTGTTACACAATCAAGCACCCCAGTTTCTTTATGGATGAGCTTTCTGATTGCCTAGCAATCACCTCTGAGAAGTCCCAGGAAGTTTTGTGTAAATCAAGTACTTGAAATTCAAATACTTGCTAATTAAAAAGAAGAAACCCTGTCACACCACAGGCCTGTCATCTCAGCACTCAAAAGGCTGAGATAGGAGGACTGTAAAACACTAACCTCTCCTCTGATACATAGTGACACATTGTCTCAAAAAAACAAAGGATGTAGCTCGCTTGGTAAAGTGCTTGTCTAGCATAACCGAAGCTCTGGGTTCTGCCTCTAGCACCTAGCAATAAGCCAGGCTTGGTGACCACACACCTACCGTCTTAGCATTCAGCAAGTAGTGGTGGGAGAATCATAGTTCAAGAGCAGCTTAGGCTACACGGATCCTGTCTGTGAATGAACAAACAAACAGAACCAAACAGACAAATGAAATAGAGGATACGTCCACTCCTGTGCCCTTTTGCTTTTTAAGACAGTCTCAAACCGCCCAGGCTGGGCTTGAGCTCACTATGCAGATGAGGATGACCTGGGACATCTGGTCTTCCTGCTTCCATCTCACAAGTGATGGAATTACAGGTGTGTGCCAGCACAGCATGACTTACTTGGTGTGTGCTAGGCCAGCACTCGACCAACTGAGCCATTTTTATATTCTGGATTTGCATTAAGCAGGAAACAGGCTGGGCGAGGTGGGTACACCTTTAATCCCAGCACTCCGGAGGCAGAGGCAGGCAGATCTCTGTGAGTTTGAGGTTGGCCTGGTCTACAAAGTGAGTCTAGGACAGCCAGGGCTACACAGAGAAACCCTGTCTCAAACAAACAAACAAACAAACAAAGCAGGAGACACCTGGTTCACATCTATACCTTGCCTCATGATCATGTGAGCAGTCTTGTTTCTTTTTTTCTTAATCAGGACTAGCAAAGTTAGGCAAGAGATCTGGCTCACTGAGTGATAGCCTCAGCTCCTAGCAGTTCTATTTTGTACTTTCTAAAGCTCTCAATTGGACTAAAAAGAGATGAAATAAACTAATAAAACCCAGCCTTCAGACAAGTTTTATCAGCACTGCCTGTGACCTACTTTTAATGTCAGATGACCAGAAAGTTCTGCAGTAATGGAGCCCTGGAGGGTGTAGCCTTTGTTCAATGGAAGCTAGGCTCTGGCCTTTTCAGTTGCCTCTAGCTGCTATAAGATGGCCGAATAATACCAGAGTTCCTGAGGAGGGGGCTAATTGCCAGGTGGACAAGCTATCTCTGGACACATCATCAAAGCACACCCTACAGCAACAGTTACTGGCCTCTGCGATCTGGCACAGGGACAAACAAGCCCTAGTGAAAGATACTGGCACACAGCAGGCATTTGATAAGTGCTTGTTAATTGATCTGAATTTAAGAGGCCCACTCAAGAGCCATGCTTCAGAAATGCTGGCCAGGGAGAAGGGTTAGAGAGAAGGGCAGGACTCAGCCTAGCAGTGACCTAGCCCAGGCAGGAGGACTGGAGGAGCTACAAGGACCCAACCTAGAGGGGATTCTGTAGCAGGAGGACTCACAGTGCGGCCATCCACAGACATCCAGGCCGGCGAGCCTGAGGACAGCGTGTGGCCAAGAGAATGAATAACTCTGACTGTCCGAGGCTCACGCAGGGGTTTGTGGATCATGGAGTAGGGTCCCAGGCTCAGCAAAGGAAAGCACAAGGGACTCAGTTACACTTGAGTTTCAGATAAATCCTAAGTAAGGCCTGGGGTGTAGCTCAGTGGTAGATCACTTACCTAGCCTATGTATAGCCCTGGACTATATCCTCAGGACTAACAAACAAACAACAAACAGAACATATTTTTTTTTTCTCCCTATGCCTAACCTAACTACTGAACAATTTCTCAGAAGTATTCCCAAACGTCGAATGAGGCACACCAAAACTAAAAATTTATTTTGTGTTTACCTGAATTCAGATTCAGTTCTGCATCCTATACTTAATCTGACAATCTTAGGAGGACGTAGGAAGACAGGAAGTCGTAGACATCCTCACTCTATGCAGGTTTACAGAATGGTACACGCTGAAATGCTAAAGGAACTTCAGATGTGGACAATGGAAAATGTGCTCCTTCTTCAAGATAGGGTCTCGTGCTATATGAGGAGGCTGTCCTTGAACTCCTGATCCCCCCCCCTTTTCCCCTCCACCCCGCACTTCTACATCTAGAGAGCTGGGGTTATAGGTGTGTGTCACCACACCTAACATCATGTACTTCTTTTTCTCTGTGTAACAGCCTGGCTGTCCTGGAACTCGATTTGTAGACCAGGCTGGCCTCAAACTCACAGAGATCTGCCCACTGGGATTATAGGTGTGTACCACCATGCCTAGCACGCCACCCCACCCCACCCCAACCCCCGCTTTTTTTTTAAAGACAGGGTTTTGTTACGTGCCTACGTTAGCTTCAAACTGTTGATTTTCCTGCCTTAACTTTTCTGAGCATTGGGATTACAGGTATCTGCTGTCATTCCCAGCAAGAATCTACTTCTTGGCGGGGTGTGGTGGTGCCTACCTTTAATTCCAGTACCCAGGAGGCAGAGGCAGGCAAATCTCTTGTGAATTCAAGGCCAGCCTGGTCTACATAGCCAGTTTCAGGACAGGTAAAACAATAATGTGAGTAGCCTGCTAGAGCAGACAAAAGAATGACGCAGTTGGGACAAGGGTTTCCCCTCAACCGTTATCTGTACGATGGGTAGGTGATTCTTTGGTGTGGGGGACTGTCCTATACACTCGAGAGTGTTTAACAGCACCCCGGGCTTCTACCTGCTGGACAGCAATAACATCCCTAGTGTAACAATTTTTTTTAAAGCCTCCATGGATTGCAAACTATTGGTAGGGAGCAAACTGTTTGCTGGAATCACTGAGTTAGAAGAACTGGCCAAATGAAGAGAAAGTGTCACATCCATTAGCCAGTGGTCATATAACAAAAGCCTGTTCTCAAGGGAGACATTCCCGGCTGGGAGGGCGTGGGGGCAAACCCGAACTGGGAGGACAAAGCCTCGTCCTGCAGCTAAGACAATTAGGAACCCTTCAGCCCCCAGGGGCTAGGAAGAAATGTTGGTGAGCCAAGCCAGTGACGTCCTGTATGCATCACCAAGCATACATCACGGCAGGCAGGACGGAGCACCCAGCCTCTGAAGAGGCTCTTTTTAAGTTAACCTCCCCTCCAACCAAACCTTTTCCAAATCTCTTCCTGCCATTTGGAGGTTGAATGATTCTCAGCTGAAAAGGCCTGCATACATGAGGTGCAGATGGTGGCAGTTAGGGCCCTCACCACATGCTGCAGTCTCTAATTTGATTGAAAGGATATAATTAGACAACAGAAACACTTTAATGAAAGAGCAAAACATGGAGGGAGGGAGGATGGAAGGCCCTTAACTGATGCCAAAACACCCACCAGTAATAAAGGCTTCGAGTCTGGGGCAAGGCGAGGGGAAAGCCCCCGAAAAAGACAGTCCTCTCCCTGTTTATTTCCCCATAGACAGAGAAATGGGGATTTTATTATTGTAGATTTCCACTGTATTTTATGTGGGAACAAACTGATTAGAACCAGAAGATTCTTCGGAAGAACATCAAAGAAAAATAAATATGACTTCTGTGGTCATTATTAAAAATATTTTTACCAGCCCAGTCATTTTCTTTGAAGATGAATTTTTATAGATTGAACAGCAGCAAGTAATTTACATACTATGATGGGATTGGCTAGCAATCCCTATTATTCTAGAAAAGAGCTGCTTAGCTGCCGTGTTATTTGATTTGGGGGATACTAAAAAAGCTACAAACACCATAATGTATCTATTTTTTTGTTTGTATAAGGTATATATATTTTTATCTGAGGATAAAAGGAAAACCACACAGGATCCTCACACAGGCTGATGGCTCCCTTCACGATGATGAGTCATCTTTAAAAGTTGCCTATGCTGCTTTTATTCTTTCCTGGCTTTGAAACTCTGAGTGCGAGTATACTGTTCTGGTTCTAACCAAGAATCTAACCAAACTGAAAGAAGCCCAGCCCTCAGAGCCTGCAGTTGCTAATGTGGTGTGACACTCGGGTTTGGGAAGCGGCCACAGCCTCCTCAGCCCACTAGGAACAGGGCCTCGCCCTTGTGGTAAATTGAACAATAAAAGTTTAATGCTTTGGTTATGTGCCAGGGATTAGACTGTGGCAGGAGAAGCTGGAAGCTGGCCCTAGCAGGGGAGAAGCCCCCAGGGGGCCCCCCAGCCGCAGGAGGAAGGGGGACAGAGGCCTGAAGTGTTGTTTGGGAAGGAGCAGCCTAGCCCTCAGCTTCACTCCTCTTCAAGCTAGTTCAAGGACAACCTAAGGAGGTGACAGAACCCCAGAACCTGGAGAAAAGAGATTTCCTTGGAGGAGAAGGCAAATTTCTGTAGGATGACATTTCTACAATGGCCCCTCTCCTCTCTCTGTTCTGGATGACAGTCCTAAGAGGCTGAGATCTAGGGGACATAAATTGAATCTTGGGAGGAAGACTGAAGACAAGAAAGGGAAAAACAAAAAAAAACAAAACTGTTGGACCTCAGTGCCCACTCCAGCTAAAGGAACACTTCTGGGTCCCAGCTAGAGCTGGGTCAAACAGTACAGAAGGAATGCCAGCCATCCTTACCCAAGCAGAGGCTGCACGCGGAGCCGCTGTGATGATATACATCTGCCAGATGAAGCCGGAGTCTGGAGGAAGAGCTCAAACTTCCAACCCTGTGCGGGGAGGGGGCGTTGTGGGACACTCAATTCCTGACTATTTGTCCTTATTCAGGACATGAGCCCTCCAATGGACCCCCAACTTCCGGCCTCTGCCAAGCATTTTCCATCAGCTGTCCAGCAGCACAAACACAATCCGCTTGCTAGGTTTCAATGTTTCACTTTGTTTTTGTTTCTTTCAAAAAATGCTTTAATTAATTAAAAAAAAAAAAAAAAACAACAACAACAACAACAAAAAAAAAAAACAGCCATGCTAAACCCACTGTTGTTTTGTAAAGACAGCTTTAACATGACTATAGAAGTGTGGAAGTAAAAACTAATAGCTTAGGGACTGACAGAAATGTATTCTCTTTTCCCCTTGGTTGTTTTTCTAGGTCTCAGGGCTGGTGCCACCTGCTGCCTGGGCTTTCCTCTGCAAACAGATCTCTCAACAGTTTGTTTCAAGTAGCATCTGCAGCCATAGCTGAGTGAACAAACTGTGGGTCAGCTTAGAGGCAGGAATACTCTTGGGAGCAGAGCACTGAAGCACACTGAATTCCCACATATTGATGATCTGAATTTATGTACACAAACGTTTCCCAGTCGGTTGCATCTTTTATAAAATCCTGGTGAAATATAAAATTTACCATTTTAACAAGTACTTTCTTCTTCCTAGTGGGCCTTACTACACTGCACAGACAGGCCGCTGGCCTGAAACTATCCTCTCCCTGTAACCTTCCAAAAACACCTTGGTTCACTCCTGTGCCCACTGGGGCTTCTGGCTCAGCTACATCCAGCCCTGTTAGGAGCTACGTGAGCTGTTGATCACTGCAGCCTCACAATGGATGCCTCCCAAAGCAGTCATCCCAGGAGAACCGCATTATCATTCTGCCTAACTCCCATGTGTATCTAAAAGTTAATTCACAGTAAATGGTAAAGGCCCGCCCACCCAGTGAAATCAACCTTCCTTGTTGCTTTTTCCAGATCAGTAACCACTTAAAAGAAAAGTCAGTTCACAGGACCTGGAGGAAGGTCGGCACCAGTGCAGCCTGTGAGCTGATCATGTCCCATAAACCAAATTCAGACTGGGTTTTTAATTATAAAAACTCAGAAGAATGCCGGGCATGGTGGCTCACGCCTTTATTTTATTTTATTTTTAAATTATTTATTTATTTATTATGTATACAATGTTTTGCTTGCATGTACCCCTGCAGGCTAGAAGAGGGCACCAGATCTCATTATAGATGGTTAAAGTTGCGCACGCCTTTAATCCCAGCACTTGGGAGGCAGAGGCAGGTGGATCTGTGTAAATTCAAGGCCAGCCTGGTCTACAAAGTGAGCCCAGGACAGCCAAGGCTACACAGAAAAACCCTGTCTTGAAAAAACAAAACAAAGCAAAACAAAACTCAGAAGACCAAGATATTGGGACATGTAAAAATGATATAAAGACTCAGATTTCAATGTCCAAAGAGTTTTATTAAACCACAATAATGAAGCAAGGCGCAGTAGCACACATCTTGGCTCCTAGCCTTTGGGAGGCAGAGGCAAGTAGACTGCTGTGAGTTCGAGGTCAGCCTGGTCTATATAGTGAGTACCAACAGCCAGAGACAGAGTGAGAGTCTGTCTCAGAAAAAAAACAAAAAGACATAATGCCTATTCATTCTGTTTATGCCTACTTTTGCCTACACAGTAGGAGGTGAATAGCTGCAATTGTGCCAGTCTACAGCCCACCAAGCCTAAATCATTTACTGTTTTGCCTTGGTCTAGAGCAGTGGTTCCCAAACCTGTGTGGTTCTCAACCCTTTTGGGGGGTCAAATAACCCTTTCACAGGGGTCACCTAAGACCATAAAAAAATACAGATATTTACATTATGATTCATAACACTAGCAGGAAGTCTAAACTAGGGATCATGGAGATGGCTCAGAAGGTGGAGGTGTTTCCACTAAGACTGATCATCTAAATCAATCTCTGGAACCCACAGGGTAGACAAGGAGTATGGACTCCCCAAAATAACCTGACCTCTACACTCACAGCATTATTCCCCCATGTTCATACCCCACCCCCACCAATAAATACATTTTTAAAAGTTTAGATTCTAGGGTCAGGGGAGATGGCTCAGGGATTAAAAGCACTGGTTGTTCTGCCAGAGGACTTGGGTTCAATTCCCGGCACCCACATAGCAGCTCACAACTGTCTATAACTCCAGTTCCAGGGGATCCGATACACACAGACATGCAGGCAAAACACCAATGCACATAAAATAAAAATAATTTAAAAAATTTAAATCCTAAACTAAAGCTAGTATGCTGCCTACCACCAAAAATTCCCAATTTGGATAGGCTGAAGCTGTAAGTTTGTCTTAATCATTTGGCTTTTGGTCCACCTATGTCAAACTCTAAGCGTACTGATACCTATACTGAGCACACCAACTTGTATTGGTTAGGAGTGAGCCTAAATGTAATACGTTCTTGCTGTATGATTTATAAGAGGAAAGCTGGGCAGTGGTGGTACATGCCTTTAAGCCTAGTACTCAAGAGGCAGGGGTAGATACATCTCTGAGTTTGAGGGCCAGCCTGGTTTACAGAGTGAGTTTCAGGATAGCCACACACACACACACACACACACACACACACACACAGGCTGGAGAGATGGCTCAGAGGTTAAGAGTACTGGCTGTTCTTCCAGAGGTCCTAAGTTCAATTCCCAGCAACTACATGGTGGCTCAGAACCATCTATAATGAAACCAGGTGCCCTCTTCCGGCGTGCAGGGGTGCATGCAGGTAAAACACTGTATACATAATAAATAAGGAAAAAAATCTTAAAGAAAAAAAATACATGTACTTGCTGGACATGGTGGCACACTCCTTTAGTCCCAGCACTCGGGAGGCAGAGGCAGGTAGATCTTTGTGAGTTCAAGCTCAGCCTGGTCTATAAATCGAGTCCAGGACAGCCAAGGCTACACAGAGAAACTCTATCTCGAAAAGCCAAAAAAATACAAACAAACAAAAAAGGACTCAGTGCATCTTAAACATTAAATTATTCGTTCTATAGGGCCAAGAGAATATGTGCTACAGAGCATAAAGATCTCGAAGGTAACCAAACACAGGTTTTATAGAAACACATACTATTGACTAATAGGACAAATTCCCGATGAGAAGTTAGGGGGGGAAGATTGAGAGGCAAGAAAAGACTGTACGGGGAACCTCCGTCTTCTTTCTTATCAGTTGGGAAAGAAGAGAGAGCATGTCAAAAGAAGAATGGAGAGACTGGAGATCATTTGGGGTGGACTGTACACTATAATTAGAATAACACGGAAGGGGAATGAGCTAACTGTTTTTATAAAGTCAGCATTCAAAAATGTAAACCACCAGTAATTTAAATATTACAAAGTTCTGCAGAACATAAGTATTGGAATAATTTTTTCCATCCACAAAATTTTAGAGAAAATTACAGTATCACAAAATATGAAATGGTAAGTTTGGCATAGTCTTAGTGTACAGCATTTTTTTAATTGGAAAGGATTTAACAAACTAGAGGCTTAGGCTCTTGACAGGATGTGATGCTGAAAACCATGTGGTTTGCTTCTGGAACCAGAGGGGAAACGTCACAAAAGCACTGATGCAGCAGCATGCTAAGAAACCAGGCTGACGAGAGCTTGAGTTACTTAGGACAAACTGTTTCACAACAGCCATGAGTTTGTCCTTACTCGAGCCTCCTAAATAAAAGCATACCAACTTTAACCAAGAGCTGTTGCATCTGACCTCGCAAAGCAAAGGCGCCTAGCAGATGCCACCTCCTAGCAAGCTGTTCAGAGCTACACTGTGCCCTTTCCAGAAGAAAAAAAAAAACAGTCCACTTTCACCCGTACCTCTCTCTCCACAGTGTACATTTAAACCCTGAACGCACAGACGACAAAGTGGCACTAGGGGGTTACTAGGTTACAGTTATGTTGACACGTCCTGGCTCTAGGAACGTCCCTCCCTCCCTGTTCACATACTACAAACAGTAGAAGTGGGCAAATTATAGGAGTCCCATAGACGGCAGCAATCACCTAGAAACCGCTCTACCGAGTCTCCGTTTGGAGTGTTGGAAACGCCTCATTCTGCTGCCTTTTGCGGGGATTCATCGTATAAGAAGCTCGCAGCATTTGCAGGGTAAACGAGGTGTCCAGTCTTTAGTGAACTGGCAAACACTATAAAAAGTACTATTAAAATGTTTATTGTGCCTCTGTACGTGGTGGTACAGTCTACGAATGTGGCCTATAGTGTATCATTTAATGTCCATCAACGCTGCACAGGGGAGTTACCATCATACTACTTTTTACAGATCAAGTAACAGAGGCTCAAAGTTTGCCTCAAAATCACACAGAAAATAAGTCTCAGCCTTTTCCCTAATCCAAGCTGGCAAGAAAACAAAGCACCTCTGAATTGTCTTTCACCGGCAAAACCCTGTCTTTGCAACATCACAGTCTGCAACTTAGGGTGGAGACCCCAGCGGCAGGTTCACTAATGCCCTGTGCTCAGCACCCAACAACCTGCAAAGAAACTTAACTGGGCCACACAACACCCTGGTGCCAGCTGTTCCTTCCACTGGGAAAGGATTCTGCGGCGATGAAGGGCGTGTGGAAACTAAACTGAGTCCCAGCTTCCATCCTGGCTGAGGGCACCAGCTCGGGCGGACCGCGCGGTGGACTCGCCCGGGAAGCAGGACGCGGGACTCGGAGTTGTCTACACTCGGTACTGGCGACCTTCGTCGTCACGCACCCCTTCTCTCCCGTACGCGGTGAGCTGAGTCCGGCAAAGTTGGAAGCCGCCGGCACGCGGGACAGAGTCCCGGGAACGGGGCAGGCGCATCCACGCCGCGTTCTGGTGTGCAGAAGCCGGAGCATCGGGTTCTCCGGGGTCCACGCGCGGGGGAGGGAGAGCTGGGTGTGGGGAGGGGAGGGGGGGACACCGGGGTCTCACTCACCGGGGCCGGGGCGGGGGCCGGGTGCGGGCCGGGCCGCCAGAGTGAGCGCAGCGGCGGAGAGCAGCGCGAGGCGGGCGGCGGGCGGCGCCATGGGCCGTCAGTGCGGGACCCCCGGGCGCGGCCCGGGGCAGAAGGGGCAGCACCGGGAGCCGGGGGCGGCCATGGGAGCAGGACGGAGCTCGGCGTCGCCCCGCCCCGGCCTCCCGCCCCGCCCCGCCCCGCCCTCTTCAGCACCGCCCCGGGTCGCCCCAAGCCTGCGGGGCTCCAGAGCGGGACCGACTGCGCATGCGCATCCTGCTCGCCGCCTGCCACTCACGCTTCCGAGCCCGCCCCCGCCCCGCCTGGCCCCGCCCCGAAGGGCCGCGAGGTAAGGGGCACTGGAGGTGTCAGGTCTGCCGGTGAGGGCGGGACAGCTCTGCCTCCGAGTCCCCATGCTGAGGGTTGGCGGGGGCTGACACGGGCTGGGCGCCCAGTGACCCTGCTATACCCTCACCTAGGTCGTGACCCACGCTCTCGGTCGGGCTCTACCACAGTGGTAGTAACCAGAGCGAACCGCCTTCTCTGGCTAGGCTCCTGGTAGCGCTTAGCCAAAGCCTGTGTTTGAGTCTGTCTGACCCAGTACGCATCCCACTTGATCTCTCCTAAGATCTCTCGTAAGCTCCCTTCTGCTAAGTGCTGTCTCGGCACCATCTGCTCCACAAAGCGGTTGTACAAAATGAGGTAGTACGTGGAGACCACGCACGCACAGTAGGGGCTCAATAAATGTGAGTCCTATAGCTACCAAAGGGACAGCATGCTGAGCGCTGTATAGAATCCTATCACATCCCGCGTCAACTAGGGCAACTTATTGTTCTTTTAAAAGTATTTACAGCGAGGTGGTGGTGGCGCACGCCTCTAATTCCAGCACTCTGGAGGCGATGGGTCTCTATGAATTCGAGGCCAGCCTGTCCTACAAAGCGAGTTCCAGGACAGTCAGGGCTGTTAAGTAGAGAAACCATATATATAAACATATGTGTGTGTGTGTGTGTAGTACATAAGTATATAATTATATATAATACGTGAATAATATAATATGTGTATATAAATGCACATATACACACATTTTTATATATACAAAATTTTAAGATTCTGTTTGATGTACGTGTGTGTGTGTGTGTGTGTGTGTGTGTGTGTGTGTGTGTGTGTAGGTGCATGTGTAAAGCCAGAGGACCACTTGAGGGAGTCTGTTCTCCTTGCACCATGGGTGCACCGTGAATCTGGGAATCGAACTCAGGTCCTCAGGCTTGGTGGCAATTGCCTTTACCTGCTGAGCCATCGCACCATCATCATTTAGAGCCAGGTTCTCACTATGCAGTCCTGGCTGGCTTGGAACGCTGTAGATCAGGCTGGCCTCGAACTCACAGAGATCTTCCTGCCTATGCTTCCCAAGTGCTGGATTAAAGGTGTGCGCCCCCACTCCCGGTTAAATTGTATTTAATCACTATTAAATGGGTGATACTATACGTATATCGTATTTTACTCAACCATCAGCAAAATTGGAACCATAAAGACCTCCAAGTTCTAAGAGATGGAAGCAACTAAAGCGCCCAACTCGATGAGGCTAGCGCTGTGTCTCCTGCAGACAGGAGACTAGGGCTCTAGACAGGTGGCTTAAACTCTCCGAGAGGAAGGGCCCCCCACCTCCCCAGCATCTCATGCCTCTTTCCTCCTCCTCCTCCTCACACCCCCAGGCAGCTGGGATTTTCCGACTGCTCTCGCCTTAAAAACGCCACGGTGACGCCCAGCGGGACAGGTCCGGGCTGTGCGCCGGGAGCTTTCAAGTCCTTGGTTCCGGGCTGGCAAGTGCGGGCCTGCGCCAGGCTCGGCGGCGGGAACATCTGCCCTCGTGTGCCGACTCGCTGCGCCCCGAGCAGGGCTGGGCGGTCCTGGCCCCGCGGGATTCCCTGGGCTGCCTGGGGGTTACACCACCCCTGTGCCCCTCGCTCTCTCGCTGGGCCTGAGTTCCCCCCCAAGCCTTCCCACACTCACCAAGCAGCTCCCAGAGAGGGGGGGTTGGGGGGTGGGGAGGGGGAGCAAGGGCGTAACTACCTCCCAGGAGGCGCCTGCTTTTCTGTCCCTCTCCACCCACACGACCCAGAGCGGTGGCAAGAAGAATCTTGTTCAATCGTTTGTTTTCCCTGTCATTCCTGAATTCAAGAATCCTAGGTGCTTTTGACTGGATGCCCCCACCACTCAGTGGACACACCCTCCACCTGCTAGTGAGAACTCAGCCTCCTTGTTCCACACATAGGTCTGCGCTCTCTCTCTCTCTCTCTCTCTCTCTCTCTCTCTCTCTCTATATATCTATATATATATATATATATATATATATATATTTTTTTTTTTTAATTTTTATTTTTATTTTATTTTATTTTATTTTTTTACCAAGGCTCTAACATGAACCATGAGCCTCGGACATGACGGAGGCAGAGAGAGCTTCAGGCCACAGTTGTAATAAGGAAAGAGCAATAAGATTATGGCTAAGTCAGTGGTAACTGTAACGGGGCTGTTAACACCCGCCCTAGAGGAAGACAGAGTCCCAGGATCCTAACGTGGGATTCCAGTCTCTGTTTTGCCCCCAGGTGCTTGTTATTTCGGGAGATGAGGCTAGAGAGTATCAGAGGTGGAAGGCCAACAGAAGGCAGCTCTCCACAGGCTTGTTTCAGGACCTTTTGCATCACCTGAGCTTCAGGACCTGCCTGCTTTTGCGTCACCTGAGCTCTGTAGTGAACCGAGATAAATTCGTTGGTTACCGGTGGAGTCTCTGTTGTCCGCTATTGGAGCCAAATTTAGAGTGAATGGGTGTTTGCCCATGTCTCCTCAGGAAAAGCAACACAGCACCAGGCCTTTCGGTCCTCCAGCAAGACCTGTGACCTCTACACTCTTGGCTTTCCCCCTCAAAAGCAGAGTTACCTCAGACAATGGATACGGAACTGATGCAGACACTAGGAAGAGGTCAGCCTGCCCCCTTTCCACAAATCGTCAGTAATGTGGTGGGAATATAGCTGAGTGGAGTGTTTACCTAGCATGCACAAAGGCCCAAGTTCAACCCGCACCATAGCATAAACAAGCTCGGTGGCACACACGTGTTTGTCATATCTCAGCATTTGGGAGGTAGAGGCAGGAATGTCAAGAGAGTTCAAGGTCATCCTCAACTACACAGCAAGTACAGGGCCAGCCTGGACTGCGTTGATACCCGGTCTCAAAACAAATAGGGACATGAGAAGTGCTAAGGACACAGGCACCAACAGGACAGCCAGAATTTCGGGTGTGTTTGTCTGAGGGTATTTCAGACACCCCAGAATACTACAGAGACACCAATAAACTGATGCTCTGTGCATGTTAGGCCAACACTCTACTGAGTCACATCTCTGAACCCTATCACTATTTGTTGAAGGAAGACAGGCTCACTTCTGTCACACTTGGGGCTGGGAATGTGGTACATTGGGAGAGAGAGCCCTAGCCTAGGGGGAGTGAGCGCTTGGGTTCCATGCAAAACACTGCAAAAATCAATCAGGGTTCTGGAGAGAAGTTAAGAAGGACATTTAAGTTCTCTGCAGCTTTTTAGACTTTTTGTTGTTGTGGTTATTGTTGTGTTTGTTTGTTTGTTTGTTTGTTTTTTCAAGACATGGTTTTGGGACAGGCATGGTGGCACATGCCTTTAATCCCAGCACTCGGGAGGCAGAGGCAGGCCGACTGCTGTTGAGTTGGAGGCCAGCCTGGTCTACAAAGCAAGTCCAGGACAGCCAAGACTACACAGAGGGACCCTGTCTCGAAAAGAACCAAACCAACCAAACAAACAAACCCAAAACAAAACAAAACAAAGACATGGTTTCTCTGTGTAGTCCTGGCTGTCCTGGAACTTGCTCTATAGACCAGGCTGGTATTGAATTCAGGAATCTGCTTGCCTCTGCATCCCAAGCAGTGGGACTAAAGGTGTGTACCACCATGCCTGGCTACTAGACTTTCTGTATCTCCTTTGGGTGTCAGAGGAGAAAATAGAAAGAGGGAACACGGGAGATCCAAAACAAGATTGTTTTGGCCAACTCAGGGCACCCAGGTCTCCTGATAATAGCTTTAGACTGTCCTGTCTCCTCCCCTCGGTAGAAAGCTGCCCATGCAGGACTGACATCAGCCTCCACCTCCCAGCAGCCTCCCCAGCTTGGATACAATCAGAGCCAGAGCTACTGTTTGTATGGCTGAAAGGAAGTGAAAATGAAGGGTCCAGCCAGGTGTGGCGGCGCACTCCTTTAATCCCAGCACTCTCAGGAGACAGAGGCAGGTGGATCTCTGTGAGTTCGAGGTCAGCCTGGTCTACAAAGAGAGTCCAGGACAGCCAAGGCTACACAGAGAAACCCTGTCTCGAAAAACAAAAAAACAAAACAAAACAAAAACAAAAAACAAAAAAAAAAAAGAAAGAAAGAAAATGAAAGGTCTTCAATGGGCAAGATGGTGCCTACCTTTAATCCCAACACCTAGGAGGCAGGCAGATCTTTAAATTCGAAGCCATCCTGGTCTACAGAGGAAGTTCCAGGATAGCCAGGGCTACACAGAGAAACCCTGTCTCTAAAAACTACTCCCCTCTCCCGACACACACACAAAGAAAATACAGGGTACTGTGTTCAGACTAATTAAGAATTTCAAGCCTGGTGTAATGGCTCACACCTGTAATCCCAGCATGGGGGAGGCAGAGCTAGAGGGATTGTTGGATATTCAGGGGCAAAGAGTGAGCTGGTTTCAAATAAAAAAACTGCAGAAGTTTTAAGATGATGACAGCAGATGGTTGTGGCTTGTCTGAGCACTCGGATCTTTGTCACTACATAGGTGGCACGCTCATGAAAGTGACCCTGTGTGGAAAGAATCAGGCTTTCTCTGTATAGCCCTGGCTATCCTGGAACTCCCTCTATAGGCACAAGCTGGCTTTGAACTCAGAGATCTGCCTGCCTCCCAGTCAGCCTGTGAGCTCCTGCCCATGCCATTGGGCTGCTGTGAAAAGGGAGCATCCCTCCGGCCTGCCCCACCCCCACCTCCTCTCTGAAGCTAAAAGCCCAGCACAGGTGATGGAAACATCTTATGGGAGGCTAAAAATACAGCTGAGCGTGTCTAGGTCACGGCGCTTAAGGGCTCAAGGTCTTTTGCTCAGTTATGTGGTTTTGGCCTCCAGCAGGGAGAAGCCGCAGATGCTCCTTTTGATGTTTTGCATGCCTGGGGAGTTTCGGGGGCCTTATTTCATGGGAAGAATGGGGACACTCATGGCAGCCCCTTGCCTTCAGGAAGACGCTGACATCTGCATCCCTTGGTCTGCTTGCCTTTGCAGTCAGGTCCCTTTCCTCCTCCCTCTCCCCCCTCCCCCGGGGGGGGGGGGACTTACCTAAGCTGGTGGAGTTTGGGTCAGTCTAGTGTGTTAAAAATACTGGTTGGAAGGATGTCTGCTCTGAAGACTGTCATGGTGCAGATAGGTATAACACAGGGTATCTGGTCCCCAAATCTAGAGGCATGGTGGCACACATCTTTAAGGCCAGCACTCTGGAGGCAGAGGCAGAAGGATCTCTTGTGAGTTTGAAGCCAGCCTATCCTACCATAGGGAGCTCCATGTTATCAAGGGCTACATACTGAGACACTGCCTTAGCAAAAGATTCCTAAAGTACTACTTATGATCAGAAGAGCACAGTCTGCAGTACCCCTCCTCCAAGTCTTCTGAAACAGCCCCCCCCATGAGGACCAATGAGATGCCTCAGCAGAGAAAGGCACACACCACCAAGTCTAGTGACCTGAGTTTGCTTAGTGGTACTCACGTCGCAGAAAGAAAGCACTGATTCCTGCAAATTGTCCTCTGACCTCCACACTCAGGCCTTTGCACACATGGACACACATACACAGAAAGACACACTGAATGAATAATGTAAAGTTTAAACACACATATGTGAAAGAGATTGGGAGTACAGGTCAATTAGTGGAGTGCTTGTCCTGCCTGCATAAAGCTATGGGGTCCACACCCAGCACTGAATAAACCGGGTGTGGTGCACACACCTGTAATCCCGGCACTTGGGAAGGAGAGCAAGTATCTAGGCAATGTAAGGCCAGCCTGGGATACAATACCTGTCTCACCCAAACTCTGTGATGAACAAATAATTCTCTCTGTCTCTGTCTGTCTCTCTCGCTGGATCAAGCACATGTTTCTACCACTGTACCCAGTCTGAACAGTTCAAACAAACATCAGCTCATTCTCTGCGGGGAGAGAGGAGGCAGTTTTGCCGGGACAGTAATAGAGAGAGAACTCAGGTGAAGACCGAGTGAGCCAGATAATGAGAAGGAGCCAGAAGAGCATGGAGTTGGCTTGAGACCAAGCAGAGCAATTCAGGGGCAGAGACAGAAGCTGGATTGAATAAATCAGCTGGGAAAGGAGTTTGAGCCAGAACAGCTGAGTGGAACCAAGGCAGCCCAGAGCTCAGAAAGAACAAGTAAGGGTGGGCTTATTAAGCAGTAAGTCTCAAAGGCTGAAAATATTCTAGCCTCCAAGACAATTGAAACAGGCAAATACAAGTTCACGTTACAATTCTCTCTGATTTCCTCAGGACTTAGGCTTGGCTCAGCGCTGTGTTGTTTACTTATCCTGTCTCTCCAGGTTCCTAGCTCAGGACTCTAGTGATAGGAAATTCAAGAGAGTCAGGAATCTCTGTTTGGATGGAGTCAGGGAGAAGGAAGAATCTGGTCCTGGGTACAAGTGTGATGTGTTGGTACATTTAGGTGAACGTGAGGAAATGGAATCATCTTGAATTTAAAGTCTGGTGGCGAGTGGCCCAGGGTAGACAGAACATTAGTCGCCGGGTGCGGTCCAAGGCCTGTGATTGGTGACTATTCAGAGCACATGGTCTAACCCACACTACATCAGAGCACATGGTCTAACCCACACTACATCAGAGCACATGGTCTAACCCACTACATCACAGCTCAGGACCTTCCACATGCTCTCTCCTAAGTTTTTCTGTCCTTTTGCACCATGAACCTCAGCTGTGTCCCCATATGGGTGAAGGACTTTGCTGCTTGTGTGCCAGAATAAAGACAACTGAGGAGCCAGGGAGGAGAGTGCCACTGGAGCTTGAAGGGTGGAGCCAGAAAGGAAGAGGACAAAAATTCATATAAGCAGGCTCATTTTCTTCTTCTTCTTTTCTTTTTTTTTTCCCTTTGGTTTTTTTTTTTTTTTTTTTTTTTTTTTTTGAGACAGGGTTTCTCTGTGTAGCCTTGGCTGTCCTGGACTCCCTTTGTAGACCAGGCTGGCTTCGAACTCACAGAGATCCGCCTGCCTCTGCCTCCCGAGTGCTGGGATTAAAGGTGTGCACCACCACTGCCCGGCTCACTTTCTTCTTGATTAGCTGTTCTTCCAGAAAGAAAATTAGAGCTGAGAAGAAAAAAAAAAACTGAAGAGAAGAAAGAAAGATTACAGGAGCTAAAAATACTAGGAGGAAAGCTTGGCTGAGCATCAGAGGAGGACAGATGTGTTTCCAAATAGAAGCACAAGCTTGCATATGTCAAGGAGGCCCGCTCCAAACATGTGGGGAGCAAGGGCTATTTAGACTGCGCTTGGCAGAACACCATTAAAAACAAACAAACAAAAAGACACCATAGAGCATGACACATGGGGACAAGGCAGTGTGGACCCCAAACTCTTACTCTGCCCCAAACTCTCCCACCCAAACACTAACCAGTCCTCACTCTGCTTAGATTCCATTAGATCGAACGAGGTGTGTTCAGGGTAGTGTTTGGTCTCACTGCTCGGACCAAGTAATGACACCGACGATCAAAGCCCTCACTGTGGCTTCAGGAACCGACAGACTTGGAGCCTGGCTTCACTATTCTGAAGAGCACGTGAGGTAAGAGCTCCGAAGAGCTGAGCCACTTCCCTTACCGTATCTACAGGTAGGTGCTCCTTCCCCCTGGCATCTAACAAAAGAACTTTCCGGAAAATCCCACAATCTGGCGAATCAAATGTGATGGCCTGCTCTGTGAAAATGAATCAGGAAAGGAGATGCTATGGAGCTGGGGGTAGAGCTCATAGTGGGGAGCATTCATGGAGGCGGGCGGGCTCTGATACCCAAGCTGCATCAGAAATATATATATATTTACCTTACAAGGGTTCATTGTTTGGCTTTATAAGCCAAATTGATTCACATGAAGACGTGAGATGAAGATCATATCAAATGTTGGATTGTGCCACTTTTTTTTTTTTTTTGGTTTTTCGAGACAGAATTTCTCTCTGTGTAGCCTTGGCTATACTGGACTCACTTTGTAGACCAGGCTGGCCTCGAACTCACAGCAATCCACCTTCCTCTGCCCACCAGGTGCTGAGATTAGAGGTGTGTGCGAGCCATTTAAGACTACAGTCAGCGACTGGGTGTGGTGACACACACCTTTAATCCCAGCACTTGGGAGGCAGAGCCCTGTGGATCATTGTGAGTTTGAGGCCAGCCTGGTCTACAAAGTGAGTTCAGGACAGCCAAGGCTACACAGAGAAACCCTGTCTCGAAAAAATAAAAAAAAATAAAAAAAAAAAAAAAGAGAGAGAAAAACAAAAAAGACTACAGTCAGCAGCAGGGGTTAGAAAGAGGGGCGCTGATAAGCAAATAGGTCACAATGTAATATTAATGAATGTATTATCTACTTTCTTTTTACGTTTTAAAAAGCACTTATTGTGTACGTGTGCATGTGTGTTAGAATGTGTAAGGCAGTCAGAGGACATGTGCAGATGCCTGTTTTCTCTTTCTCCTGTGTGCTATCTGGAGGGCAAGCTCAGGTCACCAGGCATAGCAGCAAGTGCTTTTACCTGCTGATACATCTCAACAGCCCTATTTTGTGTGTGTGTGTGTGTGTGTGTGTGTGTGTGTGTGTGTGTGTGTGTGTAATATGATATGTGTATGTATGTGGCATGGTACACAGGTAGAGATTAGAGGACAACTTTATTTATTTATTCATTTATTTATTTATTTTAAGAGAGCATTTCTCTGTGTAGCCCTGGCTGGCCTTGAACTCACAGAAATCTACCTGCCTCTGCTGGGATTACTGGCCTGTGCCACCACACTTTGACTCAGAGGACAAACTTTTAGAGTCAGTTTAACCCTTTATGTGGGTTTGCATTATCAGGCAGGCAGCAAGCATCTTTATTTACTGAGCCAGTTTGCTGACCCTTATTATGTACTTTCTTTTTTAAAAATATATTTTATTAATTTATTCATATTACATCTCAATTGTTATCCCATTCCTTGTATCCTCCCATTCCCCCCTCCCTCTCATTTTCCCCTTACTTCCCTCCCCTATGACTGTGACTGAGGGGGACCTCCTCTCCCTGTATATTCTCATAGGGTATCAAGTCTCTTCTTGGTAGCCTGCTATCCTGCCTCTGAGTGCCACCCGGCCTCCCCTTCCAGGGGATGTGGTCAAATATGGGGCACCAGAGTTCATGTGAAAGTCAGACCCCACTCTCCACTCAACTGTGGAGAATGTCCTGTCCATTGGCTAGATCTGGGTAGGGGGTACTTTCTTTCTTTCTTTCTTTCTTTCTTTCTTTCTTTCTTTCTTTCTTTCTTTCTTTTTAAGGATTATTTGAATCTGGGTGTGGTGTTGCATGACTTTAATCCCAGCACTTGGAAGGTGGATCTCGGTGGGTTTGAGGCTAGCCTGGTCTACAGAATGAGTTCTAGGACAGCTTAAAGCTACATGGTGAGACCTTGTCTCAAAAAAAAAAAAAAAAAGATTTATTTGTATTTTTCTTTATGCACAGGTTTGTGTGAACATATGCCACATGTGTGCAGTGATTGTGGAGGCCATAGCTGGATTCCACAGTTTCAGGTGTTTTCGAGCTTCTGGGAACAGAACTCAGATCCTCTGGAAGAACAGAAAGTGTTCTTGACTGCCGAGCCATCCCTGAGCCCTCTTGCCAGCTATTGTTTATAGACATCCCCCTCAATCCAATCTGTGTCACCTGAGAACAAAAGACCACTCTTTTTTCCTTGAGAATCCTAGTGCAATAATATTATATATCTGGCATCAATTACATGTGCAGTGGTGGCGGGAACTCACTCTGCTTGGTCCCACTTCACGCTCATGGTGACCCTTTTGGAGATGTTGCTCTCCCTGTCTGAGGAGGAGATGTGTTCACTTGCCCGCTGAGCGAGTGATGGATCTGGAAACCAGCTTAGGTAGAACAATCCCTGAGTCTAGAGAAGATTTTGTGACACAGTAGGGCTAGACCGGGGCCCAGGGACAGTGGGTGGGTAGATGGGCCAGCCAGGGAAGAGAGTCACAATGACAACTGTGAGTGGTCCAGAGTACGCTATGTAGACTTTTGCTGGGTCTACTAGGGTCTGGGGCAATGTTCTTGAACAAATTGTGCCTTGGTTTCTTCATTTGTAAAGGAAGGTGGGAGCAGTACCCAGTGCTATGGCACTGTGGGCAACATCTCATGACACAGGCTTGAAGAGTATCTGGCTTTCAGTAAGTATTCAATACATGGTAGTTTTTATTGATGCAGGAGAAATAGCACAAATGAACTAGTGAAGTTACTAAGGGTTGGGTTAAGAAGAACGAGGTGTGCCTTTAGGGTACAGCCAACTGAAGTGAGCCATGCTGAATAGAGAGAAGGGACTGAATCAGGCCTGGAGCAATGGCCCCATACATAAGAGTGCCTGCTAGTCTAGTGAGTCAGAGTTTGGTTCCCAGCATACACATGGTGGCTCAGGGCTGCCTGTAACTCTAGTTCAAAGGGATCTGGCACTTTCCTTTGGCTTTTATGGCCACTTGCATATGCATGCTACACACACACACACACACACAAATAATAAAATAAATCTTTTTTTTGTTTTGTTTTTTGATACAGGATTTCTCTGTGTAGCCTTGGCTGTCCTGGACTCACTTTGTAGACCAGACTGGCTTCGAACTCACAGTGATCCACCTGCCTCTGCCTCCTGAGTGCTGGGATTAAAGGTGTGCGCCACCACTGCCCGGCTAAAATAAATCTTTAAAGTAAACACTATTTAAAAATATGAAGAGTGAGGCTGGGGATAGAGGTCAGTGAGAAGATGCTTCTCTAGCATGCTTGAGGCCCAAGGTCCAAATGCCTGACATGAGGGGCTGAGGGGAGGAGGGAGGGATGGACGGAGAGAGGGAGAGAGAGAGAGAGAGAGAGAGAGAGAGAGAGAGAGAGAGAGAGAG
>OU015747.1:47240077-47252763 GCA_907169655.1 Acomys percivali | reverse complement strand
AGAGAGAGAGAGAGAGAGAGAGAGAGAGAGAGAGAGAGAGAGAGAGATATTGTTTCAAAAGACTTCCATGTGGAAAGCTGTGTGCCAGAAGGTTCACAGTGTATCTCAGAAACCAAGTTGTGTCTCTCCATCACTAAATGACAAGACTAACAAGGTAAATATGATGGGCAAGTGAAGTGTCTGGACGAAGGAGAAAAAAAACAAACTTGTGATGGGGAAGAGTTCTAGGCATGGTGGCACATGCCTGGAATCCCAGTGCTGCTCCGGGGCTGAGGCAGGAGGATTGTGAGTTCTAGGTGCCATTACGTAAGGAGACTGTTGGGGAGGGAGTGGGGAGGGGAGCTGAGGGAGGAAAGGAAAACAGATGATTCTCACTGTGGCTTCCTGGTCCCTCCCTAGTCTACCAGGCAGAGACAAGCGCAGATGGTAACTGTCGGGCGACCTACAAGCACGGTGCCGTTTCTCCGGGGTTCACTGGTTTGGAAAGATGGTTGCCTGTCTGGTTTTAGATATTTGCAAAGCCTTCCCGAAGACAAACCTTTTCCAATGCCCTGCTCTAAAACTGACCCATCTCTTGGGAGGTGAAGCCAGAGTTTGCTGCTGAATAGGCGTCATTGTCTCCCGAAGCGTCTGTGGGTCCAGATGCCATGGGCCTGGGGGTGGCTCTACCATAGGGCAGCTTGTGTTGTGGTCGGTCTGCCAGCTTTGATTCAACCCAGGGACAACAGTTGAAATTTCAAACAGGCAACAACACATGGCGGTCCCAGGAGTCCCTGCCAGACTCAGACTTTGTTTTTCCACCGTTTTGCTCCCCTCCCACTCTGGAAGGAGCCTCCTTTGGCATTTTGTGTATGAAAGAAATCAAAACCACCGACAGGACCAGCACCTGATAAGGAGTGAGGCGTTGCCCGAGAGTTCCCAGGAAGAGGCGTCTTTGTTCTCATTTTCAGGCCTTTACAGCGCTAACAGCTCTAATTACTGCATTTGCCATGGGATGTAAAGTAAAACCACATTCCAGGAACCATGTCATCTCCTTGGGCAAGAGACAGAGGGAGAGGTGCTCAGGGCTGCAGGAACGTGTTCTTTCACTTCTGGTCCCTTAGCCTTGGCAACTGTCTTGATAATTTAACAGTACCTTCTTTATGCGCATGGAGAAGGGCGCTTTTGGAGACATAAAGATGGAACTTGACATCTGTACCCACAGAATCTGGTCTGCACGCCTGGTGGTATTTTATGCAAAGCGCGTTTCCTAAGAACGTTGGGATTCCTTCCCCCCACCCACCCTCCCCCCAACCAAGTCTTTTAGGGAAATTGAAGACTCCAGATATTTCTGAGCTTCTTCTAACACCATTTGGCCATGAACTCTGATGATGTAATACCTGCTCATACCACCTTGCAAACCAAGGTGACATCACAAACAAACACTGGGGTGAATAAATAAAAAATGACCACATGCCAGGCAGAATCTAAGCAGAGAGCATCTTGCCCCAGGTGAGAGACAGGTGACTAGAGGAGAGGGGGGGGGGGGGGGGGGGGGGGGAGGGAAGGAGGGAAAACACATTCTTTCCTCTTAGCAAAGGCAGCTAAAATTACGACAACCAAAATATGGTAATTTTACTTAAATATATTTATTATGTGTATGTGTGTGAGCCTGGATGAGCATTACATATGTGCAGGAGCCTATGGAGACCAGAAAAAGGCATCTGATCCTCTGGAACTGGAGTTGCAGGTGGCTCATGAGTGCTGGGAAACCTGGTCCTCAGAGCAGCAGCCAGCTCTTTACTGTCCAGCTCTCTATTTCCTGGTTACTTTTTTTTTGTGTGTGTGTGAGTTTTCTGAGACAGGGTTTCTCTGTTTAACAGCCTTGGCTGTCCTGGAACTCACTCTGTAGACCAGGCTGGCCTTCAACTCACGGATCCATCTGCCTCTGCCTCTGCCTTCCAAATGCTGGGATTAAAGGCATGCACCACCACTGCCTGGCCAGGTGACATTTCTTAAAAAGCCAGGTCTCTTTATGTGATTAAGTCTATCCAAATTGGGCTGGAGAGATGGCTCAGAGGTTAAGAGCACTGACTGCTATTCCAGAGGTCCTGAGTTCAATTCCCAGAAACCACATGGTGGCTCACACCATCTATAACATAATCTTCTGGCCTGCAAGTGTACTTATAAATAAATAAATCTTCAAAAAAAAAAAAAAAGTCTACCCAAATTGTTCCGGGTCCCATGAAGTATGCTTTGGTCTTTATGGACCTCAGAGTTTATTTCCCTCTTGAGTGGCTTTTCCTGGCTCTTGCTATTGGATTAGAAAGTACAGTCGTGGTCCAGAAGGACTACCTGGTGTCATTAGTGTTTGACACTGTGCATGAACTGTGACCATAGCTTATACAGAAGTCTTGCAAGACAGTCTCATCCCTTTCCTGCCTGCTGTGGACTCATCTTTCCAGCAGGCAAACTGTCTTATGTTCCTACTGAGCTCTTCCTGACTCCAGCTTCCTGCCCCGGCGTGGTGTTTTTTAAGAACCAAAATATCATCATGACCTTTTAAAATTAACATCTTTCCCTTACTTGGTATGAAAAAAAAAAAAAAAGTCTGGAGAAGCAGGAGGCATAAAATCCAGCACGATTTCTAAGATCTGGGGTGAAGGAATATCATGTAAAATTACACTAAAACATAGTCTCTAATGTACTTTCTAGTTTCTTCATGGGAACCGCTTTTTAACAAGAACAAAAATAATTTCCCCTTTGTATTTCTAGCACCCAATCAATGTGAGACAAGATCTCAGCATCCCTACCTATGGACACCACGCTGTAGACTGCTACATGGTCCCAACAGCATCCATGCAGCCAGAATGGGTGCAAGCAGACTAGACATCATCTCTTGTTGGGAGGTGGTAAGGAGCCCGCTAATTGCCAACTCATTCTCCCTGGTCAAGGTAGTGTTCAGGGGCAACCAACGGGCAAATGCAAACATATGCCTTCCAAGCTCAGAGAAGCAAAATCCTTGAAGGGACTGAGGCCCAGGGAGATAGCCCAATATTGAAAGGTGCCAAGACATAGAACAAAAAAACAAAGAAGTGCCAGAAGCAAGTGCCAGTAGGCCAGCTGCTGAGCACAGAAGGCCTGCAGGGGGCATCAGCGGTGATGAGATGGGTGGGAGGAAGGAAAAGGTAAAACCAGAGAAGTCACCATCTAAGTAATGGAAATCCTAAAGCTGAAGACAGGATCAGGGTGGAAGGATCCCCATAACAGAGGGAGGGACACCAGATGTACAGTTATGGGATTTAGGGTTCACCCTATACTTAGCTCTGTACGATGACTTCATACACACAGACAAAAAGAAGTTGACAAGGAAGGAAAATAAGGATGAAAAAAGTGGGTAGTATGTGCTATGTACACACAACCGAGGTACCCAAAGCCTGTGAACTTGCACTCACAGAACTTGGCAGCCAGAGGCCTGACCTGATGAATCCAGTTCTGTCACTTTGTGGTGACCAGCAGAGCATAGAGTATGTCTTAGAGACTGGCTGTCAGGGTTCAAATCCCAACTCTGACCTCTTGTGTGTCTTGATTTTTATCATGTAAAATTATACTAGCCCTTCTCTTACAGGGATCCATGAAGAGTAAATAAATTAATACATGTAAAGGCCAGTTGAGGTTGGCAGACAATAATTAATTAGGAACTTGCTTAATATGCAATAGATGTCAGCTATAGTTATCAACTTCCTAAGCTTTGTGGCCTTGGGCAAACCAAGTCCAATTCCCCTACTTTTTAAAATGGCTCTGCTGACACTACTGGGTTCTAGGGAACACACAGTGCCACATGTAAAGGTATTCAGTAACAAGACTGCGCTAGGCAAATGTTGGTTGTTGCTGTTGTGAAGACTCCGAGACACAAATCCCTGATAATTATTCTGAGCTCCCTTCTCAAGTTTTAACTCCGACATCTCTGCTTTCTTCTTGGCCTGAGTAAGGAAGGTTCAAAGGAGAAAACAGTAACAGTCAGCCAAGATCTTGAGGACAGATAACACCAAACATGCAGCCGTGATACCCAAGTGTTGTCCAGGGACAGTGGGATGACAGCCTGGAAGGGCTGGACACTGCTTCCTGAAACCCAAGAGGGACAGCAGTTGGAGTTCATGCCAAGCATCCATGGCATCCCCACCAAGGGTTACCAGGCTCTGCACACACTGTGGTAGAATACATGCTGTGAGATCCCTCTGGAGCCCCCAAGAGGTACAGCTCGGAGCTAGCAAGGCCATTAAACAAAGGTTCTGGAAAGCTTTGCACTGTCAGCTCCTGCCAGAAGTGCATAGAGAGACCTGGAGCTGGGCAGGGAGTGTGGCTGCTGTCAACAAGGAATGGCCCAAGATAGGATGAAAAGTAACAGGAACTCATAGGATTGTAGTGTGTCTGAAAAATAAACTGTACCTTTCATCTAACTTTAGAGTGCTTTACAAACTAGTGACTACCCTCCCAGGGAGAAGAGACAAAGTCCCCAGTCTTTCTCATTTTATTTATTTTGGTTTTTTGAGACAACAGTTTCTCTGTGTAGCCTTGACTGTTTTGGACTCACTTTATAGACCAGGCTGGCCTCTAACTCACAGTGATTCACCTGCCTCTGCCTCCCGAGTGCTGGGATTAAAGGCGTGCGCCACCATGCTCAGCTTGTCTTTTTTATTTTCTGACAGGATCTCTCTACATAGACCTGGCTGTAGAACTACATAGACCAGGCCGGCCTTAAACTCAGGGATCCTCCTGCCTTTGAGCTACCACGGCCAGTTGTTTTTCTGAGGATAGAGCAGGGCAGGCCAGGTATGGGAACTTAACCCAGAGCCTCGACTGTTGGCATGCACTCTACCACCAGGCTGTATACCCAGCAAACCTTTTACTTTTTTGAAACAGGGTTTCATTAAATTGCAAAGACTGGCCTTGGATGCCCTCTGTAGACCAGGCTGGCTTGGAAGTTGTGGTATCCCTGCTTCAGCTTCCTGCCACACACTGTTACTCAAGGATATAACCTATAGATTCCCGCCAATACTGATGACTGGAAATGCCCAACCTGTAATCTGTTAACAGGAAGTCTCGGAACAGGATGGAGCTCAAAGCACCACCCCACGTAAAGCAGCAGGCTCTAGATTTTAGGAAGAACAGCAATGACCACATGTAACACATACTTGATAAAATTGTATTTTTTTTTTTACAGTCATTTGTACAATTTGTTACAAAACCATAGAAGACTACAACTTGCTTTAAATCATTTTTGGTCTGCAAATATGTAAAATCTGTGTGCAATTATCACGTATTTACAAGGCCTTGTTAGTCATTTTCAATGATTATTTCAACAACATCACACTCTCAACATAAGACATGGCTTAAGATAAATATATTAGTAAATAAATATTCTGAGAACATATTTCCATAAATGAAATGTGCTGCTATACATATACAGAATATACATAAGTTGTTTTCTAGCTTTTAAAACAGTTTTTAAAATGGTAATGTTGAAAAGAGCCCTTAGACCATTTTATCACAAAGTCTTTACAAAATATTCTTAAGTGCTATGGGAGAAAAAAAAAATTAAAATAGTGTCTTGTTAGACCAACACAATATAAAAAGTTTAAGTAAGGAATAGAAAAAGTCAGATCAGTTTAAAAGATGATACTTTCAATTTTATAGACCACATTTTAAAAGCATTAGTCCTGTGTGAACGTTGAGACCAGAGCACAGAGGGGAGAGCCTGAACCACAGGACTGAAGACCGAACCTAATAAAATGGTCTGGGCCGGAGGAGAGGGGACAGTGAGCTACTGGAGCTGTGACCACAGAGGCACCTCATGGATCAGAATGCCTAAACTTCCATTTTTATTTTTATCTGATCTAGAATTTGAGTTGATATGGCTGTTTTACACCCAGGGCTGGTATCAAGTTCACATTTCCTATTACACACTTAGATGGTAGGTATAGAGGTTCTCAGGGGAAAGTGGGGTGCTCCTTGTCCATGGCTATACAATTCCACCCACTATTAGCATTCATTTCCCCCTCCCCCAAGGTGTACTTGTCACCGGTATTAGAGCCACAGACATTATTTCTGTTGATTTAAATGTTGACTTAAGATAGCTGATAGGTGGCTTTATTCTGGTCTGATGAAGCAACACAAAAATTATAATTGTTTCTAAATCTTTCGTTTCTACTACCCCAAGCTACAACAATTAGAAGTGCTTGTCACCTGCCGATAACATTCTTTCAAAGGAGAGCTGTACTTGTTTATTTGACTTGTTCCAGTGGCATTCAAATTCTCTACTTATTTATGCATTGTTTAAGAGTACTGAAAAATGGTTTTCTAGCCAGGGAGAGCAAAGGTAAGCCTTTCTGGGGTCTGTCTCAGTCAAGGGAGAGATATGCACACACAGACACTAAAAACAAAGCAAAAGTAGAAACAACAAACATGTCAACAGTGAGAAGCTGCACTTTGCAGTCTGGTTAAAAGCTGTGTCCCCATTGCCCCTGCACAGTAAGGCAAGCCGTTGTTCTTAGCAGCTGCTACTCCTGGCCCCAGAAATAAAGGCAGGCCTGATCACATGTCATCGGTTTAGGCCCTTCTCACACCCTCACCAACAGGTGCACTGGGCACAGCCCGGAGGAGGATCCCTCAAGGGACTGGCCCCAGAGCTGGGCGGAAGGACAAATTTCACCATGGCCACTTCCTAAAGGGCAAAAGGCTGGATCATCTGATGTGGAGACTTCTGTCAGATTCTAGATAGAACTAAGTAAATGCCCTCATCTTAGGATGGGGTTTTAAAGTATTCTGATCATCTCAAAAATGTGCACCCTGGGCCTTGGGATGACTGCCTGGGAGCCTGCCTGGACGAGGGGACGTTTTTGTCTCTGGCAACCCAGGCGGTCCCCATTCTGTACTGAGCCTTCAGACACCCTGGGCCCAACTCAATGGCAAAAGACATCTGCTAAATGAAGGAATAAAAGTGAGCAGAAGAGTTAGTGAACACAGGGCCAAGCCAATTAGTTTCCTCTAAGGAAATGAAAATATTTTTAAGAACAAGAACTATATTGAACAAAAAGGATTACAATCCCTGAAGTAGTTTTAAATAGATTCTCTCTCCCTTTAAAAAACAAACAAAACATCTTAAAAACAATAACAACCAAAACAACCAAAAACGGTTTGGGTTAAAAAAACAAAACAAAAAAACAACAAACCACAAATAAAAAACCTCCCTCCCTTTAAAAAGAGGCTGGAAAAAAATATACAAAAGCTTACCCTTTAGGTCTCAACTACCTGATAGTCTGTCTCCTGGAGAATCAGTACATAATGGTGCATCAGGGAGACAGACACCTGCTGGCGGGAAGAGCCGCTGCAGCCACCTGGCAGAGGCCTCAAGAGCCCCAAAGCTGTTTCTGGGGATGGGAGATTGGTTCAAACGGAGCTTGGTGTCAAGCATTTGTACCCCACCCCCACTTCAGGAAGGCAACCTAAGGGGGCAACAGATGAGGGGTGTGGCTGCCCAAGACCCATGGGCACAGGTGTGCCCCAGCATGCCTTTCTTCAAGAGGTGGTGCACTGCTGTTGGGTGAGAGGAAAGCTTGTTCCTCCAGTCCCACAGGACGCCAAGGCCACAAAGCAACATTCCTCCTGGGTGCCTGTCCTGCACACCCTATTCAAATCACCTCTGCAACTGATCGCATGAAGCCCAAAATGATTTTAAAGAAGACTCCAAGGCTGACAGTGAGGGCGAGCTTCTCTTCACTGCCCAGGGTCCAAGTGCAAGAGAGCCTAGTAAGGACGAGGCTGGTCACATCACAGACTCTGCTGGGATAGACTGAGCTCTATCATACTTGGGATGATGACCCAAAGGAACAGAAGAGAATGGACAGGCTGGCCCCAGCACACTGGGGTCTGACACCTTCCTGTTCCTAGCAGTTTCCACTGCTGCCTACATGTGGGGGCAGGAGAGCTGTGGGTTCCCAGAAGCCCCGAAGTCCAGATTTGCCTCAAAAAGGGAAAAAAGAAGAGGCAGCTTTGTACTGCTCCTCAGAGTTTGTACCCATATCAACTAGCTTTTGACTTCAAGTCTCTGGTTCATTTTCAGTAAGGCAGGTGTAGCCCTGAGCTTTTCAAAGGCCTGAGGTCCCTCCAGGGAGACGACAGTTTCCACACATGATGTGGTTCATTTAATGCAGCAGTGAGTTTTTCTTTTTCAACAAAAGTTGGTGGTTAGGGTTCTTTAAAATATATATTTAAATAACTTTTTACATTTACATATAATATCTTAGAAAAAAAGCAGAGAACTCAATCCCACACACCTCAGAAACCCAAGCACACATTACAAAACAGAACAACACATTATTAAAGAGGCAAAAGACTCAAGAGATTTTGTCTGTTGGTTTGTTAATGGGGAAGGGATGCCACAGGTGGCTCACATTTTGGGTTGAGGAGGGCTCTCTTTATCACCACATTTATGTTTGTCAAAGCTAAAGTGTGTGTGTGTGTGTGTAGTAGTTTTGAAGGAAGCAAGACTCTGAAGTCTCTGTACAGTTCACGATTTCTACATAAGAGTTCTTTCTGAGCTCAAGCTCCGGTACCAATGCCTGGGCCAGATCCTGGTCCTGGGAGAGAGAGGGAGAGCAGTCATCGAGGGTGTGGAGAGAGCTGGCACAGCAGGCTTTGGGCAATATGTATGAGGTTAGGGCCTTGGGCATCCATCCCTATCCTCTCTGGGGCTCTTGGAAATGATAGTTCACAACGGAGGGTGGACTATGCGCATAATAAAGGGGAAGAAGGGGCAGCAACAGCTCCTTTCTTGAGAAACTCAAGTCTATGCCGAGAACACAACTGTCTCTGGGGTGTGGGGGTGGGGTGGGGTCAGGTCTCTCTTGTTTGGCTATACAGAGCCTTCTGGAAGCCCTAAGATGCCATGAAAGCGAAATGTAGAAGGGTTTGGTGAATTCCCAGTGACACAGAAAGAGCAGGGCAGACCCCTCGCAGATCACAGACCTTCCTGTGAGGTGCCTGGCTCAAGGGGAAAGACAGAGAGAGTGAGCGTGGTACTGATGAGGAGAGGAAGGCTGCGTAGCTGAGAACTGAGGAAAGGGCTGGAGACAGAAATGAACCTGACATGCTGCGGGACAGGACAGAGGCTGGAGCCAAGAGAGGAGCTCCGTTTAGAAGACATCTTATGCTGGGCATTGTTAGTGAACACCTTTAATCCCAGCACTCAGGAGGCAGAAGCAGGGAGATCTGAGTTCAAGGCCAGCCTGGTCTACATAGAGAAACCCTGCCCCCAAAACAAAACAAAAACATACAGCAAAAGACATCTTAAAAACGGCAAGTCACCATAGCATTTCTAGCATAAGGACTGTGACTGAGGCACCCCAAGCAGGATGGCAGGCAAGCGCAGGAGGTCTGTCAGGAGGACTCTGCTCTTTACTAGGCACAGGGATAGACTAAGGGGATCATAGGAGATGCAGAATAGTTGGTAAAACTGAGGTATGCTTTTGGGGGGAGGTGAAGCATCTGAGGGGAAGAGATGCCACCATCATGGATAGAGGGTTTGAGGATGGGGGGCTGAGAAGCAATGTTGTAAAGTCACCAGGAACAGAAGCCAAGGGCACAGAGGAAGCCAAACAAAAAAGGCCTGAGAAGAGGACGCCTATACAAATGCCTACTGTCATCTGCTCTCACCTGAAGCCTCAGCAGCCAGGGCATGGGACTCCTGAGTGTCCTGGGGGGCACTGGAGAGGCTAGCCCTGGAAGCATCCGCCTCCTCTGGAGAGCAGCCGGGCTGCACCTCGGCTTGGTAGCATGGAGCCTGTTCTTCCCGAGTTGTCCCCAGACTCCAGTGGAGTCGGGGGACATCCAAGCCCAGAGTCCCACCCCAGGGGCTGTGGCTGTGCATCCCTTGGCAGTCTTGGGGTAAACCCAAGTCACAGTCTACATCCTCTGGAATAATGGGGATACGCTGGCTCAGGTCCCGAGCCCCTGTGTAGCAGCTGGGTGGAGGTTCTTCGGTGAGTGTGTACTGCACACTCACCGAATAGTCCTCAGTGTAGCAGCCATTGCCTCTGCCAGCACTGCGGGCCACCTGCTTCTCTTCATAGAAGCAGCAGGGCAGGCCCTCATATTTTACCCCATCTGTCCTTGGAAAATGGTCTGAGTGAAGGCCATACAGGCCCTGGGAATTCCCTGTTTGTGGCTCCCCACTTGTAGGGTTGCAGTCCTCGAGGAGCCGGGGACCCAGGAATAAGGTGTTGCCACCTGCAGCTGTTCCTGTTCCAGAGCCCAGAGTGGAAGGCTGGGGCTCGAAGCAGCAAGCACATGATGGTCCCTCTGGACCCCCTTTCCAGGTCCTCCTGAGGTCCAGGGCAGCCCCAGGAGAAACCTCGAGCCCCACTTCTGAGGTAGAGCTGTTGGGCCCTCTGGGTTCCAGCGAGGAGTTGCTGCTGTAGTTCATCTCCAGGCTGCAGGTGGACAGCTGGTCCCCTGAGGGAGAGGCAGGGCCTAGCCATGGCTCACCCCGCCCAGCACCTTGACCGTGTGCTGCTGGGAGCTCCTCTGGTGGTGGGGAGCCCTCAAGGTGCACAGCAGGCCCCCTGGTGCGGTAGATGAAGGGGTCATAGTCGCTGCTGAGAGAGCTGCGGAAGGTGGAACAGCTCCCATACACACCTTGGTTGCTGACTTCTGTGCAGTCCACTACGGAGTCACTGGAGGAACAGCGGCACTGGCCAGAGCTGTTGCTGCTGCTGTCACTGCCGGGGCAGTCAGCCAGGTAGCCACTACAAACAGAACGGTGCCCATGGTAGCAGCTGAAGCTGGATGTGCTCCCGCTCTCTATGTGGGCAGGAGGGGCCATGTGCACAACGGTGGGGAAGAGCAGGCTACTGCCACCACTTGGTGGGAAGGCACGGGATTGGCCCCTGGGTGTGAGGCTAGGTACTGGCTGGCCCTCCTGCTCTGGGTAGCTGAGACCCTGGAAGTAGTAGTGTTGGTACATGGTCTCATACTGGGAGAAGCAAGCTGCCTTGGAGAAGCTGCGGCTGCTGAACTTGGGCCTGCGAAAGGGATGGGCAGGTGAGTAGGCCCGGTGTTCCAGGCTGCAGCGGTGAGGGGCCAGAGTATGGTCCAGGTGTAGGGGTGGGTAGCCACGGATGTAGGTGGGAGTCTGTGGAGAATAGAGATTCTGTTCTCCATGCCGGTCCATGGTCAGCAGTGTGACAGGGTTGCCATGGGAGTCCATACTTGTCCTGGTAGGGTAGGCTGGTATGGCATTGGTCCTATGCACTCGGCCTGGGTAATGAACTGGTAGGGTCACCCTCGGCTGCCGACCACGTGTAAGATTGCTGGTCTCCACACAAACAGCACCTGGATTTCCCTTTTGTTCTGGAAGAGGTGGAGGAAACAAGGTAACGGGGTCAGGGACTGAAGCATCAAGTGGAGCTACGTCCCAGGAAGTCTACGCTTGACCCTGCCACACTGTAAGCTGTCTCCAAGTCCAGCTGAGTTGGCCGAAGCTGACCTGTCTCTTTTCCCATCTCCCCACACAGAGTCTACAGAGAGCAAAACAAATACAAAGATGAGAGTGTCTGTCACCCTGTAAAGGTGACATGGTGCAGCTACAAGCACTGCTGTTGCGTATCCATCATCCCTTGTGCCCCTGGAAGAACTCTGTAGTCCAGGCCTGGGTAGTCAATAGTACTGTCATCTGTTAAAGAGACAGGGGGATTTGGGCCTAGGAAGACCAGGTTAGGATACTGGGATTTGTTGTTTTTTATTTTCCTCAGAGTTGTACTCCAGCCTGGCCTCTAACTTTCTATGAAGCTAAAGATGACCTTGAACTCCTGCCCCTATCACTCAAGTGCTGGGTATACAGGTGTATATCACCATACCCAGGTAGGATCCTATTTAACTGGAAACTCAAACTTGAGCACAATATTATTTTCTTTAGAGTTAGAGAGTACTGGGGCCACACCCAGGGGCCCTGGACACGCTAGGTAGACAGTGTACTACTGAGCCACAATCATTTGCTGCTCAGTGATCCATAAGGCCAGGCTCTGCTTAGAGTTGTGCAGAGAACTTCTAAACCCCAATGCCCACAGCTGCAGGTCCAGACAACCATGCTGTGTCGGCTCAGCCTGCTCCTGAACCTGCAGCATGCATCACACTGTTGTCAAGGCCTGTAACAATTACCTATGATGTTGTGCCGACAGTGGGGACAGGTGTGGTGCTGCAACAGCCATGGATCCACACACTTCCTGTGGAACCGGTGAGTACAGGGGATGACTCGAAGTTCCTGCAAAGAGAGAAAGGGGACACGGCCTGAAGGATGGACTGCAGAGAGGGCTGCTTCAGCCCCACACATGTGACTCCTTCAACGGAGTCCATGGGGACAGATTAGCCTGTGCACTGTGCTGGTATCCCCCTGCTGTAATATGGACCCTAAGTGTTCCTAGCGTGGTAGTGCCAGGGAGGGGAGCCTACTGGGACCCAATCTTTTCTTCCTCATTTGGTCTCCTCCCGGTAAGCAGTTTTGAAGATGTATTTATTTTTAAATTAGATGATATTTTTATGAGAGATAAAGAAGAAACTCTTAGGCAGGCAAGTAGTGTATCTCAGTAGTTGCTCGGAGGGGGGGAGAGAGAGAGAGAGAGAGAGAGAGAGAGAGAGAGAGAGAGAGAGAG
>OU015747.1:47209966-47240067 GCA_907169655.1 Acomys percivali | reverse complement strand
GAGAGAGAGAGAGAGAGAGAGAGAGAGAGAGAGAGAGAGAGAGAGAGAGAGAGGGGGGGAGAGAGAGGGGGGGAGAGGGAGAGAGAGAGAAAGAGAGAGAAGGGGGTCATGCCACTTGAGTCACTCTGGCAGAGGGGTCAGAAACATGGGGAAAGAGCAAGGATGTCTACAGTGTGAAGGAAAGCATGCTCAGAAAAATAGGCACACTTACAAAGCAGCGTGGCTTCCTTTGCAAGAGACTGCCTTAATTTTTACTTTTAATTCTATTTGTATGCATGCTTGCATGTCTGTACTGAGTAGTGCATGAGAGTGTAGCTGCCTGAAGAGAGTGGAAGAGGGTGATGGAAACTCAGACGCTCTCCAAGGTGCGTGCGTTCTTAACCGCTGAGGCACCTCTCCAGTCCACTCCTACCCATCACACGTTCTTGTCATGATGGGCTGCCTCCCTCCCTATAAGCCTAAAAAACTATGGTCAAGTTCATGGTTAAAGGTTAAAACAAACCTTTGCCCTTCATCTGTTTACTACTGCAGGCATTTGTTATGGGAATGGAAAGTCAAGGCTTCCTAACTCCAGCTAAGGGCTAGTTTCATTTCTTGAAGCAGGGTCCACAGGGAGAAGGAACCTACCCAACCCACCTGCCCCAATCAGCACTCAGGGTTAAAGGACCACGAACATAACCAAACCAAACCAAACCATCCTCTTGACTTGTTTTTATTGCTTTGCTTTTATTTTGTCACCAGTCTTACACAATGATATTCAAATTAATAACCAACATAGTGCTTTAGAATGCCTGCATCTTCTCTCCTAAAGGAAGCAGGTTCCTTTCCCAGAGCTGGGCACACCTAAGTCCAAGGCCTCAGGCTAGGAAGTATGGGATTTGTAGGGAGAGTAAATAACACCTCAGGCCATCTATATTGGTGTAGACCTGTGGTTCTCAGATCATCAGAGAACACAAATATTTACATTACATAATTTGGTTACATAACAATAACCAAATTATAGTTATAAAGTAGTAATGAAAATTAATTTATGGTCGAGGGTCATCACAACATGAGGAGCTGTATTAAAGGGACACGGCATTAGGAAGGTTGAGAGCCAATAGATTGTATTATGGTTGCTTCTAGGTACCCTTGAACGAGGTCAAATAGAAAGGACTTGATGGGGCCATCTGGTTTCTAAGGAAAGCAGCCTATTTGAGAGAATATGACGGGCTTCCCAAACCAAACCATCCTCTTGACTTGTTTTTATTGCTTTGCTTTTATTTTGTCACCAGTCTTACACAATGATATTCAAATTAATAACCAACATAGTGCTTTAGAATGCCTGCATCTTCTCTCCTAAATAGCCTTTGTGAGCATCTAGTATGCTGGTTGGCATCACAAGTGCAGACACAGAATGAAGCCACTTGCCAAGTTCACAAACCAAAAACCTGCCCGGGCTAAGTTAGAACCTAGCAGTGTACCTGTGGTCTATGCAAGAGGATCATTTCAAAGGCCTGTGTACAAACACACTTGTATCCAGCAAATGACACATCAGCGGGGTCGATCTCATACAGGGGCTGTCCAAGGTTTAAGGCTCTCTAGGCAGTTTGCACTCCACTCTGCATGTGCCTATCTACCTGGAGACAGACACAGAGGCTGCAAAATACTAACGATGGGTGGTTGTTCTATGTAAAAATGCTAATGATGGTGGTTCTACGTGAACGGCCTATGCTGCTCCTGGCACTTTTCTTGCAACTTTCAAAGAGCTACAAGTCAAACTAAGGCATCAAATCTTTTGACTTTTTCAAGTAAACACATTATTAACCACTTCTTCAAAGTAAAGCAAACAACTTGTTCTTACATCTACATATTTTCTGTCTTACCATGTGGTTTGTTTGTTTGTTTTTGAGCCAGGACCTTAAATTTACAATCCTTTTGATTAGCCTCTCAAGTTCTAGAACTCCTGGCATGTGGTACCACCCTGGCCTACCATGTACTTAGATCATCTACAGAGTACTGTATGTTCCCAGGCCTTGGGAGAAATGCCTTTAGAAGCCCAGCACCTCTTGAGGCCTGTACATCATCTCCCTACCCAAGACAGGCCCTGCTTCTGCCTACCTCTCCATCAATGTACTTCTCCAGACAGATGGCGCAGTCGGACGTGGAGCCACTACTAAGTGTATCCAGGGCCCCGCAACTTCCTTCCCGGCGCCCCTTGCTCTTGGAGTTGAACTTTCTAGTTTCCATCTTCTCCAGAGCCTGCACGGCCAGCCTGTTCATGGAATTCTGCAGCAGAAAATGGTCAGTGTTGGAAGACATTAACAGTGGCAGTTACACCTGGGGCCATGGTACTCAGCACATTGGGACAGACAATACTAGTCTGACTCAGGTCAATCACACAGGTTCTTGAGAAACTGCCCAAACTAGTACTGCCACTGTACTTTCTAGACCCAAGAGTGCCCATGATATTGGGGGCTGGAGAGATGGATCAGTGGTTAAGAGCACTGTCTGCTCTTTCAGTTCAATTCTCAGAACCACATGATGGCTCACAACATCAGTCTAATGCCCTCTTTTGGCATGCAAGTGTACATGCAAACAGAGCACTCATATACATAAAATAAAGAAACAAACAAAAAACTACACTGGATGGTGGTGGCGGTGGCGGCGCACGCTTTTAATCCCAGCACTTGGGAGGCAGAGGCAGGCGGATCACTGTGAGTTCAAGGCCAGCCTGGTCTACTAAGTGAGTCCAGGACAGCCAAGGCTACACAGAGTGTCTCGAAAAACCGAGGAGGGGGGAGTCTCTAGAAGGAGGGTCTTGCAGAGGCAAACTTCATCACAAGACCTAGGGGTCTGACAGTCTGTATTTCTACTAACCCCAGATCTACTAACCTGAGGAGCAAATGTCTCATGCTCCAAAGCAATGTTTATTTAAACATTTCTCTCAAAATGCTAGCTCGGAACACCCCAAATGCTGAGGCCTTTGCAGGCCTGTCCTTTTCAACAGGCCTTGTATTCTTCAGGTCACTGAAATAGGGTGCCATAGACAGCAGGCTGGACAGACCCCTAACTTTCTTTTCTTTTTTGTTTTTTTCAAGACAAGATTTCTCTGTGTAACAGTCCTGGAACTCATTATGTAGACCAGGCTGCCCTCGAACTCAGAGATCCACCTCCCTCTGCCTCCCGAGTGCTAGGATTAGAGGTGTGTGCCACAAACCCCATTCCCCTAACTTTCATCAACAACAGAGCAATGGGGTTCATAGGTTGCTCCCAGGGTTACCTGACTACGACGCTGCTTCAGCTTGATTTTGACAAGGAGAATGAGGCAGACCAAGGAGACCACAACGAAGAAAGCCAGGAAAATCCCCATGTCAAAGTACTCAGTGGGTTGCTAGAATAGAACACAAATGTCATGAGCCATGTTCTTTTTGGCCTGATTGTGGGCACATGGGCTGTCAGTTTAGCCAGGAATGGACCAGATGAGTGAGGACAGGGTCCCTCAGTCCGGGGGTTCTGCTCACATTCACACAGTGCCTTTAATGTGGCCAGGATGGGGGTGGGGGAGCTAAAGTGGCCTCAAGCCTCCTAGTAGCTGAGAAAGCCATTTGTAGAGTTCAGCCTCCCACCAGAAACAGTGCAAAGTTTGGTATAACTAGTGATAATAAACACAAATAATCATAGTTACAGACAAAGGAGTGAGTGTTGTGTTTTGAGGGAACAGTGATCACTAACCATATAATTAATGGTTTACAACAACTTAGAAAATTGTATACTGCTTCAACAAACATCAGCTTCCACTACAATGACTCACGTTTACCAGAGTTCCTTTTTCCTTTAACAAGAAGCCAGCAAGTCAGTTCTGCAAATTTCCCTTGTTTCTTTTCTTGGGGTGGAGTAGGGTGTGCAAGGCAACATTTATTCTAGGCTAGTCTTGACTTAGCTGAAGATGATCCTGAATTTCTAACTCTACAACCACCATCTTCTAAGTACTGAGATCACAACTGTGCCACCAGTGGTTTTATGTAGTACTGAGGAAAGAACCGCAGGGTTTGTGGGTACTGGGCAAGTCCTCTACCCACTGAGGCGCACCTGGCAGTCCTTCTCTTCTCTGCACAGAACACTGCCTCTGTCACTGGAAGCTACTTTGCTTAGAACATGCAGTTAGCTAATAAGAATAGGACCCCAGTGAGATATTTTGCTACCCAGATACTTGGTACAGGTGGGGTCACCCTACACAGAACAGTTTAGCCTCAGATTTCTGGAATGCTTTAGTTTGAGGCTCAGGGGAAGATGTCACCAAGTCTCAGTGGGCAGTAATGTCTTCAGCACACTGAAGAGATATCTGGCTGCTTCTTGTCACCAACCAGTGTCAGTCTCAGGCCTCAGTAATTCTTATTGTTCTTATTTGTGAGTCAGGACGTTTCAAGTGAGTCACCATACTAACTGAAGAAGGAAGTTCAGGCCTTTTCTCATAGGTAGGTCTGATGGAAGGAAGGAATCAAAGGAAGCCAAGTGCTATGTGTGTCATCCCTTCATCTTTCTCAGCTTGTTTCTCAGAAGGATAGACTGGAAAGGCGCAATGCCAGGTGGGAGAAACCAGAGACTTCACAGCATACAATGTCTATTTCTGTAAGCTTTTTATAAATAAAGAAATATGGGTAAAATCTCTCTGTCCTCCTGTCCCATAGCTGAGTTAATCTGTAGGGACCTATACTATACCAACATTCTCAAGACAGGACAAGAGGGCTGAAAGTGCAAAGGAAACCAAAGCACGGAAAGACAACAGACAAGCGGCCGCTCACCCGAGGAGGAAGGTGCTGGATCCTTGCTCGAGCTACTTTCTGCTTGTTGACAATGTTCATCAGCTTGATGGCATCTGCACCCTTCACATACACCACTGGCCTCTTGAGAGGGTCTTCTGAGCCTTGGTTTAGCTGACAAAAAGGAGAGGGTACTGGTAAAAAGACATGCTTACTTTAAGAAACAAGAGAGGGTTTGGAATGTAACTCAGGGGTAGAGTGCTTGTCTGGTACATGCAAGGTCTAGCTTTAACCTGCCCCCCCCCCACCATGAGGTAGAAAAGAAGGCAAATCCCCATTTGAAAACCCTTGAAGTCTTCATGTATTATAGCCTTGGGGTTTCCAGAAAGGGGAGGGGGAGGATAAGGTGCTATACTTGTTTTAAGATGGCTGAGCTGGCTGAAAGCCCGGAGACTCTCTGAAAATGCCCCTCATCCCTAACCCCCAATCCATAATCACTTTCTATATGCCTCTCTCAGGTATGATACTCAAACTCAGGCATATTACTTCAGCAGAGAAGAGCAAAGGATCTGAGACAAGGGTATCACAACAGATAACCAAAGATAACCAAAGCAAATGTCTCTTAGGCAAACAGTAGGACTGGTTCTGGTGGCAGGTTACCTGGTCGATGGCTTCTGGGTTTTCAGATACATCGAAGATAACTGCAGTGGCTCCCCGCTGAACTGCTCTCTTGGCCTGGTGGAGTGAAAAAGAGCAGGTTGGCAACTCTGTCCTCTGACCCTGCCAGCATTGGCCTTATAAATCAGGCCTGGCTTCAGAATGCAGAACTGGACAGCAAACAATGTCTGTGCCCCTGAGCAAGTTGATCCTCTTCCCCCAGCCTCGACATTCTCACCTGCAAATCAGGAGACACCACCACCTACTTTGCCCTATTGTCCTGAGCACCTGATGACTTAGGATGGGTGGAAGTAAGCAACTCATCACCACAGAAACTTGTCCCCCCATCTAGCAAGAACACTGAAAACAAGACTACAAGGTGGGCAGCTTGTTAACCAGCTCAGAGGTACTGGTTTTGGTATTTTGTGCTATAAACACACTCCCCTGGCAACCAGAGTAAATGCTTTTGGTTTGTCTCTTGTGGTCCTTTCTTCTTTCCCATGTCATCTAGTGAGGATAGCATGTTTATGACTATTTCTGAACGAATCTCAAAATGATCACTTTTAACATGTGACACAAACTGAAGACCTTTGGAGATTTGGGGGGGGGGGATTATAAAAAATAATAAGTGGGGATTTAGAGCAGTTGGCTGCCAAGCCTGGCTGCACATCAAAAACCACTTGGGAAGTTTGTAAAGCAGATTTCCTGGCTCTAGCCACAGAGATTGGTTCAGTGGGGCTGGAGGCAGGCCCAGGAAGCTGAGTTCTGTCAGCTCTGAGGGACTCAGATGATCCCACCAGTTGGAAAACTAGATGTCAGAGGAACAAAGCAGGAAGGCTTAGAAACAAATGAGAAATGATAGAAATTTTTTTTTCTTTTAATTGTTGTAGAGGAAAAGTCGGGGAGAAAAGATTCCTTTCCACCTCAGTGAACCTTCTAATTTTATGTGCAGCTAAGTGAACAACAGGTGAGTCTGCAGAAGGGAGAGGAGGCCTGAGATAGACCCTTGCTTTTAGGACTTGCACTCTTGTAACAGACACAGCCACTCTTTAAAAAAAAAAAAAAAAAAAAAAAAAAAAGGGTGGAGGGTAGGGGGATGACAAAACAAATTCCAAAACCAGCACACTAAAAGATGGGCAATTATTACAGCCAGTGCTCAGAGGTCATGTCACTGTGGGCTCAAGTGTTTGAGAATAAACCCAAATTCTTTCCACAGGAATAATCTGTACTGACAGGTGCACAAACCCAAAGGCACCAGCAAGCTTGATGAAGGACTTTACTAGACCACTAGAGGGCAGCGTCATCCCGTTGCTTTTTAAGCCAATCTCCTCAACTTGGGACCAGAGAGTCAAAATTCAGAGACACTGGAAGAAGCGTAAGAAACCCTGGAATCATGGGTACAATGCTGCAGAATTGTCCTTGTCCTACAGGTAGCTTCCTTAAAAACAAATTGAGATGGAACAATCAGAAAGTCAGCTGAGGATAACCTGTTTCTCTCAGCAATCACAATCTGTTGCTGTTAAGTTCCAGTCTTTTTCTTCTAGGTAGTGTTAGAGTCAAACACAGGCTTTGTTCATGCTAAGCAAGTATGGGCTCTACCACTGCATCTTAAGTCAATGTCTCTCTTTCAGTTACAGCTTCAGAACAGCCATGCCCTGCAAGAGGCCAAAGCTCACAGACTTCTGAGTAGGTGCTTGTGTTTCTGGCCCTGTGGTACCCTAGGTTTTTCTACAAATTCCATTCCCAGAAAAAGAATTAAGGAGTCTCTCGTTCTTTTATTCTGCTTTCATCCTGGGATCCAGCATATCAAACAGTACCTGTGGGGAGTTTGAGTTTAGATATGTCCTGACTGGGAGTGCTTGTTCCTCCAGCTTTGATGCTGGTGCACCTGGAGAGGCTGGCAGTGGCTGCAAGCGCCTGGGGAGGGAATGCCTTCCTGGAATGTGCCTCAGGGAAACCACACAGCCAGAGGGCCTCCTTGGCTTCCCAGTATTTCTTTTTTTTCCCCCCCAGTATTTCTTGTTTCACAAGAACATGAATGTTCATTGTTCCAGAGAGGCATGATCCATTCAGGACAGACACCACACAGCTGGGGGTGAACTCTGAGCCTCATCCACGCAGGTATGTGCTTTACCACTGGGCTACATTCTCAGGCCTACAAAAGATGCTGTAAAACACAGCTGGTTGATTGGTGAGAAAGGCAGGTAGAGAATAAAGTGCTTAAATCCCATCTACAGCCCAACTTCAGACACAACTCACTAATGCATGGAATTCAAGGACAACTACAGTGGCTGAGGAAATGTTTGATTTTCAGTGAACTACAGTAAAATTATATTCACTGAGGTTGGAGATATAATACAGTTGGTAGACTTGCCAACCACCCATAAAGTAATCCTCAGCACTGCATAAAACTAAGTATGGTGCCTGTAATTCAGCACTTGAGAGGCAGAGAGGCAGGAGGATCCTGAAGTTCAAGGTTATTCCAGCAACATAGAGAGTTTGAGGGCAATTTGGAGACTTTTAATTACATGTATAATAGCCAGGCAGTGGTGGCATATACTTAATCCCAGCATGCAGAAGGCAGAGGCAGGTAAATCTCTGAGTTCAAGGCCAGCCTGGTCGACAGAGAGTTCTAGGATAGCCAGAGCTATGCAGAGAAACAAAACAAAACAAACCCAAAAAACATGTATAAGCGGCTACTGAAATAATTTGTACTTCCTGCATACTGGATGATGATCCTATCTTGCCTGGCGAGGCTTTAGGAAAGACTGTGGTGACCAGACTGCTTCTCAGTGATAAAGTGCTTGCCTAGCATACACTAATCCTGAATTTGTTTAATCATCAAGAAAAGGCCACCAGTAACCCTCATTGACAAAAATGGAGCTTCATTATATTATATTTTATTTTTAAAATTTTATTTATATTGCTGTTCTGCCTTCATGTATGTCTGTGTGAGGGTGTCAGATCCCCTGGAACTGGAATTACAGACAGTTATGAGCTGCCATGTGGGTACTGGGATTCGAACCCAGGTCCTTTGGAAGAGCTGCCAGTGTTCTTAACCGCTGAGCCATTTTTCCAACCCCTCATTATATTTTAAAAACATATTGCTTGGTTACATTTTTCCTCCTTCCTCAATGTAATTTTAAAAACTTGAGAAGCCTGAGCCAGGTGTGGTGGTGCACGCCTTTAATCCCAGCACTTGGGAGGCAGAGACAGGCGGATCGCTGTGAGTTCAAGGCCAGCCTGGTCTACAGAGTGAGTCCAGGACAGCCAAGGCTACACAGAGAAACCACGTCTCAAACAAAACAAAACAAAAAACAAAAACAAAAAAAACTCCCAACCCCCCAAAACCAAACAAAAATAAACAAAAGAAACTTGAAAAGCCAAGTTCTTTGAACAAATTTTCTTTTCTTTCTTTCTTTCTTTTTTTTTTTTTTTTAAGATTTCTTTATTTATTATGTATACAATATCCTGCTTGCAAGCCAGAAAAGGACACCAGATCTCATTATAGATGGTTGTGAGCCACCGTGTGGTTGCTGGGAATTGAACTCATGACCTCTGGAAGAGCAGTCGGTGCTCTTAACCTCTGAGCCATCTCTCCAGCCCCTGAACAAATTTTCTTATCTTAGATAATTTCCAATTATGTCTGGCAACCTCCTGTCAGATTATTGTATTTCAAGCAAATCTAAATCCTAGCTTGAAGATTATTCTCGTCTTATGACCAAAATAAACTTATTTTTATAGAACCATACACCCAATGCTTAAAACTCTCAAGATAAAGCTACTTTAAAGAAAGGACACAGCCTAGTGGACATGGCTAGCCAGGTGAGGGTCACTGGCAAACTGGGTTCACAGGAGATAGCAGTAACACCTTGATTGTGCACAGGCAGAAATGGAAGAGCAAGAAAAGGGTGTAACTTTCTCAAAAGATGTGTGGCATCTTAGCAAAGCTGAGCAGCAATCAAAGGCCTTGCTTTGATAACCCTTCCCATTAGAAACATCATGACGTTGCTTTCATCCCACTTAGGCTAGCATAGGTGGAACCAGAGGGAGATCAGAATAGTAAAGAGATGTTTATAGGCGATATACGTAATAAAAGGGCAAAACCTGCATACTTATATTCTTCAAAGCACAAAATATGCAACCTTAGAAGGCACGGTCTTACTAATCACTTACCACTTCTACGATGAATCAATCAATGTTTAGTAAAGTTGAAAGAAGCCTGGCTAGGACCATACTCAGGTTGTGGCAAGTAAAGAGAAACTGCTCCCTGACCATGAAGATGGTTCTTCCATTAAGACTGAGTCTATATTGGGCTGGAGAGATGGCTCAGTGGTTAAGAGCACTGCCTGCTCTTCCAAAGGACCCGGGTTCAATTCCCAGCACCCACATGGCAGCTCACAACTGTCTGTAACTTCAAGATCTGACACTCCCACACAAATGGACATAAATTAAATAAAATATTTAAAAAAAAGACTAAGTCTATCAACTCCCAATGCAAACAGCATTCTGATGAGAATGGTTTATAGGGAGGAGGTTGTATGTGTCTCATGTGTATAGTCACACCCTACCAATCAATATCTGTCCTTGGGAGCCTCTGAGATATATTAAGTTTTATTTGTTTACTTAGTCATTTGTTAAGCAGTTGGATGTAATTTCCCAAGTGCCCAAGGTTTAATGTAGAAAGATGAAGACAAAATGTAATTGTATTTTGTAGGAAATCTAATAGGAAAAAACCTAAAAGATGACAACAAATCTCTGTTCCCAGTTCTGGATAAGATAGTAACAAGGAGTCAAGCTGTCAATAGCCAATATGAATGTGTTTATAGCTTCTTATGGGAAGATAGGGGTTCCAATCATTGTGCATGTGTGTGACTCTCTAGTGAATACAATTTTATTCTTCAAAAAAAAAAAAAAAAAAAAAAGGAAAAAAAAAACTTTTTTTTTTTTTTTTTTTTTTTGAGACAGGGTTTCTCTGTGTAGCCTTGGCTGTCCAGGACTCTCTTTGTAGACCAGACTGGCCTTGAACTCACAGAAATCCACCTGCCTGTGCCTCCCTGAGTGCCCAGCTCAATTTTATTCTTTTTCTAACTAATTAACATAAACTACCAACAAGTTTTTAAAAATCCTTTCTGCATTTGGCAATCCTGGGATGAAACCTAAGACATGGCATTTGGCTAGGCAAGCACTGAGTCTCATCCCTACCCTCTAAAATGCACATTATCATTATTACTATTTAAGACTTTTAAATTTTTATTTAATGTATATTACATTAGTGTTTTACCTACGATCATGTCTGTAGGTGTCAGATCCCCTGGAACTGGAGTTACAGACAGTTGTGAGCTCCTATGTAGGTGCTGAGACCTGAAGCCAGGTCCCCTGAGGAGCAGCCAGTGCCATCTCTCTATTATTATTTTTTAAAGAGGGTCTTATTTTGTAGCCTAGGCAGCTCTTGAACTGCCTCAGTAACTTAAGTGCTGAGATTACAGGTCTATATCACATACCTGGCTTCCTGTTGTATTAAGACAAGGTCTCACTATGCAGCCTTGGCTGGCCTGGAACTTACTAGGTAGACCAGTCTGGTCTCAACTCACAGGAATTCTCCTGCCTCTACCTCTGAGAGTTGGGATTACAGGTGTGAGCCACCTCAGGGCTCATGGTGATATGTCCCTTCATAGACTATTCCTTTTGGAGGGCTGTACTAGGGCCCCACACATGCTAGGTAAGCAATCATCTTCAGTTCTTGTTTCCATTTTTTATTTTGACACAAAATCTCACTAAGTTGTCTAGGTATGTTTTCTCTTTGTAGCTCTCTGCCTCAGCATCCTAAGCATCTGAGATTATAGTCATTCACCATCAGGCCTGGATCCTTCATGTACTTTTGATATCTGTACTATTTCTGTTTTTTACTATTATATTAAATGGATCTTGACTTCCATTTCCAATTTCCTTAAGACAGAGAGGTAGTGTCAACCCCCCCCCCCCCCCCCATGAAGATTATTAAGATTCTTCACAGAATGTGCTTCTTAGATTTCATTCTATTAATGACAAAATAGAATGATATGAATGAACAACATAGGCAGGCAGGGGCTAGCTACATTCTTGATGGCCCTGTCCTTTAAAATAGCTCTGAGCAGTCCTACATGCAAACACTTCACTCGGGTACTAGGCAAGTCCTGTGTCTAACAGAGACCCTTAGAGGTCAAAAAGTATATAGGCTGTGTTTGTATATTCCATAAAGCCTAACCAAACAGACGGACCTGGGTCATCTCAATATAATTAACATAGTAGTGAGGAATGGTCTAGTTCTATTTGTATTACCATTTATTAATTCAGTTGTTCAACAGTAGTTACTGATTTGAACTTTCAAATCTACCTACTATTTTCTCCACTGTTGCCACCCTATCACCTTGTGTCACAACTATTTTATCTCTGGGGCTCTCTTTACCCAGTCTTACCCACAGCATAGCACAAGGACCTTTCTCAGTTAGGGATCTGTGTTACTCTTAGGGTTGCTTAAGGTCTTGGCCTCCCTTGCTCACTGCTTCTAAACGCAACACCCCTCTCACTCCTAGTCTTAGCAGACAGTCCTCTTGCTGGTTCTGAGTGTCCTTCCCGTTGTAGGATGATGTAGCATACAGCAACCCTAGGGCTCAGTTTTACCTCATTTAATTTGCCTTCCATGGCATTGCCTAAGCCCTGGGCCCAGATCCATATTGCAGCACCAATCTTCAAAAGCTTTCCACACTGGAGGGCAGCCTAGATGTCAGACTTCTTTTCAGCTGATTCTCAGAACCAGGGACCTGGCCAACTGTGCTGTGCTCACACAGCATCAGTTTCACTCAGTAGTAAGCACCACACCTGGGCTTTGCTTCGGCCAGCACTGACTGCAGCTCTCTCCTGACCACACGGTGTCCTGTGGATCCTCCAACTCTTCAATCAGCAAAGGTCTGTTTAGCTATGTCTTCTTGGAACTCTGCAGTCTTCAATCTTCACAATTCAAATTTCAGGACCTATCTTCTTATTCACACCATCTTCTACTGTGCTGCTGAGGAGGCTGTTGACTTCTAAGGCAGGCGTTCTGTCTCTGGCGAGCCTTAAACTGAAAAGCTGCTCTGCCTGTGGCTCTTCGGCTCTGGCCTTTGTAGACACTCACCTCTAGATTTCAAACTCAAAACAAAACAAAACAAAAAACCTGTACACTTACAGTGTATGCTTTGCCCCTTTTCTCTCTAGAGGAAAGTGAACTTTCCTTAGTACTCCAACAAGGAAAAGCTAGCCAGATGACTACCTCTGGATATGTGCCCTTGGCCTTCCTCTGGCAACAGAGAACAGGGCACTGGACCTACTGAGACAGAGCATGGCTCTCCAGAAGTAGTGGCTGCAGATTCCACAGCTTCACAGCTCTCAAGCTCAAAGGTAGCCTGCCTTATAGTATTCAGACAGCCAAGCACCAACATGGGAGACACCATTCCCTTCTGCAGCCTACAAACCTGCAGAGTGGCAGCAACAAGCTTCTGGCATTGTTGTTAGGGTCCTGTTGCCAGGGAGTGGAAAGTGGAGGTGGCTGTTCATACCAACGAAGACAACCAGTGACCGAGGGGCTGGCCATTCCTACCGTCCTCAGCTCTCTAGTGGTGGGTCTTCCTGGTCTAAACAGCCACTCACTGGGTCCTTGCATCCTCTCTCTGGAGATCACTAAATGGATTTAAACCATCACCCTTCATTTTTCCTTCCTTCACTCTCTTCTAGGCAGTGACCACCCAGGCACCAGGCTCTTGCATACTCTGGACAGTCCCTGTGCCCTGAAGTATGAGTCACACCACGCAAAGGGGCTCACAAAGCAGACTAACCAAAGGCCCTGTTTTCCGACAGAAACTTTTCATTCCATAGGAAATGAGGTCACACACCAGGGCACATGGGGAACCAGTGAGAAAAACTTGGTGCCAAGAAGCAGGGCTGGTGGTAATGTTAAAAGAAACGGGGAAACCTGACACAGGCCACCAGGAGAGATCACCTGTGCTCTAGAATAATTTGTACTACACACACAGAGTTAAAAACAACAACAAACAAGAGATAGCCCTCATTTCTTCTAAAGTACATACAACATATCTGATTTTACCAAATCACATTTGTAGGGCATTTTGTCAGCTTGTTTCAGGCCTTGGAGCCCCTAATCCAAGAGGAGACCAATACAGAAAGAAGACCAAAGGACTGGATGCCAGACAGGGTTACTTCTCAGGGGTGGGTGGTGAGGGTGGTGACAGAGTGCTACCCGCTCCACTGACTTGGCTCCTCGTTCCAGGGCTTGGCTGCAGCCTGGCCTGACCTTCCAGGTTTCCCTGGCAAACGATCAAAGCTTTGAAGCCACAAACACAGTTCAGAACTCAGAGGCCCTGCGGCCAAACCCCCCCCCCCAACAAGTCACCCCTCGCAGCTCCCCCCCCCACTGCCTTTCTGCCAGCTCCCATCCGGCTTCTCTGAGAAAGGGCTCTCCCACCAGCTGCACTCCTACCCACCAGAAGATATTTCTTGCCATAATTAAAGTCATTAAGCTTCCAAAGGCTCCCATGGGCTTCAAGTTCTAAGTTCCCGAGAGGACGGAGGATTTTTAAGTCCTAGTTAAGATTATGCTGATCTATTCGGGAGACATGTAGCAGCGAGAACCCAGCGGTTAAGTTAATGGTTAAGGCTGCCTAAGTTTAAACAGTGTTATTTATTTTCAAAATATGCAGCAGCCTCCACTTAATTCCTACTAATTAAAGGACCAACAGAAGAGGCTGGAGTCTGTAGTCATGCACGGCGCCGATGCACAGGTTGGGAGTCTTTTCACAATCAGAAACTACTGGGTGTTAAACGGAAATGCATTTCCTTAGATCTTAATCTCAAACACAGACTTTTAGATCAGTTCCAAGAAACACAATGGTTCTCTTTGTTTAAACACCTGACAAGGGGTACCAAAAACTTAGGAGAGCCTGTGCACACCCTCCTGTCCCATCCATCCTGGGTGAAGGACGTTATGGAAAAATGGCTGCAGAGTTGTCTATGCCTGAAAGAGAAACTTGTAGAGGAACTTGGAAGCTGTTACCTTGCCTTGGGAGGTTCTGAAAGTCCCAGTTCAGGCCAGATCTTATTAGGTCTGTAACTGGAAACTTCAAAAAGGATCACTGCCTTATGTACATGTGGCAACTAATTAATATAAACAAGTGTTAATTAGGTGGCAGAACCAGGCTTAACAACCTTGCCTGCAAAGTCTGAACACCTAAGCTGCCCTCTGGAGAATGAGGGCAGGCCCTTGCAGCAAGGAGCTTAGTTTTAAAGGTTGGCCCACTGAGGGGTAAACTGGGGAATTAAAAAAATAAAAATCATGGGTTGAGAAGGTTGCTCAGTGGGTAAGGGCATCTGCTGCCAAGTCTGAGATCTGAATTTGAGGGTGGGGCATGGTAGTATAGCTCTTAGCTAGCATGTATGAGACCCTAGGTTCAATCCCTTGTCAGGTGAGTGTCATAAACATTTCTTTATTTTTATTTGTCTAAGTGTTTGCCTGCATGCTTGTATGAACACATGACTATAGTGTTTATGGAGGCCAAAAGAGAGCATCAGATCCCCTGGAGCTGGCATTGCCGTGACTGTGAGCTGGTATGTGGATGCTAGGAACCAAACCTGGGTCCTCCACAAGAGCAGCCAGTGCTCTTTTTTTTAAGGTTTGTTAATATAACAAAAACAATTTTTATTTTTTGTTTTTCGAGACAGGGTTTCTCTGTGTATCCTTGGCTGTCCTGAGTTGCTTTGTAGACCAGGCTGGCCTCAAACTCACAGCGATCTGCCTGTCTCTGCCTCCCAAGTGCTGGGATTAAAGATGTACACCACTATGCCCGGCCCACAGTCAGTGCTCTTAATGGCCATCAATGGCGTGATACCCATTGATATTTGGGCCAAGGTAAGCTCATAAACAGGGCAGTTCTCACCTTTCCTACTTAAGCTTTTTACTTATTTATTGATTTTATTTTTGAAATAGAGTCTCTCTATGTCTCCCTGGCTGTCTTGTAACTATTGGCTATATAAATCAGGCTGACCTCAAACTCACAGAGATCCACCTGCTGCTCCTTCTCTGCTGGGATTAGAGGCCTGTGTCACAATGCTGAGCTCCCTTTCTACTATTTTGTTACTTTTTTTGTTTGTTTGTTTGTTTGTTTGTTTGTTTTTTTTGAGACAGGGCTTCTCTGTATAGCCTTGGCTATCCTATCCCTTTCCAATTTTTAAGGATGTATCCACCTATATTTTTCAATATTGCTTCAACTTTGAGCCCTATTGTTAGAGGATTTTAAAAAGATTGTTTAATTATCTTACCCCTCACCAAGACCATTTATAGCAACATCAGAATGCAATCTTCTCTAGGGAAGAGCAGTTATAAGCCCTCTACCTCTCCACTTCTGTCCAGCTAGTCTCTGTGTGTACAGCTGGTTTGAGGGCACCCCACCACGGTGACCTTCAGGGTGAGCACAGGCTGAAGGTCAGGTGACAGGAGCTCAGCCTGGCAACACATGCTTTTATTTTAGCTCTGTCATGGAAGAAGGGAAGGGAGTTGAAAGTCCTGAAATTGAAATCCTGATTCACCTTTCTAATTTCATGACTGTGGAAGGGAAAGCTTACTACCCCTGCTCTGTTTCCTCAGGGGTGGAACTAATAGCACCCTCCTACCAACTGGGGGGGCCTGACAGTAGGCACAAGGCATTCAGACCTAAGTACCTGGGAATGATTGCCACACACATCTCTCCTATGAAAACAGCAGACACTCTGCATCTCTTGACAGATCCTTACCTTTCCCTTAATGTTTGCATACAGGATGTATTCTCTTGACGAAAGAGAGAAAAATCATCCTCTGATCCTTCCTGTAGGTGCGGGATCTGCACAAAGCAGAAAGGCCCTCAGGAACCACAGTGAGTTGACTTCCTGAAGGTTTCTGGAAGTTGATGTGAATGCTGCTCTCCTAACACCACAAGAAAATCACACATATGGGAAGAAATAAAGCCATGGGATGATCAGGCACAGGATAGTAGCGGGGACTGCCTAGGGAGCTTGTTAAAGACTCCCCCCGGGGCTAGAATGATAGCTCAGTGGTGAATGGTGCTTGTTTCTCTTCCAGAAGACCCCAGTTTTGGTCTCAGGACCCTTGCTAAGAGTTAACAACTGCATGTTAAACTCTAGCTCCACAGGATCTGCCACTTCTTCTGGCCTCTGAAGACATCTGCATATACATGGTATTCACTCACAGAGACACACATATTCACATAAACAAAAATAAATCTTAAAAAAAAAAGTCTCCTCCCTGGAAACATCCTAGGTGAAATGCTAAGGTACACTGGGACCTGTTAGGTCTGAAAGCTCTTCAGAACAAGACCTAGAGGTTAAAGGGATTGGAGAGGGGCTGGAGAGATGGCTCAGCGGTTAAGAGCACTGCTTGCTTTTCCAGGTCCTGAGTTCAATTCCCAGCAACGACATGGTGGCTCACAACCATCTACAATGAGATCTGGTGCTCTCTTCTGGAGTGCAGATGTACATGCAGGCAGAACATTGTGTACATGATAAATAAATTAATCTTTAAACTCCCCCTCCCCCCAAAAAGATTGGAGAGGTAGAGATATAGCAGGATATATTACTCTTCCCGCCCCCCACCCCCCTTCAAGACAGGGTTTCTCTGTGTAGCCTTGACTGTCCAGGACTTGCTTTTGCCTTGCAGAGACTCAGTATACAGGCCCACCCCTCCTCATCCTGGGTCACAGCACCTGCAATCCGAGAGACACACAAATGCTGAGATGATATACAGCTGTGAGCATGAGCAGGGCAAACTTTGGCAGGGAAGGGCCGATTCCTGGCTCTTAGGTCCAGACTTTTGGTTGCTATTCCACAGGAGCCCAGGACCTTGTATAGGGCCTCTCCCTACTGGAAAAACAGAGCAATAGCACAATAGATGGTAGAAACCAGGAAGGGCAGCCTCAAGAACATCATTTTGACCTCTAGTCTCCATTTTCCAACTTCACAGCACGTCCATGTCAACCTCACAAGTTCTGTCATTAGGGGCTGTCCTACTGATGGGGACAGTGAGTGTGATGCTGGCTGTAGCAGCTGAGGTCATGGGTTAGGTTATAAAACACAGCATGAGTTAAACTGGAAAGGCTGTAATTTAGGGTCTAATTTAAAGAGTGAGTGCTATAATCAGACTCCTATAGGGCAATAGGTGAAGGCTGCCTTGTTATGCATACTCTTTTGTTTGTCCAAATTCATTGTAGTCCTGGCCATCACAATTATGGTACTGATGGAAGGGAATGGTAAAACAAGGACAGCTTAGCTCCAGTGACTGACTCTTCTGATCACACCAATGAACACAGAGGAAGGGTTCTGCAAAGGTGATTCTGGGGTATATGGTAGTTTGTACTAGAGTTCCCACAAGCCCAACACAAAACCTTCCTACCTACTGCCTCCTTGCTTTACTCTCAGTAGTAGTCAGTGTGCTCAGAGTCTAGATTCTGGTCTCCAGGCTCCCAAGTGGTCCCTCTGACCTTGGATCTCTAACCCTTCCATGTGGTGCAGTTCTGCGGCTCTTTTCCAATCAAGATTCACGCATTTAATCAACCTTTGCTGAACATCCGCCATGAGACTATGACTACATGCCTCCAAGCTGCAGTCTCTTCTCAGGTGCCCTCCAGCAGTTCTAGGGATGCTGTGCTCACAATCAGAAGTAAGTGTTCTGAAGGATTTGGACATCACAGGATAGTAAGAAAAAAGGGAGGGGAGGAAAGAAAGTGCTTGAGGACCTGTACTTCTCCTTGGCAGGCTAACCACCCCTAGGAGCCCTTCCTTGTTTAGCTAATATGAATATATATGCTTGATATCAACACTCACGCCCATGAGCAAACAACAGACAACTGTTTTAAGAAGGCAGGTTCATCTTGAAGTGTAATGTGGTAGCTTTTAACAAGTAAGAAAATTGAATAAGCTGGGCATGGTGGCACATGCCTTTAATCCCAGCACTCAGAGGCAGAGGCAGGCGGATCTCTCTGAGTTTGAGGCCAGGCTGGTCTACAAAGTGAGTTCAGGACTACAAGAGAAACCCATCTTGAAAAACCAAAAAAAGAATCCCAGCACTCAGGGAGGTTGGATCAATGGAGTTCAAGGCCAGTCTGGTCTACAAAGCTGGGTCTTTATGTGGGTTCTAAGAATTTAGTTCGTTCATCAGAGTTTTGTGGCAAAGCTTTACCTATTGAATCACGCTGATGGTTCCTTTTGTAATTGAGAAAGGGTCTTACTATGTAGCCTTGGCTGGCCTGAAACTGTGTCAGTGGCTCTCAACATGTGGGTCTCAACCCCTTGGAGGGTTGAATGACTCTTTCACAAGAGTTGTCTAAGACCATCAGAAAACACAGATATTTACATTATGCTTTGTAACAGTACCAAAATTATAGTTAGGAAGCAGTAATGAAAATAATTTTATGGATAGGGGTTACCATACCATGAGGAACTGTATTAAAGACTGCAGCATTAGGAAGGCTGAGAACCACTGCCCTCTGTAGATAAAGCTGACCTCCAACTCAGAGATTCAACCTGTGCCTCTGCTTCTGGATTGCTGGAATTAAAGGTGTGTGCCAACACAGCCAGCCCTTCTTCATTATCGATCTGTCTAACTATTGTGTGGTGCACACGACACAGTGAATATGTGGAGGTAGAGGACAACTTTGTAGAATATGTTTTCTTTTTCCACCTTTATGTGGGAGTTGTGGGGATTAAGTCTGGGTTGCTGGATTACCAAATTTATATCCTCTTGCTAGCCTTGAGGCTAAAGAGATCAAACTGCACACTCTCTGGGTGTCTGGAACACATGGAAAGATCAACTCTAGAGGAAGGGCCACAACCCATTTCCTTTGAAGTAAGAGTTCTGGCCAGTTGCTCCTACACGGACTGAGTCTACTTCTCCTGGCCCCAGAGCCTATGCGGATACTGAGCCTACTTCTGTTCTGAGATTCATGCAGTGCACCTGAGACAAGGAGCTTCTTCTTCTCTTTGGGAATCAAGGTACCATTTCTTTGATTTGCAAAGGAGGCCATGCTTTCCTGTGGCCAGACTGAGTCCTACTCAAAGCCAATAGTTCCTGTCAAACTTGCCCACAAGGTCATTAAGTGTCTCAGTGTTTCTGTCTCTGTCTCTCTGGTTTTTTGAGACAAAGTTTCTCTATGTAGCCCTGGCTGTCCTAGAACTGTACACCAGGCTGTCCTCAAACTCACAGAGATTTGCCTGCCTCTGCCTCTGGAGTGCTGGGATTAAAGGTGTGCACTACTACCCCCCAATCCTCCCCACTCCCCCCCCCCACTAGCACCCCGTATTCTTAGCCACCAAGCCACTGCTCCAGTTCCCATTATTAAATTCTTTGTGTGTGTGTGTGTGTTGTTTTGTTTTGTTTTTGAGACAGGGTCTCTATGTACTCCTACCTGCCCTGGAACTCAATATATAGATCAGGCTGGCCACAAACTCACAGATATCCACCTGCCTTGCCACCAGAGTGCTTGTATTAAAGGCGTGCACCACGACACCTGACCATTATTAAAATGTAAAGTGAATACTTTTGTAGCAATCATCTCCCTATATAATGAGTCTACCCCAGGGCAAGAGTGGGGTATTTGCTTAACTTGAACCTGTCAGAAAGTTTTTTTACAGCACATTGGCCCATGCCAGTCTGCTGGTCACAAAGCCACACACATTAGGTAGGGTACGTATACAGAGGTACCCATTTCCCCAAATCCTACAGGATGTCTTCAGTTACCACCTCAAGAGAAGGTGCATCTAGAACCAGAGTCTGATAGTAAAGAGGAAGTTAGGCTTGGGGGTCATGTTAACAGCTAACAGATGAAGTTACAGATTAACTCACCATTGCCATTAGTTGGTTAATGTACAATCCATTGGTTCTGGCCCAAGTCAGAATTTAAAAAAAAAAAAAAAAAGAAAAAGAAAAAAGAAAAGAAAAGAAAAAAAAAGAAAGCAGCATGCTCTTATTTTAAAATTTGAAATCACACACACACACACACACACACACACAGAGAGAGAGAGAGAGAGAGAGAGAGAGAGAGAGAGAGAGATAGATAGATAGATAGATATGGGGGGAGGGTGAACACCACACACTTGACCAACACGGACAGATCTTAAGTAAGGACACTGAGTGAAAGAGGTAAGATTTTCAGGGGACATTTAATTATAAGCGAGTATATACCATGTGAGTCTTTCTGAGTCTGGGTTAACTCACTCAGTATGATAATTTCTAGTTCCATCCATTTGCCCACAAATTTCAGAATTTCTTTGTTTTTAATAGCTGAGTAGTATTCCATAGTGTAAATGTACCACAGTTTCTTTATCTATTCTTTGACTGAGGGACATTTAGGTTGTTTCCAGGTTCTGGCTATTACAAATAAGGCTGCTATGAACATGGCTGAGCATATGTCCTTGTCATGTGGTGCAGCTCCTTCTGAGTATATTCCAAGGAGTGGAATAGCTGGGTCTTGAGGAAGCCCTATTCCCAGTTTTCTGAGATAGCACCAGATAGATTTCCAAAGTGTACAAATTTGCACTCCCACCAGCAATGAAAGAGTGTTCCTCTTTCTCCACAGCCTCGTCAGCATGTGCTGTCACTTGAATTTTTGATCTTGGCCATTCTGACGGGTGTAATATGGAATCTCAGAGTGGTTTTGATTTGCATTTCTCTGATGACTAAGGATGTTGAGCATTTCTTTAAGCGTTTCTCAGCCATTTGATAGTCCTCTCTTGAGAATTCTCTGTTTAGTTCTGAGCCCCATTTCTTAATTGGGTTATTTGGTTTGGTGGTGTTTAATTTCTTGAGCTCTTTACAGGGGCCGCCTATTGGGACTCTAGGTGAGAGAAGTATGGGAGAATGGAGAAATAGAAGGATCCAGAGGGCCCTAGAAACCGACAAGAAGAACATCATGATGGCCAGATCTGGCCCCAGAGGGGTCTGCTCGAACTACTGCACCAACTAAGGACAGTATATGCAGTAAATATTGAACCCCTACTCAGACCTAGCCAATGGACAGGACATTATCCACAGTTGTGTGGAGAGTGGGGACTGACATGAACTCTGGTGCCCCATATTTGACCACTTCCTCTGGTGGGGAGGCCTGGTGGCACTCAGAGAAAGAATAGGAAGGCTACCAAAATGAGGCTTAATAGGCCGTGACCATATAGTGGGGGAGGAGGTCCCCTTCTGTCACAGGCCTAGGGGAGGGGAATAGGGTGAAAGAGGGAGGGAGGGAGGGAGGAATGGGAAGAGACGATCAAGGGGATAACAAGATGTAATCTGAATAAATTAATAAAATAAATAGATAAAAAAGAAAGAAAGAGGCAAGATTAAACTTAAATTGGGTAGCAAAATGGCATCATGGATAAAGACATTTTCAACAAGCCTGACATCTTTAGTTCAATTCCCAGAGACTCACAAAGTGAAAGGAGAGAACAGACTTTTGACTTCCACTCGTATATCTTGAAACACGTGGTGAACCCCCTACCAATAAATGATTTATTAATATAGAATCTATAGGATACAAACTAATGTATAGTTGGAGGAAGCCAATCAGTGGTCTCACAGTTGGGAAGAAACACTTAGGAGAAGGTGGGATTTCGAAGAGGGAATGGAGTGAACTTCTGGCATGCATGGTATGGTTTTACAGGTGTGCACACAAGTCAGACTTCAGAGGGCAATATGCAGTTCTCTCCTTTCACCATGTATATCCTGAGGATTCAACTGAAGGAATCAGGCGAGTACCTTTACATACTAAGCCATCTTGTTGGCCCCCAAAGTTTGTTCTAGCTGAAATAGGTGGGACAACCCAAAATTAATCTTTTCTCATTATTACTTAAAAGCAAAACTATTCTGAAATAGGTAATACTTAATCTGTGAATGCTGTTCTTAAAAAGTTAGTGTATTTTTATTTAGGCATATGTGTATCTGTGTGTGCATGTGTGTGTGGAAGGGTGCCAGTGGAGGGTGGAAGAGGATGCTGAGATTGGCCTGCAGCTGTAACAGGTGGGTGTTGAGCTGTTGGAAGCTCTGGTCTTCTCAAAGAGCAGCAAGAGCTCTTAACTTCTGAGCCATCTCTCCAGCCCCAGCTGTCATTGAGGATGACCTCGAACTACTGATGCTCAGGCTTCCACTCTTTTTGTTTTCTTTCTTTCTTTCTTTCTTTCTTTCTTTCTTTCTTTCTTTCTTTCTTTCTTTCTTTCTTTCTTTCTTTCTTTCTTTCTTTTTCGAGACAGGGTTTCTCTATGTAGCCTTGGCTGTCCTGGATTCACTGTGTAGACCAGGCTGGCCTCGAACTCACAGTGATCTGCCTGCCTCTGCCTTCCAAGTGCTGGGATTAAAGGCGTGCGCCACCATGCCTTGTTATTTCTTTCTTATTGTTTGCTTGTTTTTTGTTTTTCCAAGACAGAGTTTCTCTGTGTAGTCCTGGCTGTCTTAGAACTCACAAAGATCTGCCTGCCTCTGCCTCCCAAGTGCGGGGATTAAAGGTGTGTGCCACCATGCCTGGCTCCAGGCTTCCACTCTTAAAGTTGTAGAATTACTGATGTGTTACCACAACCAGCTGAAAATGTTATTAATTTTAGGTAATATAAGAAAATTCAAGTTAGTTTTAAAAATTACCCAGATTGAGCAAGATAATATCATCTTTGATATTTCCAACAGTTTCAGTATTTGAAATCTTCTGTCAATGCATCTGGATGACGGGTAAGTTTAGCTGGCAATGAAGAATCCACCAGGCCTCTGGGAAATGGGCGGATCCCAAGTCAGTAGACAGAGTGACTAGTTCATCAAGAAAGGGATGATAACCAAGCATGGTGGATCTCTGAGTTCAAGGCAGTCTGGTCTATAGAGCAAGTTCCAGGACAGTCAGGGGTACACAGAGAAGTCCTGTCTTGAAAAACAAGCAAGCAACCAACCAACCAACCAGATAATCAAACTGCTTTCTAAATAGTCATGTTTCTATCCATAGCAAAAGTGCTGTGCTCCACCTGGTGAGAGAAGCTTCTGTTTGTAGTGGGCAGTGATTAAGGAAAACTCTTAACTGATAACAAGTGATTGTTGAGTACTCAGCCCTAAGCAGGACATTGATAGCACCCCATTAAAAGTTCAGGGAACAGGGGCTGGAGAGATGGCTCAGTGGTTAAGGGCACTGTCTGCTCTTCCAGGGGTCCTGAGTTCAATTCCCAGCAACCAAATGGTGGCTCACATCCATCTATAATGTGATCTGATGCCCTCTTCTGGCCTGCAGGTGTACACGCAGGAAGAGCATTGTATACATAAGTAAATTTAAAAAAAAAAAAAAAAAGAAAGAAAAGAAAAAGAAAAAGAAAAAAAAAATTCAGGGAACATTGTCAAAGAAGGAGCAGAAAGAATCTAAGAGCCAGAGGGTGGGGAAGAGTGCTGTCGACAATGTCTTCTGCCTGTTGGACTGCCACTGGACTCATAAAGGCTGTTGAGGGAGAGTCAGTCCTCAGTGGAAGAGGCAGCAGTAAGTTGCCTTGTCTCACATGAATAACCCACCACCCATATTCATGTAAACAATCCTAATTTTAAAATTAAAAATTAAAAGCGTGTACACACACACACACACACACATTCTCTCTCTCTCTCTCTCTCTCTCTCTGGGAGCGTTCCACAGGAAGGAAAAAGGGACAAGAGAAGATAATGGGGAAAGGGAACCATCTAAGTACTGTACCTATGTGTGTGTGTGTGTGTGTGTATCCACACATGTGAAAGAAGGAAGGGATGGGGAGGAGCCAGGTAGGGAGGACAGGTGGATCCAGAGCCAGGCATGGTGGTACATAATTGTAATCCAAGGACTTGGAAGGCTAAAGGCCAAGGACTTGGAAGCAAGAGGACTGCATTGCGTCTGGGACCAGATTTGGTGAATTCAAGTCCAACCTAGACTACACAGTGAGATCTTGTCTTGAGGGGAAGGGAGGAGAGGCAAGCATGAGGTGACATGTCCTTGTTGCTGCTGTCCAAACAGGAGAGCTCAGGAGCCTGCAAAATTTTCATTTCTGGTCTATCACTTACTAAATAGATACCCTAGGCCAACCCAATTACAGCTTGATCCTTTTCTACCTTTAGAACTGGGACAGTGGTAGTCACAGGATTGTTCATAGTATCAAATAATTCATGGGTATAAGGTGCTTGGCACAGTAGCTGCAAACTAATGGCAGCTATAATCAGTATTCATTGTCCTATCAGCAGTAAGGTGCTGAACCTTGTAGATAAGACAGTACTCATTTGAGCTGGAGTATTTCAGTTTGCGGTTATAACTGACTATAAGTCTCTTTATTTTCTTTAAACACTTTGTCATTTATTGTGTGTTATATGTATATGAATGTATTTCGTCCAGAGGATAACTTCTATAAGTTATTTCTCTCCTTACACCATGTGGGATCCTGGGTTTGAACTCAGGTGGTCAGGCCTGGCAGCAAACCTCCACCTTTTTTTATTTTTTATTTTTTTTGAGACAGGATAGTCCAGGGTAGCCCAGAATTCATTATGTAGCCTTGTCTCCTGGCTGGCTGAGCTACCACATCTGGCATTATCAATCATGAATCAGGCTGGTATAGATTTTTTTTTTCAAGACAGGATTTTTCTCTGTAGCCTTGGCTGTACTACACTCGCTTTGTAGACCAGGCTGGCCTCCAACCCACAGCGATCTGCCTGCCTCTGTTTCCCAAGTGCTGGGACTAAAGGCGTGGGCCACCACACTTGGCTTTGGTATTGATTTCTTGATGCATCATCTTCACCTTTCTGCCTTCATCAGAGGCTGAACAGAAATAATTTCCACAATGAGGTCTCCAAAATTTTACTTCTTTCTTATGATCTTCATAGCTCAACTGAAATTTATATAGCTGATCCAAAGGATCAAGTACCTCCTGCTGCCATGTGTTACAAGACACACTCTTGAGTGGATTAAAAAAAAAAATCCCACAATATTTTGTGGCTTTCCCCAGAAACAGATGTCAGTAGTTTCTTTCTCTGTGTCTCTCTCTGCTGGGAACCCCCATGTAAAGGAGCCTAAGTTCCTGGATGACAAAGCACAGTTGTCTCAGGCAAAGTCTCAATGGGACTGGGGCCATCCTAGATGGTCCAGTCATTGCTGAACCGCCAGGTGACCACAGAGACCAGTCAGCGTGGTCCAAACCAGAAGTTCTTAGCAAAGCCACAGACACAGAAGCAGTAGTTTTTGTCTGTGCTAAGTTTTAAGGGCAGTTATGCGCAGCAAAGCTGACATACCTGTGCTCTGTACTGTGCAGGTCCAGCTCCCTCACATTATCATCTGTGCTCTGTGCCAGCTCTTCTCTCATATCTTTAGGTCCCTTCACTGATTCCTTCACAGACCCACTCATTCCTTTCCCATTAAGTCCTATCCTTGGTCCTTTCTCTCTAAACTCTCCTCTAGGACAAGCTCGTTTTGGACTCTAGATTTTAATATCTCTAACCTTCCGCACCACACCATCTCCAGCTCTGATTTCCCAGGCAATTTAACATGATCAAAAGCAAAGCCATTAAGTTTCTCCTACACTCCCATTTATGGAACCACTCTGTTATATGAGCAACACATCTTCCCCTCCTCCTTTCTACATCCAGCCTGCCCAATCCTATCTATATAAGGAGTCCTTGCATGCAAACTCTCCCTTTGCAACTGCTGTCCTGCACTCAGTTCCCCTGTCTCCAGCCCCCCCCCCCCCCAATGCCCAGCATCATCTTCTCACCCCTCGCAGATACAATGCTGCCTCTACATATAATGCTCAAGAGCCAAAGGAGTTTCTATCACTCACTGGACTGTTACAGACCATCTGTGGGCAGGCTGCTACCCCAGCTTCACCTAGATAATCAGAGGCACACGACTTTTCTTTCCAGGGAAATGTTACTTTTCCCTCCCACTTCAGATTTTTTGGATAAAAGCATGTTACATGCTACTTGGCATGCCCACTAACATACCAATGGAGACTTCCCAGGGAAGTCACAGTGCGCCCTAAGATAACAGAGCTAGCTCTTCTCTGCCTGCCTCTATGGAACAACTGACCTCTCACTGGAACAACTCCCCTTTTCACTTAAAGTGTTTTGTTCTGTTTTATTTTTAATTTTTAAATATTTTTGGTTTTTCGTCATGGAATATTTTGCTTTCTCCATCAATGGTTATTGATAGTTTTGCTGGGTAAAGTAGATTTTTTTTGTTTCTCAAGACAGTGTTTCTCTGTGTAGTCTTGGCTGTCCTGGACTTACCTTGTAGACCAGACTGGCCTTGAACTCACAGCAATCCACCTGCCTCTGCCTCCCGAGTGCTGGGATTAAAGGTGTGTGCCACCACAGCCGGCCTCTGGCTGTTTATTTTATTTGCATTAGTGTTTTGACTACATGTATGTCTGGTACAGGAGTTATAGACAGTTATGAACTGCCATGTGGGTGCTGGGAATTGAACCCAGGTCCTCTGGAAGAGCAGTCAGTATTCTTAACCAGTGAGCCATCTCTGTAGAGTCCTCCCCCTAAACTTTCCTTCCTTTCTTCCTTTCTTTCTGACTGGGTTTTGCTGCCTAGATCTTATGATTATCTTGCTTCAGCCTTCCAAATACTGGAATTACAGGAATATGTCACCATACCCAGCTGGGGTAGCATCTTTAATCTGACTATAGAGACATCTCATTTGAGGTTTCCTTTTTAATCAGTAAGTGCTCTTAAATACAATACTAAAAGGTTATCCACATACTAGGGAGCAAATACACTTCTGTTTCTATGGCCTTTAGCAAATAATTTAGAAAAGTCCCTAAACTCAAGCTGTATCCTAAATTCTACTGGGTCCTTAAACTAATCTTCATCAAACAATGGGAAAGGCCACTTCAAGCTTCCTCTCTTGTAATTAATTATTCAGCGTTGGTAGGACTTTAACAGAAGAAAGGAAGTGGGTTCTAGTACAGCCTTATATCAGCTAGAGCTCTCAGGCCCTGCGAAGCCTTGTTTCCTCATTTACTTTTTCCTAAAGAGAAAACTCTCCAGTCTATCGCAACGCATTTCCTTGTTCTCATGTTTTGTAAAGATGGCCAAACCCTGCTTCATCTTTCCACCTTCTGCAATGCCTCTCTCCCCAGCTGAGAGGACACTCTGCTGGGTTTTGGATTTTCATGTGAACACAGAGTTGATGCAGCACTAGGCAGCGTTTTATAACTATAATCTTCACTAGCACCAGGGACACCATTGCTAACAGTCTCTTAATCTCTTACACTATTTAGTTCAGGGTATAAGATACAGCCAGTTAGTTTTGATTTTCAACAGAGTCCTCCTCCCTCTCCCCCTTTTTAGTCACCAGAAGAGGGAAAGAAGTCATAAAGGAAAACAGGCACCCTACACAAAACAGTGCAATGGAGTTTGTAGGTTATGTTAATCTTTAAAACAATACCCAAGGTTAAGTTTTAGGGGACACCCCCCCACATCCCTTTATATCACAGTATATTATGCAACTTTCAGAGTTAAAAAGTATAATGAAGTAGACAACTAGATACTGTCTAACAAGGTTCCTAAAAGAGTAGCTAACTTTATGTAAGACTAAATGTCTTCCTGTCATTATTAGCACATGCTAATGCTTAGATGGGAGCAAAGAGCTGTTTGATGGGTTTGAAAATGACAGGGATGACAGGGAGCAACAAAGCACACCTTCAGCAGCAGACATGCTGAAGAACAGATGACAGAGCAGCGGTAGGCAAGCTCTACTTGGGAGAAGTGTGGGCAATGTCTCTGTCTCTCTCTCTCCTTGACTCTGGGCTGAGGGCTCACTGCAGCTCAGGCAGAGATGCTCTACTTACGCCTTTACTTTGCTGATCTAGCAACTACCTCATAGCCTACAGCTGCTTCTCTAGTTTGTGTGTGTCCACATGTTGGTGGTCTCTGCATCCCTTTTACCGACCAAAGGTCTCATGAGGGCAAGGAACTTGTCTACTCTAACCACCCTGTATCAGGAGTGCCTAGCACAGTGCCTGGGGCTGTAGGAGGGTCTCAATAAATTCATTACTGAAACTCAAAGACAGGATCTATTCTACACTGTATAAAAAGGAGTGACTTAGGCAAGTTCGTGCCTAGCTACCTTAGTCGGGAGGCTGGGACATCTCTGTATCCTGTTTAACAGTGGGCTAACCTTTGTAGTTAGTAGCTGCTGAAATGCTCTTGGTTCAGATCTCAAAAACATGAGGAGCACCAAATCCAAGCCTGTCCCAGCAGGCCAGATGACTAGCTATTCCCACAACTAAGTGATATCAAATATACCACTGCTCAAGAGGACGAGAGGACAGCTCAAAACCAAGATGCACAGAATGTCATTTTTTTTTTTTTTTTAGCTCTTTTGGGCAGCAAAAATTTAAAGAGTATTCTCACTTCTGATATAACAGCATTCAGGATGGTAGGGCGACTTCACAGAAACACAGAAATGGCCAAAGCAGAAGGGAAAGTGGGGAGAAAAGATGTTTAGGGAATGCTATGAAAACTATTAAGCTCTCTGCATCATTTTGGCCAGCTAAAGACATTTTTAGCAGTATCAGCAATACTAACCTGTCCTGGTAAAGGCTATTCCCAATATTCCATGACACCCATGTTGGGTGGTATCAGGTCCCAGACAGCGCCTTGAGCTTTCCTAAGTCCAGGATTATTCACTTCACTCCACAGACTCATGCTTTTATGGCCTACACAGGTAATCCAATTATCTGTGGTAGAATTTTTTTCTCTTCAATTTTCTTTCATTTTTAGTATATACACGGATGGGTGTATATGTGTGAGTTTGTGCACACTCTCACTGTGTGGAAGTGAGAAGATAACTTATAGGGCCAGCTCTCTCCTCCCACCATGGCCTGAGCTGCAAGGGCTTCTACCCTGAGCTATCCTGCCAGCTCCAGAATCTTTTTAATGTACATGTGTGGAATTTTGTTTGTCTGCATGTATGCCTGTGCACCACATGTGTGCCTGGTGCCCATGGAGGCCAGAAGAGGAACTGGAGTAGCAGAGAGTTGTGAGCACACATGTGGATGCTCTGGGAGAATAGTCTCCTTACTGCTGACCATCTTTCCAGACCCAGATTTTAAAACAACAAATAAACAAACCCTGTTCTAAAATGACTGTCAACACAAGTTTAATAAGGAATAGTCCTAGCTTTTCTTTAGGTATAAGTGTAAACTAAAATGCAAATTATCATACAATCCACCCCCCCACCACAGTTTTTAGTACAGCTTTGAGTGACCTATGAGTGTAAAGGTATAATATGACAAAGATCCTAGGCAACACCAGGTGGAGGAGGGGGTGCTGCAGAGACTGATGCATCAACCAAGGACCACACACAGTGAGGACCTAGACCTCTGCTCAGATGTAGTAGATAGGCAGCGCAGTCTCCTTGCGGGTCCCATAACATGGGGAGTAGGGACTACTTCTGACATGGACTCTGGTTCCCATACATTGATTACCTCCTTCTGGTGGGGCGGCCTTGCCTCACTACAGAGGAAGAGGATACCCATAGTCCAGATGAGACTTGATAGGCTGAGGTCAGATGTTAGGGGAGGAGGACTCCTCATTTCTGAGGACTAGGGGAGGGAGGGAGGGAGGGAGGGAGGGAGGGAGGGAGGGAGGGAGGG
>OU015747.1:47196113-47209866 GCA_907169655.1 Acomys percivali | reverse complement strand
GGGAGGGAGGGAGGGAGGGAGGGAGGGAGGGAGGGAGGGAGTATAGGGGAGGGAAGATGGGACTGGGACTACAATCAGGATGTAAAGTGAATTAAGAAAGAAAGAAAGAAAGAAAGAAAGAAAGAAAGAAAGAAAGAAAGAAAGAAAGAAAGAAAGAAAGAAAGAAAGAGATTCCAGGTAAGAAAAAGGGATAAAAGTTGTTACTATATTGTCACTTAAATACTATATACTACACAGAGCCAGAGAATAAACCAAGGAAGTAGGCATAACACTGTTTTACATATCTTTTGAGAAAGAGAAATGCAGACAGTAAAAGTTCGGTTTTCTTTTTTCAGTTCTGAATTTATTTGCTTCTCAAGCCCCTGAAAAATCAAACCAAGAAAGAGAAGCTGGAACCAGAGGCTCACTAATAACAGCATGTAGGAAACTCTGTATGACCGCCATTCTCCTAGGAAGCTGGCTGGACCACTTCTTCTTCCAAGCTGGAGTGGACCACAAGCAGAGCTTCAAAGAACTGCTTAACGTTAGGCAGGGTGAGCAATCAGCAAGCATGTCTGTGGGGAGGGGGAAGGGCACTTCAGAAAAATAAATGCTGCAGATATACAGAGGACAGCCAGGACATGTGAGCTGACAGTAGTATGCTTCTCAACAACAAGAGAGCTGCAGACTGTCCAGGACCTATCCTGTTACACGTGCACAACTAGAGAGAAGCATGCTCCAGAGGCTCCACAAACCTGAGGCGAGAACTGATGTGCCAGGAAGAGCTGCAGTGCTCTAACAGCCTGTGAGGCTGGTGCTAACCTAGGTCCTGGACAAGCCTTAGCTAGTGCCTGCAGCCAAACTCCTCTCTCTAAGTCTGGGATCATTAATCTTTGAACTAGCTTCCAGGGTTTTGCAGGGTGCAGCTGCTCAGGAGATGCATCCTTCCTGTATTTGGCTCAAATTGTGTAATTTCCCCCATCAAGTTTTGAAGTCCCTTAGGCACAAGCATTTTGTACTAAGTCATGGATTTGACAGTAATAATACTAATAAAGCTGGCAGCTGTAAATTAGTGCTTAAAACACAAAGGACTCATGAAATTCCCCTGCTCCCTTGCCATACCCACAACTCACTGATGCAGAGGATGTTGCTGAAAAGAGAACTGCCCTTTGAGGCTAAAAAGGTACATCACTAGAATTCACTTAATATTATATAAAGCCAGTGCTATAACTTATTAGTAACTCAATACTTTAGGTTGAGAGAAGCGCTGCTCATAGTCTTTCCAGAGCCAAAGAAACACGGTATTGAGGGGACTCTCTGCTCTAAGCCCCCTCAGGTGCCTCACAGGGCAAGGATGCACAAACAACATAACAGGTAGCCCTGATGGGTCCAGGCACAGTCTCCATGTATTTGATCTTAAGGATGAAAAGATGACTGACCCACCATCTGGATGTAACGGCTAAGGAACTACAGAAAGTGGACCTGCTGGTGCTTTCACTTCTCCCAGGCCTGGCACTTTAGGGCCGAAACTCTCTTACTGCTCTGCATTCTGCTCATGCCTCTGTTCTCTTCTGGGATGGAGGGAACTTTACCCGCGGCCTGAGCATCTGAGGGTCTCAGGCAGCAGAGGCAGCCTAAGCTCCAACTTGGTCATAACTTCAATGCCCAGCCAATCCAGGTGACCTAGCCCAAACTCTTTGTTTTGGATTAGGCAGGGTCCTCTGGCTGTGGTGGGCCCACACTGTTGCTGCTTTCCCAAAAGAGGATCCTGTTACAAAGAGAAGCTGGAAATTTCTTTGCACACAAGTAGAGACATGGCAGGCCCTGCAAAGGCCCCAGGGTAAGGATTAAAGAAAAACAAAATAGAAACCCTTCTATTTCTAATTAGGGTCTTCATTTGCCAAAGTGCCATTCCCCAGCAGGAGGGTTTACATTCAGGCCACTGCTTGGAGTTACTTGGAAAATGTCTCCCAGCAGGTTGGTTCCTCAGTTCAAGCTCCTCTGAGCCAACAGTCTCTGGTTACTTAGAGGAGTGCTGCCTGCGTATTGTTTTAACTGGCCTGGCTTCTGCAGCCAGCTTAGCTGTGTGAACAATCTTCCATTCAGAGCCTAAAGATAAAAGCACAGTTTGGTTGAAAAATCTCTTTAAAAATTTTTTTCCCTTAAACTTGGGAATTACAGGTTTTGGAACAGGCATTATTTCTCTTGTACATGGAGTGTTTTTCCCTCTGCCTTGGTTCTCAGCCAGCAAAGGCTGCATCCTGGACTTCTGCCAGCCACCAGTCCCCATTTCCTTGCCATTCACACCATGGGGCTGGTGGCAGCTGGCCATGGAGACAGGACAGCAATTCCCCATTTGCCACAGAACAGTGTAGCCAGCCTGATGGGCCCCTGCAGCCAGCCCAGGGCACCTCCTGTGCATTTCCTTCTCATTCTTCATGTCCAAAAGTGAACATCTTCCAATACATCAAGATACTGGGAGCCTGGCCCAGGATGCAACAATGCCTCTCCTTTTGGGAATTCTGAGGATAACATAAAACTGATAAATAAATATATTCTTAGAAACTTTGTATGTACTAAAAAACAAAAACAAAAACAAAAAACAAAACAAAACAAAACAAAAAAACAAACAAACCTTGCAAATATAAAAAAAGAAAAAACAGATATCAAAGCACAGACAACAGAAACAAAACAAAACAAACCCAAAACAAGCTAGACTTCTTTAAGATTAAAAGCATTTATACATCAAAGGATACTATCAATGGAATGAAAAGTCAATCCAAAGAATGAGGGGGGGAGGGAATTTGCAAGTCGTGTACTAGATAAGACATTACTAGGAACAGATAAAGAATCCCTAAAACTCAGTAACAAAACCTAACCAATCTGACTTCAAAACAGGCAAAAGATTTTAATTGTTCTCCAAGGAGAATAGACAAATGGACAGTAAGTATGCAAAAAGCTTCTCAGCAACATTGATCAACAGGAAAATGCAAATCAAAGCTACCATGAATTACTACTCTATACCAATTGAGATGGCCGTTATTTGCCAATGTATGTGTATGTACATGGTAGGAGGATGGATGTGCAATAAGCTTTTGTGCATTTCTCGTGGGAAAGTAAAATGGTGCAGCTACTGTGGAGAGCAGCATGGTGACCCCTCAACAGTAAAACATGGGGTGACCGTGTAACTCAGCACTTCAAGGTACAGTATATGCTCAAGAGCTCAAAGCAGGGTCTCTCAAACTCTGACATATGCTGCGATATGGATGATATTTATATGAAATGGCAAGCATAGGCAGATTCAGAGAGACAGAAAGTAGTCTAATGGCTCCCAAGGCTGAATCTGGCAGGGATGAAGAGCTGGTCCTTAATGAGTATGGAGCTTTAGTGAGGACGGTGAGAAAGTTCCGGAGATAGCTACTGCCGCTATGAGCTAAACAATATAATTGTGCGTTATGCCTTCTGTAGGGGCAGAGTTCGGGGACTAAACCATGGCTATACATACCAGGCAAATGCTTTTTTACAAAGTTATAACCCAACTTTGGAGAGGGCAGGGTGTGGTGGTGCACACGTTTATTCCCAGTACTTGAGCAGTCAGGTGGATCTCTGTGAGTTCAAGGACAGCCTGGTCTATATAGCAAGTCCAGGACAGTCAGGGATATATATAGAAAGAGACCTTGTTTTAAAAATAAACAAAACAAATTAAACCAAAAGAGGTGGAGAAGGGAGGGGAGGAAGAGAAAAAAAAAAATGGGCTAAGAGAATTAACAGGGGTGGCATATCCTTATTTTGTTTTATGTTGACTGGTAAGTTCTACTAAGCACTACTTTGGTTTGTACAAATTTTTTTTTTAAATCTTGAATTTTAAGGTTTCTAACTTATTATAAAGTTTTAAAAATATTTACTTAGTATGTGCTAGCATTCTACTTCAGTCTGCCTACCCATGATGCCATTGCTTACCTGCCATGGGAGCGTGGCCCTGCCTAGGGCTATATAAAAGGACACACCCTCCTCGTGGTGCGCCCCTCCCCCACTCTCTCTTCTTACTCCTCCCGACTTTGTCTCTGTCTAGGATTCCTCCCCTTGCCTTCTCCCCCCCATACTCACTTAGTAAATTCCTCTAAAACATAGTATCTGGCATCTGGTACTTTATATCTTATATCTTTCTATTAATCATAAAAGTATGTATGCATGTGTGCATGAGCATACATATGTATACCACATGTGTCAGGCTCTCTGTAACTGGAGTCACAGGCAGTTGCTGAGCCTCCATGTATGTGCATGGAACCTAACCAAGGCTCTCCATAAGAGCATTAAATACTCTTAGCTGCTGAGTCTTATTCACTCCTCTCTTTTTCCTAAGCTGCCACACAACTGTATCTGTAAGCAATACTATAGAAGTGTTTAGAAATAAGCAGGACTTTTTCCCCTCTTTTGGTTTTTTTGAGACGAGGTTTCTTTGTGTAGCCCTGGCTGTCCTGAAACTGACTCTGTAGACCAGGCTGGCCTTACACCCAGAGCTCTGCCTGCCTCTGCCTCCTGCATGCTGGGATTAAGGCGTGTATCATCATTGCCCAGCTTAGGCAAGCTAATTCTAGGTTGAAGCACATCTTGTTTTTTCCCTCATTCCCTCCCCTCCCCTCTGTCTTATGCTCCTTTTCTGCACTTGTAGCCAAGTTTCCCTTATCCAGGGGATCATCAGCACAGGTGAGTGTTTCTGGAACACACCATATGTTATTTATGTTACCTACATACAACTGACTCACTCTTGGAATTGCCTCCTCTTTTCCTTATCCTAAACCCATTCCTTCTTGAAACCCATCCCCTTTGTGAAGCCATCCCTGCTGACATACTTCTGGTCCAGAACAACGTTCAGGAAAAAGTGTTGCCTAAGCTAAGACTTGAAGGAGCCCATGCAGCCCCTCACCCAAGACAACTCCGTGCATCTGGGAGCATGGCCAGAGTATTTGGATAGCTGTGAGAGGTGATTTTTCAGTATCTTCAACATTGTTATAACTTAAATCACAGATTCTAGTCCCAAAGCTGTAGGACAGTCTTGGGTAACAAAAAGGATCAGTGGTTACTGAGATCACAGCCACATAGTTTAGACAGGCAACAGAACTCAACTGAGGAGTCCATTGCAAGTGACCATGTCCCGCTTTTGTAACCAGCTAAACTACCAATATGGTCATGGTCATTAGTGAAATCAAGTGAAACAAACAACAAAGTAATCTATCCTAAGAAGCATCAAAACTTGCACTAAAAGCCATCAAAAGTCCATTCTATTCCTGCCAAAGGCCGCCCTATGCCTCTCACCACAAAGAGTCATTCAACCTTAAAGTTAGAAGGGCTTGCTGGGCATATCGGTACACGCCTTTAATCCCAGAATATGGGAGGCAGAAGCAGGAAGATCTCTATGAGTTTGAGGCCAGCTTGGTTTATAGAGTGTGTCTAGGACAGCCAGAGCTACACAGAGAAAGCCTGCCTCAAAAAAACCAAAAAAGAAGCTGGGTGGTGGTGGTGCACACCTTTAATCCCAGCACTCGGGAGACAGAGGCAGGCAGATCTCTGTGAGTTCAAGGACAGCCTGGTCTACAAAGTCAGTCCAGAACAGCCTAGGCTGTTACACAGAGAAACCCTGTCTCGAAAAAACAAAAAAATCAAAAACCCAAAAAAGTCAGAAGGGCTTAGAGATTGGGAAGAAAGAAAAAACAAAATAAAACAAAGCAAAATCTCCGCCCCCCCCCTCATATCTTCATATCTTATTCTCTTCAGGTCACATACCTGATACCTAAGAAAACCTAAGGTTAGACAAAGAATCTGGGAGAATTGGTTCAGAACGTGTAATATACCAAACCATCACCTGAACTTCATAACAGTGCAGCAAAATTTGAAGCGTGGTCTAACAGACTTTTAAAAGACTGGGCCTTCAACTCCTACTATCAAGAATACAGTTTGGAGCACACATTCTGTCCACCTGATGGGGAATGGTTAAAATGACAATTTGGTATGAGGGGGGTTAAAAAAAAAAGGAGAAGGGATAGATTGCTAGGAAACTATAATCTACATGAGAGAAACTAGGAAATCTTAAAAAGTTCTTTAAGATGTTTCTTTCTCATATTTTAGGCTCTGAAATATTTAAGCACTAATAAGGCACATTTATTTATTTAGGGTTTTTTTGAGACAGGTTTTTTCTATATAGTCTTGGTTGTCCTGGAATTCACAGAGGCCCACCTGTCTCTGTCTTTTGAATTCTGGGATCAAAGGTGTGTACCACCACACAGGGATACTAAAAAGGTTTGTTTTCTTTTGCTTGTGTTTCGAGACAGGGTTTCTCTGTATAGTCCTGGCTGTCCTGGACTCGCTTTGTAGACCAGGCTGGCCTCGAACTCACGGTGATCCACCTGCCTCTGCCTCCCAGTGCTGGGATTAAGGCCAGCTCTAAACAGGTATTTTTTTTCTTTTTGACTTATTTTTATAGTTACAGTTGTGAGCTGCCATGTGGATGCTAGGAATTGAACTCAGGTACTCTGGAAGAACAGCCAGTGCTCTTCACCTTTTAACCACTGAGCCACCTTTCTAGACTGACCTCTTCACCGTACACTCTCTAGGAAAGGTTCTACTCTGACAGCAAACTGGAAGGGCAATGGTAGGAATAGTGGGCGCCCAATGGTCCCTGTTTGTCAAAATCAGCTATATGGCCACACAATTGTTAGGGTACTCTGGAACCTCATCCCTGCATTCACAGAGCAACCCAGTACCACTCCCTTCCAGTAGGAGTCATGCTGCCACAGGGGCCACATTCTCCATTTTATTTCCCACAGGTATTCCAAGGGCTTTAGGGTTCCAATTACATGTTCCAACAGAAAAGCACATAGTGAGATATTCTTTTAAAAAATCCATTCTCTAAATGATGTTCCACTGGCCAACGAACACAGACTTTCTGTGAAGCAAAGCTACACTACCACCACAATTCCAAGCTCTACAATCCTTTCCCAGATGTTACAAGTAGGAACTATAGCTTCACCATCAAGGTGAATTCTCTTCTAGTAATATAAACAGTACCCTGACCTGTTAACAGAATTCCTATCACTAAGGGAAACCTGCAGGGCAGGACAAAGGTAATATGAAGGCTGACAAGGAAGAAGGAAAGCAATAGCAGGGTGAAAGCCCAAATAAAGAATTTCAGCCCCCCCCAGCCGACCCCAGGATAACAGTTGCCCTACATGCTAAGCCTAGAAAGACACCAAGCTACCAGTTCTAAGCTAGGGGTCAAGCTTGGCATCTAAAGCCAGGAGCTTCGCTTTTACTTCAGCCTCATCTTAGAGCACTTTCCAAATCTGTAAGCTAGAAGTTTCTCCTATCTTCTTTCAGCTGGGAGAGCCTATTCCTCGCAGTCTGAGACACAGGAAGGAAAGCAATGGTCAAACCTCAATCTCTGGCCCTGGGAGAGTGAGCAGCCATCATCCCCTCAGCCAGTCTCCAGGAACAGAAAGAAAGAGCCACCTTTGAATTTCACTTTCTGCTGGCCACAAAAAGATAGAAGCCTGGCCAAGGCTGTCCAATGTTACCATTCCCACATCTTTCCCAATCCACTATTTTCTTTGCCCCTTGCCCACCCAGAAGATTGCTACCTCTTACAAGGAGCTAACTCTTAGGCTTCGCACTTTCCTTCAATTTCTACAATTCCTAAACAAAGAGACGTAGGGAAAACACCAATCGACAGACTATAAACATCTATAAGGGAGTTCACTAAGGACTGGGTGCATTTCCACATGCTCTGTGGATGGGTCGTTCTGTGGATGAGGTAGCACAGCCTTCCTTGGCAAAGACTAGGACTCCCTCCTGGCAGGCAGGTCAGAGGCCTGGCAGAGCAGCCTCTCATTGTGCACTCCCTAGGGCAGGCAGCAGCGAGTCTGGGAGGAGAAAGGATCCCTTTGAAGCACATGGCGCTAAGAGCTTCCCAGTGACCATGGAAACAGGCACAGTGGGTTCCCAGCCTGAGAACCAGGAAGGGCCAGCCGGGATTCAAACACAAAACATACACAGGGCACATAAGATCTAAAAAGCAGGGGACTAAGGCTAAGGGTAGGCAGCCTGGCTGGCAGGGGCTGAGAGGCTCCCAGTTAGGAAAATCTAGCCTATGACGCTGTGCAGGTTGATGGGAAGCAAGGAGACCCTTTTCGTTCCCAAAGCTTTCTTTTCACTAGTCGCTGCCCCTTGGGTCCTATTCAGCACCTCATCAGGTCAGTATAGTTGGACTTTAGCTGGCCTGCTGGCAGCCAGGCCTGTAACTGGCAGGAATGGATCAAAGGAGCCGCACAAAGGATCACTGCAGCCTCACCCCACCCCCTCCTCCCTTGGGATGAGGCCCCCAACAAGGTGATCCGGTGGAAATCACTGGGGGAGGGTGAGAAAGAGACAGCTTTCAAGTCTGACTTTCTGTTAGAAGAGACACAAAGCACAGCATGACAGGACTAGCAGGTCAGAGCTCCTACTTCTGGAATAGATGACTGTTCTTAAGTGAAAGCATTGCGGGGAGGGGGTAGCCACCTAGACTGGCACGTGGGGTATGCTCTGATACCCTAGAGACCAGCAGCCATGTGCACGGTGCTTCTGGGTCCCCTTTCACAGCTGTCTGCCTCTTCCTGGGATGAAGTTACACTGAAAAGTCTCCATGTTATCTGAGAGTCTTTGTGACATTTTGGGCTTAATTTTGTCAGGATTCCAACTTAAAAGAGGGAGAAAAAAATGAGCCGGCCGTTCTTTATCCTTCAGCAAGATAAAAAAAAAAAAACAATATAATTATAATGTGTTAAGGAGGACAGATCCTGCTTATAGATAAGTATCTCTGTCTTGCACTAGAGGGAATAAAAATAAATTCTGGCTCAGGGACAGACCATGGAAGACCCCAGAAAAAGGCACAAGCCCACTTTAGCCACATACCCAGCTGCAGGGTGAACAGGGCAGACTTTATAGACCAGCTTCTCTTGAGGGAGGCAGTGTTTGGACAGGCCTGCAATTTGAGAAGCCTGTTAGGTGCATTCTCCCTTTCTTACCTTTGTTGGCCTGCCAAATTATTTACCTGGCTTCTTAACTCTAAATCTCTGAAACACACCTGGATTGCAGAAAACAAACAATTTTCTTATTTTTTTCTAACTCATGTAAGAGTCCAATCTAAGCAAAGGTAACAATATCATGAGGGGATCAGAAAGAAAGAAAGGCCGGTTAAGAGATGCCACTTTGCATAACTCAGTCACTTCTTAAGAGGCAGGTATGTGTGTATGGCTGTGGGTTGGGGATAGGTGGTACTTCCAAGGGGCACATGAATAACCAACAGATTTCACAGGTGAGCCTTTTGCAAATGAAATGGATTTTTTTTTTTAGCTTTTAGGGTGGAGTCAGTTCTATTGCCAAGTAGAAGTCTGTGGTAGTCAACTGCATTTGTTATTATTATTATTTATGTATTATTATAATTATTTACATAACCATGCTATTAAAAATAGCTAACTGCCTTTTAACATCAGATTGAGGGCCATGTACCAGGGAGAATGGGATGCTGCAACCAACCACAAAGGCTGAATGTGCTTTAGATGAAAATTAAGGCCCCAAATCAGTTGAAAAATAAAACTGAGAGGGTGGGGGTGGGGTGGGAGGAAGGTTCTTTAGATGATTTAAAAAGGACTTGCGAAAAGAGGTCTCGTAGATAAGAACCATTCCTCCCATCTCTCTTTGCCATGTGTGCCTACCTACCAGCCTGCTGCTCCTGAGGCTGAGTGGCCTACAGTAGGCCTCTATGTAGGTTCTCAACAAAACCATTTCATTGAGACAGGCAGACATCAATTAGCAAAGTGCTGCACTGTCTGTGGGTGCGCATCTTAGGCTCTCCAGAATCCCAGCTACTGATCCTGCCTCCCCCTTTCACTCTCAGTCCCAAGCCTGAGAATAAGGGCCTGCAGTCTAGTGTTCATGAACAAACCGTTAAGAGAAAATCTACATTGAAAATATTTTGATCTTGAACATTCTAAAATAGGACTTCTTTGAGCTGTTTTCTTTTCAAAGGCACTAAAAGCGCAGCAGTGGTGGGAGGCTTACTGACAGCTGTCATTAGCTTACATCCTTTCTGCAGCAGCACCTCTGTTACCTTTACTTAAGGTAGATAGTCTTGTCTTCCCTTACTTAGAAATGATGGAATGTACTTTTAAGCGTGTGAGAAATAAAGCCCAGAGGTTGGCCAGCAGGGGCATCTACATTTCTGAATACTTTCTGGGATTCTAGGATGTATTTTCCAGAACTATCATTAGCTTAAAAAGGAGGCTCCTAGATGGTGCGTCTTACGTCTTACCCAGTCATTCTGTGACTAAGATGGAACTGCAGGGACCTGCCACTCTTCTACTGTGGCCAAACAGCCCAGATGGAACCAAGGGATCCTAGAGAGCAGATTAGGACAGGGACTAGTGATATAGACAGATCAGTGCTTGCTGGCTCTCTCTTAAAAGCTTTTGGAAAGAGGAAAGGAACTCTCGAGTAGAAATTCCAGAAAGCCCTCAAATATATGTCTATAATAAAATACCACAGAGAGGACAATTTAGTAATTTAGTGGGTCTCAGCAAAGAGCCACCTGATGATTACTGAGACAGAACATCGAAGTACAACCAAAGAAGTGGTAACTTAGATTTTATTAAAAATGAAAGTTTTATATTACAAAGGACTTCATCAAGAAAGTGACATGACAATCCATGGAATAGGAAGAAGTATTTGTTAATGATTCAAATACAGTAGCACACACCTTTAATTCCTAGTACTTTGAAGGCAGAAGCAGGCAGATCTCTGTGAGTTTAAGATCAGCATGATCAACATAGCTAACTCCAGGACGGCCGGTAGTATGCTGTGAGACTCTGTTTCAAAAAACAAAACAAAACAAAACAACAACAACACACACACACCAAAAAACAAAACAAAACAACAACAACAACCACCTGCCAGAAAGCACAGAAAAAGATGATCAAACTAGCAAGCTATTGAAAAAAAGCAAATCAAGCCAGGTGCACGCCTGTAATCCCAGCACTCGGGAGGCAGAGGCAGGTGGATCGCTGTTAGTTTGAGGCCAGCCTGGTCTACAAAGCAAGTCCAGGACAGGCAAGGCTACACAGAGAAACCCTGTCTGGGGGGGGGGGGGGGGGGGAGAGACACGGGATGGGATGGGACCAAAAGAAAGAAAAAAAGCAAATCAAAACCCCAAGGCCAGGAAGTAAGTCAGTGAGGGTGCAGACAATTCAGAACCTTTGCTGGGAGGAATGAAGAACAGTGAAACCACTACATAGACACACACACACTGCCAGTGGTGGGGATTGTATTGTATCTCCTGAATTTTTTTTGCATTGCTGGGGATTGAACTGAAGACTTTTGAATGCTAAGCAAGTCCCAGGTGCTGCCATTTTTAAAAGTTTAGCAGTTCCTAAAAACTTGTGAAAAACAAGTATTTGTATGATATATATAACCTCATCCATAGAGAATATATAGAAACCCATAGACAAATAGTGAATTAGTGGTTGTTTAGGGCTAGAGATTGGTTTTGAAGTGATGAAATTGTTTGTATATCTGATAAGGAACTTGGATTCACACTATAAAAGGAAAATGAAAATATTCTAAAACCGTTTTTAGTAATGGTTGAACACTTTTGTGAATACACTAAAAACCACAGTACATTTTAAAAAGATTTATTTATTTATTATTATGTATACAGAGGTCTGCCTGCATGTACACCTGCAGGCCAGAGGAAGGCATCAGATCACATTATGGATAGTTGTGAGCCATCGTGCGGTCTGGGAATTGAACTCAGGACCTCTGGAAGAGCAGTCAGTGCTCTTAACCACTGAGCCATCTCTCCACCCCCCACAGTACATGTTTTAAAGTAAGCTTGTGTATAATTCACATAAGAACAATCTGATCAAGACTTTTTGTTTTGTTTCTAAATAGCATACAACTGTCTGTTAAACATTTCCAAATAGAAACAGGTAAAAAGTTTTGGCGATGCACAATCTTGGGTAATGTAAACTGAAATCAAGTTTTGGCTTGATTCTGATAACAATATACTTTTCCAAAATTAAAACAAAAACATACCTTACATGCTGGGGTACAATAAAACTTGAATGTGGTAGCTAGGGACATAACTCAGGTGTTTGAATACCAGCCGAAGGCACAAGAAGTCTTGGACTTAATTCCCTACCACAGCATAAAAACAGAGATGGTGACAGCATGCCTACAACACCAGCATTTGGGAGGAGGAGGCACAAAGACGAGAAGGCCAAGGTCATCCTCAATTATATAGGGAGTCTGAAGCCAGTCTGGCCTATCTGACATCCTGTATTTTAAACAAAACAACCCCCACCACCTCCCAGGAAACCCCTTTGAATATAGAAACAATGGCCATGAGCAGATATTCTGAAAGCAACTCCCTAGCCTGACACTCTGGTGCTCAGGTGTGATTTATTAGATGGCAGATGGGGATTAATCAAGATTCCCTATTTGAGAAAATAAAGCATAAGCAAGCAGGCATCCACATGATCACCTATATAAATTACTTATAAGCATAGTTCACTTAGCTCTGGAGATGAGTGCTTTCTTTTCTTTTTTGGTAATTTTCTAAAAGTTTTCTAATTTATTTTTTGGTTTTTCGAGACAGGGTTTCTCTGTGTAGCCTTGGCTGTCCTAGACTCGCTTTGTAGACCAGGCTGGCCTTGAACTCACAGAGATCTGCCTGTTTCTGCCTCCCGAGTGCTGGGATTAAAGGTGTGCACCACCACGCCCGGCAAGTTTTCCAACTTTTAAAATTATGTGTATATGTATATGTCTGTGTGTGGGCATGTGCGAGTGTGAGTACAGAAGAACTCATGAAGAGCAACATGACCTCTTAACTGTTGAGCTACTGCTTTAGTCCTTCAATGAATGTTTTAATGTAACAAAAACTACAATAGCATAACATTGTGACAAAAAGATATAATAATGCAGGGTAGACCCTAAGTTTTGTAATATATTATTTTAGTATATATAATTTTAATATATATTACATATTAAAACATGCTATTTTTTAAAATTACAACTATTTACTGAGTATATGTGAGGGTGCACATGTGCCAGGGTGTTCATGTTGAGGTCGAAGGACAACTTGTAGGAGTCAGTTCTCTCCTAGCCTATGAGTCCTGGAGATTGAATTCCGGTCATTAAGTCTTGGTGGAAAGTGTTCAGGCTGCTAAGCTAGCTCAGTGGCCTTATATACTTTTTTTTAAAGATTTGGATATATAGAAGTATGGAAATGATTTAAAGAATGTGAGAATTTTTTTTTTTTTTTAAACAGATTGCATACCCACTTCTCTATCAAGGTAAGTTTGTTGTTGTTGTTGTTTTTGGTTTTTTGAGACAGGGTTTCTCTGTGTAGTATTCTGGACTCATTTTGTAGTCCAGGCTGGCCTCAAACTCATCAATCCATCTGCCTCTGCCTTCCAAGTGCTGGGATTAAAGGTGTGTGCCACCACTGCCCGGCTCGAGGTTAGAAGCAACAGAAGAAATAACAAGAGTCACACAAAAATTTCAAAGGTCTGTACATCCAACAAAAAAGATGACTTAAAGGACCAATTAAAAAACATATTGGCTGGACAGTGGTGGTACAGGCCTTTACCATATTTTTCGGACCATAAGACACAGCCACACACAGACAGACAGACAGACAGTCTCTCTCTCTCTCTCTCTCTCTCTCTCTCTCTCTCTCTCTCTC
>OU015747.1:47143475-47167705 GCA_907169655.1 Acomys percivali | reverse complement strand
AGAAAGAAAGAAAGAAAGAAAGAAAGAAAGAAAGAAAGAAAGAAAGAGAAAGAAAAGAAAAAAAGTTTTGTGTAAGTTAAAAACTAGAGACTCTTGCTATTTGGAGCTTTCTCTAAAAGATCCTAATGGGTTGTGATAGGCCCAGGTTTCTGTCACCTTGAGTGGTCTTCTGAACACAGAGGAAGGAAGCCCTTAGATGACAAGCAGGTACACTGCTTCTAATTCACAACTGTTAAGTTTTCCCCCTTAACTTCCATGAAGTCTCTTTAATTAACAAAGCAGAAACTAAAATAAGAATAATAATGCAGCATCTGCTGAGCAGCTACATACGGAGGGTATTTGTTCTGAATGGCACTGAGCGCCAGTACCTTAGTGTTTGTCAGGAACCCACCCAGAAACCTTCACCGTGCTGAGTACAGATGTGGGCCAGACACGGCCATGTGGCCTGGGACAGGTCCCAGCTCTGTTGCTTCCTATGCCCCTAGATAGGAGCTAGGTCTGGGCCAACGGTCTGGGGCAGGTCCTGGTTCTCTAGAGCTCACCAGAGCCTTGAACTCACAGTGGTCCACATCTCTCCCTCCCAAGTCCTGGGATTAAAGATATACACAAGCATAAGCACACTTGGCCAAAATTATAAACTTCTGAGTTATAAAAGATACTATCAAAAAGTGAAAAGACAACCCACAGTATTTGCAAATCTTTCTCCCCATAACCCCACTAAGATCTTGTGTATACTACAGTGCTCCAGCTCTGTGCTCTGTGCATATTGTACATCTAGCAAGACACTCATACCTAAAATACTGAAGGAGTTTTTATAACTCAGTAATAAAGGAAAATTATCTAATTAAATATAGGAAAAGGCTCTGAATAAATCCACAAAAGATCTGCAACTGCCAATAAGCACATGAAAAGATGCTCATCATTCTCCTGAGGGAAGACAAGTCAAAGCCACAATTAAATACCATTTCATACCAGCTAGAATGGGTATCATTAAAACAAACAAACAAACAACCAAACAGGCCAGCAGTGGTGGTGCACTCCTGTGGGAGATAGAGGAAGGAGGATCTCTGTGAATTTGAAGCCATCCTGATCTACAGAACAAGTTCTAGGACAGCCAGAGTTACACTGAGAAATGTGTCTTAAAAAAATAAATAAATAAAAAATAAAGAGTAACATGTATTGAGGGGCTGGGGAGATGGTTCAGGGACTAAGAGCATTGGCTGCTCTTACAGACAACCAAGGTTTGATTCCTAGCATACATGTAGAGGCTCAAAGCCATCTGCAACACTAGTTCTGAGGATCCAACAGCCTCTTCAGGCACCAGGCACACACATGATGTACAGATTAAACATCCATGTACTTAAACAAACACACACACACACACACACACACACACAAAAAAAAAAAAACAAAAAAAAACAAAAAACAAAAAAAAACAAAAAAAAACAAAACCTCCTCCTCTTTAAAAACAAAACACTGTGCTGGGTGTACCAGCACTCGGGAGGCAGAGGCTGGTGGATTGCTGTGACTTCAAGGCCAACCTGGTCTACAAAGCAAGTCTAGGACAGCCAAGGCTACACAGAGACCCTGTCTCGAAAAACCAAAACCAAAACCAACAAAAAACAGAAATCCCCAAAACACCAAGCATTGGTTAGAATATGGCAAAATTAGAAGTCTTACACACTGCTGGTAACGAAGAGTTGGCACTGGAGAAAAGGCACAGTGTTTAATAAGACTTGTTGCTCTCACAGAGGGCCTGGGTTCCATTTCCAGGACCCACAGTGGCTCACAACTATGTCTAACTTTAGTCTAGTTCCTGCCCTCTTCTGACCTTTGTGGGGCACCATGGATATACGTGGTGCACAAACATACATGGAGCCAAACACTCATACACACAGAATTAAAACAAGCAAACAAACGAAAATGTAGCCAGAAATGGCAGTGCACTCCTGTAATCCTAGCACTTGGGGAGGGAGAGGCAGGCATCAGATCTCTGTGAGGTCAAGGCCAGCTTGGTCTACAAAGTGAGTCCAGGGCAGCCAAGGCTATACAGAGAAACCCTGGCTTGGAAAAAATAAACAAAAATTAAATGAAGAGTGGTTTTACTATGTTGCCAAATTCAATTAAAATTACGATGTGATCCAGAAATTCATAGGTATATACTAAAGATATACACATTCAATTTTTTTGGGTGGGGGAGAGGGGAGGATCTCTCTACATAGCCTTGGCTTGGTTCTGGAACTCACCACCACACCTAGCTGCACACAATCTTGTATGTGGAGGTAAATATAACTCAAGTATACCAACTGATGAACAGTTAAACAGAATGGATATACACAAAATGGAACTACTGTTAAGTGCTAGAAAAGGACAGAGAGCACTAGGGTCATACTTCAATCTGGATAAACCTTAACATCACACTAAGTCAAAAAAGCCAGGCACAAGAACTCATGTCTCACACAACAGTCCAGAATAAGGAACTCCACAGGCATAAAATTGGTGTTTATTTAAGACTGAAGTACAGGGGTGGTAGGAAATGTGCCGCAACGTGTGTCATGGGATTTACTTTTTTTAAAATTTATTTATTAAAATTTTTTTTTTAAAAAAAGACAAGTTTGTCCTGGAACTCACTATGTAGACCAGGCTAGTCTTGAATGCAGAGCTCCTCTCCCTCTGCCTTTCAGGATTAAAAGGCATGCACCACCATGTCTGGCTTGGGGTTTCCTTTTGAGGTGATTAAAATGTTGAAAAATGAATTGTGATGAATATATAACTATATATTATGCTAAAATACATGAAACTATACATGTTATAGAGGTGAATTACATCATACATGAATTATATCTCAACAAAGCTGTTATTAAATAAGTATGTGAATAAAGTTCAAGTGGGAAAAATACAGTGGAGCAAGATTCTAATTATCATCAGTGTTAAGGTGTGTGCACATGTGCATGCTTGTGCTACTACAGAACTGTTCTCCAGGTATGGCATCGCATAGTATTGATGTCTTGAAATCAGACTAGTGTGATTATCAGTGTAAAACCCTCAGAAGATTGGGCCAATTAACATTTCTTCCTGGAAGGTGGGTGTAAAGGTTTGAATAGGAATGGCTCCCACAGACTCATGTGTTTGAATGGTTGGCCCATAGGGAGTGGCACTAGTAAGAGGTGTGGCCCTGTTGAAGGAAGTGTGTCACTGTGGAGGTGGGGCTTTGAGGGCTGATATATGCTCAAGCCACGCCCAGTGTGGCAGTCTCCTGTCTGCGGATCAAGAGGTATAACTCCCAGCTCCCTTTCCAGCACCTGCACACTGCATGCTTCTTGCCATGAAAATAATGGACTAAACTTCTCAAACTTTAAGCCAGCCCCGATGAAATGTTTTCCTTTGTAAGAGTTACTGTGGTCATGATGTTTCTTCACAGCAATAAATCCCTAACTAAGACAGTAGGAGAGGACCCATAAAACATGGGAGGCTTCTCCCCTCCCTGAAAAGAAACAAGCAGTTAATAACTGCTGTGACAGTCTTATTCAGTGGTGTAGCAGCTCCTAAGTTGCTTATGCCCTCAATTAAAGCAGCCCCAATTAAATTCATTGTTCTACCAAGTTAAGACTTAGGGGACCAATCACAAGCAAAGAAACAATTCCATCAATCTGAGGTTAACAGATGTCTGTCCACAACTCTCTAATGAAAAGTTACAAATGCTCAGGATCAAAACTAAAGCCTCACATGAGTGGCAGGTATGGTGAAAATGAGACAGCTGAGGCCCAGCATAGAGAAATTATTTTACTTCCCCTCAATTCAGCTTGTTCATCTGTAGAATAGGAATGGCCCCTGAGCCTCACCTGTAGGAAGACAGCACAATCAACAGATGGAGAGAGGTAGAGTGTAGTGCACAAGAGGGAATGGGTCTTAGGTAAGTCTCAGAAATATTGTGATAAGAATGAAAATGGCACGAGACCATGGTGTGTGCCTTTAATCCCAGCACTCTGGTATCCCAGAGTTCGAGCCCAGACTGAGTTCCAGGACAGCAGGCTATGCAGAGAAACCATGTCTCGAAAAAAAACAAAAAGAAAGAAATAGCACAGCCTCATGGGTGGGGGAAGCAATCAAAAGGAAGTTTGGGACAAGAGGCCTTTATTGAACTTCATTGAACAAAGCTTCAAAAAGAGCCCCAATACAAAGAATGTAGAAAAGCAGGCAGCAGCTATGAATCCAAAGTGGGTAACTGCTCCCATAGACAGGATGGTTCCTTGCAGAATCACTAGTTGCACTAACAGACTACAGATTCACTGTCTCTGTAATTGCCCTGGTAAGTTTCCAAACCCAGGGAGAGAGCCAAGAGTGCTCCAGGAAAGGGCACTTGATAAAAATCACCTGACTAAAATACTCCTGAGTAGTTTGTTAACAGAGGGTGAAGAAGGGAGGGGGAGGAAACCAAAGGCTCAGGCTTTCAATGTAGTACATTATGTGCTGGCTTTGCCATCCTATATGACCTTGGGCAAGCCACTCACTGATCCTGAGAGCAATGGGAATGTCTATCATCTCCCTGTCTTGTGTAGATTTGATGAGATGTCTGTCCTGTGTACTGTGAATCCCTGGAGACAGCCATCATCTATGAGGGATTATCAGCACAAATTAGGGTAGTTTCCCGCCCATCCTCACTTCATGCTGGGTTGACTTGGCTTATCGAAGGTCTTACCCCAGAGAGTAGAACGGTGAGTTAGTTACTAAGTGTGGGTGTCTACCCTGCTTGGCCTTCTTAAATCCACCCCCCAACCTCCGGATACCCCGAGAGTCTAGCAATGGTATTAAAGTCTAGCCTTTAAAACCAGTAATGGATGATTTAAAAAAAAAACTGTGAGCCCGTGAGACAGTGAAGGGTTAAAAGCACTTGCCGTACAAGCCTGATGACCGGAATTTGATGCCAAGAATACTTGTGGAAGGAGAACCAATTCCACAAAGTTGTCCTCTTGACTTCCACATGCATGCCAGAAATTGTGTATTATATACACAATATATATATATTTTTTTTTAATTAAAGAAAGTGGGTGTGGTGGTGCACGCCTTTAAGCCCCAGCACTTGGGGAGGTAAAGGCAGGTGGATCCCTGAGTTTCGGGACAGGCAGGGGATATACAGAGAAACCTTGTATCAAAATACAAACAAACAACAACAAAAGTATTTTCAAGAAATAGTGCCTCTCTAAACTTTTTGTTGTGCAATCCTTTGCTTTGTGCTACCCTTCATGGGCACAAAAGACAAAGTTGTGGGTTGCCAGACAAGCTCCTAGAGTTTTCAACCAGTCAGTTCCTAAGTGTTAGAACAATGACAGTGTTTAATTTCAAGGCAACCAGAGAAGAAGCTGATTCTAAACTCCTGTATGAGAAGCCTGTATTTGTTATGTTTCTAAAGTGAAGGCAAGACCATGTTGTGTGAATGTGTTAAAAGAAAAAAAAAAAAAAAAAACAATACTTGATGATGTTTTCTATCCAACTGTGTGAATTTGACATTTATTACTAGAATCCTCACAAGTTTTGATATTTATTAAGGGTACAGTTAGAAGGACATCCAAGTGCCACAAGCAAAAGCTTAGGAAGTTGATAGTGGGCCTTTGGACCAGGGGAGCTCTCAGTCACAGCTTCTTGAGACATACCCATGGAGCTGAGAAGGCAAAGGCTGTATCATTCAAGAGACCATGAGGTATACTTCAATGTCACCTCTCACTTATCTCCTAGTAAGACAGGAGTTTTATCACCTGGAGGGTGCTGATGAGCACAAGGCTGTCTGCTTTGACCTATTCCAAACGGACTTGCAAAAGGGGAAACCCTCTTGGTAGCAATCTTGAATGGACTCTTCAGTAGTGGAGCACCCTGTCCCATCCAATGCAGCACCTGGCCCTTCTAGTTCCATATCAACAAAGAGATGACTCTAGTGGCTACCCATCCTTTAGCTATCTGTGTAAGTAACAAAATGTCTGAACTACAAAGTGGCATGTTGTACCTGTATCAGCCCAATCAGTAAGGCCTTGCCCATTCATCTTTATAAGATGATGTACCCAATACTCACCTTGATTTACTCAAGCTTTAGGTGAAGAGGACAGGACCCAGGGCAGTGAACAAATTTAGATACTCCTGGGTCAGCATCCTCCCATTGCTAGAATCTTCCCTATCTGTTTCACTGTCCAACTGAAAAGATCAATGCTGGAATTATAAGGCTGTTGTTAAGTTTAGAGAAGACGGGGCTGGAAAGATGGCTCAGAGGTTAAGGGCACTGACTGCTCTTCCAGAGGTCCCGAGTTCAATTCCCAGCAACCACATGGTGGCTCACAACCATCTATAATGTGATCTGATGCATTCTTCTGGTCTCCAAGTGTACATGCAGGCAGCACTATATACATAATAATAAATAAATAAATCTAAAAAAAAAAAAAAAAAAAAAAAGATTAGAGAAGACACCTACAACTTGCCCAGAGCAGTGCCTGACACAACCATCAAAACAGCAGAGATAACAGCTGCTGGCATTTGCTGTGTGCTTGCCAGGTCACAGGCATCACCATTCCACTATCATACAGGCACTGGCTCATCTGGTCCTCACAACCACTTCTGCAGTACACACTATTGTCATATAGATAAGAAAGACAAGGTCAATGATTTGCTAGAGGTCACACACATGGATGCTGTAAGTTTGGGATTTAAACCTAGGCAGCCTGTGAGCCTGGGTCCTTAACCAACTGCCATAGCTGACATTAAAGTATTGTCATTATTCTCTGTTGCTGAAAAGAGTAGTGTGTTGTCCAGTATAATCTAAGAAAAGTTCCTGACTCCACATATTCTTAGTTATTAGGTTGAACTTGAATTTTAAAAAGGCAACATAAAACAAAGACAAGCACTGGCCTGAGTCCAACTGACAAAGGCCTCTAGCATTGATGAGTGATCCAATTCCCAACTAACTCCAAGAACCCACTATGCCACCGTAGGTCAAAGGTCCAAATTCAAGAACATAATATTTTCAGTCAAATTCTGTCCCTACAAAATGAGATGCAACAACAGAAACACTAAATTACCAAATGAGAATATTACCTTATAGGAAGAAAAAAGGAATATTTTTGAGCTAGTTTGTGAATACGGGTATATATTATAATCACTGATTTCTAAAAATGTCTCACATTTACATATACAGAGACACAGAAACAGCCATACACACACACACACACACACACACACACACACACACACACACACACGAGGGAGAGAGGGAGGGAGGGAGGGAGGGAAATTAAATGCTTTAAAGTTAGGGTAATAAGCAATAAAGACAAATGGGTACTTTTAAAGAAAAAAGTAATACCTAAGAAAAAGTAATACATAGGGACAAATATTTATGGCACTAACTTCCAACAGCATCAACACACACACACACACACACACACACACACAACAACAAAAAAAAAACCCAACTAGTTCTTTTTTCTTTTTCAAAGGAAGCAAACAACGAAATAACATAGCGGGCACTGGGCTGGTCTGTTGGTTCTGGAAGGTAACCAGGCCATCTAGTCCCTTCATTAGGGCAGCACTGACTCACAGTCAGAAGTCAGGAAATGACATGCAGCATTGATCTGAGAGATCACTGGCTACATTAAGAGTCCCAGCTGGAGATCGTTAGCTCACACCCAAGCTTAAGAACCAACTCCTGAGCATTTTGACTGTCTGCTTGGCTGGTGTGTACAGTCCTGCTTTCTTTTCATTTCTAGTGTTTCTACTTTTCTCTTTCATTCATAGCTGCTAGCAGTATTTACTTTTTACCTGCTATGTTTCATATTTTTCTTACTGATATTAATTCTTTGTTTCATCCCCTTCCAAAAATTTTTGGAGGATTGTTTTTGAGTCAGGGTCTTACTATATAGCCCAGACTAGACTTGAATATGGTGATCATCCTGCATCAGGGCCCTGAGTACTGGGATTACAGACATGGAGTTCCACTTTGTCTTTAAAGATGTGGTTTTGTTGCTTATCTTTTTCCTCCCTCCTTCCTTGGTAGGGTATTTGTAATGGCAGATAATCCCTGAGTTTGGCTACTAGTACAATAAAACTACTGGATTATAAATGAAAAATTAAGATATACTAGTGAGAATTACCTTACTATACATTTGTATGGGTTCCTACCAGAGTACTGGGACCATGAACACCTCTTCTTAAACCTCACACACACCAGGAATGCATTCTGTGCTCCATATGCACACTGGGAAGCTATTGGGAAGACACTTTGGTACAGCTACTGTGATGAATAGAAAAGACTGATGCCCATGTTGCACCAATTTTGAAGCCATAGAGTCATCAATGACCAAGAGGAAGCTGAAAATACCAATTTCAAGGAAAGAAACCCAGTGACATGCCATTTAACACAGATTTGGAGAAATCTCACAGCAGCATCAGCCACCGACAGCTTCCACTGGAGAGAAAGAGCACTTAAATCGTTCTTCCACCTTACAATGAAGAACAAGAGAAGAATACAACTTGAGATGCCAGATATGGAGGATTGTTTGACTGTGGAATAGGAACAAACACAAATTCCTTTCAGCATTCTTTGGCCCCTACATATGGCAAATGAACCATGTGTTTGGCTACCAGTACAAAAAAACTCCTGGGATTGCAAATGAAAATGTATACAATTTTCTGAATTGGAACCGGAATGAAGAGCCAGGTTACTTGACTGAGGAGACAGCGACATCAACTGCAATAACCCCATGTGAAGCTGTGATTTGGCAGAACTGTACCTCTGACCCAGACACTGAGAGAACACCATGGTTCTCTCTTGGAACACAATATCACCACCATACAGATTCAAAAACCCAAACTCACTTTTTGGATTATACCTACAAATGAATAGGCCGTATTTCCCAACCCAACCTACCCTACTATGGTAAGATGGATGCGTGGAAGGCAGAAAATGACTCATTCTCACCTATTAATGACTGGATGTATATTACAGAATTGGGAACACATTACAGATCTTCATTTATCTTAACTGACTTGTGGCCACAACCTTTCGAATCTTATGATACTCCTCATGCAAACAGCTGGACACTCTGTGCCTGCATAATATTCTTCAGAACTCACATTATACCATAACACAGCCATCCATACTGAAAGTGATTGCATTACCTTTTATTACTAAATGTGTTTTTCAACTTTGTGCATACCAAACCTGGAGAAAATATAAACTTGGGGAAATACATATATGCCATAGAGATCACAGCAATATTCTGTGCTACATTGCTTTGACTATTTTGCTTAATAATTGTTTTAATGTCTGAAATTTATTTTCCTGCTTTTGTCCTCCATATTTCCTGATTGTAATATTTATTGTATGTTTTCTCTTTTTCTTGTTGTGGCCCAAACTTGCCAATTGCTGTGAAATTGTTAATAATCCTTATATGTGGTCCTCATTGGCATTCTGTATGCCTCAAGGGCCAAGGGATAGAATGTAATGAGCATAGTAAAAAATACCTTTTAGACATGTAAAAATAGCTTGGTCAGGAACCCTACTACAGCCAAGGTTTCACCTGATAATGAGAACCCAGTGACATCTAGACACAGTCCTAGAACCCCGTGACTCCCACTGTATAGTATATAAGCAGAGACGAAGAGCGATGCTCTGCTCTGCACATCTGGAGAGACACCACCTTAATGTACCCTGTGGCTGGAGAGTCTCCCCAGGATCCTGACCCTCAAATCAGAGACTTCTGTTATAGACTGGACCTGACCTTCAGCTGAACAGCCAGCCTTGGGGCTTAGGACCATAGTTAGGAATTTAGAGTTTGATATAACTTTTGTTATACTAACTACACACATCTACATTCTCACTCATGGCAGTGCTGAGGATCAAACCTCTGCAGTTCCATGTATGTCAAATGCATGTTGTACCCCTAGCTACATCCCCTAGGCCCAGCTCTTTCTTTGGAGTCATTTTCCTCAAGTATGTTTATGGCTTGCAAACTCAGAGTCAGATCTAATTGAAGGACAAAGAAGGCAGTTCTCTGCACATGCCATTCCTTGCCCAACAGTTCTGTGGTTACTTTACTAGGATCCTTAACCCTGGACATAGTAACAGGATTCCTCTAGGAGGCTATAGCACTCATGTTGGCATGAGGCAGTCTTCTAGGTACCCCTGGACTGCCTGAGCAGTGAATGAAGGATGAGTTGTTTTGGTTTGGTTTTTGCCTCCTTTCACAATCTGACTACAATCCTTCCCACATAGAGTACTTTTAGGTCCCACTGGCCTTCCAGAGTAAAGCTAGCTTCAATAGCATCAATACCCCACCCCCTCAAAAAAAGACAGTTTCTCTTTGTAGCCCTAGCTGTCCTGGAACTCACAGACCAGGCTGACCTCAAACTCAAAGGATGCATCTGCCTCTACGTCCTGGGTGATGGACTTAAAAGGTGTGTGCCACCACTTTTAATGCCTACTTTCAAACTCAACATGACAGGACAGTGACTTCAGCATCAGCCTTTCCTCTGTTATTTTTTTTCTCCCACTCCCAACCTTCCTTCCTTCCTTTCTTTTCTTTTCTTCTTTCTTTTTTTGGTCCATAGATTTGGTGGTGTTTTAGACCAAGAATACAGGAGCAACCACAGAACACCTGAGGTAGGTGAGGTAGGTCTGGCAGAGTACAGATGGAAGGACAGGCATAGGAGAAAATGGGAAAGGGTAAAGCAGGCCAAACCACAAGGACTTTCCTAAGCATTTAGAAAGGAATCAGTGTGAATTCTGAACACAGAGGTAACGTTGTTCAGAGTGTATTTTAACTGGATTGCTCTAGCTGCTGCTCTACTTAGGAAGACTGAGTAAGGGGATAATGGTAGAAAGTGGGTCTGTAGAAGGAAAGGCAGTAAGGAGGCTCTAACTATTTGAGGTTACAGGTAGAGACTTGGCATAGGGTAATTAACAGCAGAGATGTTGAGAAGTAGTTAGACTCTGAAAATGATGGTAGAACTAGTGCGATTTGTTGATGAGTTAGATACAGATAGGGAATAAAAAGGAACCAAGAAATGACTCTCTATACAGACACATCATAACCCAAGATGAGGAAAAATGATGGTTTAGATTTGTTTTGGAGGAAGGCCAGTGCCCTTCTTCTAAAACCTTATTACTAATTAATTTATTTGCTTTTTAGTGTTAAAACTGGAACCAGAGCTTTGAGCATTCTAGGCAGGTCCTCTACCAATGAGTTATACCCCAGTTGGAGAGCTCAGTTTTAAACACTAAAATAAATATAAATTCTTCTTACTGGACTATAAAAACACAGTAATTACTTTAAAACTCAAAGGAAGACTATAATCCAGGATATATAGAAAGCTCCTTTTTTGTTTGCTTTTCTATTTTTTAAGACAGGGTTTTTTTTATATAGCTCTGGCTTTCCTGGTGGTATTTACTATGTAGAACAGGTTGGTCTCAAACTCACAGACACTTATCTGCTTCTGTTTCCCAAGTGCTAAGATTGAAAATGTATATCACCACACCTAACTTTACAAAGACCTCTTTAAACTCAATGGTGAGAGCATCAACAACCCAAACAAAACTAGCTAAAATATTAATTAAAACACAGGGCACAGTGGTACCTACAATCTCAGCAACATGGGACTGCAATCAGGAAGATTCCAAGTTCAAGGACAATCTGGGCTACAGAGTAGGTTCAAAGCCTAAACAAACTTGAGAACCTGCCTCAAAACTAAGAGTGGAAAAACCAGGTGTGTGTCTTTAATCCCCGCAGTCGGGAGGCAGGCTCAGGCAGATCTCTGTGAGTTTGAGGCCAGCCTGGTCTACAGAGCTAGTTCTAGACAGCCAGAGCTACACAGAGAAACCCTGTCTCGAAAAATGAAAACCAAAACCAAAACCAAACCAAAACAACAACAACAAAAACAGAAAAGGAAAAAAGAAAAAGAACACCAAAACAGGACTGAGGATATACCTAAATAGAACATGTGCCTAGAATGCACACAGCCCTAAATTTAATCCCCAGCACTCCTCTGTGTCCTCCTCACCACCCAAAAAAACCACATACACAGAGTAAAAGGTGTGACTTCACAAAGAGATAGGGAATAGCAAGATGTCTAACAACATTATTCATTAAAACAAACAAACAAAAAAAAGCAAACTGAAATCACAATAGACCATTGTTACACAGCCACTAAATGGCTAAAATGCAAAGAGAGAAAGTGTTGCTAAGAATATGAAGCAACAGAATGTTGGTACATTGCCTTTGGGAACACATTTCCAAAAATCAGTCCCTTCAGAAAAGAATCTGGTACTTCTGGGCTGGAGAGATGGCTCAGAGGTTAAAAAAAATGGCTCCTCTTCCAAAGGTCCTGAGTTCAATTCCCAGCAACCACATGGTGGCTACAACCATCTATAATGAGATCTGATGCCCTCTTCTGGCCTGCAGGCTCACATGCAGGTAAAGCACCATAAACATAATTTAAAAAACAAAGAAAGGGAAAAAAAAGACTTTGGTACTTCTAAAAAGAGTTAAGCTTACCATGTGACCTACATATTTTATGAAGCATTTACACAAGAGAAATGAAACATTTGTCCACACAAATTGTTTATTTAAATATCCACAGAACCTCTACTTGTAAAAGAAAAAAAAAAAGAGGAAACAATCTAGGTAAATGGATGAATCAGCTGTGGCACATCCATACAAGGGACTATTTATTCAGCATCAAAACAGTGATGTATGTATGCAAGCTATCACATGGGTGAACTTCAAAATCATTACACTTAATAAGCAAACTTAGACTTCCTCTTTTCCTTCAAACATTAACAGCAAAAAATACATAATGCATGTTTTCCATGTATGTGGAATTCCAGAAAATGTAAACTACTCTATGGACAGAAAGCAGACCAGTGACTGACATGTCTGGGGTGAAGGAAGTGCTAGACCATAAAGAACAAAACACACTCAAAGGTGACGGTCTGTGGAGGTCAGAGTGTCACAACTCATGTATATGTACTGCCTTAAGTTTATTGCATGTAAACACATCTATTGAGTATATGCTTTTTTTCTTTAAAAAAAAAAAAAAAGGAAATTGCTGAATTCAGATCATGATTAAAGCATTCTAAAAGAGTCTTCAGTTTACCCTAGAATTCTCACATTGTTACTGTTCAAAAGCCCATTAAGGCCTCACTGTAAGACATAAGATCTAGGGCTGGAGAGATGGCTCAGTAGTTAAGAGCACGGTCTGTTCTTGCAGAGGTTTTGAGTTCAATCCCAGCAACCACATGGTGGTTCACAACCATCTATACTGGGGTCTAATGCCCTCTGCTGGCATGCAGATGTACATGCAGACAGAACATTCATATGCATAAGATAAAAAAAAAAAAAAGACATAAGAACTAAACATATGAAATGTAATTCACTGGGCTTGAAAAGTTAGTTTTATGTTCATCTTGAGCTAAGAAAAGCCAAACTGGGAAAATGTCTGGTGGAGAATACTCATGAGGGGAAGAACCAAAGGCAGCCATTCACAGCCTCAGGCTGTTGGTATCTTCTGTGCCCTCATGAAGCTATTCTAATGCCCATTCTCTTTGAGTGGAAATCAGCTCATAATTCAGGAGTGGTCTTTACAACTCCTAATTCAAGTCTTATTCACTGGGGGTGAAGGGGGGTGGATGTCCCCGCACTTAGGAGATGATAAACTCAGTCTAACCAAACTCTGTTGAACACACAGCCACACTAGGCACTCTGACCCCCACAGTGAGAACTATGAGAAATAAATGGTTCCTGCTCAGCAGCTCAGCTTGTGGTGCTCTGTTGGAGAAGCTGGCTGCTTAGGTGACCAATATGGAAGAAACTGCATCTGTCCCAGCGGTGGCCATAATGGTCTGTGTACTAGGTTGGATTTGGATACTTTTTATGAGGCATGTTTCATCTTTAAAACAAATCTATGATGGTTACACATCAACATTCCCAGTTTCAGAGTAGTATACTAAATACCATGAAAGTGAGTGACCTGTCCAGTCATGCATAAATACCAAAAAAGAATTCCAGCATAGCACAAGCATATATGGGTCCCAGGTCCCTATTTTTCTAAAGTACAAGACCCCTCTAGTATATCCATAGGAAATTGCCAGTATTTTACCAATTCTAACCTCCAAGAACAGAAAATTCAACTTAACACATCTAAGTGCCATCAGTCAAAGAGTCTGATTAATGTTCCATGGATGGCAGGCAGCAGGAAATGATCCTTTCAGAATATAGTGGCATATTGGTCATAAGTGCACTAAAGCTTATCCCAGAGCCCTGAAGCTTTTGGAATCCTTTACTATTTGGAATACTCTGGAACGCTTAACTAAAAAGCCCTCTTCATCTTTCTCATTCATGTTCCAATCTTCAGGGAGGGGGGAGGCACAGAAGAACAAAACAGGAACACATACTTACTCAGTGTCAGGGCTAGCCTGTGATTTTACAGCAACCTTCAGAGTTAACGGATCTCCAGGCTGGCCTCTCCCAGGCTTCACCCTTGTTCCTGTGAGCTGTGGCTGAACTAGTGGCTGCTCCTGTTGCTGCACAGCAGAGTTCTAAGCTTGAAGTGGCCAAATACTCCTCAAGACGAATGATTGGACAGAACAGCAGGGACATGGCTAGGATTCGTTTATAAGAATAATTACGTATTGGTTGACCCAACAAACAGGGTCCTCCACCCACCAGTCCTTTTCTGTTAGTGTCACTGTGTAGGGCTGCACAATACCCAACGCCCTTGATGCCAAGGACGACTCTGAGCATTCTATGATGAATGGGACCACTGGAGTTGTGCAACATGCTGGCCCCTCCTGCATGTATGCAGCAGTAGCTCAGGTTTCTAATAATACTGGGAAAATAACCAAAGATAATCCGAAGTTGGGCAGAAACCTGATCTACACTATGATCATTAAGGAGGAAGGTAATGAGGGGAACCTCATTACCATTACACTTCATTATTTTAGGAGAATGCTACTACCTTTTTCAGATATTTAACTTACAATGTTTGATACCCAAAACTCTGTCTGAATGGTTTAAAACTTGTGGCTCTCCTACCAATAAATCCAAATGTATGTAAGAACCTCTTTTATTTTTATTTCTTTGAACTTCCAAAGTTTTCTTATAACTAATATTCTTCCATCATTTCCTAACTCAACAATATGTAGTTTAAATATGTACATTCTCAAACATGTTCTTTATTTTTTTTAACTGTCAAAGTTCACACCAGAAAAAATTAACTCAAGCCAGAGACTATGTTCACAAACATTCTTAATGGACTCAGACTATTCTTTTCCCTCAAGCAAAGCTGAACAACTATGCAATGCCTTTGTGCTTAGTGCTCAAAATTGTGAATGGGAAAAATTTCCCAAAGTCATTAATATACAAAAGAACCAAACAAAATCATGAAAAACATGGAAATAAAAAACTTCTCTACACTGAAAGGAGTTGTTCTCTGTTGATAAAAGAGAGGTTCAAACATATTTTAAATATTTTTAAACAATGGCCTAGCTGATGTCCCTTAATCCATTCAGCTCAACTTTCTGCTCAGGCAGCTGCTGCAGTGGAGTGCCCATCCAGAAGGGCGTTCATTCCTGCCCTGCATTCCTGAGGGACAGGGACTCACCAAGGTTAACAGCCATCTTCAACCTCCCATGCAAGTACAACAACATCTTCATAAAAGTTTTACAAGGACATCCTGGCATGAACCAAACTACCACGAAGGGTAATGTTTCGGGGCCCTGAGCATTCCAGCAGCTCGCTTTTCTTGGCTGCCTTTCCCAGCTGTGTGGTTGAAACTGTCAGTCAGCTGGGAACCCACAGAAGGGTACCATGGTGAAAGTACTTAGAGAAAATATATCCAGACAGCCTTGTGCAGGCTCAAGGCTCTGTGGTCCTAAGGAAATGCAAGCAGGTGGAGGCCAGTCAGGTTCAACATCTCTAACCAGTGCAGGGCAAGAAGAACAGGCAGAGGATGGAAACAGACACATGCTCACTTGTCCCTGGGCCATCAACGTTCTCCAGCATCCTTCTAGAATACACCGCCCTCAATGTTGCACTTGTCCTTAATGTGACCACATACTGCTGAGAAGGAATCTTGTATGGGAAACAATGGTGAGGTGGTTTTATGAAATAAAGGGTCACAGTTATTGAAAGCATGGGACTATGATGGACAGCAGTCGCCTTCAGCCAATAGTCGTTTCTTGGAGCTGCTAGAGAAAAGTAATACAAACTGAGTAGCTTGTACCACTGGACTTTAACATCTAACAGTTTAGAAAGTTTTTTTAAAGTCTGATGTCAACGTGTCAGCAAGGGCTGCTTCCTTCTGAGCACTATGAGGAAGGCTTCCAGGTTTTCTCAGCCTCTGATGGGCTGCTGGCAACCACCAGTGATTCTTGGCTACATCACCAATCACTCTCCACCAGGGGTTCTCCCTGCCTATGTCTCTGTCCAAATGCTATCCCCCCCCAAAACAGGGTCTCCATGTACATATGCCATTTTTAAAAAGACACTAGCCATAATGAATTAGGACTCTCTCTAGTGACCTCACAGTACCTAGATTAGCCCTTTTATGTAGACCCTGACTCCAAATATAATCACATTCTGTGGCACTTTGTGTTAGGGTTTTTACTCACAATTATTTGTGTGTCGGGGGCAGAGTTTGGTGAACACTTTCATTCTTCAACATGTCTTTCAAAATAAGTTAGTGCAGAAGCCAAGTCTATAATATCATGATGAAGGAACAAGGCGAATGAATAATTTTTAAAGTGGGTGAAAATATGTGGGAGAGTGAAACACAGGCAAGGTGCCATCTCAGAGGGAAACAAAGAAAAATGAGGTGTAAAACAATACATTCGTAGACTGTTTTGGCAGTGGCCTGCTGCCAGTAGCTATACAGTAGACTCTCAAAGTCTGGCAAGATATAAAAGAGGTTGAGGCGCAAAATACACTAATGGCCCAGCTATGGCTTCGGATGGAGTCATAATTGGCTGGGAAACTGGGCTCACCTTACAATTCCATGAATTGCTAAGTTGGAGTCTCATGCCATTCAGTGAGGATTTACATAGCAAGGATCGGGTCACTGCCAGCCACTGGCCTGGGCTTGAACTATAAACCAGTCAAAGTTTCTCAGTGTAAGGGGTGTCCTAAGATAAAGACATGGAAGAAGACACTTACGGACCACCGCCACCCCAAATGCAAAGCACAAAGGGAAATGAAGAAGAAGCTGGGGAAATAGGATAATTGAAAGGTTATGCTACCAGTCTCTCAGAAGCAAGTGCTTTCAAGACAGTTTAGGCCCAATTTCACTAAATGCTGCTAGGCCATCAACTCTCAAAGTCCAATCCGTAAGCTGTGAGGTGAGGTTTCAGCCACTATACAACTGTAACTGAAGTTTCCTAAAGAATGGTGGTAAAGCAATAATGATAGACCGATAGAAGCTACCAATCTTATCAAATCTCAATTGTGTGCATCTGTTCTCATACTGCTTCCTCTGTGTAGCTCATGCATGTGTATGCATATACATGCACTTGGAGGTAGAGGTATGAGATTAATGTAGGGTGTCTGTCACTAGACCCAGAATTCACTGACTGGTTAGGCTGGCTGGCCAGAGAGTTCCAGGGATTCACCTGTCTCACCTCTGACCCCCAATGCTAGGGTTACAGATACTTATGACCGTACCTGACTTTTGTGTGGATCTGAGGATTCAAACTCAGGTAGGTCCTTATGCCTACATGCCATGCACTTTAAATGACTGAGCCATCTTCCCAATCCCTTGTTTTCCTGTTGTATGACAAAATGTGAAAAATAGATATACCACTTCTGATTTACAATCAAACTTGACAGTTATTTCAACTTGTGATTTTGAGTTGCAAGCTAAACTAGCCAGTTTTCTAGAAGACTCCATTTTACTTAAAAGAATACCTGACAAGTATGGTTAAGTCTCAGAGCCGGGCGTGGTGGCGCACGCCTTTAATCCCAGCACTCGGGAGGCAGAGGCAGGTGGATCGCTGTGAGTTCGAGGCCAGCCTGGACTACAAAGTGAGTCCAGGATAGTCAAGGCTACACAGAGAAACCCTGTCTCGAAAAAAAAAAAAAAGTCTCAGATATATCCAGATGATGATAGGGCAGATATATCTAGGTGGGTATAAGCAGACATTTTGCTCAATGAATAAAGAAAGCCCATAATTGAAAATTTTATTTCCAATGATAAATTTGGAATTTTCAAGTAAAAAGTAGTTTAGGAAACATATCTATTACCATGTACTTCACAGAATCCTAATACCCAAAGATCTTATTGTTGAGATAGGTAATAACACTAATGTGTAATATTTTGATGCATGAGGTATATGAGTAATTTAAAAATATTGTATAAATAAATGTGTCATTATTTGAAGAGCTTCTTAACTAAGTGATTCAATATTTACTAAGGTCAATTCATGATAATAAGAATGTATTAGTAAAAGAACAATTCAAGGTGCAGGAATAACCACAGATTTCATTATAAAGCAGTGTATGAAGAATTCACTGATGTGGTTTCAAATCCTTCATTGAAGCCAACATATTTTTGAGAAAATATCTCTTCCAACAAGTATAGTAGCAGATGCCTAGGACTAAAGTACCTGGGAGGCAGAAGGATCAGGAGTCCAAGAATAATCTGGCTATAGAGTAAAAACCTGTCTCAAAAGAAGGAGAGGGAAACCTGGGAAGGAGGCCAGCAAGATAGGTTAATAGGTAAAGGTGCTTGCTACAGCCTGAGTTCAATACCAGAGTCCATATTGCAGAGGAGAGCACACCCACATGCTGTGCTCTGTTTTACCTTCATGCACGCACGCACGCACGCACACGCGCGCGCGCACGCACACACACACACACACACACACACACACACACAATACATTTTAAAGTTCATTTGGTTAACAAGTAATAAATTTCTTTTCTTTTTTTGTTTTTTGTTGACAGGGTTTCTCTGTGTAGCCCCTACTGTCCTGGACTTACTTTGTAGACCAGGCTGGCCTCGAACTCCCAGAGATCTGCCTACCTCTGCCTCCCTAGTGCTGGGATTAAAGGTGTGCTACTGTCCAGCTCTTTTTATTTTTTTAATTTTTTATTTATTTCTTACTGTCTAGCTATTAAAATCTGTTTTAGAAGATAAATCAGAGGGCTCAGTAGTTAAGGCTTGAGAGTCTCCCAGGAGACCAAGTTTCAGTTTCTAGCAACAGCATGGTGGCTCATAACCATCCATAACCCCAGCTCTAGAGACTGTAACACATTCTTTGCAGGAGATACAACACCCATACACATAAAAAGTAAAATCATAATTTTATTTTTTTAAGATTTATTTATTTATTATTATGTATATAGTGCTCTATCTGCATGTACACTTGCAGGCCAGAAGAGGGCATCAGATCACATTATAGATGGTTGTTAAGCACCATGTGGTTGCTGGGAATTGAACTCAGGACCTCTGGAAGAGCAGTCAGTGCACTTAACCTCTGAGCCATCTCTCCATCCCAAATTCATGATTTTAAAAAGGAGATAAATTATAGTTAGTGAGGACATGCAGAGATTATAAACCCACATCTTGTTGACAAGAACATAAAATGGTATAGCCATATTAAAAAGGTATGTGAACTGCTCAAAATGTGAAATAAGATGGCTATATATGAAGCAGCAATTCCTCTCCTAACCTTGCAACTAAGAATAAGGAATGTCCATGGTATAATAATAATCATCAATAATTGGTTGATAACAAGAAACTAGTAAAAAATCTTTTACTGACACCTATGAATTCTCATGTGTTTGTTTACAGGAATCCAAGTACAAGTGCTCAAAATAAGAACTCACACATATGGGCAGAACTGACTGGATTCAGTGAGTTAGCATGGGGGGTGTCCAGGAGGAGCTGGAGGGGGTAGATATGATCTAAACATAGATATGAGGAATTCATATATGAAGAATTTTTTTTTTAACTCTCAAAAAGAATCAACCCTAACCTTGTTCATCTTTCAAAAATGGTGAAATCGAGGCTGGAGTGAATGCCTGGCTAGGGAAGTAAGAGGATTTTCTGCCTCAGCATGAGCACCGAGTTCAGATTTCTAGTACCCGCATAATAAGCTGGTATGACTACAAGCATGAGCAACCCCAGTACTAGGGAAGCCAGCTGGGGCTCATTGGCCAGCCAACCTAAAAAATGAGGAGCCCCAGGCTCAGTAAGGGACCCCTTTCAAGGAAGATATGGTAGAGCAATTGAGGAAGACAAGCAACATTGTCCTCTCACTTCCACATGCACACGCCCATGTATACTCCCATAAACAACGTAGATCACATGAATACAAAATGGCAGACCCAACATAACCCAGGACTCTAGATCCAACTCTCAATTTCTAAATATCTGCTGATATTCAAGCTTTTCAGGCTTTATAGAGTTTTCAAGTAGTTGGTGGCAATGGGGACCAAAAAAACCAAAGGCTGAGCTCAGGGTTTCACAGCCTGTCATCTCCCAATTCAACCAACCCCATAACCGAGTGTGTCTCAACGCACAGTGCAGACCTTAGTCTTCCGCAGCTACCACCACCAAGGAAATCCCTGACTTCCCTTCTCACCCCACTCATGCCTCTAAATCCAAATCCAGGGTCCAGAATTATTTCCACAGACAAGCTGACCAGCTCCAAGTCCACCAGCATTCCCACCCACCTTTAGAGAAGCCTGGACTTTGTCATAGCACCTGGCTCAAACACTAATTTCCCATAAACTAGTAAGTTATTTTGAAGTCAGGCATCGCTGCATGATCACAGGAAGGTGATGCAGAACATTGCTAAGGGATAGATTAAAATGCAACTTAAAGCCACAAAACATTTTTCACACAAAGAATGGCAGTGGCTTTAACTTGTAAAAAGCAAATTCAGGGCTGTAGCTGGTAGTTCAGTTAGCAGGCTGCTTGTCTACCATGCACTGGATCCAATTCTCTGCACTGCACACAATCAGGCACAGTGATGACGTGTCTATATATCTGCAATCCCAGCGCTTGGGAGGTAGAAGCAGGAAGGCAGAAACTTAAGGTCATATTGCACAAAGAATTCAAAGCCAGCCTGTTTTTTTGTTTTGTTTTTTAAAAATAAATCTAGGTAATTTAGCAATTCCCAACAAGAAAAAGAACAGAAGTATTTATTTGTATGATTCGCCTACTAAGGAAGCATTTAACTTCAAATTTAAAATTCTCAAAATGCTTGGAGGGAGATGGAAAATCAATTTTTAAAACCTCTCACCTTGTAAAAGTCACATCTAAAAAACAACAACAACAAAGATCATACCTATAAGATAAAATGAAAGCATTAACACTCCTTATTAGAAAGGAACAGCCTGTGTATAAAACCATGGTAATCTTCCCTCATGCACCACATGGGCTTTTTTCTCCTCCTCCTCCTTTTTAAGTTAAACAAAATTAGGACTTTTTCTTTTCCTAGGATAAATTCCCAGAAGAAAACATGTTGGTCCAGAAATGTGAGTATTTGAGTCTCTTAAGATATGTTCAAGCATCCTTTCTACCAGCAGTGCATAAATTATGAAAGCCTGTTTTCTTCTACCTTCTAATGAAACCGAGTAATTTTCTTGTAGTCTTTACTATTTGCATAGATGTTTTTTTAAGGCTTCTCCTGGGAGGAGGGGAGAACGACAAAAACAAAACATAATCCTGGGTTCTTTTGGAATCCTTGCTATTTCAAAGTCCTAATCCTCACCTTGTCCAGGCAAGAGCGGTGAGCTGAATCCAAATGCAAATCTTACACATATCCTCGGCACATCATAAGAACAGGCAGGAAAGGACTATGGGATTCCCAAGTTTTAAATAAACAGCAATGATGATGCTTGGGGGGAGGGGTTGGGGGTGCAGAGATGCTACAATGTATAAAGATGTAGGTAATTTAGCAATTCCCAGACCTCAGATTACAGCAGAGAGCAAGTTGACTGGCAGCTTGCAGACTTTAGAAAGAATAAAAGGAAACAAGTGGTATTCCCTTCCCTCTTATGTATGTTAATCACACTATTAGAAAGATGAGAAGTCAATTAAGTAGTTTTAATAACCACTACAGCATCTGTTTCCAAAGTAACTAGGACCAGCCTGCAAACGTAAAGCTTATGAATGCGTGGGAGGACAGGGGACATTCAGGGGAGGCTTTCTCTCCTTTCTCCCTCTCCCCAAAACTTTGAATTTTAGACAGAGAAAATGCATTCTGAGGGACACTGGGAACCCTAGAATAAATGCACTAACAGCAGGCTCCTGCCCCCAGCCTAGCAAACTCTCTTCTCTAATCCAACATGAGAGACAACAGGCAAACAGCAAGAGGTCATCGTCAAAGGACTGGTTGCTAAGGGAAGCAAGTATAGAGGCAGCAAGCATGTCCCCATCAAAGCCCAGCAGCTGCAGAAGAACCACAAAGGTGCAGCTCTCTTCAGAGTGGAGCAGGAAGGGGGAGGGACAGAGGAAGAGGAGGAGGAGGGAAACATCAGAACCTCAGCAGCTGCCCTGTGGAACATAAAACCTGGTAGTTTTGTGCTGTTCAACAAGGAGAAAATAGAAAAAGAAACTTAAAAAGCATTTCCCAAACATGCCTTTTCAAGTATACTCAAATCTTTCAGCAAACCTGAGATGGTCAAAGGAAGGTCACAGCTTTGGAAAAAGTAAACACTAATGATAAAAGGAAAGGACACGCTTTGAGGACAAACCAGAACAAAAATGACCATCTCTTAATGAAAATGCTCATAATTTTTAATTTAAAATACCCGGTCCCAATGGTGGGTCACAGAAATGTATTTATCTAAGGACATGAATCTGAGAGCAATCCAAATCTGAGTACAAGTTGCTTTCATTTGTCCACAGCCCCTAAGTGAGTACTTCAAATAGTCCCTTTCACATCTGAGATCTCCCAAACCAGATATAGCACTGGCCTTTAGGAACTTAATAGGACTGAATAGGACATGAGAATCAAATCCCATTCCCTCACGCTGAAGAAAAAAGAGCTTGAGATATAAGAGATTTACACAGATCACTAAGTTAAAGACAGGCTAAGTCTCCCCAACTCTGGAAACACAACCTCTTCCCAGGACCAGCTGCAACTGTGAGGCCTAGGGATCAGAAGGAAAGGGCTTAAGATTGGTCTTTAGCCAGGCAGTGGTGGCACACACCTTTAATCCCAGCACTCAGGTGGATCTCTGCAAAACCAGCCTGATCTGCAGAGTGAGTTCTAGGACAGCTGGAACTACACTGAGAAACTATTTTTAAAAAATAAAATAAAATTTTAAGAAAGTTAGTCTTCATTGATCACCTTGTGATAGCTACTAAATGGCTTCTTTGAAAGTGCGGGGTCTCCTTTCTCTTACCACCACCACCAAAAACAACAACAACAACAACAAAAATCAAAAGAGGGCTGGAGATATGGTTCAGAGGTTAAGGACACGGTCTGTTCTTCTAGAGGTCCTGAGTTCAATTTCCAGCAACCACATGGTGGCTCACAACCATCTAAAATGTAATCTGATGCCTTCAGGCCTTCAGTTGTACATGCAGGCAGAGCATTTTATACATAATAATAAATAAATCTTTAAAAAACAAAACAAAAAAACACCTGTCCCAACTGTAGGTTTTTAGGAAAGCATCATGATAGGAGCGAGCCAGGTTACAGACAATTGGGTGCAGTGCATGCTGTTGCCCCAGCTCCCTGTCTCTGTCATATCCAGAGAGCTGCTGCTGAGCTCAGCTGAGGGTGCTCAGCCCTTCAGAGGGTCAGGTCTCGTCAAAAGCAGTGCCTAAGAGTAACAGACTAGAGGAACATACCAGAGCACAATGCTCCATGTGGGCCAAAGCTAAATGGCCTGGGCCATTTATTTCAGTTTAAAAACTTACAAGTTAAAAACTTGTGCCCATCTTTTTGTATCAACGAACCTCTCATCATTATATTCCGCAGATTTAATGACTTGTTCAGTTGGTGAAGAGTTTTTCTCAGTGACTATCCTCAGTCAAACACAAAAGACTAAACATGCAATTTAAAAAAGAATCTTTCCAGGCATGGTGGCACATGCCTTTAATACCATCAACTATGAGGCAGAAGCAGGCAGACCTCTAGGAATTCTAAGCCAGCCACAGCTACAAAGTGAAACTCTGTCTCAAAATAATTAATAATAATAATAATAATAATAATAATAATAATAATAATAATAATAATAATA
>OU015747.1:47114608-47142501 GCA_907169655.1 Acomys percivali | reverse complement strand
AAAGAAAGAAAGAAAGAAAGAAAGAAAGAAAGAAAGAAAGAAAGAAAGAAAACAAAACCAACCCTAGTGTGGCGTTCTCTTACTGCCTTCCCAGAGAATCCTGCCCCTCAAATCTAGGAGAGTGGGTTTTCACAAGCTCTACAGATTCATCTGACTTCCAAAAGGAAGAGGAGGACAACACAACACGGTCACACTTCTTCAACAGGTGAGATTGACAAGGGACCTGCTTTGAACACCAAGCCTCCCAGGACAAACTTAAAAACTTTCCAAAGCTATTTGGAAATGGTCTCTTAATTCTTCTACCTCATCTTCAGCAAAAATTTCTTTATAGCAGTCTCCCAGCGTAACTGACCCAGCATCCCTGTGGGAAAACACTCTGCTCCAAACATGAGCAGGAACGTAAAAGAGCAAGAAGTATTTATCTAACCTGTGGCCGGCTAGTAAGAGATTGCCCTGGTTACCAGAGGACCAAGCCTGCTGAGGTTTTGTTCTGCTTCTCTAAGTAGTGGGAGAAATACCAACATAAATCTTCCTTCACAGAGAAAGAGTTAAGGATTAAGTCAGATCATAATAAAGACTGCTCATGTATCAAGTATAATTCATTAAAAAAATCTTGTTCAAGGGCAGGGATTGGTTGCGCACAGTTGTAATTCCAGCACTCGGGAAGCAGAGGCTGGTGGATCACTGTGAATTCGAGGCCAGCCTGGTCTACAAAGTGAGTCCAGGACAGCCAAGGCTACACAGGGAAACCCTACACAGGGGACACAGGATCGAAAGGGACAGATTCTGAGCTCCAAGAAACCGTAGCTGCACAGAGGAGAATCAATGTAAACACAACACAATAAATATGGGTTTGGAGGGTATGCATCCATTGAGACGATGCTTTAAGGACCAAAGATGGAAACAGAAGGCCTCAGGTTGGCTTCTGAATTTGGTTTCAAGGATTAAAAGGTAAATTCTTCACTTAGTAATCAATGTAGCAGAGATTACACTTATATTACATATATACTATTGATTTTAAATATGGGGCAGAATACTAGTGAGTTCTAAACTCATATTTATCTAGCATTTTCAGAGATTTATTTTGTTCTTAATTATATGTATTTGTATGTGCCTGTGTGGGGATATGCCCATGTGAGTGCAGGTACCTATGAGTACAGGTATACAAGAGGCATTGGATCCTGCTGAAGCTGGAGCTATAGGTGACTGAAAGCCACCTAAGTGTCAAGAGCAATACATATTCTTAACTGCTGAGCCATCTCTCCAGACCAAATTTATTTAACCATTGCAACTACTATATACTGAAACATGGTGGCAAACACCTGTAATCCCAGCACTAGGAAGGTCGAGGCAAGAGTTTGAGGCTGGCCTGAGCTGCAATACACACACACAACCCACAATACCCACAGGATATACCTTTTCAAATACTCATAACAAAATGTTGTAAAGATCACTGTATGAAATTCTCAAAGAACTGAAATAGCTTAAAATTTTCTCATAAAGGTTAACTACCTTGTCTGGAGAATTCAGTTAAAAGATAGGTTAAATTCATGGTTGGAGAAATGGCTCAGTCAAGTGCTTGTCTGCCATGATCTCCAGAAACCACATAAAAAGCCCCAAGTGATGGCACACACTTTTAATTTCAGCACTAGAGAGGCAGAGATGGTTGGATCACAGGGGCGCTCTGACAGCTAGCTTAGCCTACCTGGCACGTTCCAGGCCAACAAGAGACCCTGTATCAAATTTAAAGAAAACAATGAACCCAGTGTGGTGGCACAAGCCTTTCAGAACTTACGAGGCAGAGGTGGGTAAGGAGTTCAAGGCCAGCCAGGTCTACATAGAGTTCCAGGTAACAAAGACAGCTAAGGAGGGAGCTGGAAAGAAAGGGGGGAGGGGGACGGTAGGAAGCAGCCCAAAAGGTGGTTATATGCCCAGAGGATGATGAGTCACAAGTATCAGTACCTTGCTACAACACAGGATTCTAAAAGTATATTCCAACATTGGTTTGAAACACTCCAAGGGATGTGTCTGACAACTCTGCTGTAGGACAAACATATCTGGCATCATCATTAATCTGTCCAACACCAGCTCCTTCACATTTTAATACATTGTTTTGTTTCCTTTGCCACAAGGATGAATGATATCTCAGGTTGTCCTCTGGCTTCCACAAGCACCCAGATACATATAAACAAGCACACATTAACACATAGAATTTCAATGTGGGTCTCATTGCCAAGTGGCTGGGTGTCGGCTTTACAACAGCATGAAAGCCATATGCATTCAGTATAAATCCTCAAATTTAGAATCTGGATGTTTCCTAGGCTACTCAGTACAATACTCCCCCTCTACCGTGTGCTGTGTTGTTAAGTGGGATGCCCTGTGTGTGTTCTATGCAGTTTCATCTTATATTTCCAATTTACCATGGTTTATCTGTGAGCATGTGGACCTCATCTGCACATGCGCATACCTTATCCTTCAAAGGATGCTGAAGGCATAAAACATCTTTTTTTTGTTGTTGTTTTTTGTTTTTTTGAGACAAGGTTTCTCTGTGTAGCCTTGGCTGTCCTGGACTCACTTTGTAGACCAGGCTGGCCTTGAACTCACAGCGATTCGCCTGCCTCTGCCTCCCGAGTGCTGGGATTAAAGGCGTGCGCCACCACGCCCGGCTCATAACTCAGTCTCTTACATAATACTTTTCCCTCCTTCCAGTGCTGAGAACAGACCCTGGGCTTACACATTCTAGCCAAGTACTCTACGACTCAGTTGTATCTCCAGCCCCATAAAATAACTTACATACATTATTATTTTTCTATGTGCTTCATGGCTGAAGTGACTGGAGTTCAAGGATACCTTCCCCTTCCTATAACAGAATAAGGTATGACATAGGAGGCCAGTCGGTGGTGGTGGTGGTGCACCCTTTAATCCCAGCACTCGGGAGGCAGAATCAGGCAGATATCTAAGTTCGAGGCCAGCCTGGTCTACAAAGTGAGTTCCAAGACAGCCAAGGCTACACAGAGAAACCCTGTCTTGAAAAACAAAACAGAAAAGAGAGAGAAGAAAAAAGAAAGAAAGAAAGAAAGAAAGAAAGAAAGAAAGAAAGAAAGAAAGACAGACAGACAGATAGACAGACAGACAGACAGATCAGGCTATGGTTTGCTGGGCAGTGGTGACACACTCCTTTAATCCCAGCACTTGGAGGCAGAGGCAGGCGGATCACTATGAGTTTGAGGCCAGCCTGGTCTACAGATTGAGTTCCAGGACAGCCAAGGCTACACAGAGAAACACTGTCTCAAAAAAAACAAAGAAAAAGAAAAAAAGAAAAGAAAAACTCAAAAAAGTGCACTGCTCAATAAACAGTGGAGCAAACCCATAGACACTGATGCAAAAGAAAAGTTATATTTTTTTAAAAAGTACATCTGTCTCTAGATTCTTTATAATACTAATGCAAATACTCTGTAATAGTTGCTACTGTACAGCTTAAGAACTAGTAAGAATCTGACCTGCACCAGGCGTGGTGGCCCACACCTTTACTCCTAGCACTCATGAGACAGAGGCAGGCGGATCTCTGTGAGTTCGAGGCCAAACTAGTCTATATAGAGAGTTCCAGGGCAGCCAAGGCTCCACAGAGAAACCCTGTCTCATGAAGGGAAAAAAAGGGACATCCCAAAATAAGATGGATCTGTATATTAACAACAGAAATAGGGCACAGGTTACCTGTTCTGTCTCAGCTTCTTTTTTTTTTTTTTGGTTTTTGGTTTTTTGAGACAGGGTCTCTCTGTGTAGCCTTGAATGTCTCAGCTTCTTATACCTCTAAAATCAATACAAAATAAAGTAATTGTTAGGTAAAAAAGCAATGCTGTGTGTAGTGCAGACCACTGCTTTTAAAGTATGTCTGTATTAGAATGTATACCTTAAGATGTTAACAACTGCTTCCTCTGAATATTAAAATTAAAGATGATGGTCATTTCCTTGTATCTTCCACATCTCAGGTTTCACAGGGAGAATGCCAAGTCAGCAGCAGCAGCAGCAGCAGCAGCAGCATCTGGTAACTTGTTAGAAATGCAAATTCTCAGGCCCCACCCCAGAACTACTGAATCAGTCTCTCAAGAGGTGGGGTCAGGTGATTCCGATGTACATGAAAGGTAGAGAATGCTGTCCTAGATCATAGAAACTGGTTTTGTAACAAGTGCCACTTTCACAGTCAAAACAATAGAACAATGCAGCTAGAAAAAGGGGTCAGTGTGCTGATGGATGAAAAGCATTTAAGAGTCACCACATGTCCAAACATGGCGCACACCATAGGACTCAGGCACAGCAATCCTCAAGCTCACAGTGACTTACCCCGCTCTGTCTCCCATCCCCAAGACAGCTTAATGGAAACCTCTGGAATGCCTACATGGACATGGCTCAAGAAAGTCTGGCATGTGGTTTTTTTGGTTTGGTTTTGTTTTCCTTTTTTGAAAAAAAATTTAGTTGTGCAAAAGAAGTCCATTCATATTTTGATCTTCATCTTCAAATGAATGCCTTCTAGTCTCAGTTTTGAAGTAACAGTACTCCTAAACTTGTAGGTGTACAGCTGGGATGAGCAAGGTGTCATGTCAGGCAGTGTGCCCTGCTTTGGAGATACCCTCTTGTGACCTTCTTCAATCCTGCTCTGGGGCTGGAATATTTACAGCCCCCCAGGAGCAATCTCAGACTACTGACTACTGACTACTGACTACTGCCTAGGCTAGAAAGCCAATGGTTGTTGGTTTTTCCCCTCGGCTCAACTTTGAGAGGATTTTCTATACTTTTCCAAGTACCAAAAGAATGCTTTGTCCATTAATGAAACTATGTACATGCTATGGAAAAGAAAGAAATCCAATTTCTAGAAATCTCTACCGTATAGAACCCATCAGTTTATTCCCACATATGACTAGCTGGGGTGGGAAAGGAGAAGGAGTGAGCTAGTCAGAGTGACCCCCTGTGGCAATATAGCTGCTCTAGGTACTTTCCTAGGCCGAAGCAACAGGAGCCAATTCCAGATGCAGAGGGAGTTAGGTGTTCTACCATGCAGGGCTGTTGGTGTACTCCTAAGCAAGGGTGGGCACGTTGAAATGGGAAGAAACTATACTGGTGTAGCATGTTGGGTGCGTAAAGTAGTCACAACCAACATAGATGAGATCACACAAGCGAGAAAGACTAGAGATTGGGCAGTTTCCCAGTCTGGGTGGTGACTGAATGAGATCAGGCCTTTCAGCCACAGAGTAAGAATAATATACACAGACTACTCTCTGAAATCAGGACCTATGGATAAAAGACCTTCTTGTGAGTCTGGGAGCACTAATGAACAGAAGCACCTAATACTTCAAGGTGAATGAAAGGGAAGATACTTGGGAATAACTGACTGACACAGGAAGTCTGTGTCCACGAGAACAAAGACTAGCTTCCTAAATTATATCAACTGTGTATCCAAATAGTACTCTGAGCTCCCCTTCCAGTGAAAATGACACCAGAAAAGATGGCTGGTGGGACTCCAGCTTAGGTTCCCCACTAATGGTGAATGACAACAAATATAGACAGTGCTCCTTGAGGAAAACAGCCACTCCCTTCTTCTTCCCTTGGGTTGGTTGGCAGCTGGGCATTCATGTTAGGAGCTTCTGTGCAGATGCAAAGAGACACCACATTGCTGGTGACAAAGACTGTATTAAATTTAGAAATAGGCCAGGCGTAGTGGAGCATGCCTTTAATCCCAGCACTCGGGAGGCAGAGGCAGGTAGATCTCTGAGTTTGAAGCCAGCCAGGTCTACAGAGGAAGTTCCAGGACAGCCAGGAATAGAGAAACCTCAAAAAAAACAAAAACAAAACAAAAATCCTGAAGGACATGGAAAGAGGTGGCACGCAGACCTCAGATAGCTGGTCAGATCTGTGTTGGTGGTAGCAGTTTGGATACTTCATCCGCACAGCACTCAACAGCAGATAGCTAGTTCCCAGATGTACAAAGATAAAATGCAGCTGGGACCCAGGAGGTGAAGGCCAGTCAGGATACTTCAGTTAAAGAACCTAGAATAAGAAATGAAAAGGTAAAACTGACGGAGAGCAGGACTTCAAACCTGTGAACAGGGCTTTATGACCCTACAGAGCTGGAGGGAACCACACGATTAGAATATTCACAGTGGTACCTCCAGACACAGGCAGGTTTGAGGGGATTTATCAATATAAAAATTCTCTACCAGAAGAGTCCTATTAGAAAAATGATGGGAAAAATCAGGGACAATATCTGAAGCTTCTGGAAGAAAAGAAACTGGGGACATGAAATAAACGCTGCTCAAGCTGCTCATGGTGGCACACCCTTAATCCAAGCACTCAGGAGGCAGAGGCAGGTAGATCTCTCTGAGGTGGCAGCCACAAGGGTCTACTTGGAGAGTCCCAGGCCGGCCAGGGCTACAGAGTGAAACCCTGTCTCAAAAAAACCACGGTAATGCCCCTCCCCAACAAGTGCTTGAGCATGTCCTGCCTGGTAGTCTGAACTGTAAGCTAAGCTAAGGCTTTGTTATAGTGCATTATAAAGCACCCTGTATCCAGGGAGGTCCAGGCCAATCCTGTTCGTGCAAAACCATGAGTGTAGCTAAATGCATTCAAAAGCAAAATCAGAGAGCCAGGTGGCTTTAGTATATCTACTGTCAGAAAAGTTGGATGGAAAGGCTTCTACACATTTTCACTATTTAGAATTTAATGAGCATGTCTTCTGGAATTACAAGAGTAATTCTTTAAAGTGATTTTTTTTTTTTTAATTAAGAACAAGCGTACAGGAGGGCTAAACAAAAACTATCCATGAATGGCTTTTCATGCCAAATCTCAATGCACCTCATCAGCTCTTTTTCCAAGGGGTTTTTGAGAGTAAATAAGAGGCAAAGAGAAATGGCCACTCCAAGGCACTCTATATAGAAACAAGCTAAAGTTTTATGGGGCCTATTAGGCTGACAAGCTATTGGGCACCATGGCTCCAAAGCAGCTAGGTAGCAAAGCAGAGGCACCTCTGTTCTTCTTGGTTAACGCTACAGCCCTTGCCTAGCATATATGTACTAAGTTCAATTCCCAGTGCCCTGTTTTTAAAAAGGTTTCTGGGTCATATAGTCTTTTGCTAGCAACCAAGTGACCACAAGTGCAATAAAGCAGTTAATTCCTTCCCCAAACTCTGAAATATGCATGGCCTAGGCAGCATCAATACCCTAATTCCTTAAGCAGAGAGCGCTTGACTGTGTTGAACTTGAATTGCACCCCAGTATCACTGTCACTCTCTCCATCAATCAATTTGAGTTAGCGCCCCAAACCGGGCGGGGGGGGGGGAGCAAGGGGGATGGTACTGTTCTTTATTTCACAATAAAATAATCACTTCCTCTTTTTACCCCAGATCTAGGTAAACAGGGGGCAGGGAGGCCTTTGACAGGAGGTTCAAAATGTTAAAAGAGCAAACTATACAACCACAAAGCCAATGCTCCTTTGGACATAATCCTTTGTTGTGGCCTAATGTCTAGTCTCATCCTGTCCTAGCATCTCCTCAAGGGAAGAACAAAGCTGACGGCTAGAAAGCGCTCCAAGTCGTTGATGATAACAGACATGGCAGAGGAAACCCTTGGGTTAATGTCTAAACATTGCAGAGGTAAAGTTAACTCCTTAACAGTAGTTACAGAGAGCACCAGCTAACTATCTTTGGTTCACCCAGCTGTGAATTCATTCAAGTTCAGGGTGTGCTTTAGAAACAATCTGAATTACACCCACAACTCAAACTTAATTGATTTATGTTTAAACAACCTTTTTTTTTTTTCAGAATGCTTTTTAAATTTTTATTTTAATGTATATGAGTTATCTGTCTTAACACACACCCAGAAGCGGGGGATCAGATCCTATTACAGATGGTTAGGAGCCAGCATGTAGATGCTGGGAATTGAACTCAGGACTTCCGGAAGAAGAACAGCCAGCACTCTTAACCTCTGAGCCATCTCTCCATCCCCTAAACAATTTTTACATAACTCCTAGCTTTTCTAGATTTCAATAATGTCTAGAAAAAGTAAGGAAAAGAAAGGGAAGATTATGGTAAAGTTCAGGTATACTCGAGAAGAATGCCTTTGATTTTAATTTAGATATTTTAACAAAATATTATTAAAATATAGCCCTTCCAGAGAGAAGTCTGCAACCTAGACTGTTAGATGGTGTGCTCTGGTATATTTAGCCACTAACAGGCATGCCTCCAAGCTTCATCCTAATGCTCCAACAACCCTTTCCTTTCACACAGTGCTACAGAAACGCCTGATGAACAGACACATATCTTGTCGAGCTATCCTATAGCGGCTCTTTAGGCCAGCCAGCCCTGGTTAGAGCACAGGGTCCCAGTAAGAAACATTTCTCTGTCAAGTCCGCCTCTCATCAGAGCAGAGAAGAAACTTATCTGGGGCAAGATGAGAGGAGCTGGGCATGGTGAGAGTCGCCTGAGAAGAGTGAGTCTCAATGAAGGAACTTCCTCCACCAGACTGGGCTGTGGGCGTATCTGTGGGACATTTTCTTTTTTCTTTTCTTTTTTTTTTTTTTTTTGGGGACATTTTCTTGATTCAAGACTGATACAGGGCTGTGAGTTCGAGACCAGCCTGGTCTACAAAGTGTCCAGGACCAGCCAAGGCTATACAGAGAAACCCTGTCTCGAAAAACAAAACAAAAACAAACAAACAAACAAGACTGATACAGGGGAGACCCAGACCATTGTGGGTGGTGCCACCTCTGGGTCCTAAGTTGTATAAGAAAGCAAAATGCATAAGCCAGAGAAAGTGAGCCAGTCATCACCATTCCACCACGGTTTCTGCTTCAGTTCAGCTCCTGCCCTGCTGTCCCTCAATGACAGACTCCAACCTGTAAGCTGAATAACCCTTATCCTATATTCCCCAAGCTGATTTTGGTCAGTGTGTTATTGTCAAAACAGAAAGCAAAGCAGAGAAAAAATGGTACCAGAAAGTGAGATGTCACTATGATGGACATGACTGTGTGGTTTTTATACCTTTTGAACTTTTGGGGGTGGGGGGGCAGGGAGTGCAGTTGCCTTTGAGTGCTCTGAATTTAATGAACTGTTGTAAGAATTTGGAAGATAATACTAAGAAAAAAACAGATGGAAGTCTAGCATATGAAGTTTCAGAGGGAAGCAAAAACTCTATTGAGCTATTTATGTGATATTTGGGATTAAGAATCTAAGAAAGTGAAACCCATGCTTCACTGGAACTGTTGGTTAGCTGGGGCTAAAGAACCAGCTGTAATTAAAAGACCAGTATTACTGAAGTGAAATCTTCCTGGAAGTATTTCCTCAGGGCCAACACTCAGAAGCTGTGGCCCAGAGAAGGCCACAGCTGCATTTAAGCTGATCTTGGAATATAGATTGTGTAAAAGTCTCCCATACATATGGCACTGATTTTGAGGACCTGAAGGAGCCATGGAAAGCAGCTGAGGCTTAGCACCCACCGTGAAGGGTCAGAGGGGGCCAGTGATGAAGGAGTAGCTTCAGTTGCAGGAGAGAACCCAGAATTGAAGGAGTCGTGGAGAGAAGCTGAGGCCAGGAGAGGCCGTTGGTAAAGGTGAAGCCTCAGTTGCAGTGGAGACCCCACATACTGCAGTTGTCAGGACTGTGGAATGACCAAGGACAGCAGCAGGAGTGGAGCTGGCCTGAACCTCTAAGAAAAGCTGAACGTTACTGAAGACAGAACTAGAAATGTGCATGTGCCCAAGCTCTTTGGAGCCCAGAAGCTTGTAGTGAGTCCCAGATGTCAGACACTGAGCTGCAAGATTTGGTTTTGATTAACTATGGTTGTTTTTATGACCTGGTTCTTCCCTTTTAGAGTAAGAAAGCTTTTAAGTAGTTTTGTCTGTGGTGTGCACCCCCTCCCCCTTATACAAAACTCAGTTAAGAGACTTGGATACTTCAAGGAGACTTTGAACTTTTAAAAGCGCTTGAATTCTTTTAAAGACTGGGACTTTATGAGTTGTTTTGTTATGTTTTTCTTTTAAAGGGTTTTCAAGACAGAAGGTTTCTCTGTATAGGAGCCCTGACAGTCCTAGACTTGTTTTGTAGACCAGGCTGGCCTTGAACTCAGGACTTTATGTTTTATATTGTGATATGAACATGAACTCTTTGGGATAAGCAAAACAAGTTTGGTTTAATAGTGATGTATTTGTGTATGAAGTTGACATGGGAAGAATTGTTCTGATTAATTTCTGTCAACTTGACACACACTAGTGTCTCCTGAGATAACCTCAATTAAGGAACTGCCTCCATCACAATGATCTGTGGGCATGACTGTGGGACATTTTCTTTCATTCTCCCTTCCCTCACTATTGCTGCTGCTGTTGTTCTGAGACAGGGTTTCTATTTTGTAGCCCTGACTATCCTGGAGGCTGGCCTTGAAACTCAGAACCCATCTGCCTCCGCCTCCCTATTGCTAGGATTAATGATGTATGGGACGAAAGGTGGCAAGAAGCTTGAGGTTTAGCAGCCACCACGAAAGGCCAGAGGGGCCATGAATAAAGGTGAAGCCTCAGCTGCAGTGGAGAGCTCAGAACTGAAGGGACATTTTCTTGACTAATAACTGATGTGGGAGTACCTAGCCCACTTGGGCAGTGCCACCTCTGGGCAGGTGGTCCTAAATTACCTAAGAGCAAACTGAGCAATCTATGAAAAGCAAGCCAGTAAGCAACACTCCGCTGTATCTTATTCAATTCCTGCCTCCAAGATCCTGTTCTGAGTTCCTGTTCTGACTTTCCTCAAAGAACTATAACCTGTAAAGTGAAATAACACTCCACTAACAAGTAACCAAAAACAGTGACACGTATCTATAATCCCAGCACCAGGAAGGTAAAGGCAGGAAGATCTGGAATTCAAGACCAACCTCGGGAACATGGCAAGTTCATGAGACCCCATTTCAAACCAAGAAACCAACCAAAATAAGAGTAATGGCCTAGTGACAGATTAGAAGGATATTCATGAAGGAGCCTAGTGTTATCAGATACTTACTAGACTCTAACACAATTTGAAATTCTGTACTTGCCAATGGGAATTCAGTCATCAGTAAAAATGGACTCCCTACACTCACTCCAAAGGTACTGGGAAACAAGAGTCAGGTCCTTCCATCTGCATCACTGAGCAAAGACAAAAGGTAACCAGTTATATCCTTACTCAGCAATGTCCACCTTTATTGTTTTTGAAAAACTGAACTTGGAAAACCCTTTTTGAGATGTAGTTGTCATTTTACATGTGAGGAAGCCAACACCAGGAAAAGGGCTGTCTCCCACTAAGAGAAGTATAACATCTTCCACAGTCCAACGCCATAAAGCCACCCTGACTCTATGCTTTCATCCCCAGCACCAACAAGCACTCACTGCTGAGTCGGTGATGGCTGAATGGACTCTTCCATGCTTGAGCAAATCAACAGTGTCATCTAAGCTTTAGCTACAGGTACCATAAGCCACACCTTAATTTTTCTACATGCTTGGCCAGTAATCTGCACTGCCCTTACTGCAGCCATATCAGTTATATACAGTGTATGACACTGAGCTCAGCGTGTACCCATCACACCCTTTTTGACTTCTCTGACGACAGGCCCCTTACTTGTATATTGCCACTTAACTAAAACTTAATTATTCTTTAATCTCAAGTCTAGCACAGTAGCACTGGATAGCAATCTCTGATTCCAAAATGGCAATGTGCCAAGGTCCATGTTTCCTCAGTACAATATTGGCTTCATGATCTTTCCCACTGCAGAATCCTGAGTACTGCTGGACAGGATAACAGCTAGATGAACACATACTATCCCAAGAGTGTAGTGCTATTTCTGAATTCTCAATTCCAACATCAGAACAGCCATGCTAGTTTCACAGTAGAATCTGTGTTGCACCTATACCAGCTTTGGGCCACTAATCCCAGGACCACCACCACTACCACCTCCACCTAGCTAACTCATATGTAAGTCTTCATTGGGTTTCTCAAGAACTTATAAGCAATAAATCCACGTATTTGACCAAAACTAAGAGATTCTAGCTTTTGGGGGGAGCCAAGAGAGAAAACTTAGAGTAAGATTTGTTCTACTGAAAGTAAGCTCTGATTCTCCAATCATGAAACATTACAGCAAAAGGTCCTTCAAGGTATAAACAGATGTGAAATTTTTATCTAACTGTTCAATGGTTCTTGGTTCTGATTCTGGCTAACTTGCTGGAGAAATAAAATAAATAAATAAAAAGTGCTTCTTTCTAGAAAACTATAATGGCTCACCAAAGTTATTCCTTCTTTTTCTCTCGGGTGACTAATCTCCACACTATCACTCATTTAGTGTGCACACCAAAGTATGGGTAAAGAAACCATGGTATGAACTCTGACTAATATTCCAGCCAAACTCTTAGTGCCTTCATCTCCTGTCCCTCTCATCCTTACCTGGTCTCAGGGCTCAGCACCAAGAAACCAAAAAACTCTATTCAAGCAAGACTTAAGACAAAGCTGTTGTGATTCCTCAACAGCAGTCATCAAGGTGCACTGTGCAAAGCCTCCTTGGTTTCTACTGCTGGCCTCAAGTTCTCACTAGAAGGCTCATATGCTCTGTGGGTGAAGAGAAAGAAGGACACATCCATTTTCTTAGGCTAAGCAATAGCTGCCCATTAATAACAAAGTTGTCAGCACATTCCATGCTAAGAGGCCAGTATGTGGCCCGCAGGACAACCTGCTTAACAGCAAAAGCCAGCAACCCCCATTGACAGAAGCAAGTCAAGACACCAAGGGGCTTGCCCCCAACCCATGCAGAAAGCATGAAAACTAGAGGTTGAAGCCAGTCTTCTGATTCCTAAGGAAGCACATTTTTTAAAATTCATTCGTTCATTTTACATCTCAATAGTTATCCCATCCCTGTATTCTCCCATTCCTCCCCCCTTCTGCTTTCCCCCTACTCCCTCCCCTATGATTATGACTGAGGGAGACCTCTTCCTCCTGTACAACCTCATAGGGTATCAAGTCTCTTCTTGGTGGCCTGCTATCCTTCCTCTGAGTGCCAGCATGCTTCCCCATCCAGGGGACCTGGTCAAATACGGGGCATCAGAGTTCGTGTGAAAGTCAGTCCCCACTCTCCACTCAACTGTGGAGAATGTCCTGTCCATTGGCTAGATCTGGGTCGGGGTTCAATGTTTACTGCACATATATTTCATGGCTGGTGCCATAGTTTGAGGAGGGCCCCTGGGCCCAGATCCCCCTGTCATAAGGTTCTTCTTCTAGGTTTCTAGGACCCTCTAGATCCTTCTATTTCCCCATTCTCCCATGCTTCTTTTGCCTAAAGTCCCAATAGGATGCCCTCCCCTCTGTCCCACTTTGATGATAAGTGAAGACTTTCATGGGACATGCCCCTTGGGCTAGTGTCCAGCTATACCCCTTGGACTAGTGTCTCAATATAAGTGAGTATATACCATTTGACTCTTTTTGCTTCTGGGTGAACTCACTCATTATGATAATTTCTAGTTCAATCCATTTGTCCACAAATTTCAGAAATTCCTTGTTTCTAATAGCTGAGTAGTATTCCATAGTGGTATAGTGTAAATGTACCACAGTTTCTTTATCCATTCGTCTACTGAAGGACACTTAGGCTGTTTCCAGGTTCTGGCTATTAGGAATAAGGATGCTATGAACACGGTAGAACACATGTCCCTGTTGTGTGCTGGAGCTTCTTCTGGGTATAAGGAAGCACACTCTTACAAAGAGCGCTCTGACTTTCTTCTAAGGGCCACTTGCCCATACTAAAAGGCCAACTGCCCACTGCTTGCTGCCTCCAGGCCCTGCACACTCCTAGCCAGGAAACTACATTCCAGTTGCCCCACTAGCTGAGCTGCCTTTCTGTATTTGCTTAGGAAAACTCACCTCCTATAATTAGACACCCAAATTAAATACTACAAAGCAAAGCCTTAAGTTTTATCCTATGAAATCTAAGTCAAATACTTTAGAAAGATTAAGTAATGACATTTAATTTTTTATTTAATTTATTTTCTGTGCACTGGTATTTTGCCTGCCTTGAATTCCTGATCCATCTACCTCCAAAGTGCTGCGATTACAGGTGTGCATCAAGTTTGGTTCCAGACCCTTACTTTTTTTTTTTTGTTTGTTTGTTTGGTTTTTCGAGATAGGGTTTCTCTGTGCAACAGCCCTGGCTGTCTTGAAACTCACTTTGTAGACCAGACTGGCCTTGAACTCACAGCAATCTGCCTGTCTCTGCCTCCCAAGTGCTGGGATTAAAGACATGTGCCACCACACCCAGCTTCAGACCCTTAAACTATCATTTAAAACTATTCTGTGCTTCAACTGAACTGGCCTTTTTCAAATACTCAACCACCTAGGGATCTTAACAGTCTCAGACAACCAAACTGTTCCTAAAATATGAAAAACATCATGAAGAGGTGGCTTCTGAAGCACAGACTGCAGGAGCTGATTTCCTTTTTCTCCCTCAACATTCAAATATTAAGTAAAGATCACTGAATTCTGGTCAGCATTCCCTTTTTTTTTTTTTTTTTTAACATTCCACAACACATCTGATTATCTCATAAATGGTTATAAAAATAATTTTTTTAAGTCTGTCAAAAATCTGCATTTAGCCAAGCAGTGGTGGTGCACACCTTTAATCCCAGCACTCGGGAGGCAGAGGCAGGTGGATCTCTGTGAGTTGAGGCCAGCCTGGTCTACAATGTGAGTCCAGGACAGCCAAGGCTACACAGAGAAGCCCTGTCTCAAAAAACCAAACCAACCAAACGAACAAACAAAAACAATAAACTGCACTTATAGAGATGGTGGGCATGGTGCTGCACACCTTTAATCCCAACTTGGGAAGCACAAGTAGGCAAATCTATGTGCATTTGAGGCCAACCTGGTCTACATAAGAAGTTTCAAGACAGCCAGGGCAGTCTCACTCCCACCACCCCCTCCCAAAAAGGAGATGGAAAGGAGATATTAATTGGGTTTGTCATGGTACCATAAACTAGGGAGATTTTCCTTGTAGTTAGTATAGTACCTGTTCATGAGTACAACAGAAATATTTTATAAAAGTTACTGTCCAAGACTGGCGTGGTGGCCCACACATTTAATCCCTGCACTGAGGCAGACAGGCAGATCTCTGTGAGTTCGAGATCAGCCTGGTCTACAAAGCAAGTTCCAGGACAGCCAAGGCTACACAGAGAAATCCTGTCTTGGAAAAACAATAACCAAAAAAATTGCTTTCTGAATGATTGATAGTGTATTGGCACATGCTTTTATTAATCCCAGCATAAGGAAGCAGAAGCAGGCCTGTGACTAGGAATTCTCTCTCAAACAACAAAAATTACTTTGCAGCTGGGTGTGGTGGCACTCGCCTTTAACCCCAGCACTTGGGAAGCAGAGGCAGGCAGATCTCTGTGAGTTCGAGGCCAGCATGGTCTACAAAGCGACTCCAGGACAGCCAAGGCTACACAGAGAAACCCTGTCTCGAAGAACAAAACAACAAAACAAAACAAAAAATTATTTTGCAGTTATGAAACACGGCCAGGACTGTTTTTAAAAAAAATTTTCCCCAGAACAATGTCTTACTATGGTGCTGAGGGGGGGCCTCTCATCTCATCATCTGAGTCTCCCAAGGTGCTGGAACTACAAGAATGTACCTCAATGCCCCAGGACATATACTGGACTTTTGTTTTGGGTTTTCTGGGTTATTTTTTCTCCTTGGTTGTTTTTTGTCTTTGAGACAGGGTCTTACTTTGTAGCCTAGGCAGGCCTCAAAAGCACAATCCTTCTCCCTCCTTCTCCCAAGTACTAGGACTGTGCTACCAGACCCACTAAAAAATTTCAGATTTAAAAATTTGAAAAGCTGTGGTGGCACATGTTTTTAATCCCAGCACTCAAGAGGCAGAAGCAGGCGGATTTTTGGGAGTTCAAGACCAGCCTGGCCTACAAAGAGAGTTCCAGGACAGTCAGAGAAATCCTGTCTCGAAAAAAACAAAAAAAAAGTTAAAATATTTTAAATTTTTTTTAAAACAAAAATTACTTTTCTCTTATGTAAAACACATGTATGCCTATGTACTAGGTACACTAGTGGTGCCCAAGTTAGCTACAAGGGGGTATCAGATCTCCTGGAACTAGAGTTACAGAAAGCAGTGAGCTGCCTTATTGGTGCTGAACCTGGAATTGAACCTGGGTCTGCTGGGAGAGCAGGCAGTTATCTTAACCACTGAGCTATCTCTTTAGACTCTAGAGAAGATAAGATTTAGAAGCACAATGGGTAAAGTGGGAATAGTTCTGTGGTTAAGAGCACTGGCTGCTTTTGCAAAAGATCCTGGTTGGCTTCCCACATCCTAAATGATGGCTCACAATCATCCCGAACTCCAGCTCCAGGGAACAGTGACGTCTGAACTTCGTGGGCACCAGGCACACATGTGACGCACACATTTTATGTTGGCAATACACTTATACATCCAAAATAAATAAATCTTTTTTTAAAAGACTTTTTAAAGATTAAAAAAAATTATTATGTATACAATGCCCCACCTGCATGTATACCTGCAGGTCAGAAGAGGGCATCAGATCACATCATAGATGGTTGTGAGGCACCATCAGGTTGCTGGGGATTGAACTCATGACCTCTGGAAGAGCAGTCAGTGCTCTTAACCACTGAGCCATCTCTCCAGCCCATATATATATATTTGGTTTTTTGAGACAGGGTTTCTCTATGTTATCTTGGAGGTCCTGGATTTGCTTTGTAGACTAGCCTGGCCTTGAACTCACAGTGATCGGCTTGCCTATCCCCACCCCCCACCCCCAAGTGCTGGGATTAAAGGCGTGTGCCAAACCAGGCTCTGGTATTGATTTCTTGGTGTGCCACCAGGCCTAGCTATTAATAAATCCTTTAAAGTTACTGAAAAAACAAAAATCACAGGGCTGGGCACAGTAGTATCTCATGCCTTTAACCCCGGTACTCAAAAAGGTGGAGGAAAAAGGGTCTCGATGAGTTTGAGGCCAGCCTGGTCTACACAGCCAGCTCTAGGGCAGGCAGAGCTGCACAGAGAACTACAGACACCAGGCAGGTGGTGGTGCGCACCTTTAATCCCAGAACTCAGACAGCTGAGACAGGCAGGTCTCTGCCTGGTCTGGTCTACAGATCAAGTTTCAGGACATCCAGAGCTATACACAAAAACCGTGTCTTGAAACATCAACACACTCATGCACGAACATATACAGACACGCCTTATTTCAGAACCTTAGGTAGACAAGTCACCTAAGTATAACTGAGTCTCCACAGCCAACCTAGCCACCAGGCGGCCTTTGTTCTTTGTAACCAACCTCCTTGGCTCCCCTGAATATTTGAAAACAGACGTAAAATTCCAGATCTGTTCCCAATCTGTGCGTGGGTAGGAGAGATCTACAAATAAAAGTGGTATTAACATAATTTAAGAGGGCCTCAAAACCTCTTGCAATCATTAGAACAGGTAAGCATACCTGAGCTGGATATACAAGGCCAGTGTGGTCTACAAATCAAGTTCCAGGACAGGCAGGACAGTTATATACAAAGAAACCCTGCCCTTGGGGGGGGGGGGAGTCATATATGCATTGATAAATATGTATAACAGGAAATATAGTAAAAGCATTAATGGAAGAATATAAGGAGTCTGTATGTACAAGGGTTCACTGTAAAATTATTTTCAAAGTTTTTCACAATGAAATATTTGGGGAGTGAGCATGTACAGAAAGTAAGGGAAACCCATGCTGAGGTAGACCTCAGTCACTATGATTTCAACTTAAACTGAGGAGTGCTACAGACTCCACTGACCCTGAACTCTGATTGGAGGAGGGGTATCTTGGGAAAGAACTCAGCATCCAACAACCTGGCTCAATTTGGAAGGCTGGTAAGTCTATCTATATGGCCATTTGTTAAGATTCACTAGGCAATAGATATTTATTGACTATATGGATATTATTGATAGAGCTAGATTACAGGGTTTCAAAGGTTTATGTGCGTATCTGCTAAAGGCAGGAGAGACAAGATGATTAAGCTAGAAACATCCTAAGAACAGTAAATGTCATGAGTCACCGATTTTTATAGAAATTGGAAGAATACTCAGATATGCGTAGGGGTTAATCCTCCCATGCTAAGGCTTCTGCCCACCAGCCTCTGGGGAGGGAAAGATGAGCTTCCTGCCAGGCAGCCCACAGACAGTCTCCTTTTTGACCCTCTCTCTACCTGCTTCACCAAGTGTGGCCTGAAGCCTGTCTCTTCCATTGTGGGATGCTGCTTTCAAGATGTTAGTAATATAACCCAGGAACAAATTAACATCCTAAAAAAGTGAGAGGAAATTAACTCGTCCTAACACAAACAGATTGTCTTTTATGGACAATCTCCAAGCCCACCTGCAAACTGGCCACTACTAGCTACTCCTTCACAAACCAACCAGACTAGAGTGGACACCCCCCACACCCACACTGCACGTGTGCCCTGTACAGCACTCACTTCACCTCGCTAAATAAACAAGGGGAGTCTTTGTTTAAATTAAAAAAAAAAAAAAAAAAAGAACCTGTCTCACAGGCTCTGATTACATCAGCAGGGTACTCTCATTCTCCCGACATCAATCCGAGCTGCCCAGGCAGCTTTGAAGCACCTCAGAGTGCGGTGGTGCCTTTGATCTTGTGGTTCCCGCTTGCAGCAAAGCTGATACCATCAGGGCGCCCAAGCAGGATCCCAGGTCCTGATCACAAGGGCCAGTGCAGGGCTGGGGCCCGTACAGGTTGCGTCCCCATCGGCCACCAGCCTCCCAACCCCCATCCCACTCCACCTCCAAGTACTGAAGGGCACACATTTTTCGGGGAGAAGGGGAGCAAGGTAGAGAAATGTCTCTAGGAAAGAGGCATCACTAAATTGCCATTGACCTCTCCTGTGACTAGCTTTGAGGTTATTGTTTTTCAAAATATCTTTTCTCTTTACTGGAAGAATTACAGGAAAAATATGGCTGATTTTACCTCAAAATAATACAAGAATGGGTTTTGGGTGAGACAAGCTGGGTCAGGCTTGACAACCTTCTCCAGTGATGTGCATATAAAGGTCCATTGTATGTTACATCCTACTGTTTTCTTTAGTATACATATGTGTAACCATGTCCTACAAATGAGAGCTTGAAAAAGACACACCTCTGACTCTGCTAGCTTTACCTTGTGCAGTCTTCCTATGAAGCCCTGGCTGGCAATAGACTTCCCAGCCTCTACCTTAGCCTCCCAGCAGCACTAAGGTTACAGGGTGGGCCAGGCGTGGTGGTGCACGCCTTTAATCCCAGCACTCAGGAAGCAGAGGCAGGCGGATCGCTGTGAGAGGCCAGCCTGGGCTACAAAGTGAGTTCAGGACATCCCAAGGATACACAGAGAAACCCTGTCTTGAAAAAACAAACAAACAAAACAAAACAAAAAAGAAGGAAAGAGAAAAAGAAAAAGAAAGGAAGGGGAGGGAGGATGAAAACAGCATGTCTTCACAACAGCTGAAGGTGTTTAAAATATTTTAAGAGAAAAACATAATTACAAGGGGAAGTCAAATAATGAGGCCAGACATGGTGGCTCACATCTGTAATCCTAGCAATTGGGAAGCTGAAGCAAGAGGATTGCCATTAGTTCCAGGCCAGCGTGGACTACAATGAGACCCTTTCTCAAACCAAAAAAAAAAAAAAAAGCATAGCATATTATGAACCTTGAGCTTGTGCTTTAGTTGGGAGATAGACATGCCTTCATAACTATAAATTAAACAGAAAATAATATATTATTAAATGTCAAATGAGTAGCCAGAGAAGGTTGTTACAAGTTCAGAGATAGCAGAGACAACTCTATTGCAATGAGCTCCCAGAGAGCTTCCTGGAGGTGGCAGCCTTCAAAGAAGGTCCTAGCATGCTTGGAAGAACCATCTGACTGGGGTGAGAGGTTCTGTAGGACACTAAACACATGCAAGGCTGACTGACAGGACAAACAGCCAAGAGATTTAGAATAGGAAGGAGGTAAAAGAGGGTTTAGGCCCCATCCTATAATCAGTAAAAGGCTGTGCGAAATGTGTGAAGAGGAACGTGACATTGGCAGCTGAGCAGCAGATAGAAGAGGGGATCTAGGGCCCTAGGAAAATTAGATCTCTGGGAGTAGGGGGTTCTTCCTGCTTAAAAGAGAAGTGGCCGCCCCTCAGTGAACTACAGGGAGCCTATGCTGGGACTACCAGTTGTAGGGGTGAAGGGTGTGTGTGTGGAGGGGTGTGCATGCGCTCTGTGTGTGCGCACGCGCACGCATGCACGCTTAAAGAAACAAAGGGGTGAAGATGAAAGAAACAGTTTGCAAATGAGAGCCCTCCTGCTCCTGACTTGTCATTTCTAGTCCTTTCATCTTTCTCCTGTTTGAAATTCAGGTGGGAAGGAGGCATGTGGCCAGTACACTGAGAACCTGCCAGCCTGGCCCAGGGTCAGGCCCCATGTGTGAGTAGGGGCAAATCCCTCTAACTTTCCCAGGCCCCTGTCTCCGCCTGCCCCCCAGGAGTGAAGGAGGGTCAAGGAAGGCTCTGAAACCCCTTAAAGGAAGTGCAAACTCTGGTTCCAGGCTGAGGAAAAACCAAAGCTAACTAGGGGGTGTTTGTCTACCCCCAATCCCAGATCTTCAACTAAGAAAGCCTCAACTACAGAGTCAGAGGGAGAGAAAAAGGCATTCCAACAGAAACCTAGTTCCCATTTGTGTTTATTCAAATACAACTGGATCAATAAGTCAACTGATGAACCTAACAAAATGGCCTGAATGAACAGAGGTCAATGTTCCACCTCTTCCCCTAAAAACAACTTCTGTCCAAGTCTAGAGTACAGGATGAAAGCTCACCTCCATCACTTACTACAGCTTCTATTTTATTATGAATAAAGGGCATGATGTGGTGGCACACTCCTGAAATCCTAGCACTCAGGAGGCTGGTGAGTTTAAGGCCAGCCTGAGCTATAATAATGAGACCATGTCTCCAAAATCCCCAAAGACGTAAAGTTTTAAAGTCAGTGTGATAGTCTCTTTCTCATCTTGTACAGTAGAAACTAAAACTGTGGGGAGGTCATTTCTTCTGGCCTCAGTTTCCTTTCTCATTTATAAAATGGAGACAAGAATAGTTAACAGCACTGGTCTGTTATGGGGCGGAATAAATGAGGTCATTCATGCTGATGCTTAACACAATGCCTGGCAAAAGTCAGCAATAAATACTAGCCACATGGAATTATTTTTAAACCTGTGGGCCTTATCCCTTGTCTAAGAGACACGGGAAGTCATGTAAGAAGATGTTAGAAACCCAATGAGGAAATCTCCAAGGCAAGAAAGGACATCAAACCAGGTTTAGAAGGAATCTGTTGCGGCCCCATTTGTGGAAATCAGCAGGTTGGCATTCTTCTCCAGAATATAACAGCTGCCTTTCCTCCCGCTCTTGCCCAACCCCTCCTCGGCTGCAAATACTCAGGGATTAAGAAGACATTCAAGCCTTGTTCCGTGTCATTTCTGCTCTGGCATTCTCTTTGGCCTCTTTATCCTAAATGCCTTTCCTGCTCCTCAGCAGACCTACATTAGAGAAAATGCTCTGCACTTTCAAGGCCCCTACCCCAGTATTTCCACAGATCTTGCAACTGGCTCCTTCTTACCAAAGGGAAACCCAAAGTAGAAGTAAGAATTCCTGACTCTGAGGTCAATGCTCATTAGACTACTAGCCTTGGATCTGAAACAGAGGGGATCCATGACAGCTTTCCTTCCTGAGAAGGCAGCAAGACCAGCACTGGCTCTATTACACTTCTCTCCCTCCTCCTAGGAGGAGGGGGTAGCCCCAGAGAAAAGGGACTACAGCTACCAAGCAGGCTGATGGCTGCCTCCTAACTATCCCTCTTGGTGAGAAACAGTCCTTCATGGAAAAAGAACACATGGGGCTGGGGGCATGAAACTAGAGCTCAAAGCTGCAAACTACATGAGAAAAACAGTCTGCCCTGCCTGAGATTCAGATGAAGGCTGAGCAATCTGTTCCTCAGCAAACTCCCTGGAAGAAAAGTGCATTTGAGCCCCACTCCAGATTTTATTCTTCACCAGGTTTTACCCTTCACCGCTTCTCCTAACACTTCAAAGGAAGTATTTTTGTACAGCCCAGGGAGGAGTGTAAACTGGCCAGCTGCTTCCAAAGCAGAGAAATTAACCCTGAAAGGGCTGCTGGCCTGGCAGCACGGAGGGTACAAGGACAAGTTCATGGGGAGCAAGCAGTGCATGAGCCCCCACACTCACCAGGCCTGCCCTTTCAGACCACACCAAGAGCACAACTCTTAAACCACTAGAGAAAAGCAGGGCCTGGGCTCCTCTAAGCACACAAACAGCTAGTTATAAATACCATCTTAGGCTAGAAGGTCAAAAAAAAAAAAAAAAAAAAAAAAAAAAAACCAGCAGTTAGCACTTCAGTGGAAACTCCAGCTAACAACACAGACTTCTTTTGCTGCCCCAGCCCTCCCTGAGCCATACTAAGAATTTCGGAAGCTACCAGGACAAAACTTGCTCCCTGAAGTCTAGATCGGTGTGGCATCAAAGGGAAATGCAGTTTCAACTGCCTTCTAGCTACAAACCCTTTCTAAAAGGGTCTGGTGGAGGGGCTACCCTTCCTAGTGTCAGGTATGCCAGGTGTTGGCTGAGAGAAGACAACTCTAGGCCTGAGGACCTTCCTCAGAGCCTTCACATACTCTTAATATTCATGATTCTACAGATTACTTGACCCACATTTAAAAGTTATCTTGCTAAATTTTAAGGATCGTTCCAAAATGGGCATTGCACAGGACACCTCCCAGTTCACCAGTGATTTAAGGCATCCCGATGCAGGATATTTGATCCCATTGTGAACCCTGAGATTGTGAACTGTAAAAACCTGTTTCTAGTTGTGGAGTGGCTCAGCCCTAGCACACACCTTTAATCCAAAAGTTTTCTGTAACAGGATCCCCCCAACCGCCACCCAAGACAGGGTTTCTATGTGTAGCTTTGGCTGTCCTGGACTTGCTTTGTAGATCAAGGCTGGCCTGGAACTCAGAGATTGCCTGCCTCTGCCTTCTGAGTGCTGGGATTACAGGCGTAAAATAACCAGCTGCCACTAAGGCAAGTAACAACTGACAGAGACTAAGCAAAAAAGGAGGGACTTTGAATTGAAGGGTATAAGACAGAGTGGAGAAGATGAAGAAGGAAGAGAAGGAGGGGGTGGTAGTGGTGAGGCAGCTTTTGGGCTTTTCCTTCTGAGATGTGAGCTAAGTAGACAGGTCAGCTCGGTGCTTTCTCTGCCTCTCTGAGCTAGCAGTTTTTCACCCCTGCAAATGGCTCCTGATTCTTTATTGGTAAAATTGAATGACTGGGATTTTCGTTCATTAAAACATTTTAAACTCCACCCCCTTCCCCCACCCCAGACAAAGTTTCATGCAGCCCAGGCTGGCCTCAAACTTTCTGTAACACGTGTGAATTCAATAATATGTGTGTACCCTGGCTATCACTGGCCTAATCTTCACCTTCTAATCCTCCTGCTTCCCCAAGTGCTGAGTTTTAGGGTTACAGTCATTTGCACAATGTCTGGTGCTTTGTGTATGTTAGAAAAGCACTCTGCCAACTGAGCTACACACACTACACACACATCCCCAACTCAAGTCTGTGTTTGGAAGTTGGCAATGAAACCAGCCTGGGCCCCTCGCTCCCAGCCCCCTTCTCTGTCTGTCTCAAGAGTACATATACTTTGCTTTCTCTCTATATATGTATTTTTTCAATTACAAAGACTATTGACTCTTAACTAGAAACGCCATGTCATTTCACCAAGCCTAAGTATTCTGTATAGCACCAGGTGAGACCTCAGAAGCACTCAGGTGGGGCCCACCTCCTGCCACCTGGCTGATACTGCCAGGCAATCAGAGAGACAGCAGATGAATGTTGGTTAGCTCCATCCCACTGGCAAGGGTAGCCTATAATTTACTGACACTGAAAAGTAAGCTATAAATAGCTAGTGTTTTTAATGTCAGGCCTCAGAAGAGAGGGGGCCTAACAGCTGGGGGGCAGCAGGGGGGAAGGTAGGACTCTAGGGTTCAAAGGGCTAGAATCTGGAAATCCTGGGCGGTGCAGTCAAACCATCTTCAAAGACTGTTACTCCAAGAGTATTGCACTCCATCCATCTCATGAGACTACAGGGAGAAAGGCTGTTCAAACTATCAGTCAGGATTTACAAACCACAGGTTAGCAGTGGAGCACCAAGGGTTTTTCCTGGCCTCTCCACACAATTCAACAGCAAAAGGGAACAGGAGTGTAGCTCAACAGTAAAGCACCTGGTGTGCTTGAGAGCGCTGGGTTGTTCCTAAACCTTATGTTCCTATTTCTACTTAATTAAGGCCTCTAAAACACAACAGGATGCCCCCACTTAAATAAGTACAAGGTAGTTAAGAGGGTTCATTTAGCCATTCAACAACCTTTTTTCTGAACTTCATTCTAAGTACTGACAAAGAGCCTTTGACAATTCCTAGTGGAGAAGATGGGTAATGTGAGCAACAATTCCCTCAAATGAAAAGGATACATTATAATGTTAAATCTAATTACACTATAGGTTGGCATAAAATTATTTATCTAAAAATAGTTTTGCTCAGTAGCTGACTTCTAACTCTCCAGACAACAATCAGACTTTATTTATTAGTTGGTTTTTCAAGATAGGGTTGTCTGTGTATCACTGGCTGTCCTGGAACTCACTCTGTAGAACAGGCTGGCCTCAAACCCAGAGATTCACCTGCCTCTGCCTCCCCAATTCTGGGATTAAAAGTGTGTCTCACCACCACCACCACCCAGGCACAATCAGACTTTTTCTTTCTTTCTTTCTCTCTTTCTTTCTTTTTCTTTTTGTTTGTTTTTTCAAGACAGGGTTTCTCTGTGCAGCTATGGCTGACCTGGACTTGCTTTGTAGACCAGGCTGGCCTCGAACTCACAGCGATCCGCTTGCCTCTGTCTCCCAGACTATAAAACAAAACAAAACAAACAAAAAAACTCTACACTCATTTGTTCTTTGGAAGTAAATATCCCCACAGATTTTCTAAAGCTAGACACTATGATGAAGGAAGGAGAGTGGTGAGGGAATGTGACTTTGGGTGCTTTATTCTAAACACAGATGCCATCATCAAAAATGTCCAGGCAGGGGCCTGTCCTGGTGGCACACGCCTTTAACCCCAGCACTCGGGAGGCAGAGGCGGGAGGATTGCTATGAGTTCAAGGCCAGCCTCGTCTACAAAGCAAGTCCAGGATAGCCAAAGCTAACTCAGAGACCCTGTCTCGAAAAATCAAAACCAAAACAAAACAAAAAAATGTCCAGTCAGCACCAGGCTCAAGGCTGCTGAGCAGAGCTGCATCAGATAGTGCAAGTCATCTGTTAGTAGTCACACAAACTCAAGCAAAGGGAAAATGAGAGCTGCAGCTTAAACTCTGCAGGACTATATTCAGCTACCACCCACAGCACACACTCTGTCTCCCTCCCACAGACATCACCAAAACGTCTTTTTGCTGGGGTAGAGCATTAGAGTGCTTGTGACATGGCCCATCACAAGCAGTCTAAGTCATTCACTGTCCTTCCTCAACTGAAGGAAGTCCAGGTTTCAAGATGAGGAGGGACCCCAAAACCATCTCCTATGAAGAACAGAAAGAATTTAGTGTGTTCAGCAATGAAAACCCAATTTTACTGGTTTTATTGATGAAAAGAAAAATAACAGGGGTTCAGGACTTTCAAAACTATGAAGGACTATCATGGGTTAGTGACTGTTGTAGGCTAAATTATGTCTTTCAAATTAGTAAAAAGCTGGATGTGGTGGCACATGCCTTTGATCACAGCACTCAGGAGGCAGAAGCAGACAGAACTCTGAGTATGATGCCAGTGCAGCCTACATACAGAGTACTAGGACAGACAGGGCTACATAGAAGGACATTGTCTCAAAAAACAGTAACAAACAAAATTAACATGAATATCCCCTAGCATGACTATTTGAGGATAGGGTCTTAAAGAGAGAGTAACATTTTTATTTTTAAGTTATGTGCAAATTGTATGTACACGTCCATAAAGGACGGTGGCATTAGATTACCTCACCACAAGCTAGAGTTACAGAGGTTGTAAGCCACCTGATATGCAGGTTAGTAATTCAGGTCCTTGGCAAGAACAGTCTGCACTCCTAACCACTGAACCATCTCCCCAGCCATAATGACTGCAATCTTTATACAAAGAAAATCTGCAGTTAGAGGAGAAAGCATGAAAAAAATTCAGTGAGACTCATGTCTGGTTAGCTTTAATTTATCAAGTTGACTGAATTTCGAAGTACCTAGGAGACTGATAAGGCACATTCATAGATGAGTCATGCTAGTGTTTCCAGAGGATTAATGGAAGGTGTAAGACCCACACTGGACACAGATAGCACCATCCCATGGACTCAGGACTCCAGACTGAAGAAAAGAGAACAGAAAAGCCAGCACATTACTGACACACTCTGCTTCCTGACTGCCATGATGTAACTCTACCAGGCCTTCCATGACAGGATGGACTGCAGCTTCTGAACCCATGAACCCAAAGAAATCTTTCCTCCTTCCAGTCTGTTCTCTGGGATACTCTGGTCAATCATGTGACACAAGGAGAAGCAGTACTACCACAGCTCCCATCTTCTAAGCCATGGATAGAGGGCCCAGAAGACGCCAACTCTGCCATCCCTTGCTCCTAGACTTCTAGCCTCCAGAACTGTAAGAAAGTAAGTGTGCCTGCTTTTCAAGCCACCCAGTCCTCACTACGAGTTATGTCTGTTCTAAGATATTCACTAGAAGGTAGCAGTAGGATAATGGAGCATTTGATTCTCGTGTGTGTGTGTGTGTGTGTGTGTGTGTGTGTGTGTGTGTGCGCGCGCGCGCGTGCGTCTTTGTAACAGTTCTCTGCAAATAAATGGTTCCTCCACTGGTGATGGGGAACAAAAGACAACCTAAAGAGAAACTGAACTCCTCATTTAAGTGTAAGAACAGGACCTAGAACCATAAAAGCTGCCCAGGGATAAAGCTTGGTGCCTCCTTTCCCAACAGGGAGTCAGCAGCTGATGTTATCCCTTAAGTAGGTGGGTGGGGAATAGGAGGATGTGGTGCATACTTTTAATGTTCCCAAAACTCACGAGAGGCAGAGGCAAGCAGCTCTCTATGAGTGTGATGCCAGCCTAGCCTACATAAAGTTCCAGGCCAGTCAAGGCTACAGTGAAACCCTGCCTCAGAAAAAGGGAGGCACACACTAAGTCAACACCATTAAATACGGGCCTTATTTGGAGAAAAATTTAAACTTGTCACCTCAGAGTTTTCCCCCTTTGAATCTCAGAGAGGAATATCTAACCTAGCCAATTGTACCATATAATCCCAACTTTCAAGCATTCATTAAAGTAGACAAGTCTGGAAAATAGATCCATTCAACTCAGCCTAGCTCCTCCAAGGCAGCTGGGCCTCACAAACCACCAAACTTACAGTATGAAAGTAAATTTGGGAAACACAGCCACACCAACCCCAAGTTAGGAACCCCACAAAGGGAGGCTTGATCATCAGCCAGTGATCCTTACAGGCTTACTGCAAACATCCAACCTAAAAGCAGCTTTCTAAATCATCAAAATAAAGGCCACCTCTCGCCAGGCGCAGTGGCACATGCTTGTAATCCCAGAACTCAGGCCGAGGCAGGCAGATCTCTGTGAGTTTGAGGCCAGCCTGGTCTATAAAGCAAGTCCAGGACAGTCAAGGCTACATAGAAAAACTCTGTCTTGAAAAACTAGATAGATAGATAGATAGATAGATAGATAGATAGATAGATAGATAGATA
>OU015747.1:47090156-47114598 GCA_907169655.1 Acomys percivali | reverse complement strand
ATAGATAGATAGATAGATAGATAGATAGATAGATAGATAGATAGATAAGAGTTCACCTTTGCTTCTTCCTATTCCCCATCCCCTAAAATGCCACAGAACAAATTACTGGGGTCCAGGACTACTCTCACTTTAGGGTTATGCCATATGCTTTTGCATGACATAGCTTCTAATTCCTTGTATGCCATCACTCACAAAGACCATTACATGCAGAGTTGAAATGAAAAAACACTCCCATCACCTCTGAAAGTTTTGCCCTTGGTTCCAGCTGGTGGGGACTGCATATCTCAGGGCCTTTAAGGTACAAGTGGATGTGCTCTTGGCTTATCGTACTTATAATCCAACAGGCACAAACCCTAAACCAGCTTAATATTACTAGGTACACAGAACAGAATCTTCCCAAGTCCTTTGGGTCCCTAGAGAAAAAGTTTTGTGATCAAGTGTATTTGAGTATATTAATACCAGATTAAACATTTTTTCAAACAGGAATTTTAGGGAACTATAATAAACATCATTCCTCAAAATTAGTTCATAGAAATTCTTTCATAAATAGCCAGGCACGGTGGTACATGCCTTTACTCCCTGCACTAGAGAGGCAGAGGCAGGAGGATCTCTGTGAGTGGTCCACAGAGTGAGCTCCAAACAGCCAAACACAGAGACCCTGTCTCGAAAAACAAAATAAAACAAACAAACAAACAAAAAGCACATACTACTCTTTTCAGAGAACCCAAGTTTGGTTCCTAGAATCCAAGAGTCCTCAGACTCAAAACTGCCTGCAACTGTTGCAAGAGGGGGCCTGACACCGTGGTCTGCTCCTGCGGGCACCTGCACTCATGTAGCCGCGACAGAACATACACAGGAATAAAAATGAATTAATCTTAAATCAAGGCGCTCAGTTAAAAACCAAAGCAGTGAGTGCTTGAAAACTGTGCTGGGCCTAGAAGTCTTTGCCCATGCGCAGAAGAACTGAGGCTCCCAGGCTCACTGAGACACTAGGAAAGGCCAAGAAAGCTTCTGCCTCTCTTCCCTGGATGACCCTTGTGAGGATGGAGCTTAAGGGAAAGGTTTTAGACTCCCAACTGTAATCTAGTGCAACTAAAGAGAAGGACCAACTACAATTCAGAATGGTTAAGGTGGGGGGGGGTGTTTTTTTAAGGGAAAAAGAAATGGAGGAGGCAAAGGGAAACTAAGATCTGGTGGAACTGACACAGTGAGAAGCAGGGTAAGAAAACCCAGTTAAACATTCTGAAGAAAACTCTGCCGCCTGCACTGGCCTGGTTCATTCTGCACCTCTTGCCCTAAATAAAAAAGCTGACACGTGCTTTAGTGCTGGCTAGAACAAGCACTGTTTCTGGAACAGCTCCACCTTAGTTACGTGTTTCTACTTTAAACATTCCAGTTGCTGAAGGCCTCCCAGGAGCATCTGCTCCTGTTTCTCCTGCAGGAAAGTGTTTGTTTAGTTTGATTACAACTTTGAAGAGGGGTAGGAATTCTGGCTCAGAAGAATTTAATGGCAGGCCCTTCTCTTACATAATTTGTAAACAAACAGAGTTTATCCCAGTGAGGCTCATTTGGCTGGCTGGCTGGCTGGATTTAAAAAAAAAAAAAATCCTCATTCAGTCTGGACAAGCCACAATAAGGCCCATCAATAACCAAAAAAAAAAAAAAAAAAAAAAAAAAAAAAAAAGTTCAAACCAACCTATCACTCTACTATTAATCCTAAGGCTGGAGATGAGACATGTTTACAAACTCTCTGCTAAAACCCAGGCCTGTCCACTGACAGCCCCAGACTTAAGGGTGAGGGGCCGACCTTAAAACACACCTGATGAACTGCTCTCAGAAGTCTCCACACGCTCCTGGTCTATTTTTTAAAACCTCGGAAGAGAAGTTGAAGCAAGGTCAAATGCCATCACAGCAATTTTCTCCCAAGGTGTCATGAATGGCTAAGTGTACAAGTAAAGAGCAATTTGTTACTAATAAAAGCCAAAGCCGGCATATTCATCTTTAATAAAGTAAATTCAAGGTTGTCACAAGAACGGGACTCCCTGACATCCCAAACTATTTTCTTCATAGGATTAACAACTGCTGGAACAGCCCTGCACACTGTGCTGTAAAACATAGTGAAGGAGAGAGGTCATGCCATCGAAACCCTAGCACTCACCATAGATGCCATCGGTCTCTGCCTGAGGGGCTCACTGGTCTCTAAGACAGAAGCTAAAGGCCTCTGCCTGGCTGTATTCAGCTATTCACCCTCCTCCCTCCCTCCCTAGTTAGATGCTCTCTCCCATCTCCCTGGACTCCAGCTACAGATGCCCCCCTGCTCCTGGCAGGATTCTGCCTTGAGGCCACATGCCCCCAGTCCACAGAGGAGAGCCGGTTCCCCTTAGGTGTCATTTCACTGTCAATGATTCTGGCCAAGCCTCACATGTCTTTCCTTTCTCCTGCCTTTGCCCTAAGCATATCCACACCAGATGACTCATCTCCACAGCAAAAATAAGTCCCTACTAAGTGTCAACCCAGCCAGGTCTCAACAAAGAAAGTGGAGTAGGAGAAGCAAATCCAATTAAATGTGGCATAGCCCAGGACCATTTTCTGATTTCTATACACACCTTTGGCCTCAGGCATGTAGCACTCAGCCTGTGTAAGTAAAGTAACACTGCCGTCACCTGAGGTTCATATCCCATTTTTTCCAATGGCCAATAAACCCAAGAGGAAGCAGACAACCCAAGAAGAAGAGGCCAATCATGATTCTACACTCACTATTCAGAAAACAAGCTCTACATCTATGAACCTTCTCTAAGAAGAAGTCATTAAAGCTGGGGCTTAGAACAGTAAGGCCAGAAATACCTTGAAACACCCCATCTTTGTATCCAAGTAATACACTACAAGGTAGACCATAAGTAACACTCTAGATAGCTTTCAACCACAAAAAGAAAGAAATGTAGCTGGGCGTGGTAGTGCACGCCTTTAATCCCAGCACTCAGGAGGCAGAGGCAGGTGGATCGCTGTGAGTTCAAGGCCAGCCTGGTCTACACAGTGAGTTCCAGGACAGCCAGAGATACACAGAGAAACCCTGTCTCGGAAACAAAACAAAAATTAATTTTTAAAAACGGGCTGGAGAGACAGCTCAGAGGTTAAGAGCTCTGACTGCTTTCCCAGAGGTTCTGAGTTCAATTCCCAGCAACCACATAGTGGCTCACAACCATTTGTATGAGATCTGGTCCTTCTTCTGAAGTACAGGCACACATGCAGACAGAACACTATATATATAATAAATAAATAAATCTTTTTAAAAAGAGAGAGAGCCAGGCAGGCATGGTGGCACATGCCTTTAATCCCAGCACTCAGGAGTCAAAGGCAGGTAGATCTCTGTGAGTTCAAGGCCAGCCTGGTCTACAAAGTGAGTCCAGAACAGCCAAGGCTATACACAGAGAAACCCTGTCTCAAAAAAAAAAAAAAAAAAAAAACAGAGAGGAGGGGAGAAAGAAACACACACATCACCACATATGGGCCTCCGTTAACCCTCTTGGTCTTCGTTTTACTCAAATGTAGCTAGTTAGTGATAGTCACATTATCCCCTCTGACAGATTTGCACAGTAGGCAATACTATTTCAGAGTTGTTTTCTAGCTTTCCAACTGGACAGGAAAGACATAGAAATGACCTTAAGTCTATTTTAGGGAGTTGCTTGCAGAAATAATAGCAACTGATTTTCATGTGTCTTCTGGTCTAGATTAACTAAGTTATCAATCAACTCAACAAGTGAAACTATGCTGACATTGGTCCAATCTATCATTCAGCCATCCCTCACGGTGCGCAAAAGAGTCAAGGGAGTATATAGCACAGGGCCTATGTTTCAGCATTGTCAATGACTGAAACCATGGAGTCCTGCTGAAAAAAATAGCTACATGGTGCTGGTGGGAAACCCAAATCAAAGCAAAATCTTATCAACAAATCCCCATGGAACCAGACCATGAGAAAGCAGACACCATCTGGGCACGGTGGGGAACCAAACTGTCACCACCTGCTCCTTTGGCAAGTTTCAAGTACATTCTCAAGTACTATAAGGTTCTTATATAGAAGAGACTAGAAAATTTAAGGGAAATTAAATAAGATTAAATAGTTGAAGGATAGCACTGGGCCATACAAGATAAACTATTAACTAAAGTGTGTCTGTGCTATTTGGCACCTTGGTGTTTTATTTCGCTTCAGGAAATCTTTCTTCACGTAACAATTAACATTTCAGTTCAAATTCTCCTAAGAGGGAAATGGAGAGGGGGTTGGGGGACATCCAATGGTCCCACCTAGCATCATCTGGCTTCAAGAGATTGTAAAGCTCCGTATCAGTGGCTATCCTGGGTTCCTGTTGTAAATGACAGATCTCCCAGCTTTAGCTGCCATGGTGTCTTCTAATGACTGATTTACCTGTCCTCCCACAGGACTATGAACTCCTTCAAACAATGACAATGTGGTAGCACTGAGTCACCAATGTATTATTTCATGTAAGCTTTATAGTTCTTTAGAGGTAGAAGCTAAATGGCCCGTGCCACGGATTGGAAAATAGTTCACAGAGGTTGGAAGGCCTGGCCAAGGTCAAAACCCGACAAACACTTATCTGGATCATTGTGACTCTTACATGCTCTGAACTCTCAGAACATAACACACAGAAGATTTTTGGCTTTGAGGATTTTTTCCTTTTCTTCATTTATTGGGGGGGGGGCAGGAATTGAAACAGGGATTCTCTGTGTAGTAGTCTTAGCTGTCCTAGAACTTGTTCTGTAGACCACAAAGATCCTCTGCCTCCCGAGTGCTGGGAATAAAGGTGTGTTACCACCACCTAGTTGAGTCCCCCCACCCCACACCAATCTCTTTTCTTTTCTTTTAAAACCTGCAAGAGCCTAGCCGACCACCACGGTATACACCTACCTAGAACTATCATGCAGTAAGGCTACAGACACAACCCTGAGTTCTAGCTGGAGACACAAGCTGTATTAAATCTACCCTTTGGTGTCCTCACACAGGGAGGAAACCTCATCATTCATTCAGAATCCTCCTGAGGATCTGGAGACAATGTATAAAAGCCAAGGGCATTGAGGCGTGACAGTACACGCCTGTGATCCCAGCACTCAGGGAGGCAGAGGCAGGTAGATCACTGTGAGTTTAGCACAGCCAAGGCTACAGATAGAAACCTTGTCTCAAAAAAAACTAAAAAAGAAGTAGGGAGAGGAAGAGGTGGAGGAAGAAGCCCAAGGACGGTGTCTAACAGAGTATTCATTCATTCATTCATTCATTCATAGCTGGGCAGTGGTGGCACACGCCTTGGGAAAGCAGAGGCAAGGCAGATGGATCTCTATGAGTTCAAGGCCAGCCTGGTCGATAGAGTGAGTTCCAGGACTGCAAGGGCTACACAAAAGAAATCCTGTCTCAAAAACCCAGAATAAATAGATAAATATCATTCATACATTTCATCAACCACCTATTTGACCTTCAGCCCCACAAAGCTACCATGTAGTCACAGATAGAGCCAGCAGCGCTGAAGGAAGTCATGAAGTCCCGGTTTCTGCCTGTCCCAGCCAGGTAAGTAACTGGGAGCCAAGAGTTCAAAAACTTGGATTGTTTCACAAGCAGAATGTTTACCTGAGCCTATGCTGACAGGCCGCTGTCCTCTCTGCCACATGTTTTCATTGGTACAAAGTTTCTTTCTTTTTCCTAGTGGCTCAACAAGTCTCTACATTATATCCTTGTTTATCTCATTTCTGAGACTTAAGTCTTTGATGCTCTAGTATTTTAGATAACAAGTCTAGTACAGCCACATGAAGCAAACCTACAATCAAGAGACCATTATCTCCAAGGGTCCATTACAAGTCACAACTTCTGGAGGTCCAGACAATGCAGGCAGGCAGAGCAAGACTTGGCCACTGGTCATCTCTCACATGCACTGCACAAGGCTCCACACCTTTCAGTGTGCCAGAAAACATATTCCCAAGACAAATCCGAAAGGAACTCTGAATTTAGAAGGTCAAGGGACAAACAGAAGAAAGTCAAGGAACGAACAGAGTGCTTCAAGCAATCTCAAGTGGGCAGTATGAAAGATGATCATTTCTGAAAAGGCAAGAAGAATTGGCCTCCTGCGTATGAATGCATCCAGAGTCTTCATCAAGGCTGCAAAGCAAGGGGAAAAAAAAAAAAAAAAACAGCAGGATAAAAAGAAAGCTGTTGCATGAGGAAGAACTTTTCCTCCAGTTTTTAAAAAAGAGTGAGACAGAAGAGAAAAAGAGAGCACATACTGAAATGATCTAAAGCTGCCTATAAATATTTTGGAACATCAAAGGCGGTCCTGTTAAATTAAAAATGCTGTCACACAGATAGGAACTAGCCTCTAGCACTGCCAGCTTCAACATGTGAGCCTGTGATCTGAGGAGCAAGGGCTCAGCTCCTCGAGAAATCTGATTCACTAAAGAAAAAAGTGAACAAGCAGTTGAGTTTTAATAAGGGCATTAAATACCTTAGGAATGAGCTAATTAGAGTTTAACTCTTTCAAGATTGTCGGAGCGCTTAAGAATGCTGTAAAGTAAGCTCCCTCCAGAATCTAGTTAAATTGCTCTCGAAACCTGCACCGTAAAGAAAGTATTAAAATGGCACCTTAGGACTTCATAACTCCCAACCAGTCAGCCCAGACAAAGCAGGTAGAGACTATCTGGGAAGCTACAGGATGGGTAATCAAGAACTGTTTTCTGCGTGCTTGTTTAGAGGCAGTATTTTTCTAGTATAGATAAGAGCAAACTTTCATCTGAGTATGTACCCTGTGAGTTTCCCTTAACCTCACAGACTCTGTGGACAGATTTAGGGTGTCAGTCAGATAGGAAGCCCTGTTGACATTAATTGTTCACTTAGACAAACTACACACAAAATTATAGCTGATCCTCCCAGACACACTCAAGGTCACTAACAGGAGTAATGCAACAGTTTTCCTAGCCTCAACCAGAATCCCAAGAAAATAAGACAAGTTTCCTGTCAGTAAAGTGCCATTCTAACAGCAAATCCTTTATCTGGCCTTAAAAGAATGAGTGAAGTACAGTGAAGCATATCTCTAATCCAAGCACCTGGGAGTGGAGGCAAATGGACCAATAGTTTAAGATCATCCTCAGGTACACAGAAGTCCAAAGCTAGCCTGAGCTACAAGAGACCCTGTCTTAAAAATACACACACCCAGCCCGGCGGTGGTGGCGTACACCTTTAATCCCAGCACTTGGGAAGCAGAGGCAGGCGGATCGCTGTGAGTTCGAGGCCAGCCTGGTCTACAAAGTGAGTCTAGGACAGCCAAGCCTACACAGAGAGACCCTGTCTCCAAAAAAGAAGAAAAAAAACGCACACCCACAGGATATCTTTCCATCACCTAGTTTCAAGAACTGAGAGGTGGGCAGTGATGAAAGTCACCTTCTCCATTCAAGGAGAGGAATGCACTGCCGCCTTTGAGGGTGAGACTGGAGGGCAGAGGAGAAAGGTAGATTTTAAAAGCCCACAATGCACTCCAATCATTCCCATTTTTAGAAAAAGCCAGTATGTCTAATTTGGGGGGTTAAGATTAATAAAGTGTTTGCTTTGGCAAATTTCATGCTGGATTAAACCAAGTGTTGAAGTCATTTGTGCCTGCCACATAATTAGGCCCACAGAGTGTCCTCAATATACCACAGCTTTCCCAGTGCTCTGAAGGATGAAGAAATGGAGACCCAGAGAAGCAAAGCCCACCTTCTACATGCTACAGGACTCTGCTCTGACCAGCTCGTTATCAAAGCAGCTGTGATTATCACATGAGTTCTTCACAAGGTTGGGCCCACCAGCATCCCCCATTAGGAAGTGCCATGAGGCTTGGAAAGCTCTTAAGGGACAGAAGGCTGTGGGCTCATCCCTTCTCAAGGATATACAGTATTTTAATAACTAACACGCACACACGCACACACGCACGCACACAAACCAAACCAAAGCAGTAAGCAAACAGAAACGCTCTTCCTTGGTGGTGTAGATACCTGTTAAGTGCTCATGTTCTTGAAAATAACTCTTTACTCCTGCTCAGTAAGTAGCTAAACTCACTGGTTCACCAACCTAGAACTGGATAGAATTGCCTCTTTGGTCTGTTGTAGCCCCATGTGCCAGTGGTAAATGAAAGCACTTTCAAAAGCCGGGCGTGGTGGCACACACCTTTAATCCCAGCACTCGGGAGGCAGAGGCAGGTGGATCACTGTGAGTTTGAGGTCGGCCTGGTCTACAAAGTGAGTCCAGGACAGCCAAGGCTAAACTGTCTTGGAAAACCAAAAAAAAAAAACCAAACCAAAAAAAAAAGAATGTAGACTCAGGCCGTCTGGCCTCCAGAGAAGGCACAGAGCAGTCTTTCCCTTTATCGAAGGAAACACAGAACTGCAGAACACTACAGAGCTCGCTCACAATACTTTATGAGGAACCTGGCAAACACTGATCCAACAGCTACTAGTACTAATGATGTAGGCATCCTTCCAAGTCTTCAGATACAGCTAGCTAACTGTCATAGTTACCAAGAACTAAAAGGCTTTACATACAAAACAGATTATAGTGCAAAAATTAACTTACAAATGAATGATTAAGACTATGTATTTTCACCAGCCGTGGTGGTGCATGTCTTAAATCCCAGCACTCAGGAAACAGAGGCAGGTGGATCTCTTGAGTTTGAGGCCAGTCTGGTCTACAGAATGAGTTCCAGGACTGCCAGCTATTACATAGAGAACCCCTGCCTTGAAAAACAAAACAAAGTATTTCAGACTGGTTTGACAGTGCACACCTTCAATCCCAGCACTTTGGAAGCAGAGACAGGTGGGTCTCTGAGTTCCAGGACAGCCAGAGCTACATAGTAAGACCTTTTCTCAAAAACCTGAAATAACCTACAGAGTGAGTCCAGGACATCCAGGTCTACACAGAGAAACCCTGTCTCAAAAACCAAAAACCAAACCAAAACAAAACAAAACAAAACAAAAAAAAAAAAAAAAAAACCTGAAATATCATAAAATATGTTCCCAAATTCTAAGGATCCCACTCATTAGTCAGCTCATATTCGAAAATTTGGCACAACATACTTCAAGAAGTAGGCAAAGCAGATGCCAAGACTCTACAGACTAAATCTCTGACACCCCCTTGTTCCCTCTTTCCTCACTTTATATACACAGTTCCCCGGTTTTCTAGGAAGGAACCTCAGAAATCAGAAGCAGCAAACTAGACTGCAAAGAAGTGTTGCAGAAGTGACAACTCATAGCCAAGTGCAACATCAGCCACAGGGAGAGGTACGCCCAGCCTGAGCACTGCACAACTCTGAGGGATGTTTTGCACATCTGTCCTTATCCTAAACCCAAAATAGCTAGCTTCTTGTAATCTGCACAGAGGCCCTTTGGGCAAGGTGTTTCATTCTAATGGAGTGTCAGAGTAGATTCTGTTACAGCAAGCAAAGATTATGTGTTGACAATCCAAGTGGTGATGAGACTTAAGGACAAAAGCTTCCATACACCAAACTGCCTGAGCTGTTGAACCTGGACAAGGTGCAGCCTCCAGTGACTGTCAGCCCTCTTGTAGGAGTGCTACCTATTCCCTACCTGCACTCTTGGATTCTGTCTGGCTTCCTAGGCCTGATCAATGGCCCCTCTCACATTAAGTGCCATGAAGGACACCATCTGCATTGCAGTTTATCCCAAATCCTAGCTTTATCTGCACAGCTAAGATCCCATGTATATACAGCCAGGTCTGGTAGGAGATGCCTGTAATCCCAGCTACTAGGCAGGGTGAGGCAGGAGGATCGACATGCAAGGCCAGCCTTGGTTGCATAATGAATTCCAGGCCACAAAGGTCAAGCCACAGAGACCTTAACTCAAAAAGCATTCCAACTACAGCCATGGTGGTTACTGATACACAAGAAAAGAGAAACAGGAAAGCCTCTGGTGCAGGAGGTAAAGGAAGAAATAAAAATAAGGAGCCCATCCACCCTTTTTCCTGTTCTAGCCCCTCTTTTCGCACACACTGATAACTAGGTTAGTGGTACCAGAGGACAAGGATATTGTAGGGGGTGAGAAGAGAGGATTCATAATATTAACTATAGGAGATTCCACATTTACAAATAAGACACACATTAATCAGAAAGTCAATTTGATCATTCCCAGATTTGTAAAAGGACAATTAAAACACGCTTGCAAAAGAAGATTAATTTAATGCTGTCAAGTATGCAAAAAGAATTCCAGGGCTTTCAGGGCTTCAATGATGGCTCACCAGTAAGAGCACTGGCTGTTCTTCCAGAAGGCCTGTGTTCAATTCCCAGCACCTACACGGTAGATCACAACCATCTGAAACTCCAGCTCTGGCAGATCTGACATCCTCTTCTGACCCCCAAGGGCAACAGGCATGCACATGGCACACAGATATACATGCAGGCAAAGCACTCAAACACATTATATATATATGTAATCGAATTGAGCTCTAGAGCTTTCTGAATCTCTATGAAGGGAATCACTTGACTTGAAATATTCAAAACTATTCTGCCTCCACACCATGAACTGTTTTAGAGTTTCCCTTTCCAAAAAGTAAGTTGGCATGGCAACCAAGGCCAGTCACCATGGTCTCTAACCACATCCGCTGGGGCTTGGCATGCTGAGACGTGTGCCAACTCTGTTGTCTGTAGGGCACTCCTGGCCACAGCATATAGCAAGCTATAATCAAGCTTTTAAAAAAAAAAAAAAAAAAAAAAGCCCCACATTTGTATAGAATACAGCTCAACACAAATATTCACTTAATGTGAGAACCTATGGTGATGCAATGTTGAGACTGCAAAATTAACCCTAAGGATCAGGAAATACAAAAGCTACCACTGCCTCTGCAACCTGAAATCACCCGCACTGCACATTCAACACCACAAACCAGTACATATGTGCCCTAGTCATTAAAATCTAGTAACACCAAAACTTCAAAACTATGTATTATCTGTTTATTTACTAACTAGAGCAAGGATAGCATTTACTGATGGGCACTGGAACATATCTGGAGAAGACATGCCACAGAAAAGCAGCTATAAAAATCCTTTAACACAACTAAAATACAGCACACTAGATTGCTTCTGAAGTAGTCCTGAAAATACTGATGTCCCTGTGACCTACACTATCCCATACAAAACAGCAAGAGAAACAGAAAGAAGACCTTAGCATGCCAACAAGAACAATTAAGCAATAACTTCATAATTTTCTGAATATTACAGAGGACTAACGGAGTGAAAACAATTAAATTGAAATCGAAGTCTAATACATAGTCAACAGACCTCCTTGGAAACACTATTGTCATCCTTTGGGGGTTATTTTTTTGGTTTTGTTTTGCCTACCGCACTATCCCTCAACAGAGTTTCTCTATATAACAGCCCTTGATGTCCTGGACTCGCTCTGTAGACCAACCTAGCTTAGCACTAACAAAGATCGGCCTGCCTCACCTCCTGAGTGCTGAGATTAAAGGCATGTGCCACCATGCTCGGCCTGCCATCCTTTGACTAAGGCCTATGACAGCTTCCAAAGGGGCAAAAATGTTTGAAGGAGCATACAGCATACATATAAGGACTCACATATAGCTGCTAATGGCAGGTCACTCAGGAGCAGTTTCCCCAAAGTAATAGGTTTTGTTGTTGTTTTTAAGCTTAGTGAGTAAATAACACTAAAATATCATACTAATTTAAATAAATACATTCTTAAAGTCTAGAGTCAGGCTGAGATGCTTGCTTCTCAAACAAGTTCACAGCACACGCCCAAGGCAGTCACATTCTAGGCTGGGAGGAGATAGAGGGTGTCAAAGACAGCACAAGCAAAGTGGAGGTTTTATTTGGATGATGATTGGTTTTTGTTTGTTGGTTGACTGGTTTTGACATAGTTAGCCTCAACTCATGAGCCTTCTCCTGCAATGTCCTTCATGCTAGGATCACAGGAAAATGCTACCATGCCCAGTAAGGTGAAATTATTTTAAGAGTCTGGTCTACCCTAACTATTTGGAATAGCCTAGGACACACCCATGTCTAAAAACTGCTTATGAATAGTTTCTACAGTCATGGACAGTTCTCTGTCACAGGCTGTCTTTTCCTACACTAACATTCCCCTTTCCATGCTACCCCAAAGTACTACATCTAGAAGTGTTTCAGTTCAGTAATTATCTTAAAGTTGTGCATGCAAAGCACAAAGGGATGGAATGTTCTGGCTCAAAGGCCATGCCAGTGGAGGTGGAAGGCACTCAATGGGAAGGACTAAAAGTTTTGGTTTCATCTGGGAGCTAGGAGAGGGTTTAAAAAAAGAAAACCGAAGGGGCAGGAATGCTGACACACAGTTGTTTTCAGCAGGAGGGCAATGGGCAGGACAGCACAGGTGAAAGCAAGCCCAGGACCCATCCTTCCTACAACAGCAATCAAGGATTTCTGACCAAGAGCTGATGTGATCAAAAGTTACTGCGGTAAGATAAATGTGGTGGGAAGGGAAGGGATAGGAAGGGAGTAAGAGGAGACTTAGGCATTATAGGGCAAAACGTAAGGCCAGAACTGGAAAGCAGTTAAGAGATGCACTAGTCTTGCAGAGGGTTCCTAGCAGGCAGCTCATTAGCTCCAGGGGATTTGACAGCTCCAGCCTCCAAAGGCATATGCACACATGCACTCACCAACAAGAACACATAATTCAAAATAATAAAAATATATCTTTTTTAAAAGATTTATTTGTGTATATATGCACTCTATTTGCATGTACGACCACATGCCAGAAGAGGGCATCAGATTTCATTATAGATGGTTGAGAGCCACCATGTGGTTGCTGGGAATTGAACTCAGGACCTCGCGATGAGCAACCAGTGCTTTTAACCGCAGGGCCATCTCTCCAGCCCCCTAAAAAAATATCTTTAAGCTGGGCATGGTGGCGCACGCCTATAATCCCAGCAGTTGGGAGGCAGAGGCGGGTGAATCACTGTGTGTTTGAGGTTTAAAAGTAAGGTCAACAGGAGGCAGGGCAAGCCAAACATCATCCTGAGGACACCTTTTGCAGTGACTTAATCCCAAACTAACTTGATTTACACTTTGAAAGTTTTGCTAATCAAGCCTGCAACATTCTTTACATGCCACTAGCCTGTCTGCTCACCATCTACTCCAAGACTGAGGTACTTTTAAAAAGAGGCCAAGTTTCTGGGTACCCAGTGATAGTCTTGGGGGGCGGTCCAAAAAACTGAAAAAATGTCAAGTGCACTTAAATGCACATTAGGTACAAAGAAAAGTATTTTGTGTCAAGTATAGACAAGCTCTAGCAACCAAGACCCCCTTAAATGGTAGAATGCCTTCTTGAGCAGAATTCACTCCCAGAAGAGAAGAATAAAGACAATACAAGTCAAAGTGCACTAGGGACCCTAAAGCTCCAGGCTCATTAGAGATTTCCTGGAACTGAGCCAAAGTAGAACCCTGTTCTAAGAAAGAACACTGTAAGGGAGCCCTAAGCCCAACTTCTCTTAAACTCTTATTCACAGTTCCCTTATGCTAAAGGAGAAATGGGTCATAACATGTACAAGGCAACTTTAGTGTATCTCTTGTAACTAAAAGAAAGCAAAACCAGTCCGGGTGCGATGGCACACTCCTTTAAACCCACCCAGCACTAGGGAGGCAGAGGCAGGCTTATCTCTGTGAGTTCAAGATCAGCCTGGTCTACAAATCCAGGATAGGCAAGGCTATACAGAGAAACTCTGTCTCAAAAAAAAAAAAAGGAAGGGAGGAAGGGAGGGAGGAAGGGAGGGAGGGAGGAAGGATGGAAGGAAGGAAGGAGAACCTGAACATGGTGACTCGTGCCTATGATCCCAGTACTTGGGAGACTGAAGCAGGAAGACTGCTATGAGTTTAAGGTGAGCCTGAGCTACACTGTAAATCCCAAGGCAGCGTGGATTATAGAGTAAGACATAAACTCAAAAAATAAAAATAAAAACAAGGCTGGAGCGCTGGCTGAGCAGTTAGGAGCACTGGCAGCTCTTACAGAGGGTTCATTTCCTAGAACTCACTAGGTGGCTGGTAGCCATCTGCACCAGTCCCAAGGGACCTAATACCCTCTTCTGAAACTCAGAAGACACCAGGAGCCCACATGCATGCAGGCCTTCTTTTTTTTTTTCAAAGCAGAGGATGGGGGAAGAAGATCCCTACAAACAGGCCAAATGGCTCCAAGATTTCAGTCTCACAGAACTCCAATAATGGGTTGAGAATTTAGCTTAATGGTAGAGCTAAGGTCCTCAGTTAAATGCCCAGTCCTATAAGGATAGAAAAATTGGAAGGAAGAAAGGAAAGGTAGAGGAAAAAAGATAATCCAAAACAAATAGTGGGTATGCCTATAATCCCCCTACTTGGGAGGAAAAAGCTAGGTCAGGAATTTGAAGTCCTCCTCGGCTACATAGCAAGTCCCAGTTAGAGACCAGCCTGACTTACAGTAAGACTGTCCCAAAAGAGAAAGAGAGAGAGGGAAGGAGAGGGGCCATGTACACATGTGCACATACACACTCACTCCAGCCGGGCATGGTGGCACTAGCCTTTAATCCCAGCACTTGGGAGGCAGAGGCAGGTGAATGTTGTGAGTTCAAGGTAGGACATCTGTAGCACCAGCACTAGGGATGAGAGGATCAGGAGTTTGAGGCCAGCCTTGGCTATGGGGTGTAGGTAGTGGTTTTGGGGGGAAAAGGAATACTTCTGGTCACATTAGGGCCAGTGAGGCTTTCTCCAAGAACACAGTATGGGGCTCCTGGGGTCCAGTGATGGAAATGTAACACACACCTTTAGAATTTAACTTCAGAACTTCCAGAGATAGAAAGGCTTACAAAGTCCATCACAGGCTGGAGAACTCATAGGGACTTATGAACTGGATGGTTCCCGACCCACTCAAAGAAGAGCTGGTCCTCTACTATGGGACTATGACCTGGTGTTGCCAGGTGCTGCCATTTCTCACTAAGAGCTAGTACAATTTCTAGACATTTAAGGGGAACCACTTTTCTAGAAGTTGCTTCAGCCCACAGATCTGCTTTACAAACACACCCCTGACTGGCTGATGCTTGACTCTACCTGCTTACCTGACAATTCCAAGGGTCCCTTAGAATTCAAGGTCAGATTCCTTTGGCCATCACTGAACCCACACTGCTCATAAGCAGAGAGCTACTCAATGATAAACAGGCCTAGAAGAAAACATCCAAGGCAACAGCACCCACTGAGCACCAAGCTCCCACATCCTGTAGTCTCCAAACCTCCAAGCTCAGCCAACGTGGAGTGCACAGACACCTTGCCCCTGCCCAAGAGGAGCACGACCTGCAGCTCTAGAATCAAGCTCACAGACACCCGCGAGGGAAGCACTCAGAAGCTACCAACAGCACAGATTTCATGCAGAACCAGCTAACTAACTCTCAGAATGCCGACAGGGAAAAGAGCCACATTTGCTATTTACTAAACGACAGGAACATTCAGATTTCCTCCTTACCAAGTTCTGGTTTATTTATACTACTTTTAAAGAAACATATGTACCACACGGTTCCTGTTCTCCACACATGTCGGCTGGTAAGGTATAAACTAAAACAAGCCTTCTGCAGAGCAATCTGAACATGTCTGCAAGAACCTCTTAAGGATCTCCCTGATAGTATGACCTATGACAGAAAACAGTAACTTGTGACATGCTCTCTGAAAATGTTTCGGAATTTTTTGTTGTTATTTTGTTTTTCGAGACAGGGTTTCCCTGTGTAGCCTTGGCTGTCCTAGACTTTCTTTGTAGACCAGGCTGGCCTCGAACTCACAGTGATCCACCTGACTCTGCCTCCTCAGTACTGGGATTATAGGCGTGCGCCACCACGCCTGTCTTGTTTCAGAATATTTAATAACAATTAAATACTCAGAGTAGACAAAGGCCTATCACCACTATGCTTTTCCAATTTTCCTTAAAATCTCAATCAGTTCATAGGAAACCAATACATACATAAGCTTTTCTTTTTCATAATTTTCTGTATTTCTCAAGTATTTTATAATAAAATTTTATTTTGTGTGTGTGATAGATACTTGTACATGTTCTTAAATTTGTGCTAGTACATGGAAGCCAGTGTCAACATTGGGATGGTGTCTTCCCCAGTTACTCTCCATTTTCTCTAAGACAAGGTTTCATCTATTCAGCTAGGCTGGCCTGTGAACTCCAGGAATCTGCCTGTCTCTCCTTGCCAGCACTGGATTACAGACACAAACAACTATTGCACCCAGCTTTTTACGTGGGTGCTGTGCATCCAAACTCAGATCCTTGTGCTTGCATGGCAAACACTTTACCAACTAAGTCATTCCCCCCCCAGCCTCATAAAAATCTGTGTTTCAATCAGCCCTTATGGGATCAGATGGGATCTTTACACGTACTGAAAATCTAGCCATCTTTACTCTTACAGTTTCAAAATGCAACAGCCCTCAGAAGGCCAGAAGTTACCATTCCAACATTTTCTCATCAGACTTCTAATGTCATCAAAGTTTACTTTCACCCAGTCAACTCACATATTCAGTTTCTAAATAACCGTATCACCCTGGCTGCTGAACAGAGAAGGGAATTAATATCAACTCTTACAACACGTCTTAAGAGTAATAAATATAAAAGGCTCTCCTTTGAACCACAATGGGCCTGCTGACCTTATTCTTTTCACACTATCGTAAGTCAACAGAGCTGCTAAAAGCAAGATTTTAAGACATCTAGTTCAGCCTACAAACAGAACAAAGAGCCTCCACTCTTTGACTCCTACCTTTCCGTCAGACAGGTACAAAGGCACTTCTCCACAAAAGGTGTATCAGCATTAACCTCAAAGATAGGTAAAAATTAGTTGGAAAGGGCCAGATTGCTCAAATCCCACATACCATGCTGTACCATACAACGGCTTGCCTAGCCCAAACTCAGCACCAGAACCAAACTCTCCCAGAGACCCTGCAGGGTCTGGTGAACACAGGGCACTGCTTAATTCTGCCAATAAAAAAAGCAGGGACAGTCCACAGCCTCGGTTCTTACAGTCTTTTAATCAATAGGCAATGTACATGGCACATACTCTCCCTAAAGAAAGTGGTTCTGATTCCTGAATGGCTCTGAAAAGTCAGCCACAGAAAGGAGCTGTGTCTCTCATCAGACGTCCCTCTAAAGGCCAGGCTGCGGCAGCCACTCCAGCCCTGCCAGCAGACCACAGCAGCGTAAGTGCCATCAAGAGACAGCTAGATACTTCAGTCACTGTCTTCATAACTTGGCAGCCTGGCTCTAGGAAAAAACAAGTTGGAATGAGCTTTCTTTGATTGTGGGAGCTGGGGAAAGTGACAAGAAAGAAACATTTATCTGATTGCTAGGGGGTTTTCTCCATTGAAATTACAAACATTTCTCAGCCAATGGTTCTAAGTTTAAACCCAAATCTGAATTCCAACATCAGTCCATACAACCTTATCACAAAACAGTGCCATGTGAGGCAGCCTCAGGAAAATAAAATATGTCTCAGCATCAGTAAGATGGGTTTGAATCTGATCTGCTACCGACCTGCTCAGTGACTGTCACGGGTGACTTTACCACTTTGCTACTGACTTCCTACTGTAAAAAAACTGCCATCAACCATGTCTTTTAAAATCAAAACAAAGCACTTACATGGCAAGCATTTGAACGTTAGTAGCTTTTGTTTGGCTTGGGTTTTGCTGTCCTACACACACACACACACACACACACACACCCAAGACAGGGTTTCTCTGTGGAGCCTTGGCTGTCCTGGACTTGCTTTGAAGACCAGGCTAGCTTTGAACTCACAGAGTTGTGCCTGCCTGCCTCCCAGGTGCAGCACAGCACCTGGCTTGCTTGTTCTTGTTGCCTTTTGTATGTCTCACTATGCTGTACAGGTTAGCCTGAGACTCCTGACTCCTGCGATCTCCCCGCCTTAGTCTCCTAAGTATTTGGAATAAGAGATGTGCGCCCAAAGCCACAGTGCCGGGCTGCGTTAGTAGCTACTTCTTGTATGTGTGTGCACATGTTTGATGTGAATTTGAGTACCAGAGGAGTACCTCCTCAGCTGCCCTCTATCTTATTTTTTGAAACAGGGTCTCTCCCTGAACCTAGAGCTTGTTGATTCAGTTCGCCTGGCTGACCAACAACCCCAAACCGCAGCACAGAGAGCACAAGCACGTACCCCTGCACAGCTTCTCACTGGGTCCTGCGGATCTGAACTCAGGTCCCCAGGCTTACACTATGGGCACTTTACCCACTGAGCCATCTTCCCAGTCCCTGGTGGCCACATTTTTGTTTTGTTTCGTTTTTTGAGACAGCGTTTTTCTGTGCAGTTCTGGCTGTCCTGGAACTCAATCTATTGACCAGGCTGACCTCAAACTCAAGATATCCACCTGTTTCTGCTGAGATTAAAGGCATGTACCATCACTGCCTGGCTTCCTGATAGCTACTTTTAAAAACTTTGCCAGAGAACAATACTAAAAAGAAAATTTTAAGTTAACCAGGAGAAAAGCAACACTTACACTCAATATATAACTAAAGAATGTCTGGTTTTCCTTATTTAATCATAAGCTATATTTTTTGCACCTGCTCTTCCATGAGACATTCCCAGTGGTACCAGTGTGAACAGAGAGGCTCTAAGCCTGGCAGTTGGAGGAATTAAATGTCAATCATGGTTGTCCCTACCCTTGCCAGAGGTCCCAAACAAGGCACTCCACCTTTCTAGCCTTGCATTAAAGCCGGGCGGTGGTGGTGCACATCTTTAATCCTAGCACTCGGGAGGCAGAGGCAGGTGGATCGCTGTGAGTTCGAGGCTAGCCTGGTCTACAAAGCAAGTCCAGGACAGCCAAGGACACACAGAGAGACCCTGTCTCAGAAGAAAAAAAAAAAATCTAGTGTATTAACGCTAGATTAATTATTTGGTACTTTTGTTTTCTTCCACTGCTGGGGATGAAACCCAGGGCTTTGCTCATGGTAGGCAAGTGCTCTGTATCACTGAGCTGTACGTCTTAGCCCACACATTTGGTTCTTTTGACTATGAAGACTTGTCTCCCTGAGATCTGGGTCCACCAGAAGGCAGGAGCTGCTCTGCAGCCTTCCAACCCCAGCAGCTATTCCACTTCACTTGGTGATGAATGGTAGAATGAAACATGTCTAACCCTTTGCTATCTCAACTCTTTCATTTCCATCTCTTCTTGCACTTCATCTAAATGCAGAAAATCTCCTGAGTGGTTACTTTGTCCTCTCCCAAGGATGACAGAGAACTAGCAGGACACAGATGCACAAATTCAGCTGAGATATGGAGGCCTATGAACATGACGGTGCATGTTCTGTGAAGAAAACAAACAGACAAAAACAACAAAACTCAGCTGGGCAGGATTATTGCTTATCTGTGTATGAGCCTATCTCAGAGGACTGCAGTACTGCAACGTTATTCTGCACAGGACAGGGTTTTGATAGACATCTATCAAATAAATATGTTCAATGGAGGTTTGCAAAGCTGCAGGCTTCCCTCCAACTCCTGCCAGACTGAGTGACCTATTTACCTCACTCAACTTTTTTTTGTTGTTGTTGTTTTCTTAAACTTTTATGGGAAGGGCACGTGTGCCACAGAGTCTAGGCAGAAGTCACAAGACAACTTTCAGGAGTTGGTTCTCTTCTACCTTGTGTGTTTCAAAGTTCAAATTTAGCTCCTTAAGCTGGACAGCAAGCACCTCTATCCACTGAGCTATCTTTTGGGCCTTCTATTCAAATCCTTAGTGCTGGGCCAGTCACAAACGAGTACTAGATGGAACTTCTCTTTTCCTCTTGAGAAGCTATCAGGAAAATGAACACACCCATTCACAAGAATGTATGAATAATTTGGGGAGGGGTGTCACAGGCCTGAAAGAACTCCAATACAAATTATGAGAAATTAGATTTGAATTAAATGCCAAAATCCTAACAAGGACAGGCCATGGTTTCAGTTCAGGCTTTATTATTTGCTAGCTATCAGGTTAGAGAAACAAACTTGCCTCTCTTGGCCTTAGTTTCTCCCTCTGTAAAACATAAACAGTAGTGTCTAAGTCTTTCTTTTAATGAGTTATTTATTCATTTACTTTATATGTACTTTATGGTATTTTGCCTGCATGTATGTCTGTGTGAGGGTACCAGATTTCCTGGAACTGGAGCTATAGACAATTGTGAGTTGTCATGTAAGTGCTGGGACTTGAACCCGAGTCCTCTGGAAGAGAAACCAGTGCTCTTAACCCCTGAGCCATTTCTCCAGCCCTAGTATCTATTTCTTTATGAATGGAAGGATGAAATGAGTAAGTGTGATGTGCTTGGTCCCATGCACACACAAAAAGGCACATCAATGGAGCCATGGCTGCTTCCTCCACACTATTACTCTATCGTCAGTCAGAACTACTGGTAATTCCCATGAGATCTCAGGGTATAAAAACAGAGAAGAGATCCTAGGAATTTACCAGCCTCCCCCTGCCCCCCCAAACAATGAAATGCTTGCTTTTAACCTATAAAGGACTATCTGACAAGATGGTCGGCAGGCCCCTTCTGTGTAAGTCCAAGTCAGCTGTCAGCGTGCAATTGTTCTATTAGGCCAAGTCAATTTTTGGAGGCAGGCCTATTAGGTTAACTTCAAATGGAGATGAAAAGAAAGTGCTTGATCAAATGCTGAACTGTAAAAACACACTGACAGGGAAACAAGGCAGAGGAATTAGCCTCCTACAATCATTCCCTGTGATACCTTTAGTTATCCAGCCTATCTAATCACCACGCAGCTCTCCTTTCACTCTTTAACAGCTAACAGAACTTCCTTAGTTCTTCATGAAGTCCCTCAACCATTTAACCTGGGAGCCAGAGTAACTGACTTTAAGATTGCACAGAACCAGTCATTCTGATTCCTTCTACAAATGAATTTCTCAGTGTTTATAACTATTTGACCTCAATGGGAGAAATAGGCATTTCCACTTTAAAAGTCTTTCATTTCTAGCAATGCAAATTTCTTGTTTGTTTAACCAATCTACACACCACTAGCCAGTGTTTAATCAGGCCCCTTATTTAACCAACCATGTGGACTGCAAACCAAGTTTTAAAGTTTCAGATAATAATTTCATTAACATCAACATACTGATTTAAAGATGAAATATGTACCAGTACATCTAAAAGCTATTTAAAGGTCCATTCTTTAACAGTACAGTTAAAGTATAATTCTTCTAGCACTTAACTGTATGTATGCCTGACCTGCTTCAATGCAAACAGGCTCTAATGCTGCATGATAATAAAAGCAGTTAATTTCATACCCAAATAGTCTGGTCACAATTTTCACAACTGGAAATACCAAAATAGAAAGAAAAAAAATCAAAACAGACACAAACAACTCTGTCTTCATACAGACTAAACTAATGACCTTGGGATAGTTATTTACAGCTAAAATACACCAAGGTCTGAATTACTAGCCCCACTCCTAAACAAACACACTCATCCAGGCTTCCTCCTACCCTAACCAATGCAAAAGACTGAACAAGTATTCTAACTAGAAGTCCCTGGGCTGACCATAAGGTATCTATTGTGTATACACACACACTCTCCTTCTACACCGCCCCCCACCCCCACCCCACTGGCAAGTAATAGGGGAACAAAAAATCAGTACTACAAAATATTTCTTAAAATGTTTAAAGAGGACTTTTCAAACAGCCTATTTCTCCTCTTCCTAATTAAGAACAATATTGTATAGAGCCACACTGGGAATAACAAAAGCAATGCTACAAGCTACTATTTAGCTCTGGTTATCAGAAAATAAAATGGAAGAGCAAGACACATTAAAGAAGTTTTTCATGTGTTTTCATGAAGTTTTTCAAGTGATAAAACAAAAGGTGGTTTTCGAAATTTCAGTGAGTACTTAGAAAACACAATTAATCTGAAATTAAAAACTGGCTTTGTCTCTTCTACACTCTTAATGCACATACTCTAGTTATATTCACTCTCAGCAGTCCTAAAACACTGACCTTCCTTACAAAACTTACTTCAGGCTGGTAGGCAGGAGCCACAACAGTCCCTTCAGTCTGGCAGCAGTCACAGAAGTAATAAAAGCGTGCCAGCCTATGTACACACACAGTTCTGAAAGCCACACTGTGCTTGTCTGTGGACACAGAGTTCAACACACTGACGACCACAACAAAGTTATTAAAACTATAGAGTGTACCAACGACTAACCATTTACTCAGAGAGCTCAGATAAGCCCATCAATAGTAGTGCAGTTATAAGGGACTTAAGGACACCATTAGTGACTGCTTAACAGGTAAACTTATTAAATACCATTTAAGTCATTTTTTTCCCCTTAGCAATTGTTGACTTAATTTGGAAGGGAGGTGGTAGCCTAGTAGACTACAAAAGAGTTAGATAAGCACTTCAAAAACTTTTCAAGAGAACAGAGTCCTTCTGCCAAAGTCACACATTATCTCTCTACTTGTCAGGATAAAATAGTTACAAATGGTGTGTTTAAACTGCTAATTTTGTATTAAACGGTGAGCCCACGAATATCTGCAAAGCACAGCACTATGCATAATGGATAGCTAGCCAGACAAACTACCACAGAGAATGGCTCAAGTTTAAACACTGCAGATAAAAATCTCAAACTTCAAAAGTCTCCTTCAAAAAGTGAAGTGCCACGTTCAAACATACTCCCCCTCAGCTGCCACCCCCACCAAAGGCTGTAAATCAAACATTTCTAAAGCCATCAGGGAACAGTGAAAGCCTCAAAGAAAAACAAGGAGTCACAAGAAGCAAGATTTAAGACTCAAAACTATTCTTAAAGCATGCAATAGAAATACTTAGGTATCTTCAGCAAAGCATTCCCTCTAAAGCTTGTGTTAAGGACAGTAACACTAGCGTTATAAGGGGGAGGAGGGGGAGGGGCAAGAAGCCCCAGAGCATTTAGCAACATTTGTAGTCACAGAAATCGGTCCATTTCACTTTCTATCGATGGGATGGGAAATAAGAGCACCCTAGAACAATGCTTTTTTTTTTTTTTTTTTTAAACCACAGGCATAGGACCTCCTCCAGCTGTGGGAGGACACACACCTTTAAGGAGTCACACAGTACTGGCAACTCAAAAGCTGCTGGGTGCAGCTTCACCCTTCTGTCTACACTCACAGGGGCTATGGAGTCATTCCACACAGTTCCTTTTCTCTTCATAATACACCCAAGTGCAAAGCACTGAAGATCCAAACTACAGGCCTCTACAAGGTCCCAAAGACCCAAAGGCAAGCCAACCGCATCAAATCACCCCTCCAGAGGTGCGCCTGCTAGCAGCTGTAAGTGCGCTGGCCCTAGAACAAGTTGATAAAAATCGTGGTCAAGGGAGCGGGAAATCTATACAGCTATCCATCCGCAGAGACTTCAGTTGAGAGTCCCTCCCCAAAGACTGGGGACAGCTTAGAGCTCTCCCTAGCCAGCTTCCTCTGGAACGCAGACTTTCTTCATTTAGAGCAAGGTGGAGGCCCTGTCAGTGAGACCCTGGCTCCGGTTTGCAGGCCTCTTCTTTATTAGTCCTTGACCCAGGGGCGAGCCTGCGGTCTCTCTCATCCCCTGTAATCTGAGGCACGCAGCAGCGAAGGCTGCCTTCCACCGCCACTACAGTGCACCCCCAATTCCCACTCCGCAGCCAGCTCCGCCTGCTCCCCCTTCCTGCTGCTGCCTGTCCAGGGCCCTGCCAGAGGGTTAATGTCCAGGTAAGGCTGGCAGTAGATTCCAGCGAAAAGAAACCTGAAGATGTGCACCCCGGCAACCTGGTCGCCCCGAAAACAGAGCAAACCTCGATGGAAAGCAAAGACTGCGCTCCATCCCTTCAATTCTCGCCTTTGCAAAGTTGGCATTCAACAGGTAGTTCCCGGGACTTTCACCTGAGGGAGGAAAAACGTCCCGCCAACTCCAGAGTGCCGCCCCGGCGCCCATGCCCAGCCCAGCGTCCCCACCCCCACCCCAGCGCGGTGCACCCACCGGAGGAGGCCGAGCCCCCACGTGCGCTCGCCCCAGCCGCCGTGCCCCGGAGGCCGCGTCCCGCCCGCCAGCCCGCCCGCCCGGGAGGGATGCCGCCGGGCTCCGCGCCTCCCCCCCGCCCGCTAGCCCGCGGCGGGGTCGGCGGCCGCAGCCCCCGGAGCCATCTTGTGGCGACGGAGCGCGGGGCCCGGGTGGCTACCTGCACGATCTCGCCCTCGGCGCTGAGCATGGCCCCGGCCCGCGAGAAGCGGCCCGTGAGGCCGGTGGTGTGGGTGGTGTAGTCGCCGCTCGGGCTCGACTCGAACAGCACCACCTCCACGAACGCCGTCTCCTTGGCCCGCACCGCGCCGGGCCCCGCGGCCGCCAGCAGCAACCCGAGAAGCAGCGGCAACGGCGGCGGCGGCGGCAGGCGACGGCCGCGGGGGCC
>OU015747.1:47069913-47080501 GCA_907169655.1 Acomys percivali | reverse complement strand
GTGTGTGTGTGTGTGTGTGTGTGTGTGTGTGTGTGTGTGTGTGTGTGTGAGACAGGACTCACTTTGTAGACCAGGCTGGCCTCGAACTCACACCGATCCACCAGCCTCTGCTTCCCGAGTGCTGGGATTAAAGGCGTGCGCCACCACACCCTGCTGGTGTCCCCTCCCTTCAGAAGCAGGTCTTCCATGTTGTCCACCATGCCCAAGAAAAGAGCTACTTTCCTCTTGGTGTCCGCCCTAGGCATCACTTGACTGTCATTGGGTAGACTTGCTTGACGGACAGCTTAGTAAACCAATCACTATGGCCCAAGGGAAGGTACCTCCTGATTGACCAGATTTAACATCTTTTCCCCTGGTGCCTGGGGACTAATTCTGGCAGATTGTTCATGCTTTAAAAGCGCTGGACAGGGGTCCTAAGCACAGAAAACCCACAAAGGCAACAACAGATGAGGGGGTCGACTCCCCTGACAGCCCCTGGCTCCCCACCCCAGGGTGGACAGGTGCCTGAGCCGTGGTTCTGGCCCCTGGAACCCACTTACAAGCTGCTGTGCCGCACAAGCCATTTGCATTTCCTCCTCCTAGGCCTCTCCTAAGGACAAGGACTGTGCCTTTTGCTTCTGTAGCTAATTCCTGGCAAAATGCCTCAAATACAGTTGGCACACAATAAATGTTTGCTAAGTGAGTGACTGACTCGAGTGTGTGATAAAAATAAAAGTCTTAACAGTCAAGCGTTTTCCTTGATTGGACCCCATACCACCCTCCTAGCCTCCTTTGTATGCCCCGCACCCCTCTCAAACACACAGCAGCTCCCCCAAACGCACCTCCGCAGGCTGTCCTCCTGGCATGTCCCAAAGCTTTACAATGAAAAGACCGGGAAAGGCTGGCAAACCAGTTTTCCGATCCTCAGGCCCTAGAGTTGAAATTTCTGTAATAGAAACCTCTGACTAGTTTGCTCAGCGTCTTTACCCAGCTTTCCGCGTGTCCACAGGCACCGGCCACTGTGTGCACGAAGTGACGGCGCCGCTCTCCCTCTTGCTGTAGTCGCCTCTGCAGCTGAAGAAATCAGAGCACGGATACATGTAAGTTGGTGCGGGGGGCCAGGAAGGCTGAGGAGGCAGTTTCCTCGGCATTGAGATGATAACAGCTTGTGTTTACTGAGTATTTATTGTGTGCCAGGCACTGGGCCAAGTGCTTGGCACAGGTTTTCTCCTTTGATCTCTACCCGAGGCATGTAGTATTCCCGCTTTATAGTTGGAGAAAAACGGGAAGTGGGCTCCACAGAAGTAACCGAGCTACATAGGGGTGAAGTCAAGACTGCACGCAGATCTCATGGCGGAACCCTTGCTCTTAAGCCCCAAGCAGAGGGAAGAATAGAATGAACCGCCCAGTGAGAAGTGGGGTTAGGAGGCTATGGGGTCCCAGAAAAGACAGGGAGAGCTGGAGAGATGGTTAAGAGCACTGGCTGCTCTTCTGGAGGACGTGAGATCATAATGTTCTAGCATCCAAGTCAGGCCCCTCACAATTACCTGTAACGCTAATTCCAGGGGATCTGACGCCCTCTTCTGGCCTCCGCGAATACTGCATGCACAAGAGCGTGTCTGTACACACAAAATGTTAAAGTAATAAAAATAAATGAATAAAGAGAGTTGCTGCCTTGCCTTCCAGAGCTTTGCTGGCCCTGTCCGTTATTTGAGAGACCCAGATGTGTTTCCCGCCATTATATTCCCATATTTTCTCTAACAACGTCTCCCACCCCCCTCCCCTCCCCCCAGACCCCGGTTTGGGGGAAAGTCGCAGGTCAAAGTGCATAAAAGATCAAAGAAACTCCTGCTTTTTTTTTTTTTTTTTCTCCCTCCATGACAAGCTGTGTGATCGAGGCAAATTGCTCTCCATCTCTGGGCTTGTTTCCTTGCCTGTAAAATGCATACGATCCTCGCCCTACCTCAGAGGGCCAGCATGAGGATTACACAAGGAGGTTACAGGAGATGCGGGCTGGGCTGGGCCTGGCAGCTGGGTGTTCAGGGTGAGAGAGCCCTGAGCACAGGGTAGATTGTAATTGACACTATGGTCTGTTCCCATGGTACCTAGCGCTGAGGCCTGACTGTAGAGGGTGCTCAGGAGACACTAGCTTTGATTTAGGAATGATGAGCTGGTAAGCAGGTCTTCCGGGCCCTAAACCCCTGGTACCGGAGATGTGGTCTATACCCGTCTGTTTCTTCCACAAGTTAATGATTTAACTCCGGTGTTTAATTTTGTTTAAACAGACATGACCCCATTGGTACCCAAGGCTCTGTCCCGGGCCAAAGTAGCTCAGAGATCAAAGCCACCCAAAAGACACAGGAGCCCTTCCACTGCCCTCTCCCGGAATTGTCCTTTAGCCTGCTGGCACCTACGGCTGCCCTGTTGCCCCTTGACCTTGCATGTAGCCATGCGTTACTTTCTCTTTGACATTAGTTGGCTTCACTTTGGGGTCACCAGGAAACCATGCACCCTCCAGATCTCTGGAGCCTTGGTTTCTACCACCCTCCCTTTTTCTTTCTTCCAGGAGAACACTGCAACTCCAAGGGCTCCCTCCAGACCAGCCTAACACCTCTGCTTCTCTGCTGCCCTGTGTTCCCAGGGCCTCCCTAAGTCCCCTCTCCCATCTCTTCCCTGATAAGACATCCAGAGGTGTCCCAGGACACTGAGAGTCACGGCTCTTTTCAGCTTGGCCCTGCCACGCACACCACCCCTTACTCTGCCATGTCTGCGACACCAGGGCGGACTTGCCAGCAGGGGGACGGCCCCACTCTTGAGGCAGGGTTTGAACAGGACCCACCCCGCAGTCCTCTTTGGCTTCTCCATCCCTCCAGCTCCTACAAGCCCAGGTTCTTGTCCTGCCTCCCCTTTCTTTCTCTCTCTCTCTCTCTCTCTCTCTCTCTCTCTCTCTCTCTCTCTGCCTTCTTTCCTCCCATCGCCTCCTTCTTTCTCTTCTCTTCTGTGTTTTAACATGGTCTCATGATCTTTCTGCCTCCACTTCTTGAGTCCTGGAGTTATAGAACTCCCCGCCCCATCTGGCTACCCAGGATAATTTCTCAGGGTTGTGTTGGAACAGTACCGCAAACTTGGTGGCTTTACACAACAGAATTTCATTCTCTCACAGTTTGGAGGACAGACAGTCTAAAGCAAGGTGTCAGGAGGGCCGCACTGCCTCCAGAGCAGGGAACAACCCTTCCTTCACTCCCCAGCTTGTAGTGGCTGCCAGGGATCCTTAGTGTGTGGCTCCATCACTCCGATGTTCTTCTATCCTCAATTGGGCTTCTTCATCCCTCTATGCATCTATGCATCTTATTGTTGTTGTTGGTTTTTGTTTGTGTTTTGTTTTTTTGTTTTTCGAGACAGTGTAGCCTTGGCTGTTCTGGATTCACTCTGTAGACTGGGGTGGCCTTGAACTCACAGTGATCCACCTGGCAAAACCAAAATTCCACAGTATAAACAGCTCAGTGTCCAACATCTGGGACTTACTTATTATCTTCTGGGCTCTACACTCACTGTTTGTCAATAGGCTCAAGCCAGCTCTATCGCACACCTGCCGTTACTTGTAGTGGTCTTATCACAGAACTGGAATCTCCAGTGTCCTGGGGTGTCTACTCTAACTGAGGTTACACCGTCGTCACCAAGGACTTCCTGGCGTCTCTGCAAGAGGAATTCCAACCCTGCCCTGTGGTACCAAGCCTTAGCGTCTCTCCATGACCTCTTCAACCCTGAGGTCTCCACTGCAGCTGAAGCTGGACCTTCACTGATGGCCTCTCTGGGCTCTCACAGTGCTAAGACTCAGCTACTTTCCATGACCCTCCCCTTTCGGCTTCCAACACTGTTGTGCTGTGGAAGACTTTTGCATACTATGAATTTGGTTACCAGCTTGACATGCAGCCCAGGACCACAGCATCTGTGTGCTGACCCCTGAGGGAATGCGCACGCCTTTAATCCCAGCACTCGGGAGGCAGAGGCAGGCGGATTGCTGTGAGTTCGAGGCCAACCTGGTCTACAAAGTGAGTCCAGGGCAGCCAAGGCTAACACAGAGAAACCCTGTCTCGGAAACAAACAAACAAACAAACAACAACAACAAAAAGAATTGTATTTGTTATATTAACATGAGCTCTGGTGGGAATAAATGAGCATGGTATGAATTGCAGTGATGTATTTGTGTGTCAAGCTGACAAGAAGTCAGCTTTTGTCAATGCAGCACAAACTAGAATGACCCGAGAAGAGAGACCCTCAGTTGAAGGATTTCCCCTATCAAATTGCACCGTGGTTGGGCCTGTGGGTGTGTGCTCTTGGTTAATAATTGGTGTGGGAGGGTCCAGTTCACTGTGGGCAGAGCCACCCCTGGGCAAGTGGTCCTGAGGTGTATAAGGAGTCAGACTGAGCAAGCCAACCAGTATTCCAAGGCTCGCGCCTTCGCTCCTGCTGAAGTGTCTGCTCCGACTTCCCTCAGTGATCAGTGTGAGAGGGACATGTAAGCCAACTAAACCCTCTCTTTCCCAAGCTGCCTTTGGTCATGGCGTTTGTGGCAGCGATAGAGAGCCCGCTAGCACACACATCTCTCTGCAGCTATAACTAGCATTCAGTGGCACTAGAGGGAACAAAGGCGCCTTAGATAATGAAGCCAAGAGCAGGAGCTGCTTTCAGTGGTGCATTCCTATCATCTCAGCACTCTGAAGGCTGAGGCAGGGGAAACACAAGTTCAAGGTCAGCCTGAGAGCTAGCAATTCTCTGCCTCAAGACACACAGAAAACAACGCATGGGGCTGGAGAGACGGCTTAGAGGTTAAGAGCGCTTGCTTCTCTTCCAGAGACTCTGCATTCAATTCCCAGCATCCACATGGCATCTGTAATTCCAGTTCTGGGGGAGCGGACACCCTCTTCTGGTCTCCCTAGGTACCAGCTGCACACACTGTATGTGTACAAGCCGGCATGCAGGTACAGCACCTGTACGCACAGGAGTCAATAAATATAATTAAAACAACAGCAAGAAACAGCACAGTGAAGACCAGGGATAAGAGATACCCTGGACCTTCACAGGTGAAGGGAACTTAGTGAGTGTGGAGGAGAGGGCTCTAAGATGGGAAGTGAGTGTGGGGAGGGACAGGTCCCTGCAGCACCAAAGAGACCAAGACAAGGAAGTGGAGGCTTTTCACCCAGAACCCCGAAGAGCTTTGATCAGAAAAGTATCATTAGGGGCTGGAGAGATGGCTCAGTGGTTAAGAACACTGTCTGCACTTCCAGAGGTCCTGAGTTCAATTCCCAGAAACCACATGGTGGCTCACAATCATCTATAATGTGATCTGATACCCTCTTCTGCAGATAAAGCACTCATATGCAGTAAATAAAATAAATCTTTTTTTTTTTTTTAAAGAAAAGTATCATTAATCAGTTATAAGTAACTATTAAACATCTCAGGGAAGAATGCTTGCCATCCAATAAGAGACAACAGGGTAGGGGGGGGGTAGGGGGAGAACGGGGCAGGGCAGGTAGATCCTTTCATCATAACAGACACAAAAATCAACTTTAAGAAAACTCAGAGCAGGGCGTGGTGGTGCACACCTGTAATCTCTGTGCGTTCAAGGCCAGCCTGGTCTACAAAGCAAGTCCAGGACTGCCAGGGCTATTACATATTACACAGAGAAACTCTGTCTTCAAAAACCAACAAAACAAAACAAAATGAAACAGAAGAAAAGGAAAACTCAGGGCCATGTGTTGGTGGCACACTCCTTTAATCCTAGCCTACAAAGGGAGGCAGAGGAGGCCAGCTTAGCTTATGAAGTGAATTTCAGGGCCTCTGGGAGAGCAGTACATGCTCTAAGAAACAAACAAACACAGAACAAAACAACAAACAAACAAAAAACTATATTTGAAAAAAGAAAACTTCAAGGGAAGCTGTATGTGTTTGTGTGCATAGGGTTTGCTGCTGATCTGTACTGAAAGGTTTGTTTGTTTGTTTTGGTACATTATGTGTATGTATCTATGTGTAGTGTGTGTGTGTGTGTGTGTGTGTGTGTGTGTGTGTGTGTACACCTGTATGCATGTGCATGCAGGGACCAGAGGACATCTTACTGTCATTCCTTAGCTACAGTTTACCTTGTTTTTTTGGGTTAGCTCCTCACATCCACCTGGGGCCTGCCAAGTAGACTAGACCAGATGGCCAGTGAGCCCCCAGGGATCCACATGTCTCTACCTGCCTCATGTGGACATCCGAGTGCCACATTGCCCAGCCTTTGTAAGTGGCTTCTGAGGGATTTAACTCAAGTCCTCGTGTTTGCAAGGCAAGCCCATTACTACTGAACTCCCATCCCAGTTCCCTAAGGAGTTCTTTTTTTTAATTGATGGGACTCCACCCAAATTGAAACTTAAAAAAAAAAAAAAGATGTACTTATTTGTTTTATTATGTATGTGCACAGTGTTCTGCCTGCATGTACACCATCATTACAGATGGCTGTGAGCCACCATGTAGTTTCTGGGAATTGAACTCAGGACCTCTGGAAGAACAGCCAGTGCTCTTAACCTCTGAGCCATCTTTCCAGCACCCTTTTTTATTTTTGTTTTGTTTTGTTTTTTAGGTTTTTTAAGACAGGGTTTCTCTGTGAAGCCTTGGCTGTCCTGGACTCGCTTTGTAGACCAGGCTGGCCTCGAACTCACAGCAATCCATCTGTCTCTGCCTCCTGAGTGCTAGGATTAAAGGTGTGTTCTACCATGCCTGGTGTGACAAACTCAATTTTAAATATTTGGCTAAGGGGATGGAGAGCTGGTTCAGTGGTTAAGAGCACTAGTTGTAGCCGGGTGTGGTAGCGCACACCTTTAATCCCAGCACTTGGGAGGCAGAGGCAGGCAGATTGCTGTGAGTTCGAGGCCAGCCTGGTCTACAAAGCAAGTCCAGGACAGACAAGGCTACATAGAGAAACTCTGTCTTGAAAAACCTAAAAAACAAAACAAAACAAAAACAAACAAACAAAAAAAGAATCACTTGTTGTTGCCAAGGAGTGGGTAATCTTCCCCCATATAGGTGGCTCATAACTGCCTGACTTTAGATCTAGGCGATCTCACACCTCTCACCCCCTGGGACACCTGCACTTATCACCTCACAAACATATTATTTAAAAAATAATAAAAATCAATCTTTAAATTCTTTTGTTAAACAAATGATATCATTAAAAATGGAAAACCACTAGCCACAGATGAGAAGGGTTTTTTTGGGCAACATGTAATCAATGAAAGTCAGTGTTTGAGACCAGATGTGGTGGTGCACACCTTTAATCCCAGCACTCGGGAGGCAGAGGCAGGTGGATCTTCTCTGTGAGTTCGAGGCCAGCCTGGTCTATAAAGTGAGTCGAGGACAGCCAAGGTTACACAGAGAAACCCTGTCTCAAAACACCTCCCCAGAAATGCTGGGGGAAAAAATTGAAAGTCAGTGTTTAGGAATGCATAAAAACATCCACAAATAAAGAAAAGTAGCCTAGTAGGAAAGTAGGCGGCCAAATGTAACAGTAGGCAAGCCATAGAGCAGAAAAAAATTGGCTGGCAATTAATGTGTAAAGAAGCTCTCTCATGGGGCTGGAGAGATGGCTCAGAGGTTAAGAGCACTGACTGCTCTTCAAGAGGTTCTGGGTTCAAAACCCAGCAACCACATGGTGGCTCACAACCACCTATAATGAGATCTGGTGTCCTCCTCTCTTGTCCAGGTGTACATGCAGGCAGAACACTGTATACATAATAATAAATAAGTCTTTAAAAAAAAAGAAAAGAGGGCCCTGGAGAGATGACTCAGGGGTTAAGAGCATAGATTGCACTTCCAGAGGTCATGAGTTCAATTCCTAGCAACCACATGGTGGCTCACAATCATCTATAATATGATCTGATGCACTGTATACATAATACATATACATGATAATAAATAAATTTAAAAAAAAAAGAAAAAAGAAACACAAACAATGAAGAGGGAATTAAAATCCTCATAGTAACACACAGTGAAGCAGCCAATAAGACAAGCAAGAATCACAAAGTCTGAAGCCAGGCAATGGTGGCTCACACCTTTAATCCCAGCACTCAGGAGGCAGAGGTAGTTGGATCTATGAGTTCTCTGAGTTTGAAGCCAGCCTGGTCTACAGAGCAAGTTCCATGGCTACATAGAGAAACCCTGTCTCCAAATATTAAAAAAATGAATAAAATAAAATAAAAGTTGGCAAGTGCTGCTGCTGATGACGTGGAGCTTCGGTGGACAGATTGGCAACTGGGACTTGGAGAGCAATTTCATAGTACAGGTTGGACCACAAATATGAAATGCTCAAAAATAAAGGTTTAATTGACGCCACAGGCAGAAAATTCCATCCTCGGCCTCATTTGACAGGTTGCAGTCAAAACACATCTCGTTTAGAATTACCTCCAGGTTGTGTAATTAAGCTATAAACACGCACAGATGTGATATCTGCATATCTGCAGTATGAGTGGGCTTTTATGTTTAAAACTGAGTCTTGTCATCAAGGTCCTTCTCTCTGGTACCTGTGTATGACGTGTGTGTGTGTGTGTGTGTGTGTGTGTGTGTGTGTGTGTGTGTGTGTACAATATGTCTGGTGCCCAAAAAGGGAAGAAGAGGACAGTGGATTCCCTGGAGTTACAGATATTGTGATTTTTCCATATTGGTTCTGGGGTCAAACCCAGGGCCTCTGAGAAAGTAGTACACGCTCCTAACCAAGGAGACATCTAGCCAGTCCCTTTGCCACCTTTTTTTTTTTTTTTTTTCTTTTCTGTTTTTGTTTTTCGAGACGGGGGACAGGGTTTCTCTGTGTAGCCTTGGCTGTGCTGGACTCCCTTTGTGAGTAGAGGCTGGCCTCAAACTCACAGTGATCTCGCCTGCCTCCACCTCCCGAGTGCTGGGATTAAAGGTGTGCATCACCAAGCCCGGCTGTCATCTTATTTTTTTAAGACAGGGTCTTTCTCTCAACCTGGGACTTTGTTCAGACTGACTGGCCAGTGAACCCCAGAGTTCTGCCTGTCTTCATGCCCAACACTGGGGTTACAAGCATGTGCCATCATGCATGGCTTTTTTGTTTGTTTGTCTGTTTGTTTTTTGAGATGGGGTTTCTCTGTGTAGCCTTGGCTGTCCTGGACTTGCTTTGAAGACCAGGCTGGCCTCGAACTCACAGCGATCCACCTGCCTCTGCCTTTAATTAAAGGCGCGTGCCCCCACGCCCAACTGCTCCCACCTCTTGAGGGCTGGCATTACAAGTATTTACCACCATACTTAGAGCATGTGGTGCCAGAGATCAGTTCAGAGCCTCGTGCATCTTAGGAACGTACTCTAACAATAGAGCTGCCACCCCCCTAGCCTGCCAAGGTTCCAATTAAAAAAATTGTAACGCAAAGCACTTAAAATCCTAAGAATGTCCTATAAGAGATGATCAAGCCCCAACAATGGGCAGAACCCCAAGAGCTCTCAGTGGTACTCCTACCTGTGTGTGCCGGGGGCTCTTTCCTATGTAAACACGGAGGCAGGTGGACGGTGGTAAAAGGAACGCTGTAATAGAAAGAAGAACCAGAGTGAGTGGGCATTAGCAGGTGGATGGCTGGGTATGGTACCTTCATTGTGGGATGGCAAAGGGCCAGGGAGGCGAATGAGCTCATGAAAAGCCTCAGAGCACAAAATGACTGGTTTCATTTAAATAAGCTGTGCAAACACACAGCAGCACCACTCCTTCCTAGGATGTACATATAGACACCATAACATTATAGAGGCCTTACTGTGGAGTAACGCACCAGACTCGGGTAGTGTGCACTCCGGGGAAGGAGAAATGGGGTGGGCAGGGCACACAGAGATGGCGCGCGCTGGCGGCTCCGTCACTGCTGTTTAGAAATGGGACTATGTCACCCAGGCTGACCCCCAGCTAGGCTGAAGTGGCTCTTCCACCTTTGACTCCCGAGCGTCTTACAGAAGTCCACAAGTCCTGTGTGTAGCTTTGTAAGTTGGTTTTATTTTATGTGTGTGGGTGTTTTGTTTGCATGTATGTGTCTACACGCCATTCTTGCCTGGTGCCCACAAGGCCAGGAGAGGGCATCAACTTCCCTGGCGCTGGAATTATACATTGTTGTGGGCTGCCCTGTGGGTGCTGGGGATCAAACCTAGGTCCTGGGCAAAAGCAATTAAGTGTCCTTATTGCTGAACCAGGCCTCCAGCCCTGGATCTGTGAATTAGCTAGCACAGACTTTTAACAGAGTGAGCGGATTATCCCTCGGCCCCTGAGAAACTCCTGGAGAGCCCTCTCAAACCCCGCCTTCCCCCAGAGAGGAGCCAATAGCACCAGCTCAATCAGCACGAATGAGTTAGGCCTGCTTTCGAACCTAATATAAATGTCATTAAATGGTAGGCAGTCTTTTGAGTGTGTGTGTTTATTTATTTATTTGCCTGTTGATTTTGAGACAAGGTCTTGCCATGTAGCCTTGGCTGGCCTCAAACTCAGAGATTGTTTCTCCTTCCCAAGTGCTGGATTTAAAGGCATGTACCAACACGCCGTGTGTGTGTGTGTGTGTGTGTGTGTGTGTGTGTGTGTGTGTGTGTG
>OU015747.1:47045514-47069903 GCA_907169655.1 Acomys percivali | reverse complement strand
GTGTGTGTGTGTGTGTGTGTGTGTGTGTGTGTGTGTGTGTGTGTGTGTTTGATCATGTATTGTATTTTAAAGTACTTTATTTATTGATTGGTTGATTTGTGTATCTGTGTGGCTTTGCGCCTGTGATTGCAGTACCTGGGTTAGCCAGAAGAGGGCAATGGATCCTCTGGAGCTGAAGATACAGCCCCTTGGGAGCAGATTGCCTTAGGAGTCCTCTGTAAAAGAAGGCCAGGTGCTTAACTGCCCCGCCCCACCCCGCCCCGCCCCGCCCCTTTTGTGTTTGTATTTTTAACATTATGGGACTCACCCTATTGTAGCAATTCATTTTAATTATCTAATTCTTACTGCTAGATAGAACCCCACAGAATAAATACATTCTTGCTTATTGTCCATTATATTGCTGATGGGTCTTGAAGCAGCTTTCAGGGCTAATTTTGGAAATGAGTGGGTCTTGTTATAAAAAACCAAGCTGGTCTTGAACACGAGATCCTCCAGCCTCAGCCTCCTAAGCAGATGGGATTACAGGCGAACACCATCACGAATGGCTACCCCTTAGCTGTTGCTACTACAACACAGACTGCACAAGGGCAGAGGCACGGGGTTCTTGAGTTTAAGGCTAGCCTTGGCTACTTAGAAGATTCCAGGCTATCCTAAATTATGTAGTGAGACACTCTCTGGAAAAAAATTTAAAAAGAGTATGCTGTACTCTTTAGATCAGTGGCTCTCAACCTTCATAGTGCCATGACCCTTTAATACAGTTCCTCATGTTGTGGTGACCCCGGCCATAAAGGTGTTTGTGGTTGTGGTTGTTGTTGTTGTTTTTGGTTTTTCAAGACAGAATTTCTCTGTGTATCCTTAGCTGTCCTGGACTCACTTTATAGACCAGGCTGGCCTCGAACTTACAGTGATCCACCTGCCTCTGCCTCCCAAGTGCTGGGATTAAAGGCGTGCGCCACCACGCCTGCCTTCATAAAAGTGTTTTGTTGCTACTTCATAACTGTAATTTTACTACTGTCATGCATTGTAATGTTAAATATCTGATATGCGACTCTCAAAGGGGTTGTGACTCACATTGAGGGGCTGAGAGCTGCTGCCCTAGGACACGTCCTTTGCTGACTATGTGTGGATACATCTGCTGTGTACTCTCAAGGGCAGAACCCCTGGCTTACATGTACATACTGTCTGCTTCTGGAATGTATGTCCAACAGACCCCAGAGAGTTGGCCTGATCCTTTAGTCTACCTTTCTGGCAATAAAGCAGATCAGGAGTCTTGAGTTCTGGATATTAGACATGTCCCCAGAGGTCCCCAACACAGCATGCTGTCTGGTGTGACGGGCTTTCGGGACCTTCCGACCACCTGCTGGGTTCAGTGGGCTGTCTCATCAGCACTATCTCTCTTCAGAGAAAAATCTGTCTTTGCCTCGGCTTTCCTCTATTTGGGTATCTGTTAATCACTAGCAGACAGTTTACCAACTGCAGGCCACCCCTCCAGCCATATTTACGACCCATGTCGTTCAAAAGCAACAGAGCCAAGATTTTTGTGGGCAAGCCAGCACTGTGCTCCTTGGTGGGATTTTGTGTCTCTATCCTGGTAGGAAACCCGAGTTTATGAGCTGAAGTTTCAGAGGAAGCTGGAACACCCAGAGAGCTTCTTTGTGTATCTGTGTCCCTCCATCACATAGCAGGAACCAGGTAAACCGAATGTTTTCCAATGTGTTGGTTTACTGCCCCCTGGTGTTAGAATCAAGAACAGCAGGTGATGCCATTTCCCAGAGGCCAACCTGCTTCTTTCTGAACCACCAACCATGTCCTTTCACATGGCAGGTTGGTCATAGGCAGAAGGGGAGCCATCAGGGCGCAGGCAGCTTAGTAGGGGAGTGAGACTAAAAGCAAGACCCAAATGATAATCTTGCTTCCAAGATGCTTGCTGTGGAGAGAGAGAACAGAAGAAACCTACGTGCAGAGTGTCTCTGAGCCTGTCTTGAACTTTCTGTGTTGCTTCCGATTTGATGTGGCCAAGAATGACTGAGCTCCTGATTCTCCTGCCTCCACCTCCCAAGTGCATGTGCCACTGTACCCCACTTCCCTTAAGAGAAGCAATGAGTCATACATGCTCTAAGACACACAGCAAAGTGCACATTAGCAGTCTCTTCAGGGTTAGGGAGATGTGACTCTGTGGAGTTCTTGACAATGACGCTCTAAAATCGGTCTCTACAGGAAACAAACAAACACCAAACCAAACAAACCCCAAAGCCCCTGTCTCTTCTTTTTTAGAATGTGTTTAAAGACATTGACTTTAAGCTGGGCAGTGGTGGCGCACTCCTTTAATCCCAGTACTCGGGAGGCAGGCGGATCGCTGTGAGTTCTAGGCCATCCTGGTCCACAAAGTGAGTTTGGGACAGCCAAGGCTAACACAGAGAAACCCTGTCTTGAAAAAAACAAAAACAAAAACAACCAAACAAAAAACAAAACAAAACAAAAAACAAACAAACAAAAAAAGGGAACACACCCGTAATCCCGTACCCAGGTGTCTCAAAATGAGAAGATGGGCCACATGGCTCAGGTTGTATTTATTGTTAAGCTTAGCGTACGCCAAAACAAATAGAAACAGAGACACCTGAGAACTCGGAGTCGGTCCTCCTCATCCTCCATCCTCACTGTGAGTGCAAAGAGGCTGTGTGATTAAGCAGAGAGAAGATGGCCCCGGGAAGCCATGAAAAGCGGCTTCACCAGACACCAACCAAGGTCGAGCCTTGACCTTGGACCTCCTGATATCACTTAGAGCAACGGCTCTTGACTTTTCTCATGCTTCCACGCTTTAGTACAGTACCTTGCGGTGTGGCGACTTCCAACCATAACATTATTTTTGTTGCTACTTCAGAACTGTAATTTTGGTACGCTTATGAATCATAATGTAAATGTTTGTGTTTTCTGATGGTCTTAGATGACCCCTGTGGAAGGGTCATTTGACCATCAAAGGGGTTGTGACCCACTGATTTAGAGTGATAAGAAAAGAAATGCCTTTTGCTCTAAGTCACTGTCTATGTTTGTATCTCTCTCTCTCTCTCTCTCTCTCTCTCTCTCTCTCTCTCTCTGTGTGTGTGTGTGTGTGTGTGTGTGTGTGTGTGTGTGTCACTATGTAGCCATTCCTGGCCTAGAACTTATATAGGTCAGGCTGGGTTCAAATTCAGAGATCTGCCTGCCTCTCCCATCTCAGCCGGCATTAAAGGTGTGTGCCACCAAGTGCACTTTAGGAGGTTCTTGAACGTGTCTGTGGTCTAACACTCACTCTGCCAGCTCTGTGCCCAGGAGTGGACTTTCAGGGCACAGAGTATACTCACATTTAAATCTAATGCCTTCTGCTGTCTTTCACCAAACCTGAGGTTGGGCGTTCTGTAAGGAAAACAGGCTATAAAGAGACATCAGCAAGCTGGGTGTAACTGCATGCCTGTAACCCTAGGGTGGCGGAAGGGGCAGCACGTGGATATTGAATTTGAAGCCAGCCTGGGCTACATACCAAAACCTTGCCTGAAAAGAAAGGCTTCATAAAACTAGCAAATGTGCCAATATTGATTTCAGAGTGTCTGAAGAGCCGCTGACAGGGTTGAGGGACCAAATTTGCTTTGTTTTGAGACAGAGTCTCATTTTGGTTGGATTACAAGGGTATACCACCAGGCCACACCTTGAATTTAGTGTGTGTGTGTGTTATGTATATATGTATGTGTGTGTGCATTTGTGTGTGCACATGCACATGCATGCTTGCTAGAAACTGGACACACAGGCTTATACATGATAGGCATGTAGTCCCCCAATGCTAAATCTCCAGTAGGATTTGAACACACACCTGTAATCTCAGGACTCCAAAGGTGGAGGCAGAAGGCTTGACAGCTCAGTCCTATCCCCCACTACATAGTGAATTTGAAGCTGGCGAGTGCTGGTAAGATTTTTTTTTTTTAAGTGCTTTTAATGAATACTATGGGATGTGGGGAGAAAGCCAGGAGAAGATTTTTCCTTTAAAGAGATTCATTTACACATTGTTTCTCTTGAAGAGCAGCAGTCTCTTGCCGAAAGCCCAGGGCCCAGTTTCTTCCCAAGGCTCTGCCAGGGTTCTGTGATCAGGCCTGGGGCTGATTCAGTGGTTGCCTCTAATTCTTGTCTTTCCAGGCCCTGGAGCCATGCGTAGTGTCCCAGCTTAAAATATCTCTCTTGCTCAGGTTTTCTACCAGTTATGGATTGGTTTGGCTCTGTACTGAAAACCCAGCCAAATAACGGCCTGGCTCTCCCCATACAATAAAAACCCACTAATGGGCATTCCAGGCCTCATGCGCCGTGGCTGTGTGCTGCCAGCAGAACACCACTTGGCATCCATCCTTCTGTACTACAGTGGCGTGCCCACAGCTAATGCTCCATTCCCCCCTTCCTGGTCACAAGATGGCTGCTCCAGCTCTGGGATCCAGGCTGCATTCCAGGCCAGGGCTGAGCGAGATGCATATCAAATGATTTGCTAGGGTAGGTGGCTCAGGGGTAAAGGTGACTGACTGCTGCTAGGCTTGATGGATTGAGTCTGAGTTTGCTCTCTGGAACCCACCGGCTTCTACGAGTTGTCCTCTGATCTACACACACACACACACACACACACACACACACACACACACACACAAACTGAAAATAAATGTAAAAAATATTTTAGATTAGGAAAACTGTTTAAAGCAACATCTATCAGCCGTGGTGGCGCACGCCTTTAATCCCAGCACTCAGAGAGACAAAGGCAGGTGGATCACTGTGAGTTCGAAGCCAGCCTGGTCTACAAATCGATACCAGGACAGCCAAGGCTAACACAGAGAAACTCTGTTTTGAAAAAGCAAAACCAGGGGCTGAAGAGATGGCTCAGAGGTTAAGAGCACTGCTTGCTCTTCCAAAGGTCCTGAGTTCAAGTCCCAGCAACCACACGGTGGCTCCCAACCATCTATAATGAGATCTGGTGTCCTCTTCTGGCCTGTAGGTGTACATGCAGGCAGAATACTGTATACATAAATAAATAAATAGTTAAAGAAAGAAAGACAGACAGACAGAAAGAAAGAAAGAAAGAAAGAAAGAAAGAAAGAAAGAAAGAAAGAAAGAAAGACCAAAACCATGCAGGGGGCCTGGTGGCACATACCTTTAATGCCAGCACTGTTAATTACAGAGCTGTTCTCTGATCTATGACAGACACACAGTATCCTATCCAAATGTGAAACATAACCTGCAGTGTCATTGGTTTACTAGAAACACTCAGTCGGGAAAGTTATCAGAATCTGTGTATTCTGGTTATCTATGCCGAAACTACAACAAAACAAAACGAAACGAAAACCAGGTGGGTGTAATGGTGCACAGCTGTGATCTGGACCGCAACACTGAAGCGCTCTGGAGTTCCCGCTGAGCATGTGCAAAGCCCTGGGTACCATTTCGGCACCAAAAACCAGGAGCGCAGCCAGAGAGATGGCTTGGTGGTTAAGAGCACATGCTGCTCTTGCAGAGGATCTGGGTTCAGTTTCCAGCATCCACACAGCAGCTCACAGACACCTGTAACTCCAGTTCCAGGGTAGCTGCTGCCTTCTTCTGGTCTCCTTGAGCACCTTATGCGTGTGGTGGGCAGACGGGCAGACATGAGGCAAAACACCCATACTCATAAAATCACAATTAAAATAGCAGCAGCAGCAACAGCAGAACCTTTCCCCAAACTCTGTGTCTTAAAATAATTGTTTTCAGCCTTACAGGTCTGTGACTTAAGAATTGGAGAAGGAGAGCCAGGTGTATGATGCACGCCTGTAGTCCTAGCACGGGGTGGGGGTGGGGGGAAGGGGGGGGCTTGGGAGGAGAGGCAGGCAGATCTGTGAGTTCAAGGCCAGCCTGGTCTACAAAGTGAGACCAGGGCAGCTAAGGCTGCACAGAGAAACCCTGTATCAGAAACAAACAAACAAAAAACAGAGAAGGCATATATATGCTTTTAATCCCAGCACTCAGGAGGCAGAGGCAGGTGGATCTCTGTGAGTTCGAGGCCAGTCTGGTCTACAGAGCCAGTTCCAGGACAGCCAGAGCTGGTACACAGAGAAATCCTGTCTTTAAAAAAGAAGGTCTCTTCAGGATGGGGTCGGGGGTAGGGGGTGTCTGGCTGTTCATCTCTTTACTCCTGGTTATCCTGCGTTCAGGGTCCTTACTTGGACTCCCTAAGCCACGTGGGAGGACTCACATGGTGACCTTTTAAAGACAGCACTTGGAAGAGCAGGCATCCTTACAACTACATCTTTCTTTCTTTCTTTTTTTTAAGGTTTATTAATTTATTATATATACAGTGCTCTGCCTGCATGTACATCTGCAGGCCAGAAGAGGGCATCAGATCACATTATAGATGGCTGTGAGCTGCCATATGTGGTTGCTGGGAATTGAGCTCAGGACCTCTGGAAGAATAGGCAGTGCTCTTAACCTCTGAGCCATCTCTCCAGCCCTACAACTTTATTTTTTTTTCTTTTTTAAAAGAAGATATTTATTTATTATTTATACATATTCTGCTTGCATGTGTGCCTGCCCGCCAGAAGAGGGCACCAGATCTCATTGTAGATGGTTGTGAGCCACCATGTGGTTGCTGGGAATTGAACTCAGGACCTTTGGAAGGACAGACAGTGCTCTTATCCTCTGAGCCATCTCTCCAGCCCCAAACAACTTCATTTTTCAAAGGCACTTAGTATCAAAACATGCTTCGCCAGGTTCTATGAGACTCAGGTCCTACCTGTCTCTGGGAGATTTATGCTTTAGAGTTTGGATCTGTTTTCTTTGAAACAGGTCTCACATAGCCCAGGTTGGCCTTGAACTTGCTCTGTAGCTGAGGATGAACTTGACATCCTCATCCACCTGCTGAATGTGGAGGTTATGAGTGTGCACAACCACTGTTTATGATTTGGAATTTTATGTCAAAGGCAAGGTCTTCGGGGCAGGGGTGTTCTGAGGTGGGGCTTCAGGAAGGTGATTGGATCATGAGGCCCCTAACTCCGTGGATTCATAACACACACACACACAGGCGCGCCCCCATGCATGACGCACGTACAGACATATTAACCAAAGAAGCAGCTCACTGAACTTTATGGATATTAGAATTCCATGTGCAGTGGTAGGGGAAATATCCCTCTTCTTCTAAAGTCTCATACACATGACCAGGAGGAGCTAAGAGCTGGGCAGCTGTATGGAGTTAAACCAATGTCTTTCGGAAACAGCTGAAAGCCTGACTAATTACAGGTGTCAATCATTAGTAAAGCTTCGCTAGTGTTGTTATGATATCTAGGTGATTGCCAGGACCCTGAAGGCAGACCAACTGAATTGCCTGCACCCTGCTATCTAGAGCAGTGGTTTCTCAACCTTCCTAACGCTGTGACCCTTTAATGTAGTCCCTTAGGTCGTGGTGACCTCCAACCATAAAGTCATTTTTTAAAAAGATTTATTTATTTATTATTAGGTATCCAGTGCTCTGCTTGCATGTACTCCTGCAAGCTAGAAGAGGGCGCCATATCACATTACAGATGGTTATGAGCCACCATGTGGTTGCTGGGAATTGAACTCAGGACCTTTGGAAGAGCAGGCGGTGCTCTTAAGCACTGAGCCATCTCTCCAGCCCCCATAGAGTCATTTTTTATTGCTACTTGGTAACTAATTTTTGTATTGTAAATATCTGATGAGTGGGCTATGTGATGACGACCCACAGGTTGAGAATCATTGCTCTAGCGGTACAGAACCATAAGATGAATACAATATAATTAATATTAATAATTTTAAAAATCCACTTATAGCTGGGCATGATGGCGCACACCTTTAATCCCAGCACTTGGGAGGCAGAGGCAGGTGGATCGCTGTGAGTTTGAGGCCAGCCTGGTCTACAGAGTCCAGGACAGCCAAGGCTACACAGAGAAAACAAACAAAACAAATCCGCTTATGTTAAAACATAACAACTAACTCACTGAGAGGCCAAGAATCCGCTAGTTGCTTCGTCCACGTGGCTGGGACCTCAGTAGTCCCAACCCGGCACCAAAACCCAGAGAGTTGAATGCTTTGGCGGCAGCCATGCCTTTTTTAAAACCTGAGCTGCTTCCAGAAGGTGCCGCCCACTGTTTGGCGGGTCTTCCCACATCCATTATAGCCAGGACAACAAAACAGGCAACTCGGTGTGGCTCCCTATTCAGGTGGCTTTTTTTTTTCCAAGACAGGGTTTCTCTGTGTAGACCAGGCTGGTCTCAAATTCACAGAGATCCCCCTGCCTCTGCCTCCTGAGTGCTGGGATTAAAGGCATGCGCCACCACGCCCAGCCATTTCTTAGTCTTTTGGAGACTGGGGCTCATCCTTATCCCTGACTGGGTTTGAACTTGCATAGATTGTCTTGCCTCTGCATCCAGAATCATGGAATCAACACCCAGAAAGATGGATCTCTCTCTCTCTCTTTTTTAAATTCCTCTGTGTGAGTGTGTGCGAGTGTGTGTGTGTGTGTGTGTGTGTGTGTGTGTGTGTGTGTGTGTTTGTGTGCACTTGCTAGCCTGTGAGCTTCTGGGTGAAACTCTTATCTCCACTTTCCGCCTCACACTGCAGGTGTGATGCCACATGCCGCTTTTGCTTATGTGGATTCCAGAGATCAAACTCCCGCCAGCCGGCTTGGTGGCAAGCATCCTTACCTACTAAGGCACCCTTACCCAGGATGGCCATAGAATAATAACTTACATAGCTGCCTCAACTGTGGTAGAGAGTGCTATGGTGTCTGAGTTGTCTGGAAAGCTGATGAGCGTGTGAAAGGACCGCGGTAGTGCAGGATGTGCGTCCAGTTTCACACGTGCCCAGCACACTAGAGGCCTAACGCCACCGTCGTCTCAGGAGGAAGTACCTGGTATCTGCTTCTGGCTTTGTGCTTCTGGCCTGGAAGATGCCAGAAGGTCCCCCGATTTTATAGAGACCACCTTACCATCATGTTCTGCCGGTCTTCTAAGGCAAATCCTGAAGACTCTTGATGCTGGCTATTCCTGGTAGGGAGACGGGTTTCAGCTGGACCATACTGGTGGCTCCAGGATGCTTCTCAGAGTGGGAGCGCCATCTCCTGGCTGGAAGGTTGTTTGCTCTCTCCGTCACCTTGCTTAAATCAGATTGATCCTCTGCATGAGCTCACGAAGGGTCATCCATGCCCTGCAGTTTAAGATGTAAATAAATAAATAAATAAATAAATAAATAAATAAATAAATAAATAAATAAATACTAAATTTAGAAAGATTCCTGGGCTGGAGAGGTGGCTCAGTGGCCGAGAGCACCTACTGCTTTTATAAAGAACCTAAATTCAGTTCCCAGTCCCAGTGGTTGGCGGCTCACAACCACCTGTAGCTCCAGTTTCAAGAGTGTCAGTGCCTCTGGTCCTCATGAGGACTCACACTCATGTACACATACCTATACATGCATATATACATAATTAAAAATTTCACAAAATGGCCCAAGTTACTGGCTGGGTGTGAACAAACCATCTTGGGAACCCTTGTATTTGCAGTGAGGGGGAGTGGCCACTAGATGGCTCTGCAGCTCTTTGCGGTACCTTTGCCAACCTTGCCTTGGCTCAGTGTCCTGGAGGCCAACTGCAAATGAGAAGTGAGGAAATTCAGAGCAGCTAGGACACTTAAAACAAAACCACCCCCACCCCGCCCCCCAAAACCTGAAGACTCAGAATTACAAAGGCAATCCTACATCCATAGACCCTGGTCATAGATGCTCAATCTTCAGCAAATATTTGTTGAGTTTGTTTTTAAATTCTACTTTATTTGGGCTCTTATACCTCTACCTCCCTCCAACACCCCAATACCAGGTAGGAGAGGCAGAAGGTTGGAGGGGGAATGGTGTAGCTCTCTTTGGACTACTTCCTGTTGATTAGGGTCATCGGGCTCTTTGGGGGCAAGTCCAATCTTTGCGGTCAGGATTTCTCCAGCTTCTTTTTTTTGTTTTGTTTTTGTTTTTCGAGACAGGGTTTTTCTGTGTAGCCTTGACTATCCTGGAGTCGAGTTGTAGACCAGGCTGGCCTCGAACTCACAGCGATCCACCTGCCTCTGCCTCCCGAGTGCTGGGATTAAAGGCGTGCGCCACCACCCAGCTTTGTTTTCGTTTTTTTGTTTTGTTTTGTTTTTTGAGACAGGGTTTCTCTGTGTAGCCTTGGCTGTCCTGGACTCACTTTGTAGATCAGGCTGGCCTCGAACTCACATGGATCTGTCTGCCTCTGCCTCCCGAGTACTGGGATTAAAGGCGCCTGACCCCATAACTGTGTTTTTAAAAGAAACCAAAATTCTCACTACAAGTATTCTTCCTTGGCAAAATTGCTCTTAGACACACATGTCCTCTGCACCCCACTGTCTGTCTCCAAGCCTTATGAATTGTGAACTTTCAAAGTCTGAGATCAAGGAGGTTTAAGCTGTCCACTGATAAAGTGTTTTCTCCCACGTGAACCAGGAAGAAGAGATGGGCACTGCATAGAGATGGGACTTTGCCACCTGGCGGAGCTGGTTGGGGAACAGCCGCAGGCAGCTGGGCAGGGGCAGCCTGCAGCTGCGGGGTGTGGGGAAGAGAGAAACTGAAGGCTGAAGGCTGAGTGGAGGAATCTAGGGACAGTGGGTTTTGAGCAAGAGCCACAGTGAAGGTGAAGGACAGGCCAGCAATGGGTTCAAGGAGGAAGAACATTTTGTAAGTTACACTGTCAGGTACTGAGAGGCAATTATCTCAAACTCCAAAGAACATCAGGGAAAGAGCCTGGCGCCAGCATCTAGCCTCCACCAGGAGGCCCAGGAGCTAGAGATTTCTGGGAAGAGAGAGATGGCTCCCCCAGTGTTCATGTCCTCACTTCACCCTCCCTCAGGGTGCTCCAAGGACTAAAATTAAAGGAACTTTTCCTCAATGGTAGACAGGCATGCAAACGAGGTCAGCAGGCATGCAATTTGATTATTTTAATTCCAGGCTTGCATTTTCAAACTGTATTTTGTTTTTATTTAAGAAATACATGCCGGGCGTGGTGGCGCACGCCTTTAATCCCAGCACTCGGGAGGCAGAGGCAGGCAGATCGCTGTGAGTTCGAGGCCAGCCTGGTCTACAAAGTGAGTCCAGGACAGTCAAGGCTACACAGAGAAACCCTGTCTCGAAAAACCAAAAAAAAAAAAAAAAAAAAAAAAAAAACATACCTGTAGCTGGATGTGGTGGCACACGCCTTTAATCCCAGCACTCGGGAGGCAGAGGCAGGCGGATCTCTGTGAGTTCGAGGCCAGCCTGGTCTACAAAGCGAGTCCAGGACAGCCAGGGCTACACAGAGAAAAAAACAAAACAAAACAAAAAACCCAGACAAAACAAACACACACACACACAAAAGAAAGAAAAAGAAAAGAAACACATACCTCTAATTTGTTTATTCGCCAAGGTAATTTTCAAAGCTTACAACAAAATCCAGCTTGTTGTGCTAAGGTGAAAGCATATTAAAGTCTACAGCACCGAACTACAAACAAACTCAGTCGGCCTACTCCTCCCTTCCCTCAGGCTTTACGGTGAAAAAAAAAAGTGTGTGTGTGTGGAGCTAGGTGTGGTGGCACACGCCTTTAATCCCAGCACTCAGGAGGCAGAAGCAGGCGGGATCGCTGTGAGTTCAAGGCCAGCCTGGTCTACAAAGTGAGTCCAGGACAGCCAAGGCTACACAGAGAGACCCTGTCTTGAAAAACCAAAACCAACCAACCAAACAAACAAAAAACCCAACAACATTAACAACAACAACGAAAGTGTGTGTGGGACTGGTGAGATGACTCAGAGGTTAAGAGCACTGTCTGCTCTTCCAGAGGACCTGAGTTCAATTCCCAGCAACCACATGGTGGCTCACAACCATCTATAATGAGATCTGACGCCCTCTTCTGGCAGGCAGGTGTACATGCAGGCAGAACACTGTTCAAAATAGTAAATAAGTAAATCTTTTTAAAAAGTGTGTGTGTGTGTGTGTGTGTGTGTGTGTGTGTGTGTTTTGCTTGCATGTATGTGTGCTCCTGGTGTTCACGGAGGCTGGGAGATGGGCATTGGAATCCCTGGATCTGAAGTTAATAGACAGTTGTGATTCACCATGTGGGTACTGGGAACAAAATCTGGGGCCTGTGCACGAGCAGCCTGTGCTCCTAACTGCTGAGCCATCTCTCCAGCCCCATCCCTCCCCTCGGCCTTATTCATAAGAGCAACTTCCTTGCTGTTAATTTATGTATTTAAATAAGTTTACATGCTGTAAAATAATACATTGCTATCCGTTCACTAAAGAAGTTTTCATTCATTCATTCGTTCGTTCGTTTGTTTGTTCAGGATCTCATTCCATAACCCAAGCTGAGCTAACATTTGTGGCAATCTTCCTGTCTCAGCCTTAGGATTACAAGTGTCCACACCACATCCAACTTTTATTGCTTTATCCTGATGTATCGAGTTTGGGTTTTGTTTTGTTTTTTGTTTTTCGAGACAAGGTTTCTCTGTGTAGCCTTGGCTGTCCTGGACTCGCTTTGTAGACCAGGCTGGCCTCGAACTCACAGAGATCCATCTGCCTCTGCCTCCCGAGTACTGGGATTAAAGGCGTGAGCCACCACGCCCGGCTCGAGTTTGGGTTTGACTGATGTCATTCCCACTACTTTTCATTCTCTCGATGTATTTTGTGACACAAGTGTTTATTGCATTTATTTACGAAGGAGTGTGTGTGTGTGTGTGTGTGTGTGTGTGTGTGCTACAAAACACTTGTGGTGCTCAGAGGACAACTTTAAGAGTTGCTTCTCTCCTTCCATGGTGTGTATCTTGGGGTTTGGACTCAAATTGCCAGGCTTGGCAGCAAGTAGCTCTGACTCATACACTACAGTGTGTGTGTGTGTGTGTGTGTGTGTGTGTGTGTGTATGTGTTGTGTGTGTGTGTGTGTTTTCAAGACAGGGCTTCTCTGTGTACCCTTGACTGTCCTGGACTGGCTTTGTAGACAAGGCTGGCCTTGAACTCACAGAGATCCGCCTGCCTCTGCCTCCCGAGTGCTGGGATTACAGGAGTGAGCCACCTCGTCCAGTCTTCTATTGCTGTTTTTTTACTCAGTGTTTCTGAGGATCTTCTTTTGTTGTCGCTGTGGGTTGAGCCCAGATTCTCCCAAATGCTAAGCATATGCTTTCCCACCAGGCACACTTCCAGTAAGTACGGTTGTTTGCATAATTAACTACTGTCTGTATAATTACAGTCCCCTTCTCCAATCTACACTGCCTATTCTCCTGGTCTGTTGCCCAACCTCCTTGCAATAATTTTCCTGGATGTTATGTCTCTTTCTCGCATCATTTTATTTATTTATTTATTTTCATTTTTTGAGACAGGGTTTCTCTGTGTAGCCTTGACTGTCCTGGACTCTCTTTGTAGACCAGGTTGGCCTTGAACATACAGCGATCCACCTGTCTCTGCCTCTGGAGTGCTGGGATTAAAGGTGTGCACCACCACTGCCTGGCGTCATTTTAATTTTTTTAAACAATGTTTATTTAGGGCCTGAAGAGATGGCTCAGTGGCTAAGAGCACTGGCTGCTCATGCAGAGAACCAGGGTTTGATTCACAGCACCCAGATGGTGGCTCACAACCATGTGTAACTCCTGTTCCTGGGGATCTGACACCCTCTTCTGACTTCCAAAGGCAGCAACCAGGTGTGCACATGGTGCACAGACACACATCCAGGCACAACACCCATGCATATAAAATACTTTAAAAAAAGATTTACTTCATATGGATGAGTGTTTTGCTGGCATACATGTGTCTGGTATCTGAGGAGGCAGAAGAGAGCATCAGATTGTGTGGACTGGAGTGGACAGTTGTGAGCCGCCATGTGGGTGTTGGAAATTGAATGCAGGTCTTCTTCAAGAATAGCCAGGACTCTTAACTAACCACTGAGCCATTGCTCTATCCTGAAACATGCAGTTTAAGAACAGCTTTATTTATTATTTATTTTTAAAGATTTGTTTATTTAAGTATACAGTGTTTCACCTTCATGTAGTCCTGCAGGCCAGAAGAGGACAGCAGATCTGATGGTTGTGAGCTACCGTGTGGTTGTTGGGAATTGAACTCAGGACCTTTGGAAGAGCAGGTGGTGCTCTTAGCCTCTGAGCCAACTCTCCAGCCCAGCTTTATTTAAATGTAATCAACACGCTATCCAATTAATCCATTTACAGCATTGTTTTATGTTTTATAAGCTCACAAGGTTTTGATGCTGCCCACACAGCTGGCTCTTTTGGAACACTTTAGTAGCCCACAAAGGAATGTCCATATCCTTCAGCCATCACCCCACCCCACCCTTGGTGATCACTAATCTCTGTCTCTACTGATTGGTTCCTTACGGAATTCTCACACAAGCTGACTCATAATACGTGGTTCTCTTCGATGGCCTCTTCTCTCACAAGGACTTTTCTCCCCATTCCCACTGGGAATTGAACCAGGTGCATTTATAGCACAATACATATCAGTATAATATCCCCTATCTTGGTTTTCTTTTTCCAGACAGGGTCTCTCTGTGTAGCCTTGGCTGTCCTAGACTCGCTTTGTAGACCAGGCTGGCCTTGACTCATAGTGATCTGCCTGCCTCTGCCTCCCGAGTGCTGGGATTAAAGGTGTGAGCCACCAAGCCCGGCACTCTCCTTTGTTTTTGAGTCAGGGTCTCTCACTGAACCTCACACTCACTAATTTGGTTCTGCTGACCGGCCAGCAAACCCCAGGGATCCAGGTGTGTCCCTCACCCCAGTGCTGGGACAACATTGTGCCTAGCTTTCTGCAAGGATGCTGGGCATCCAAATTCAGGTCCCCATCCTCCCTTGACGAGTGCTTCACCAGATGAGTCATCTCCCTGTCCCCCAGATCTACTTTTGTTCTTTCTTTCTTTCTTTTTGTTAAAGTTATTTTTAAAATAAAACTGTGTGTATTTCTCAGTTTCTCTCTTAACTCGACTATCACACAAATAATTGACTCTTTTACATTTGTTTAATAATGAGCTCCACAGCACAAGAATTGAGCAGTTGTTATTCTATTCTTTTTTTTAAAAATATTTTTATTTAATTTTAATTTATGTGCATTGGTGTGAGGGTGTCAGATCTTGGAGTTACAGACAGTGGAGAGCTGCCACGTGGGTGCTGGGAATCGAACCCGGGTCCTTTGGAAGAGCAGTCAGTGCTTTTAACCACTGAGCCAACTCTCCAGCCTTGTTATTCTATTCTTAACCCTTTAAACTAATCTGATTTCCTCCCAGTGTACATCCCAGAGATACTTGCACTTTGTAGCTTTCCCTCCTTCAGCTCCTCTCCTGATGTCTGCCTACTTCTGCCTTTACTTTTGTTTTCTCAAGATTTATTAGTATTTAGGTGCTTGTGTATGTGGATGCCATGGGTGTCTGAGGACCAGCGGAGTGCGGGAGAGGGTGTCGGATCCTCGGGAGCTGGAATGAGCCGCCTATGGGGGCTAAGAACTGAACTCTGGGAGAGTACCCCAGCCCATTGCTCCAATTTTGGTCTCTAAATCTGGTGAACTTCATGGACGTGGAATGACACAGTATTTGCCGTTCCACTGAGCCTTATGTCCCTCAAGTTTCACCCATGTGGTGAGTCAGGGTGTATGAGGGTATTTAGGATTGGCTGTTTGTTTGGTTATTGGGGACTTTTGAGACACTGGAGTTTTGGCTCTTACTCAGGAGTTGGCCTTTAACTTGATTGGATGGGGCCAGCTGTGTTCTTTACCAAGGCCATGAAGTAATAAAAACATGGTATCTGGTCATTTTGTTCTATAAGCTGATTAGCTGCTCATAACTTGTGGTTTTCCAAGGAATTGTTAGAAACTTGGCCTAGTTAAGCAGAGGGAAAATCTGAAGTCTGTCATGAAGTTCGTCTAGTCAAGCAACTGGGGTCTTTGGGGGTTTTGGGGGTCCCTTCAATCTGTTTTGTTTGTTTTCATTTACCATAGGGTAGCCTGGGTCTGGAGAGATAGGTCAGCAGTTAAGATCACATATGGCTCCTATAGAGGACCTGAGTTCCCAGCACCCACATAGGGCACTTTACACCTGCTCATAACTTCAGCTCCAGGAGATCGGATGCCTCTGGTCCCTGAGGGTACCCACACTCATGTGAAGCTACTTACACACAGATAGACACACACAATTGAATGCGTGTATGTGTGTGTATGTATAATCCATGTGACATATATATGTGTGTGTGTATATATATGTCACATGGATTATACATAATTATACATATATAATATATACAATTGAATACACACACACACACACACACACACACACACACACACACACACACGGTATCCTGAAGCTCAGGCTAGCCTTGAATTTGCCAAAAAGGTGAGGCTGACTTTGAACTCCTCACATTCCTGCTTCTACCTCCCAGGTACTCAGGCATTTCGAACCTTGACTCTTTATCTTTACTTTCTAAAATTGACTATTTATTTTGAGACAGGGTCCCACTATCCTACCCAGGCTGGCCTTGAACTCACACTCAAGCACTCCTCCTGCCTGCCTCAGCCTCCCAGATAGCTGAAACAACAGGTAAATGCCTCTGAATTTTGCTCCTTTTTTGTTTAAAAAAATTTTGGGGGAGGGTAAGAGACCTAGTTACTTTTCTATTGCTGTGAAGAGATACCACCGCCAAGGCAACATAGAGGAAAAAGCATTTAATGTGGGGCTCAGGGCTTTAGAAAGCGAGTCCATGGCCATCATGGCAGCAGGCAGGCATGGCGCTGATGCTGTAGCTGAGAGCACACATCTTTTATTTATTTTAAAAAATATTTTACTTATTTATTGTATGTATTATGAGTGTTCTATCTGCATGTACACCTGCTTGCCAGAAGAGGGCATTAGAGGGTATAGGTGGTTGTAAGCCACCAGGTGGTTGCTGAGAATTGAACTGAGGACCTCTGAGCCATCTCGCCAGCCCCTGAGAGTGCACATTTTGATCCACACACATGAGACAGAAAAAGAGGGAGAGAGAGAGGGAAGGAGGGAAGGATGGAAGGAGGGAGGGGGAGAGGGAGGGAGGGAGGGAGGGAGACAGAAGAGAGGGAGGGAGGGACAGAGGGACAGAGGGAGGCAGAGGGGAGAAAGGGGTAGAGGAGGGAGGGGTAGAGGGGGAAGAAGGAGAGAGGGGGAGAGAGAGTAAGAGAGACTGGCCATGGCATCCACTTTTGAACTGTCCAAGTCCACTGACACACCTCCTCCAAGGCCACAGCTCCAGTTCCTTCTCAAAGAGTTTTACCATCTGGGGACCAGGTCTTCAAAGCTATGAGCTATGGGTGTGTTTTTCCTTCAGGCCACCACAGTGAGGTACATAGCAACGGAACCCTCAGATCTTCACCATCAGTTTCTGTCATCACTGTCCAAGCCACTGGACATTGCTGTGGCCCCAGGAGGCTCTTGTTCACTGTCCCTCAGTCTAGAGCGGCACAGCTGACTGTTGAGCCGCACGTGTGCAGACTCAGCCCAAGCTCTTTCACATCTGCCCTTTTCCCTGGAAGGTCATGTTTGCTTTTCAGTTGAGCTGAAATCCATGTGACATAAAAGCAATCAATCATTAGCCTGGTGCGGTGATCCGCACCTGTGTGCACTGGGGCAGCAGAGGCCTGGCGACCTCTAGTTCAAGGCTGGCCTATGTGGTGAGATCCTACCTAGCACAAAGAAACTCAGAGCCCAGGATGTAGCTCCATGGTAGACTGAGCACACATGGGCTCTGAGTTTGAGAAAACCAAACATTGTAAAGTGTGCAGTTAGTGGCATTTAGCTCATGATGCTGGGTACCCAGCGCCTCTGTCTAGATCGAAAACATCCACACACCCCTGCTGGGAAATATTTTCATAGAAGGCCCCAGGCTGGGACTGGACACTTGCAACGGGCCCAATGGGTTCAACTAGTACAGATTTTAACCAGGGTAGTTGATTCTTATTGGTTGCAAGAGGCTGGGTAGCTAATTAGCTAATAAAGCTGTAACCAATTAGCTAGCTGAGCAATAACCAAGTGAACTGGATGTGTGGTAGCCAACTCAGGCTAGTTTTCTACGCTGCTTTTCTCCTTCCTCTCCATCTCACCCCTCCCTCCCTTCTTTTGCAGTTTCGGGGGTGGAGCCCCCCCCTTTCAGGGCACCTGCTGGTGAACTCTACCACTGAGCCACACCTTCAGCTCAGTTGCTTCCATTTGTTTCTAGACATGCTGCCTGACAGGGCCATGGGCTGGAATTCTCAGAATCTACTCAGATCCCAGGAACTGCCCGATTCCTTGTTCTGTGCTTTGCTCAGATAAATTCTTCTGAACTTAACTGGTGCAAAGACTTTTTTCTCTTTGGCACACCCACAGGAGACACCCTACCTGTTAACCAGGTCTCCCCCTCACCCCTGCCCAGCACCTGGCAACCCCAACCTTGCTTTCAGCCTAACTCTTTCCTGTTTATGGACCATCCACTTTTTTTTTTTTTTTTTTCCGAGACAGGGTTTCTCTGTAGCCTTGGCTCTCCTGGACTCTCTTTGTAGACCAGGTTGGCCTCGAACTCACAGCGATCTACCTGCCTCTGCCTCCCGAGTGCTGGGATTAAAGGCGTGCGCCACCACACCCGGCCGGACCATTCACTTTTTACTATCTGATAAAAACTATAAGAGAAGAGAAGAAATATTTAGGGCTTCAGGGCTCCTCGGAACTAAAGTCAGACAAAACAAACAAACAAAAAACCCTGAAGTCAGCCAGGCGGTAGTGGCACACGCCTTTAATCCCAGCACTCAGGAGACAGAGGCAGGAGGATGTCTGAATTTGAGGCCAGCCTGGGCTACAAAGCAAATCCAGGACAGCTAGGGCTATACAGAGAAATCCTGTCTGGAACACACCCCGCGCCCCACCCCCCAAAAAAGAAAGAAAAAACAAACAACCCCCCCCAAAAAAACCCCCTCAAGTCGAGGAAAACTCAGCCAGGCTGTCCAGCCCAGAAGAAAACACTCCTAAAGTCAACTCTAGGAGGCCTCTCTTCACCTTGGGTGCAAGGTTCCTCCCTATCCCAGGCTTGAAGGCTGCTCTGGTGCTATCAATGACAGATGACAGCCGTGTTTATTTTCTTATCAACCAAGTAAAAGTCAGAGGGCAGGTTTGAAAGAGAGAAATCCCCATGGTTGGCATTGACATAAAGACCAAAGTAAATGTTAACATCCTGGAAACATCAGCAGGTGTTTTAAATGCAGGAAAGGCTGAGGCCTTTGGCCATGTGTTAAACAGCACTTACCCAGAATTTACTTAAGCAATTGTAAGGTGTGACGTCATCTCGTTTTTAGGCTTTTTGTTCTGTATTGGTTTTGGAGGTAGGGTCTCAGGTAGCCCAAGCTGGCCCCTGATTTGTTGTGTGGCAGAGGATGACCTTGATCGTGATCCTCCTGCCTCCACGTCCCAAGTGCCTGGAAAGTGGTCATCACCACACTGGGTTTCTCTCAGTGCCTGGGACTGAACCTAGGGCTGTGCAGGCTAAATAACACTCTACAAACTGAGCCAGACTCAGCTCTAGCCCAGTGGGGCTCAACCTTCCTAATGCTGGGACCGCTCAATACAGTTCGTCCTGTTGCCCCCCCTGCCCCCCTCCCCCCCACCCCCAGCCATAAAATTATTTCACTGTTTTGTTTGTGTGGTTGGTTGGTTTTGGTTTTTCGAGACAGGGTTTCTCTGTGTAGCCCTTGGCTGTCCCAGACTCACTTTGTAGACCAGGCTGGCCTCGAACTCACAGCGATCCACCTGCCTCTGCCTCCCTGAGTGCTGGGATAAAAGGTGTGCGCCACCGTGCCTGGCTTCATTGTTACTTAACTATAATTTTTTCTACTGTTATGGATCATAATGTAAATAACTGATTTGCAGGATATCTGATATGGAATGACCAAAAAGGTTGAGACCCACAGGTTGAAAACTGTTTCTAGCCTTAACCCTCATCATATCTAAAAGAAAAAAAGGGAAGTAAAGTAGGATGGAAGGGACACCCAAAGTTGTCTTCTGACCTCCACACATGGGTACCTGCACTCACACACCTCATGAACACACATACTCACACATGAGAATTTTTTTAAAAGGAAAGTTACTGGTTTTTGTTTTGTTTTGTTTTTGTTTTTCGATTGTGACTTAAGTTTGACCTTATGTGTCTCACCCTGTCCAAGTCACGCAGGGTTGAAGGTGCTACCACCAATAATACAGTCTTTAGGACCAGGAAGAAAACTGCTTGGCCTTCTCCTGTGTGTGGAAGGCGGGAGGGGAGGAACCAGCGTGTCTCCATGCGTGTCACCACAGAGCCAGAACCAGAGCCAGTGGGCTGGATACCTAGACCAGCTGAGATTAATTCGAGGGGAATGTGTTTAGGCAATTTCTTGTGGGGCCAGAAAGTCTGTAGAGGGCAGGGTAAGCCAGCAAACTAGAGCCGGACCCTGGGTGGATGTCAGCACTGCAGCCTCCGCTCCCCCCCCCAACACCCCCCATGGCCGCCCCATCCTTTTTGTCCTCCCTCCTCTTCCTCTTCTTCAGTTCTACTCTAGGCCTGCTTTACTTGAGTCGGCTGATTGGAGATGGGGCCACATCCACAAGACAGTTCACAGCACCACAACTCATCTACGTTAGTGTTTAGCGGACGCCATTACACATGGCCAGGTTGTGAACGCCCCCCCCCCCCCACGTTACCTGAACATGCGCGCCGTGCCGCGGAAGTCAGCCTCCTCCTTGTGTCTTGCTGTGAGTGGGTCTCTGCAGCAAGCTCCTGATGTGTGATTCTTGTTTTTTTGGTTTTTCAAGACAGGGTTTCTCTGTGTAACCTTGGCTGTCCTGGACTCACTTTGTAGACCAGGCTGGCCTAGAACTCACAGCTATCCGCCTGCCTCTGCCTCCCGAGTGCTAGGATTAAAGGCGTGCGCCACCACGCCCGGCTTCTGATGTGTGATTCTTACTCTCGGGTCACCATCCATCCTTTGCGGCTCCTCCTGGGCTGTGTTTGTGTGCCATGTGTATGCAGTACCCGAGGAGACCAGAAGAGAGCGTCTGACTTCTTGGGACTGAAGTTACAAATAGAGCCATGGGAGTGCTGGGAATCAAATCTGAACCCGAGACTTCAGGAAGGGCAGCCAGTGCTCTTAACTGCTGCAGCTCTCTTTCTAGGCCAGACTGCATTTTTTAAAAAGTTTTTTTTTTTTAATTTAAAATATTTATTTCTTTATTTTTATGTATATGAGTGCTCTATCTACATGTACACCTGCAGGCCAGAAGAGGGCATTAGATCACATTATAGATGGTTATGAGTCACCATGTGGTTGCTGGGAACTGAACTCAGGACCTCTGGAAGAGCAGACAGTGCTCTTAACTGCTAGGCTATCTCTCCAGCTCAGACTGTGCCCTCTTTAAGACGAGTCCACAAGTGTAGCACAGAGCTTAGCACCCCGTGCCAGGTGCTCAGCAAACATTTGAGGAATTAGAAGATATTTTAAGCAGAGGGGCAGAACTGGGGATTGATCCTGGGTCTCATTTGTGCTATACCCAGCTACACCCCATCCTCCAGATCACTGATAACCCTGTGTCTTGAGAGTCCTCTGCGTCCTACTCCTGAGCGGCTTCAAGGCCTTCCCTGTTGTTTTGAAACAGGTCTCAAGGAAACCAGGCTGATATTCAGCTCGACTATGAAGCCAAGGAATCTATAATCCTCCTGCCTCTATTTCCCAAGTGTGGGGATTACAGGGGTGTGCCATCAACACCTGGCTTGTTTTGTTTTGTTTTAACCTTGAGATAGGGCTACCCTGGCCTGGAGCTCACTATGTAGCCCAGGATGGCCTTGAATTCATAGTGATCCTCCTGCCTCAGCCTTCCAAGTACTACGGTTACAGGCTTGAAATCGTGTACCTGGTTCTATATCTTAACTTTTATGTTGTTGTTTTGTTTGTTTGGTTGGTTTTTTGGTTTTTCGATACAGGGTTTCTAGCCTTGATTATCCTGGACTCGCTTTGGCGACCAGGCCAGCCTCGAACTCACAGCGATCCGCCTGCCTCTGCCTCCCGAGTGCGGGGTGTGCACCGCCACCGCCCGGCATAAATCTTAACTTTTAAATGTTACTCCTCCTCCCCCGCCTTTTACTTTGTAATTTGTTTTAGCTGACTATCGACTTCACCCTCAGGAAAAAAAAATGTGTGTGTGTGTGGTAGAAGGGCAGTATGTTCTAGAATCCTATGTGTGCATTTAACTCTACTTGCCACCCCCAGATGAGTACTCCTGTAACTCCTTGACAAGAAAACAGAGGCCGTGGAAAGCTGAGGCAGCCTTGGGTCAGTCACACTGTGTAGGGCCCCAAGATGCTTGAGCCCAGTGAGATTCTGTCTACCCTGTGTCTAAGTATCACTGCTCCGCGCGCCGAGTGACGGCTTCCGTAGCCTGGGAACGCGCCTGGTACCCAGCTGGTTCCGCCCACCCTGGAGATGAGCGGCACTTAGGGGTATTTGTCAGGCAGAGCAGCACTAGGAGTGAGCTCAGGGGCTAGAGTGCTTGCCCAGCATGCACAGAGCACTGGGTTTGATTCCTAACACTGCATCAAGCCGGGTGATGATGGTGGAATCCCAGCCCTGGGGCGGGACATCCTCAGCTACCTAGTGAGTCCAAGGCCAACCTGTGCTAGAAGCTACATAGGGCATGAGGGCAGCCCCCCCCCCCCTTTTTTTTAAAGCACTCTGGATCCTCACGAGCTTCCAGACCTTGGGCAAATTCTCTCGGTCAGCTCTCCAAGCCAGGCCACGCCCAAGAGCCGGAGAGCCTTACCATGGCCTCCATATGCTGTTTGCTCAGCTGGCTGTGGGCTCTGCCTGCCCTGGACTTTTGTTTACTCTACAAATGTCACCTGGGCCCCACCAGTCTATATCTGGGAACAAAGACCGAAAGGAACACTCCACTGCTTGTTTGAGACACCATCACTCGGTTTTCAGTTTCTGTCTAACAGTGTGCAAAGCAGGGGCTGCCCAGGTAGCTCAGTTTAGACTGCCTGCCTGCTGAGCATGCGCAGGGAGCCGTGGGCCGGACCCTAGTTCCTTCAGTGCCCAAGCAAGCTGTCAGACTCTGCACAAATCTACAGCTGCAGGGCTCCAGGTTTGAATCCCCGTTCCTTCGGGGACCCAAGGGGTGACTTGAGGTTTAACCTCTCAGCGCCCATCTTTCTCCTTTGAAAGGCATATAGCCCAGGCTGGCGAAGCACCCCCAGGGGACAGGCCATTTGCCTAGCACGTGCCCAGCTTGGCCTTGCAGGAACAACAGGAAACCAGAATGCCAGGGGTTCCCAGGGCGCGGCTGGCGTCCCTGTTTCTAGGCCATTGTTCGTCGTGTTGACTTTATTTCACACAGCCTCCCGCGTGTTTCTAGTACATGAAGACACTAGAGTAAAGCGAGCAGACATGGGGCTTTGTGTTCTTTGTTCCTCTTCTTCCTGGAAAAACAAAAACAAAAAAAAAAACGCTCCCAAGAACTTCTAGCTGCGGGAAGCATGCACACTAGGGAGATTCTAATCTGTATAAAACAGGCTCCCTCTTTCTCGGGCAGTTGGGACCAAGTCCACTGTTTGGTAACTCTACCCCTGATTAATGCACAGCCCGAGCTTCCTGCTCTGAACTGGTAAACAAGGCCCCCTTACTGGAAGCCAGGCTTCCAGGCCCGCCTCTGGGATTGCGTCAGCTGTGCATTCTCTCAGGAGAGCCAGCGGCACCTGTCAAGCCCGCGGCGGAGTCCAGAGGGCAAGCTGCACGTTTCAGGGTGTGCTGGGCAGGTTCTTTTTGAGTTTGCAACTCAAGTGTCGCCCATTTAAAGGCACCTGCACTGTCGCCAAGCCAAAGGGGGCTTGGAAAGAAAACAGGAGACTGAAGGTCAGCGGCCTTAGGCCTCAACGTGCAAAGAGAGGAGGCAGGAGAGGAGGGTGGGGCTGGCATTCCTCAGGATCTGGGGAGCAGAGTGGCCTTGCCCAACTCCAAAGGCCAGAGTGCCTGTCGGCTGTTTTAGAGAGACACTCAAAGCAGAGAGATGGGAAGGGGAGGGGTTGGAGGCCAAAGGAAGAGGTAGGGAAGGCTTTCTCACACTCTTACCTCTCTTCATTCATTCATTCATTCATTCAATCAATCTATTTGTTTTTTGAGAGAGGGTCTCATGTAGTCCAGGCTAACCTCAAACTCTCTGTGTAGTGGAGGCTGACCTTGAACTTCCGATCCTACCGACTCCACATCCCAAGTGCTGACTATAGGCATGGACCCTGCAGCTGGCTACTTACTTGCTACTTTGTTTTTTAATTTTTACTTTTTTTAATTTTTTGCTTCCCCCCCC
>OU015747.1:47033743-47045414 GCA_907169655.1 Acomys percivali | reverse complement strand
CCCCCCCCCCCCCCCCCCCCCCCGCCAGGACAGGGTCTCTCTGTGTTAGCCTTGGCTGTCCTGGACTCGCTTTGTAGACCAGGCTGGCCTCGAACTCACAGCAAGCCGCCTGCCTGTGCCTCCCGAGTGCTGGGATTAAACCCACCACGCCTGGCTTACTCGCTACTTTAAACAGTTGCTGAGGAATAGGAAAGCTGGGCTGTGGTGGCCCATACCTTCCTTGCAATCCTAGTACTGCTGAGATGGAGGCAGGAGGATTATGAGTTCCAGGCAAGCCTAGGTTGCTCAGTGATTTCAAGTTCATCTTGGGCTGAGGAGCAGGAACCCCCCCCCCCCATTCTTGTCCCTTATTTATCTATATTCTGACCTCTCTATCCACAATCGGAACCCTGAATGGTCCACGAATGGGCTTGGGAAAGGGTTCACAGACAAGAATTAAAATGTACAGAAAAGAAAACTTACTCCCTCTTGGGGACAGTGGCAGGTGTTGAGGTTTGCATCTCTCACTCTTTTGTCAGTTTCAAGTCACTTTTAGCACCGAGTGAGCATAACTTCCTTCTTGAGATATTGCCTCAGGTGTCCAGTGGCATCCGGCTTCCTTAGCCGGGAGAAGCAGAGCAGGGGAAAAGCAAAGCCGAGTGCTATGCAAACTCCTACCCATCCTTCAAAGCCCATTTGGGCATTGTCCTTCTTTATGAAGCCTTCCCTCAGGGCCTGGGGATTTGGACCTCGTTCTTAGGCTTTGCTTTGACATTTCTACTGGGGGTGGGGTGGGTGGGGAGACAATTCTGCTGCAAGGCCACAGTGTCACTTGTGATCCCAGTTACTCTAGAGGCTGAGGCGGGCGGGAGTGACCTCAAGTTTAAAGGGGTCCAAGGCTACCCTAGGCAGCTTATCTGAGATATTTTTTTGGAAAAGTGTGTATTGGTGGTGTGTAGTGTGTGTATGTGTGTGTCTGTTGGTGCTATGTGTGTGCGTTGGTAGTGTGGAGGTGTGGATGGATGCTGTGTGTGTGTCTGTGTCTGTGTTGGGGTGTAGGTGTGTATCTCAGTGGTAGAGCATTTGTCTAGCAGGCATGAGGCCTCAGAACAAATCCTCAGTACAGGGGAAGGGGGCAAAAAAAAAAAAAAAGAGCCAGGTGTGGCTGCGTCTGTTTCCTTACTGCTGGAGGGAGGAGAGATTGCAGACCTTCACTGCTGCTGCGGGATGTGGCCTCCTCACAGGCAACAGGAAAGATTCTGAACAAGTGACAGGGCTACTGGGAATTCCCACTCATCTGTTCACGAGCTGCCTGGCCCATTTCTGTACAGAGCAGCCCTTGGCTCAAGGTCTAAGGCCTTGAGTTAGGGATTTCTAGCCCCCTGGCCAAGTGACTGTGCTGAGGATGCTGAGGCCGTCTGTGAGCGGGCAGCTTCACAAAGGTCTGTTCTAGTAGCTGTTACCATTTTCATTTATTTGTTTTGTTTTTGTTTTTTTGTTTTTTGGGTTTTTTTTTTTTTTTTTTTTGAGACAGGGTTTTATTTCTCTTGGATTCCCTTCAAACTTCCTATGTTGACAAGGGTGACTTGGCAGTTAGGGTCCTTCTGTCTTTACCTCCTAAGCTGGGACTAGAGGGATGCCCCACTATGTCCCTGTGTGGTTCTTTCTTTCCTTTCTTCCTTTTGAGACAGAGCACTTTAGGGTCTCACTCCATAGACCAGGCTGGCCTGACTCTTACGGCAATTCTCCTGCCTCAGCCTCTTGAGTGCTGAGTTTATAGGTATAAGGCACCATGCCAACTTTATTTGTTTTTATTCTTATTTATTTTGGAGTGCTAGTGCCCACAATTTCAAGCATTCTAGGCACAAGGTCACTTCCCCCCCCCCCAGACAGGGTTTCTCTGTGTAGCCTTGACTGTTCTGGACTTGCTTTGTAGACCAGGCTGGCCTCGAACTCACAACGATCCACCTGCCTCGGCCTCCCAAGTGCTGGGATTAAAGGTGTGCTGCACCACGGCCCGGCAAGGTCACTTTTTAATTTTATTTATTTATTTATTTATTTATTTATTTATTTATTGAGACAGGGTTTCTCTGTGTAGCCTTGGCTGTCTTGGACTCACTTTGTAGACCAGGCTGGCCTCAAACTCACAGAGATCCGCCTGCCTCTGCCTCCTGAGTGCTGGGATTAAAGGTGTGCACCACCATGCCGGCTAATTTTAATTTAATTTATTTTTTTAAAAATGGAAGCCTCATTATGTAGCAGAGGCTAGCCTTCAATTTTCATGCTTCTTCTGTTAACTTAGATTCCAGTGCTGGGCCCATAGGTCTGCACCACGTTGCCCACCTGGAGGTTACACACTGAAAGTATAGAACCTAACTTCTTCTTTTTTTTTTTTTTTTTAAAGATGTATTTATTTTTTATTATTATGTATACAGTGTTCTGCCTGCATGTACACCTGCAAGCCAGAAGAGGGCACCAGATCTCATTATAGATGGTTGTGAGCCACCATGTGGTTGCTGGGAATTGAACTCAGGACCTCTGGAAGAGCAGTCAGTGCTCTTAACTTCTGAGCCATCTCTCCAGCCCAGAACCTAACTTCTTCATTCCCAGACTGACTACTTCTAGTCTTCCCCTGCAGAGCAGCTACCGGAAGCCACGCCCACGCATGCTAAACCATCCTGCAATCCTATCCCAGAGTTGGGCCTTCTCACAGGCCAGGGTCTGTGCACACCAAGTGCTTGTAGTCCTCTGTCAGGCATTTTATTTCAGATCACCCTAATGGGGCAAATAAATGACAGCCTGGAGCAGGGATGTCCCACGCAAAGCCTGAGCAGGCATTTGAGTCCCAGACTGTGGGAGGAAGCAACCAGAGAAAAGGCAGCTGGTGCCTCCCAATAGGACCTCATCTGTGCCGTGACCAGTGATCATATTTGGCAGATACGGAGCTGGAGAGATGGTTCAGTGATTACGGGCACTGGTTGCTCTTCTTAGGTGACCCAGGTCCCATTCTCAGCACCCACACGGCAGTTCACAAACATCTGCAACTCCAGTCTCCTGGCCTCCTTGGGCACCAGGTATGCAAGTGATACAAAGGCACGCATGCAGACAAAACACACCTATACATAAAATAAAAATAAATTTAAAAGATCTTATCATTATGTCACGGCAACAGATGAGGTTCTATTGGGAGGCACCAGCTGCCTTTTTAATCTTTTTTTAATATAGTTTATTAATTTATTCATATTACATCTCAATTGTTAGCCCATCCCTTGTATCCTCCCATTCCTCCCTCCCTCCCATTACCCCTTACTCCCTTCCCCTATGACTGTGACTGAGAGGGACCTCCTCCCCCTGTATATGCTCATAGGGTATCAAGTCTCTTCTTCGTAGCCTGCTATCCTTCCTCTGAGTGCCAGCATGCCTCCCCATCCAGAGGACGTGGTCAAATATGGGGCACCAGAGTTCGTGTGAAAGTCAGACCCCACTCTCCACTAAACTGTGAAGAATGTCCTGTCCATTGGCTAGATCAGCTGCCTTTTTTTTTTTTTTTTTGGTTTTTCGAGACAGGGTTTCTCTGTGTAGCCTTGACTGTCCTGGACTCACTTTGTAGACCAGGCTGGCCTCGAACTCACAGCGATCCGCCTGCCTCTGCCTCCCGAGTGCTGGGATTAAAGGCATGCGCCACCACGCCCGGCTTCAGCTGCCTTTTTAAAGAGATGGAATCAGGCTGGAGAGATGGCTCAGCAGTTAAGAGCACTTACTGTTCTTCCAGAGGATCCAGGTCCCCAGCACCTACACGGTGGCTCACAAATATCTCTAACTCCAGTTTCAGGAAATGTAACACATTTTCTGAGCCCAGGCTCCTGCATGCCCTTGGTGCACATGCATACACTCAGGTGCACACACATACGCAATAAATAAGTAAATTTTTTTATAAGTAAATGTTTAAAAAAAACAACAACACAAAGAAAACCTCAAAGAGGCAGGGTCTGGAGCTGGAGGGGGGGAGGGGTGTATCACACATGGCTGCTGGTGGTAGAGCAAGCTTATAATTTCAGCACACAGGAGGTTGGGGCAGGAGGACCAGAAACTCACAGTTATCTTCAGCACACAGTTACGTTCAAGGCCAGCCTGAGTTACATGAGACCATCTCAAAAGGCACGGGGAAGAAGATGGCTTAGTCAATAAAGTGCTTGCCTGACAAGTACCCATGGGGGGCAAAAACTGGGCATGCTGGCACAAACTTGTAATCTCATGGTTGGGGAGGCAGAACCCTGGGGTTCCTTGTCCAGCTAGCCTGGCCCAATTGTCAAGCTCCAGGTCCCAGAGAGAGGCCTTATCTCAAAAAGCAGGGTGTGAGGGTGGAGTGGGGTGGGGTGGGTGGGTGTCCTGGAGAGATGGTTCAGTGGTCAGGAACACTAGTTGCTCTTCCTGGGGACCTGGTTTGATTCCCAGTGCCTACATGGTAGCTGAGAGTTGTCTGTGCTTCTGGCCTTCATGGGTGCTGCATGCACATAGCACACGGATGTACATGCAGACAAAAACGGGGGCGGTGGCTCCCGCCTTTAATCCCGGCACTTGGGAGGCAGAGGTAGGTGGATCACTGTGAGTTCGAGGCCAGCCTGGTCTACAAAGTGAGTCCAGGACAGCCAGGACTACAAGAGAAACCCTGTCTCAAAAAACAAAAACAAACACACAAAACACATATAAATAAACGAGTGAATACATTTTTTGAAAGCCTTTGCCCTGGAAGCCTTCTGGGAAGTGCTGTATTTCTTGGCCACCTGCTATCTACAGGACAATATCTGGAGGAGTGCAGGCATAGCTTACAACTACCAGGCCCTGATCTCATCTTTGGCCTTTGCCCAAGGACTAGAAAGAAGGAGGAAAGCAAATACCGAAAGAGGGAAGAAAGCTGGGCGTGGTGGCGCGCGCCTTTAATCCTAGCACTCGGGAGGCAGAAGCAGGCGGATTGCTGTGAGTTCTAGGCCAGCCTAGTCTACAAAGTGAGTCCAGGACAGTCAAGGCTACACAGAGAAACCCTGTCTTGGGGTGGGGTGGGGTGGGGTGGGGCGGAGGGAATAAAGGCTGAAAGGAGGTGGGAAGGGCTGTGAGGGACTGTTGGCGATAACAGTAATTAACATCACTCCCTGCTTTCTCTGACATACTGGGCTAAAAGCATTCTCTTGTGCAATCTCATTTTGGAGACAAGGAAACCGAGGCCCTGAGAGATGAAGCAACTTCTCCAGTTTACTCAGCCAGTGTATGTGGGAGGCCCCAGCCCGCCTCGTGTCTCCATTTCACAAGCCAACGCCCTAGCCACTGCGGTGACTGTTCCTGGGAATGGAAGATACGTGGCTTCTCTCCCAGCGTCCTCTGCAGGAAATGCAATTCCTCTTCCTCCTTCCTTCTTGCAGGCCTGAAGCCTTTCTCTCTTTTTCCATCTCCTTTATTCACCAAACCAGAGCTGGTTGTTGCCTTCAAAGTTTAGAGCCCTGGGGCTGGAGAGATGGCTCAGAGGTTAAGAGCACTGACTGTGATTCCAGAGGTCCTGAGTTCAATTCCCAGCAACCACATGGCGGCTCACAGCCATCTATAATGTGATCTGATTCATACTGTATACATAATAAATAAATCTTTAAAAAAAAAAGGTTGGAGCCCTTAGCACATTCCTAGGGGTCTAGACGCCAGGGAGACCCTGACACCACGCAGAGGCTGCAGCATCTTTGTTTTTGAAGGTGAACTTGAGTCAGTCTAGCTGTCCACATACTGTTTATTGGGATCAATGTCAAACACCCCACCAGATACATATATTGCTTAGCAGCGAAGCCATCAGAACCGATGCTGAGGCCAGAGACGGTGGCTGGTGACTGCGGTGCCAGCCTTCTGAAGATGGTGGGAGGACAGGCTAGATGGCTGAGGGACAGCCGGACTCTAGAACAAAAAGAAGACAGTAAAGGGGAAATAAACCTGTTTTGTTTTGTTTTTTTATGATCCCAAGAGTGGGATGGTGACATGTCTTGTGAGAGAACAGGTGATGTTAATCCACCTCGTGCGTGAGCTTGATTATTGCCAGCTGAAAAGATCCAGTGAACAGACTCTGGGAGGAGATATATAAATGAGCCCAGAACGGGAGAGGGGCTTTTTGGAGACTTTGGATAGTTTTGGCTGTTCATCGCTGCACTTGGAGAGAGAACCGCTCGAGGGAAGGCTTCGGGGCTCCAGCTCCTGCTGAGGTTCCGGGTTCTGGTTACTCCAGGTTCCAGCAGAAGAAATCCTGCTGATTACACCAGGAGAATCGTTCCTCGGAACTGATATCCTTCCGGTTTTGTTATTGTGTTCCTTAATCCTCTTTTCCTGTGGTTTTGGTTAGTCGGGTTATAAGTGACGTGCGCTTGGTTAATAAGTTGTTAATAAAATATATTGGATAAGAAAATTGAGCCTACAGGACAGTGAGAACAATAGCTCAAATCTACCTCAGGTCCAGTTCAGTAACAGTGTCCTGATGGTTTCTTAGTTTAGCACAAATGGATCAAAACGATATAAGCTGATAAAGGTAAAGGAAACCGAGGTTGAATAAGGAGCTAAACAAAAGCGTTTAACACTAGTATAGTATTTTGAGACACTGGCTCAAAAATGTAAAAAGCTGCCACATACCTTCAATTCCAGGCCTTGGGAGGTAAAGGCAGGAGGATCTCTGTGAGTGAGACCCTGTCTCAAAAAAAAAAAAAAAAATCAAACAAATATACAAAATACAAAAAAGTTATTATTCTGCCAGGTGGTGCATGCCTTTAATCCCAGCTCTAGGGAGGCAGAGGCAGGCGGATCACTGTGAGTTTGAAGCCAGCCTGGTCTACAAAGAGAGTCCAGGACAGCCAGGGTGATTACACAGAGGAACCCTGTCTCGAAACAAACAAAGATTGGTGAAGTCTCAGCAGCATGTGCAGTGCCTTCCAGTGCTACAGAAGCTAGCCAATAGGGACAAAACTTCCAGATGAGTACCAACTTGATTTCTCTAGAGGCAGGTTTTCTGGAACTCTCTATATAGACCAGACTGGCCTGGAACTCAGAGACCCTGCTACCTCTGCTTCCTGAGTGCTGGGATTAAAGGTGTGCCTCACCATACCAGGACTTATTTATTTACTTATTTGACTTTTTTGTTTTGTTTTGTTTTGTTTTTTGTTTTTTGAGACGGGGTTTCTCTGTTTAGTCTTGGCTGTCCTGGACTCACTTTGTAGACCAGGCTGGCCTCAAACTCATAGCAATCCACCTGCCTCTGCCTCCAGAGTGCTGGGATTAAAGGCATGTGCCACCACACCCAGCATGACTTATTATTATTTTTTTAATGTATGTGTCTGGGTATTTTGTGTGTTTGTGTGTGTCTGTTTGTGTGGATGTATGTTTCTCTCTCTCTATGTGTGTGTGTGTGTGTGTGTGTGTGTGTGTGTGTGTGTGCTTGCACACCATGTAGAACTCAGAGGATAGCTAACTTGCTGAGGTTGGTTCTGTCCTTCCACCATATCCACGTGGGTCTTAGGTGGGGAACTCACACCATAAGGTGTGGCAGGGAATTCCTCTGAGGTACCTCACTGGCCCAGTCCTCTGCTGTTAGCCGCCTCCTCTCCTCCATTCTAGTGTTCACAGTTTTTTTGTTTTTGTTTTTTGCCAAAAAAGATTAAATTAGATTTATTTATTTATTAAATTACTTTGCCTACAGGCATATATGTGCTTCGTGCCCTCAAAGGGGACAGAATGTCTGAAGAAGTCATTAGATCCTTGATTCTGAAGTCACAGGTAGGAGTGAGTGTTGTCAGCCACCATGCGTGGGCTGGGAATCCAGCCTGTGCTCTCTGCAAGAGCAAGTGCTCTGAACCACCGAGCCATCACGCTAGTCCTTTTGGGTAAAATTTAAATGATATCAAAATAAAAGGTTTAAGAAGTTTCAATGCCAGTGGAGTGATTTTATTTCTTCTCAGTGATAAAGGATGTCCACCATGGTGAAACGTCTCTCAAGCAAGATAAAACAGGTTTCCCTTGATGCTTTTGAACCCCGGAGTCCAGAACGCTTAGGGATAATGGAGAGCTTGTGGTTTAAAAGAAGATAAAATACAATCTGTAGCCAGGCAGTGGTGGCGCACGCCTTCAATCCCAGCACTCGGGAGGCAGAGGCAGGGGGATCACTGTGAGTTCGAGGCCAGCCTGGTCTACAAAGTGAGTTCCAGGACAGCCAAGGCTACACAGAGAGACCCTGTCTGGAAAAACCACCACAGCAACAGCAACAACAAAATCTGGAACTAGTCTCTGCTGCAGGCATCTGTGAGTGGCAGTCACGGGGCGCCTTTGTTCAGCCAAATCGATCTTTTCCTCCTTCGACTGTTCCCTTCTAGGCCCTGTGTAATCGACTGGGCAAACTAACCGAAGCATTCTGGAAAACCCAACCTCCGAAAGAAGGCCTGAACTTCTCAGAACCCTTAAATATACCAGTGAACTTCAGGAAATAACGCAACCCTTTCCAGAAAGAGGCCAGCAGTGACAGAACCGAAGCAAACACTTATCGCTGTGGCCCCAGGGACAGGGACTTCCTGCCCACACACTGAAAGAAGTTCAGACGGGTCAGGAATGGCCATCAGACCATGCGGCTGACATGCCGGGAGTGTAGCTCAGTGGTGGAGTGCTTGCCTATGCCATGAGAAGCCCTGGCTTCTATCACAACCCTGCAAAGAAAAAAAAATTAGACAAATGAAACAAAAATGAAGCAGGCTAGAAAAACAGGGGAATTAAAGGAGTATGGGACGAAGAAACCGCGTGCCCAAACCGAGATTGCCTGCAGAGATACAGCACGCTTTCCTAAAGATACCAAACAAGAGTGCTATAAAGAACAGATGAACGCAAATGGGCTACCTCAGGACCAGAACGTTCTACCGTACCAGCATTCCTTTCTTACCCCAGATCTGAACAGTTCACCTCATAAAACCAGTTACCTTATAATTTCACTTAAAAAAATATCTTGGACTATCAAGATGGTTCAGTGACTAAAGGTGCTTGTCACCAAGCCTGGTGACAGAAGGAAAGAAGCCAAGTTCTCCAGAACGTCCTTTGACCGCCACAGTCAGACTGTGCGGAAGTGTGTTCTCCAGCACACACACAACTAATTAACTAAATAAATGTGAAACGTTTTTAAAAAGAAAATCATTCTTTTAAAAACTTTTTTAAACATTTATTTTTTATCATGGATACAATATTCTCCTAGGGTGTATGCCTGCACACCAGAAGACAGCACCGGATCTCATTATAGATGAGCTACCATGTGGATGCTGGGAATTGAACTCAGGACCTTTGGAAGAGCAGTTAGTGCTCTTAACGTCTCAGCCACCTCTCCAGCCCCTCTTTTTAAATATTTAATTAATTAATTTGTTTTTGGTTTTTGGAGACAGAGTTTCTCTGTGTAGCCTTGGCTGCCCTGGACTTTGTAGACCAGGCTGGCCTTGAACTCATAGCCATCTGTCTGCCTCTGCCTCCCTGAGTGCTGGGATTACAGGTGTGCACCATCATGCCCAGCTAAGAAAAACATCCTTGAGGATGCAAGAAAATAAACCCAGGCTAATACATTTTACTTTTTTTTTTTCTGAGACAAGGTTTTACTTTGTGGCCCTGCCTGTCCTGGAATTCATTATGTAGACTAGACTGGCCTCAAACTCAGAGATCTGCCAGTCTCTGTCTCTGAAGTGCTGGGATTAAAGGCATGAGTCACCACTGCCTGGCTTTACTTATCTTTTAAACCTTACTTAATTTCAAGTTTTTCTTACTTTTTTTTTTTCTTTTTGGTTTTTCGAGACAGGGTTTCTCTGTGTAGCCTTGGCTGTCCTGGACTCACTTTGTAGATCAGGCTCACATTGATCTGCCCAAGTGCTGGGATTATATGTGTGCAGCCACCATGCCTGGCTTTTTCTTACTTTTTTAACCTTGTAAATTATACCATTTGAGGAATATAGCTCAGAAAACCACAGGGTTGTACATGTGGCCATTGCAAACACAACTATACCTGTCTCTCCTTTGTGCCTAGCTACCACTTTCTGCAAGATTAACATTCACATTTTATTTCACAACAGAAATAAATCTTATATAGGAAATTGTTCTTTATCCTCTCTGGGATCATTTATGAGAGTTTGGGCATTTTTCTCCTCCCTCCCTCCCTCCCTCTTTCCCTCTCTCCCACCCTTCCCCATAGGGTCTTTGCTCTGTAATTTAGGCTACCCTCAAACTTGAGGAAATCCTCCTGCTTCAGACTGTGTACTGGGTTTACAGCTCCCCATCTTTCATTCAAGAGTTTCAATTTTGGGGCCAGTGAGATGGTTTAGCAGATACTTGCCCCCAAGCCTGATGATCTCTGTTTGATCCTGGGGACCCCTCAGTGTGAAATGGGAGAACTGACTACCGCACTTGTCCTCTGACCTCCACGTGACTGCAGTGGTGTAGCTATGTGCCCACGTGTGCGCATATTTGCACTTGCACACACAAAATAAATATGTGTTTAAAAGTTTCAATTTTTCTATGTGAGACTATAAAATGTCATCTTAAACATTCAATTTCCATTCAGTATTCCTCTGTTTTGGATAAGCTCTCATTATGAAGTCCAAGCCGGCCTTGAACTTAATCCTGCTGCCTCAGTTTCCTAAGTGCTGGGCTCAGAGGTATGTGCCACAACGTACAGCCTTTTTCATTTTAATTGGTGTGTGTGTGTGTCAGTGCTCAGGGTGGTTTTTTGTTTTTGTTTTTTTCTGGGAAATTGACATTAAACACAAGCAAAGTGCACATGAAAGTCACTGTGTCAGGCATGCTGAATTCCATGTCTATCCCTCAGAACCACCCCTAACCCAGCTAGCTGCTAACCAGGGAGACGGAGTGATGAGCAGGAGGCAGCTCCTGCCTTCAAAGTGCCTAACCCTGCCATGGAGATGCCGCCAGGCCAGCCAGGGCTGCAGGAAGAGCAGGTGCAGTGCGGAGGGGTACGCGGCTGGAGCTCAGAGCAGTGGCTATCTGCCAGGGACGTGCTATCTGCCAGGGACGTGTTGGCATTGTCTGAGGCCATTCAGCAATATCTGAAGACAACATTGGTTGTGACGACTGGGGGTGGAAGGCATGCTTTTGGGATTTTGTGGCCAGAGACCCCCCCAAGCACGAGGAGAAATACCTTGCGAGAGACAAGACAGCATAGCCTTCCCGTCCCCGGCACAAAGAATTGTCTAGCTCCAAATGTCAATAATTCTAAGGTAGAAAAACTGACTTAAAACAGAAAGAGGAAATGGGATTTGTGAGCAAAATAAAAAGGAAGAGTGGGGGAGAGGTGGGGGAGGGGTGGGGGAGGGGTGGGGGCGGGGCTCAGGCTGGAAAGATGGCTCAGCCGCTACAGTGTTTGGCTCACAAGCATGGGAACCCCTGTTCAGATCTCCAGCACTGGTTTAAAAAGTGAGTGTGTGCTGGGGAGAAGGAGACACGGGGGTGGGGGGGGTTCCTTGGTTTGCTGGTGAGCTGGTGAGGGACCCTGAGTCCAAAGATAGGGTGGAGAGCAATAGACAAGACCAGATGCCAGCCTCCTGTACTCACACTTGAGTGCATATACATGTATATACATACATGTGAAACTGCACACACACACACACACACACACACACACACACACACACACACACAC
>OU015747.1:46997248-47033733 GCA_907169655.1 Acomys percivali | reverse complement strand
CACACACACACACACACACACACACACACACACACACACACACACACACACACACACACACACACATACACGTCTTGGAACACCACAGGGCTGCAGGTGAGACAGAGATGAGTGAGAAAAGTCATCAACGGTCCTACGCTGATTATCTCTTCTTTTTCTTCCCACCCGCAAGAGTGACTCCTGCTAAGTGACTCATCTGGTTTCCTGGGATCAGGAAACAGGCTACTGCCTCAGGACCACCTACTTCCAGATGCCCCCCTCTCCTTCCCACGTCCCGCTCAGATGTAGTTCCTCCCACGCTGGCAACTCATCCCTGAAACAACAAAGACACAGTGTTCAGAGAGGCCATCACGGGGGCAGCGTGAAAAGCAAGGACTGTGCTTTATGACATGTCACGAGTACCTGGCGGCCCCTATCTTTACAGTTCTTATGTAACTGTGGATGTGGGAGTGCTCCGGCCTGGGTGGATGGCTGCACCATGAAGCCATGAGGCATCCAGGCTCCCGCTCACATCTTAAGCCTGTGCGAGCAAGCTTTTCTTTCCTCATACTTCTAAATGGCCCCTGAACCCTCTCAGGTTTTGGAACTAGGTCACCGTTCACAGCAGGATGAAAAGGAAAGGAGGTAAAGTCAACAGGCAAAAGGTCAAAGGCTTCCAGTGCTGTCCTTGCTACTGAGTAAAGTTCCCGGAATCCTCCCTGCCTCCCAACTTCCACTGACTCATTGGTTCAAACTGTACTACACAGTTACCTTAACGAGAATCTTGAAAGCTGAGGGTTCAAACAGGCTTCTTGAACAAAATAGACAGAAAAGTATAGACACTCTTTAGGCTACTGAAAATGCCATTGGAGTGCTTAAATGTGAGCGCATCTTGCGTTCTGTGTCCGCGATGAGCCAGCTCGGTTCTGGGAGACAGAGGCAAAAGGATTGTGATTTTTTTTTTTTTTTTTTTTCAGAGACAGGGCTTCCTCTGTTATCTTGGCTGTCCTGGACTCACTTTGTAGACCAGGCTGGCTTGGAACTCACAGTGATCTGCCTGCCTCTGCCTGCCAAGTGCTGGGATTAAAGGCACACGCCACCACACCTGGCTTCATTTACTTCTTTGAGGTGTGTGGTTTCATGGAAAATTGTTTTTGCTTTTTTAAACATAGGTATAGCCCAGAATAGCTTTGAAGCCATAACTTTAGCAAGAATAGCTTTGAACTCCTGATCTTCCTGCCTTCACCTCCTGACTGCTAGGACTGCAGGCATGTGCCACTGCATCCAGATTATTCCTGTCTGTCTGTCTGTCTGTCTGTCTATCTATCTATCTATCTATCTATCTATCTATCTATCTATCTATCTATCATCTATCTATTTGGAGTTTTTGAGGTAGGTTTTTCTCTGTGTAGCCTTGACTGTCCTGAAACTCACTCTGTAGACCAGGCTGGCCTTGAACTCAAAGAACTGCCTGCATCTGCCTCCAGAGTGCTAGGATTAAACGCATGGCCCACCACCACCTGGCACATCTATTTATTTATCTATTTTATCTTATTTTTCTTTTATGTGTATGAGTGTTTTGTCCTCGTGTCTGTGCACCAGTCGAGGACAGAAGACAGCACTGGATCCCCTAGAAGTGGAGTTACAGACGGTTGTGAGCTGCCGTGTGGGTGCTGGGATCCAAGCCCAGGTCCTCTGGAAGAGTAGCAGTGCTTTTAACTACAGAGCCATAGCTCCAGCCATCACATTTATTTTTATTTTTATTTTTTATTTTTTTGGTTTTTTGAGACAGGGTTTCTCTATGTAGCCTTAGCTGTCCTGGACTCGCTTTGTAGACTAGGCTGGCCTCAAACTCACAGCGATCTGCCTGCCTCTGCCTCCCGAGTGCTGGGATTAAAGGGCTGCGCCACCACGCCCGGCTACATTTATTTTTAAATATTTATGTATTTGGATTTGTTTACTAGTTTATTTCATGTTTTCTATTTATTCATTCCTTGTGTTTTTCTTTGTGTGTGTGTGTGTGTGTGTGTGTGTGTGTGTGTGTGTGTGTGTTGCTGGGAATGGAGCCCATGGCCTTGCGTTTGTTAAAGTAAACCCTCTTGCACTGAGATACCCTCTGCCCTGTCTTCTCTGTGGCCTCAATTCTCTGTGGTAGTCTTCGTTGTGCTGTGTCTCCCAGTGCTTCACTCTCGCCTCTCTGTTCTCTTTCTTTCTCACAGTGGTTGGCTTCTGCTTTTCTACTACAGTGGTCTCAAATGTTCTGCCTCTCATTGTCACTAAGATAATGGAGCAACACTATGTGTCCCTGACAAGGATCCTTTGCTTGGCCACATTTTAGTCAGGGCCCAACCCACCCCACTCCCCCCAAGCCTGGTGTGCACTTTCTTAAGGAATCTAGTTTCATTAAGAACACATGCCGAGCTAGGTATGATAGAGCACGCCTTTAATCCCAGCACTCAGGGAGGCAGAGGCAGGCGGATCTCTGTGTTGGAGGCCAGCCTGGCCTACAAAGTGAGTCCAGGACAGCCAAGGCTACACAGAGAAACCCTGTCTGGAAAAACAAAAACAAAACAAAATAACAACAAACAAACAAAGAAAAAAATGAAACAACACCCTTAGCAAATATTTACATTTATGACAAGACACTTTAGTTATCAAATTAAAAATCTATAGGGGCTTTGAAGAAAATGTGCTCCATGCTTTTGTTAAAGACACCCAGGCAGTCTTTAGTCACTGCAGATGTAGGAGTCACGCAATGGGTTCTCAAACTGAGGACAAAGAATGGGTTCAACTCCAAACATAGCGTGGCCAAGTGGGGCTTTTGAGCAGGGTGGAAGGCGGCGAGTGGAAAATTACTAAGAGGAAACTTCAAAGGCGAAGGCGATCCTGGCTAAACCGACCTAACAGGATGTGTAACCACAGGAAGGCCAGTGGTGACCTGAGCACAGCGGAGGGAGAGAAGCCAATGGCAGGTTGAAGGTGAGCAGATGTCCAAGTTGACAGTTGCCAATAAAGTGACAGGCATGTGTTCTTGTGGGGTTTTTTTTTTGTTTGTTTTATTTTGTTGTTTTTTTAATTTTGTTTTGTTTTTTTGAGTTCTGGGATTATAGGCGTGTGCCACCAAGCCCTGCTGTTTCATTTTTAAAATTGGCAGTGTTAAGACCCAAGCCAGAGCTTCAGTAACGAGTGCATACTTCACCACCGAGTTACACGATCAGGGCCAATATAGCAGGTGTTTTCCTCCTCAGTTTGGCCACCATTCTCCTTCTCCCCGCTGCCCACCCCGCCTTTTTTTCTTTTGCTTTAAGACATAGTCTTTTGTATGTAGCGTAGGCTAGCCTCAAGGTAGCTGAGGATGACCTTGAACTCTTGATCTTCCAGCTCCCACTCCCTTAGTGCTGGGATTTCCGGGCACATACCACCAGGGGCAGCTGCGTGGGACTGAGAAGTGAAACCGCTGAGGCAGCCCTCTACCAACTGAACTCCTAGTAGGTTTTCTCCTCTCCCTCTCCCCGCCCGCCTGCCCCTTCTGTGTAGCTGAATATCCAATTCAGGGCCCAAAAATTGTCACACCAGTTTTCTATAACTAAGTTTTAAACCAGGTTTACACCCTACCACACCCACCTTGGCTTTTTACTTATCTTTAAACCTTACTTAATTGCAAACTTAATCTTTAAACCTCGTGATGAAGAGCATCCTTAAAGGAATCCAGCCGAGAAGGGATCCCCTATGTAGCCGGTGTTGTAAAGGCTCTCTGGAGCGGTCACACCCAGGCCTTCATAGTAAACTCACTGGCTTTGCCTTGCTCCAGCTCACCTTGAACTTCTTTTCACAGCACTGCCAAGGATTTCCCTGAGAGGAGTTCCCGAAGTAGGGCGGATCCCCTCAGGCTTGGAGGGCCTCGCTAAGCCGGCTGGCTACTGGTGGCAAAAATGTACTAATAGCAGGAAACAAAAAGTGAGACCCTGTAACTCTAGTACCCCAAAAAGGACTCCATCCACCTCTAGGAGGCCACTAAATCTTATGCAGCCAATTGCTTTCTTAGCTATAACGGATGAACCATAATTTGGATTTTTGTTTGTTTTGAGACAGGATCTTGCTATGTAGCTCTGGCTGTCCTGAACTCACTATATAAACCAGGTGGCCTTGAACTCACAGAGACCCACCTGCCTCTGCCTTCAGAGTACTGGACTAAAAGCATGTGTCATCATGCCAGACTGATGAAGCTGGCTTGAGACTCACTATGTCAACTAGGTCAGCCTCAAATATCCATCTGCCTCTGCCTCCTAAATGCTGAAGTTAAAGTCCAGCACTGCCACACCCACCTGGTTTGTTTGTTTGTTTGTTTTTAGGGTTATTTTTAGGGGCTGGAGAGATGGCTCAGGGTGGTAAGATCTCTTGAGCTCTTGCAGATAACATGAGTTTGGTTCCAGCACCCACACAGCAGCTCACAACCACCTATAATTCCAGTTCCAGGGGATCCCACACTCTCTTCTTGGCATGCATGCAAAGATCCATACAAATAAAAACATCTAAACAAATGGTACAAAAGTATTTGTTTGGGCCGGGCCTGGTGGTGCAGGCCTTTAATCCTCAGCAGAGGCAGGTGGATTGCTGTGGTTCTCGGCCAGCCTGGTCTACAAAGTGAGTCTAGGACAGCCAAGGCTACACAGAGAAACCGTGTCTCAAAAAACCAAAACCAAACTAAACCAAAACAAAGGAATATTTGTTTGTACTGTTCTTTATATGAGTGTCTGCGTGTCAGTATGGGACTGTGCACACAGATGCTCATGGAGGCTGGAAGAGGTGTCAGACATCCCCCGCCGCCCCCCCTCCTACAGCTACAGTTTTAGGGAGTTGTGAGCCACTTGATAGTCTCTGCAAGAGCACCAAGTGCTCTTCAAGTGAGCCACCTCTGCAGGCCCCATGGCAATGTCTTAATGTAAAACTTTGGTGTTGGAGGCATAAGTCAGCAGTAGAGCATGAGGTCAGTGTATACCTGACTTAAATAGCTGAAAATTTATGGACATGTGCACCCACCCACACATACATGTATGAACTGGTGCACACACTGTCACCCCAACACACATACCTGTGTTTGAGGATTCACACATTCCCTTCCTTCCTTTCTTCTTCTTCTGTCTTTTTCCCTCCCTCCTTCTTGACAGGATTTCCCCAGGCTGCCTTGGCTACCCAGCTGTGGTGATAATTGGCTTGAAAGCTACGTTCTCACTGTTAGAGACCCGAGTTAAGAACATGACAGACTGGGGCAGTTGGAGAGATGGCTCAGCAGTTAAGAGCATGCACTGTATGTTTGTTGAGTTTGGTCTCCAGCACCCAGGTCAGGTAGCTTGTAACTCCAGCTCCAGGGGATCCTAAGCCTCTGAGCTCTAGAGCACCCACACTTTTGTGCATATACCCAAGTACATATACAACTGAAACATTTTTTAAATCTTTAAAAAAGGATATGAAGAGAGAAGGTAAGAATATACCCTGAGTCTGGCATAGTGGCACTTGCACTCTTGGGGCAGGGGCAGGCAGATCTCTGTGAGTCTGAGGCCAGGATTGTCAGAGCCACATAGTGGGACCCTGTCTTTTGTTTGTTTGCTTGTTTCTTGAGACAGGGTTTCTCTGTGTAGCCTGGCTGTCCTGGATTTGCTTTGTAGACCAGGCTGGCCTCGAACTCACAGAGATCCGCCTGCCTCTGCCTCCTGAGTGCTGGGATTAAAGATGTGCGCCACCATGCCTGGCTTGAACTCAGAGTTTCTGATGTAGTTATCTACACAGACATCTTGTTAAAGCAGTTGGCAGATAGTACATGTGCATATATTTCTTGATTCTGACTACTAAGAAAACTGCAGAAACAGTGACACCCCACCAGCACTGTTAAAGCAATAAAATAAACAATAAAAAGAAGCAATGATCTCTAGCAACAAGAGTGCTTAGTGCCAGATCTTTGTCACTAAGTAGCACTCTCCATTTCTCCTTAAAAGCAGGAAAAAGGGCCAGGCGTGGTGGCACATGCCTTTAATCCCAGCACTTGGGAGGCAGAGGCAGGCGGATCGCTGTGAGTTCAAGGCGAGCCTAGTCTACAAAAGGTAGTCTAGGACAGCTAAGGCTACACAGAGAAAACCTGTCTAAAAAAAAAAAAAAAAACCACAAAAACCAAAAACAAACAAACAAACAAAGCAGGAAAAAGAACATCCGCAGTGTATCATGTGCCTAAGGCATTGGAGTATGAGGTCACATTCTCTGTTAAAGGGCTGAGGTTTAGTCCCCAGCACTGCCAAAAAGAAAACAAACATCAAACAAGACAAAACAGAGTATGGTGGTGCGTGCCCGTGAGTCCAGCATGGGAGAGGCTGAGGCAGAAGAACCTGTACAGGTTTGAGTCAAGCCTGTGCTACATTTTGAGCTCCGGGCCAGCTTGGGTTACATAGCAAAACCCTGTCTCATAAAGACAACAAAAGAGCCCGGAGAGAGGGCTCAGTGGTTAAGAGCACTTACTTCTGTTGCAGAAGACCGGTGTTTACCTCCCAGTACCCAGAGGCAGCTCACAACCAACCATCTGGAACTACAGTTCCAGGAGCTGACCCTCGCTTTTAGCCTTTGCAGTCACCAGAGATGCACATGCTGTGCAGACATACGTACAGGAGAAACGCTCATAAATAGAAGCAAACAAGAAATTAAAATGGAAGGAAGGAAGGAAGGAAGGAAGGAAGGAAGGAAGGAAGGTAGGAAGGAAGGACGATCATCTGGGCTTGGGCGTAGCTCAGTAGCAGAGAGCTTATCTGGGATGTGCAAGGCCCTATGTTCCATGTGCAGAGTGTGCACAGCGGCTGATGTGAAGACGAGATCGGGACTGAGAGGAGATAGCCGGGCTGGGGAGGTGGCTCTGGGGTAAGGCACCGGCCATGCTTGCAGATAACCCTTGTCCAATTCCCAGCACCCACACGACAGCTCACAACTGTCTTAACTCCTGTTCCAGGGAGTCTGTTGCACGCTTCTGGCCTTGGAAGGCAGCGGGTACACATGTAGTGCATAGACATACATGTACACAAAACATCCATATACATGGCTGGAGAGATGGCTCAGAGGTTAAGAGCAATGTCTGCTCTTCCAGAGGTCCTGAGTTCAATTCCCAGCAACCACATGGTGGCTCACAACCATCCATAATGTGATCTGATATCCTTTTCTGGCCTGTGAGTGTATATGCAGGCAGAACATTGTATACATAATAATAAATAAATAAATCCTTTTTAAAAACCCCATATACATAAATAATAAAAATATTTTTACAAAGGTTTCCTGGGAAAATAGAATTTAAAATATCAAAAATGGTCCAAAAAAAAAAAAAAAATGAAGGAGAAACAGGAGTTGAGGCTCAGTAGTAGAGTATTTGTTGAGGGTGAGACCGCAGGTTCCACCTCAGCACAAGGGTGGGAGAGCTGTAGGGACAGGTCAAAAAGAATGCTTGAAGCTGGGTCTGGAAAGGTGGCTCAGTAGTTAGGCGCACTTCCGAGTCTTCCAGAGGATTCCAGTTCAATTCCCAACACGTACACGACTGCTCACAACCACCTGTCCCTCTAGGGGATCTGATGGCCTTTTCTGGCCTCCCCTGAACTGCACACATATGGTGCACATACATACAAGCAGGCAGAACACTCATACACGTAAAATGAAAGTTACAGCTGAGAGTGCAGATTTTAATCTCAGTCCTAGGGAGGCAGAGACAGAGGGATTTCTGTGAGTTGGAGGCCAGGTTGGTCTACATAGCCCCTTTCAGGACAGCCTCCGCTACAGAGTCAGACCTTGTGTCATATAAATACAATTTACAAAATAAAAATAAGTTTAAAAAGTTGTAAACTTAATAATAATGATGATGATAAAATAATAATAATAACAACCATAACCATAATCATAATAATAATCCCTAAATGTCAAGAAGGGGCTTCCAGCACTTGGGAGATCCAAACCTTGTCAGGCTTTGAAGACCTTTGACAATGCCTTTCCAGTTAGAAGTCTTGTGGTGCTCCTTCAGGAAAACTGACAGCTCAACTTTCTCTTCCATTAGCTCACTGAGATGACCGGTGTGCACGTGACAGGGAAGGAATGGTCTCAACAGCAAGGTCACTCCCTTTCTCAACTCCATCGAGCTACACACTCTGTCTGGAGGGTTCTGTGCGGGAGGGTGCTGCTCCTCAGGGAGAAGCAGGGGTGAGCAGAGGTTTTCCCCCAGCAGGGTGCTTGAGCTGGCTTTGTGAAAGAGCAAAAAAATTGTTTCAGAGGCACCGTTCTCCTAGGCAGCTTTTGGGAAGAATTTCTCTGAACGTATATATGCTATGATATATACGGATATATGGTAAAATTATAAGCAACACAAAATAAACTTATGTAAATAGCATCTGGAATTAACTCCCGCCCCCCAATGTGGCAGGAGCTCAGGGCTTTGTGACTGGTTGGTGTAACAGCCCTGGCTGTCCTAAAACTTACTCTGTAGACCAGGCTGGCCTTGACCTCAAACTCACGCAGATCCACTTTCTCTGCCTCCTGAGTGCTGAGATTAAAGGTATGTGCCACCACCACCCAGCTTTGATTTGTTTTTGTTTTATGTTTTTTGTTTTGTTTGTTGTTTGTTTGTGTTTTTTTGGGGGGGGTTGAGACAGGGTTTCCTCTGTGTATTAACCCTGACTGTCCTGGACTTGATTTGTAGACCAGACTGGCCTTGAACTCAGAGATTCGCCTGCCTCTGCCTCCTGAGTGCTGGGATTAAAGGCAATTTGGTTTTTTAATTGCAGTACGATATATAGACAATGCAGCTTTTTCAGCATCTCTAAGCCTACAGTTTGGTGGCATTAGCAATGTCCCGCTGTGCAGGGACGCCCCCTATGAGCTGCCACATTTCAAGTGCTCGGCGGCTTGTCCAATATTTCCCACAAGGCACAGCTCCTCCACTGTGGCTTCAGATCATTGACCCCCACCACCCTCCACCCCCTTTTTCTTCGATTTGTCATTTGACTCCATGTTTTACTTGCTTGTCATTGCTTCTTGCATGGCATGGAAGCTGAGGACTTAGTAGTTTATGTCAATTTCATCTTTGGGATGTTTTAAAACATTAAGGGCGTCTGATGCAAGAGCTGTCTAGTTAATTTTGTACAGAGGATATGAAACCGTTTGAGTGCTTGCACTTAGCTGTTGGAGAGCTCATGAACAGCCGTCTGCAGTGGGTCAAGTTACTGCTTTCAGTATCATTTGAAATGTTTGCCAGGAAGATAAAAAGCCTTGAAAAATATCTGAAGGAGTGCAAATCAACATCCCACTTCTACCCCATTAACCAAGCCTAAAATACAAGCCACTGTTTCCCCTCTACCCCACATCTTGTATTCTGTACACCCACAGAAGTTACTCACTTTGCCCTGCAGGAATTGGTCACATTCCTTTTATTTCTTTTTCATTTCTTTCTCCTTCCTTTTCCTTCTCTTTCAGATAATCTTTTTTTTTCCCAGCAGTGTTAGAAATTGAACGCAGGCTTCCATGACTGCTAAGCAAATGTTTCGCCACTGAACTACACCCACAACCCTGCATTTTCTTTTTATGCCTAATGGTATTATTGTTGTTGTTGTTATTCTTTTTTTAAATTTTATTTTATTAATTTATTCATATTATATCTCAATTGTTAGCCCATCCCTTGTATCCTCCCATTCCTCCCTCCCTCCCATTTTCCCCTTACTCCCCTCCCCTATGACTGTGACTGAGGGGGACCTCCTCCCCCTATATATGCTCATAGGGTATCGAGTCTCTTCTTGGTAGCCTGCTATCCTTCCTCTGAGTGCCACCAGGCCTCCCCATCCAGGGGATGTGGTCAGAAAAGGGGCACCAGAATTCATGTGAAAGTCAGATCTCACTTTCCACTCAACGGTGGAGAATGTCCTGTCCATCAGCTAGGTCTGGGTAGGGGTTCGAAGTTTACTGCCTATATTCTCCTTGGCTGGTGCCATAGTTTGAGGAGGACCTAGAACCCAGATCTGCCTGTCATAAGTTCTTGTAGGTTTCCAGGACCCTCTGGATCCTTCTATTTCCCCATTCTCCCATGCTTCTCTCACCTAAAGTCTCAATAGGATGTCCTCCCCTCTGACCCACTTTCCTGGTAAGTAAAGTTTTTCATGGGATGTATACCTTGGATTAGTGTCGCGATATAAGTGAGTATATACCATTTATCTCTTTTTGCTTCTGGGTGAACTCACTCATGATAATTTCTAGTTCAATCCATTTGTCCACAAATTTCAGGAATTCCTTGTTTTTAATAGCTGTGTAGTATTCCATAGTGTAAATGTACCACAGTTTCTTTATCCATTCTTCTGTTGAGGGACACTTAGTCTGTTTCCATGTTCTGGCTATTATGAATAAGGCAGCTATGAACATGGTTGAGCATATGTCCCTGTTGTGTGGTAGAGCATTTTTTGGGTATATTCCAAGGAGTAGAATAGCTGGGTCTTGAGGAAACGCTATTCTCATTTTTCTGAGAAAGCGCCAGATAGATTTCCAAAGTGGCTGTACTAGTTTGCATTCCCACCAGCAGTGAAGGAGTGTTCCTCTCTCCCTACATCCTCGCCAGCATGTGGTGTCCCTTGAGTTTTTGATCTTAGTCATTCTGATGGGTATAAGATGGAATCTCAGTGTCGTTTTGATTTGCATTTCCCTGATGACTAAGGAGGTTGAGCATTTCTTTAAGTGTTTCTCAGCCATTTGATATTCCTCTGTTGAGAATTCTCTGTTTAGTTCTGAGCCCCATTTCTCAATTGGGTTATTTGGTTTGGTGGTGTTTAATTTCTTGAGTTCTTTATATATTTTGGATATTAGACCTTTGTCAGATGAAGGGTTGGTGAAGATCTTGTTGTTGTTATTCTTGTGTGTTGGAGGTCAGAGGACAACTTTGTGGAATTGCTTCTCTCCGTCTAGCTTTATGTGGCTTCCAGGGATCAACTCAGACCTTCGTCTTTCAGTAGCAAGAGCCTTGAAGGGTTGAGTCACCTCTTTAGCTCCTAAATGCTTCCAGTTTGGATGTTTCTCTGGGATTTCCAGCACAGCCAGATGTTCTCTTGGCATTAATAAATCCTAATAAATTGAGACGGTGTGTCATAGTCACATGACTTTCCCCAGAGCCTTTCACAGATCTATAAAGCTCTTTCACGTGGCTCTCTACCAGAAGACATCCCAGAGACTTGTCTGGAAAGAATCCACAGGCAGCAGTGAGTCTCCAATTACTGGAGGCTCTCTAGGACCCAGCAGCTCACAGCCCAAAAGATGTGGGTTTCTTGTCCTGCAGAAACTTTGATTGCTCACTGTTACAAACCCACAGAGACAGCATGTGCTTCAGACCCTACGCTGGGTCTGCCAGTTTTAGAGGAATGGCCATTGATTTCTCCTCATCACTCTGGGCAGAGAAAATGGATGCCAGAAGGCTCACAGCCCAGTTTGGGAATAACAAAAACCGTGTTTCTTTAAAGCATTGATTCTCAAAAAAGGGCAGCGACCCCTTTGGGGGTCAAATGACACTTTCACAGGTGTCCTGCATATCAAACATCTACATTATCCAATTCATAACAGTAGCAAAACAACAGTTTTGAAACAGCTAATCTGACCTCACACCCCTGAACCATTACTTAGGACTCTTTGAAGTTTGGTGTAATTTCCAATCGCCGACTACCATTTTTGCCCATCTTCGTACCCCAGGAGGCAGGGATGTGCCAGGCATGGAGCAGGAAGCAGTATCTACCTGCAAAGGTTTTTGTTTTGTAATCTAGAGAACTTAACACTGTAGTTGCTTCCAGAAAACAAACATGTCTCTGAGAGTTGTCTGGGGTTTCTCCATGATTAATAGCTTGAGTCTAAATTGCTCAGTAGTAAAACCTACACTACTGGTCTAAAAGTTTAAAAAAAAAGAAAGAAAGAAAGAAAGGAAGGAAGGAAGAAACCAAACCAACCAAACAAAAAACCAACCTCTAGCCATCTGACTTTCCCACAGGCTAAGGGATACAGAGTAAAACGCAGTGCTCTTTTCAAATGGAACATTTTCCTTTTCCTCATTAAAAAAAAAAAAAAAAAAAAAAAAAAAAAAAAAAAAAACACCAATGTAAGCCTGGCGTGGTGGCACACACCTTTAATCCCAGCACTCGGGAGGCAGAGGCAGGCGGATCACTGAATTCGAGGCCAGTCTGGTCTACAGAGCAAGTCTGGGACAGCCAAGACTATTCAGAGAAACGCTGTCTTGAAAAACCCAAAACAAAACAAAACAAATCACTAATGTAGGTGCTAAACAGATGGCTTGGTGGGTAGGAATGCTTACTGCACAAACATGAAAAGGGGGTTCGAATCCCAGAACCCAAGTGAAAAGTCTGGCGTGGTTGAGGCTGCTTGAAAGCCCAGTGGTGGAGAGCAAGACGGGTCAAGGCCCCAGGGGCAAGCATCAAGTATGGGAGCGCCACTGACTCAAGACAATTAAGCTGAGAGCAACAGAAGAGGCCACCTAGGCCCCTGCCCCCGCACCTGCCCCTGAAACCTATTTCCCAGCGAAAGGAATAATAACGTCAAAGCTGCAGACATAGTTCAGTGGTGCCCAGTTCCATAGATAAAGCGGTCTGAAGGAATAGTTGAGGGGTACAACACTAGGTTCTGGGTTCAGGCTCCAGCCCAGCAAAACGAAACCACATGTATTCCCACTCTTCAGACACTACTAATCCCTTACTACATGCTAAACAGGGTTCTGGTGTTTTCTTTGAAAGATTTTATTTATTTATGAAATAGGTTTTTCATCTATACCTCCAGCTTACCCAGACCTCCATAGTGGGCTGGCTTCAAACTGGCAGCAGAGTGCTGAGATTACGGGCGAGCACCACTACGCACTACTACATTTAGTTTTGAAATTATCTCATTTCCTAAAGATTCATTTAGAGAAATTTACCCAGGTGTGTGAGTGTGTCCGCTAACTCCACGCCGGATGTGCCACCGGCTCAATTTTCCGCTGAACTGGGGGCCCGACGTGGCGCCGGACATGAAAACATAGTCGGGCTACGGTAGCGATCTGTAAGACTAGGTCTAGAAATCTGGCCTGCGAGGAAAGCCTGGCATTCCGGGTAAACAGCCTCAACTGGGTGGGGACGCGTTTGCCAAGGATTCTGGCCTCCAGCAAACCGGTCTCCGTCGTCCACCCATCCTTAGGCCGAGCTCGCCCGCCGGAGGCCAGCTGTGAAGCCACGCTGGACACTCGCCCCGCCTGCGCTGAGCCCGCCCCCAGGGCCTGTAGGGCCAATAGACGCTCAGCACGGCCACACGTCACGCAGCGCGGGCCAATCGCAGACGGCCACGACCCTAGAAAGGCTGGGTGCGGCGAGCGGCCACGGGGCGGTGGCCGTGCTGGCGTAGACGCTTCCTGGCCATGGTGGTGGTGGCAGCGGCGCCGAGCACGGCCACGGCGGCCCCCAAAGTGTTGCTCCTATCTGGTCAGCCCTCCTCGGGCGGCCGAGCGCTGCCGCTCATGGTGCCGGGACCGCGGACAGCAGGGTCCGAGGCGAGCGGGGCACCGCAGGCTCGCAAGCGGCAGCGCCTCACGCACCTGAGCCCGGAGGAGAAGGCGCTGCGGAGGTGAGCCTGGCGGGAGGGCCTGGGACCCCTCGGGTGTGCCCGTCGGGCGGACTCCGTGGAGTGGAGTAGATTCGCCTCGTGTCTCTATTCCTGGAAAGCTGAGGTGGCAGCTCCTGGGAGGGTCTCCTCCAGCTCAGACTGTGTCGGGGGAGTCTGACCCTGGTACGGAACATGCCCGACACGCAGTCCGTTGCAAGTGTTTGCTGTTGGTGGTCGCCGGGCAGGGATGCTCCGGCTGCCATTGCATGCAGCTGCTTGGGAACTCTGGGACCCGAGTCACTGGAACTCAGCACCCGCAGCCCGAGTTGGGCTGAGGGAGGGGCGGTTGGTAGCACCCCCGCCGCCTTCACTGGTGTCGCTCCTGCATAGAGCCTGTAGGACGGAATTGGAACTAGAAAGTCGCGGGGGAGGAGAAGTTTATGACGCAACGGGACCGTGTCAGCCCAGTGGTAAAATGAGAGCCGGGTGGACCCACACGGGAGAGAACCGAGCAAGGCCTACGGACAGAAAGCTGTGGTTTTGGTTTTTGTCTGTTTTGAGAAGAGGATCCTCAAATGTGTTTACCACTGCTTAGCCTTCTTTCGTTGATTGTAGTCAACGAAAGCACCAGCTGGCCACGTTTACAAATTAAGATACAGGAAAGCAGTGGATGACTCAGTTCGTTATGTTCCTTGTCTCCCCCTCAGGAAACTGAAAAACAGAGTAGCAGCGCAGACGGCTCGTGATAGAAAGAAAGCCCGGATGAGCGAGCTGGAACAGCAAGTGGTGGATTTGGAAGAAGAGGTGAAGCGATTCGGGCATGCTTTCTTCCCCGTCTCAGCCCCTGGTGTTGCCTGCCCAGCCTAAGCTTTTCGGCTCTTTACGACTCACAGTGCCATTTAAAGTTTAACTAGCCTAGCAGATAGTGAAGGCAGACGTGACTCAGTGGACTCACTCGTGGCAGCTAGATTCTGTCAGCTCAGAGATTAGCCAGGTTGGATAGATCACTGATTGCTTAAGCTTTAGCGCCTCCTGCTCTGCAAAAGGCTCACTAAAGCTGCCCTTCCTTCTGAGGCTCACCGAACTAATCTCAGCAAGAACGTCTGAAAGTTTTATTCAGCTGGTTCCAAAATGTGGATCATATCATTAGCAAGCAGCTTAAAAAAAAAAAAAAAAAGCTGTTTTGATAGGTACAGCCCACCACTCCTACCTTACCTCATACTCAGCATATAGAGTATTAGGTATCAGACATTTCCAAACAGCCTGCTTCAGTGGATTGTTCTTCCCTGTCATTTCTCCTACCCCCAGCACTATTCTGCTCTCGGGAGACATGTGTCCTTTTGTGCCCTCTCTACCCCAGCATCCTTTTATCCTTTCTTGGAGTTCTAGTTTTTAGGCATTGCTCATATTTACATCCATTTACACACACACACACACACACACACACACACACACACACACACACACACACACACACGTCACACGTGCACATGTCAAGAACCCCTGATTCTTTGGGCCATCTCGATATACTTTATGAATCGATACATTTTCCTGCCAGTTTCCTTTTTCTTTACAGCTGAGTACTATTCCACTGTGTGTATGTGCCACTTTTTCATGTTTCATTGATCATCTGTTGATGGGCACCTAGGGTGCCTCCATTTCTTGGCTATTGGACCACTACTACCACTTGTATTAACACTTGGCTAGTTCAAGATTTATTTAAATGTTATTTTGAGATAGGGACTCAGGTTGCCTGTAACTTATGGCAGGCGGCCTCCTGTCTCAGCGTGCTGATATTAAAGGCATGAACCACCTTGTCATACCTTTTTTTTTTTTTAATGATAGTGTATTAACATATGTAAATTGAAGTTGCAAGCCCCCTGTTGTTTGTGACACTATTGGTAATACTTTTGTTCTTCCTGCCTCAACCTGCTGAATGCTCAATGCACTTTGTTTTGGAGACAGTTTGATGTATCCCAGGCTGGGCTCTAACTTGCTGTGTAGCTGAGGATGACCCCTTGCTACACAGAATTTTTGTTCCTTTTGCTGATACTGCCCAAGTGCTGGGACTCCAGGCATGCACCCACCCATGTCAAACCCAGGGCTTCGTGCACGGTAGGGCACACATTCTATCATTAGCCACCAGTGACACTGTAATTATGAGCAACTGCCTAAGCATAGGATTTACCAGTTCAATAAAAACACCAACCATAGCACAACCTCAAGTGGACTCTTTCCTGAAAGAACCACATGGTTTTTTGTCCCCCACCCCCCCTAGACAGGGTTTCTCTGTGTAGTCTTGGCTGTCCTGGACTCACTTTGTAGACCAAGCTGGCCTCAAACTCACAGCAATCCACCTGCCTCTGCCTCCAAAGTGCTGGGATTAAAGGTATGCACCACCACCATCTGGCAAGAACCACCTTTTAATAGCCCCTTGTATATATATATATTTTTTTTCACAGAACCAAAAACTCCTACTAGAAAATCAGCTTTTACGAGAGAAAACTCATGGCCTTGTGATTGAAAACCAGGAGTTAAGAACTCGCTTGGGAATGGATGTGCTGGCTACTGCAGAGGTTCCAGAGGCAGAGTCTAAGGTAAATCTTGTGAGAACTGGTGACATGATCTAATTATATTTCTGTCCTGGACCTCCGATCAAATCTTTTTCCTCTTTTCTTTCTTTTTTGAGACAGGGTCTTAATCTCTAATTTTGGCTGGTCTTGAAATTGTATCATTTCTCCTGCCTCTGAAGTAGTGGGACTACAGGCGTGTGCCACCATGCCCAAAGACTGATTTATTTCTCCACATTCCCATTAGGCAGCATGTTCTCTCTTCAGTGACTTTTATTTTTCAAGAGTTTAACGAAGTACAATTAAATCCTAATAACCTAGGTGATTTACATGCTTCTCTCAAAACAAGCGGTAACAAACACCAGTAGCCAGCAAGCGCTACCTTGCACATCAACTAATATGAGACTGCAAGGATCAGTCAGATCTTGGTCTCTGTATGTAACCTAGGTTGGCCTTGAGCTGAACTCACTCTCCTCTTGTCCTAGCCTCCCCAGTGCTGGGATTAAAGGCACAAACAAGTGACTTGTTTCTTGCTCTTTTTTTTGAGCTAGGGTCTCAAGTAGCTCTGGCTGGCCTCCAGCTTGCTGTGGTTTCTACCTCCCAAGTGTTAGGATTATAGGTATAGTGCTACTTTACTCCGTGTGGTTGTGTGTGCATGTCCATGCATGTGTGCAGAGGTCAAAGGAGGATATTGGCTGCCTTGCCCTATGACTGTCCACCTTAGATCTCTGAAGCTGAGTGTCTCACCGAATCTGGAGCTAGGCTGGTGGCGAGCCCTGGTGAGCCTCTTGTCTGTGCCTCCCTTGGTGCTGGGGTTACAGGCACAGTTACCATATTCTACTTTGTACATTGGTGCTGGGGATTTGAACTCAGGTCTCCATGCTTGCATAGTAAGCACACTTAGGCTCTGAGCCACCTCCCCAGCAACTTTCTAGCTTTTTGAGGAGCAGAGACTCAAAGCTGCCTGGTGTACATATTCCTGGAGACTTTTGGTTGTTTACTCACTTTGATCTTTCCTTCCAGGGTAATGGAGTAAGGCTGGTGGCCGGGTCTGCTGAGTCCGCAGCACTCAGACTATGTGCACCTCTGCAGCAGGTGCAGGCCCAGTTGTCACTTCCCCAGAACATCTTCCCATGGACTCTGACGCTGTTGATTCCTCAGACTCTGAGGTAGAGCTCATTCTGCAGTATCTATATGATGTGTGACATGCCTACCCGGGCCAATGGAGAAGTTAGTGTTGGTGGGGTGAGGGGTAAGCTTTCCTAGTCTCTATTGGCTTAGGTCATGAAGCGGGGAGATGCTGTTCTGGTGGGTGGGCCCTGTGATCTGAGAGCATAAGGATGAAGTGACATTGTAGGACCCAGTACTAAGAGTATCCCTGGTAAACTGTCACATTCCTTCTAACAGTGACTCTCTTATTTTCCTTCTTGCAGTCTGATATCCTTTTGGGTATTCTGGACAAGCTGGACCCTGTCATGTTTTTCAAATGTCCTTCCCCAGAGTCTGCCAATCTGGAGGAACTCCCAGAGGTCTACCCAGAAGGACCTAGTTCCTTACCAGCCTCCCTTTCTCTATCAGTGGGGACCTCATCAGCCAAGCTGGAAGCCATTAATGAACTCATTCGTTTTGACCATGTATATACCAAGCCTCTAGTCTTAGAGATCCCCTCTGAGACAGAGAGCCAAGCTAACGTGGTAGTTAAAATCGAGGAAGCACCTCTCAGCTTTTCAGAAGAGGACCATCCTGAATTCATTGTCTCAGTGAAGAAAGAACCTTTGGAAGATGACTTCATTCCAGAGCTGGGCATCTCAAATCTGCTTTCATCTAGCCACTGTATGAGACCACCCTCCTGTCTGCTGGATGCTCACAGTGACTGTGGATATGAGGGCTCCCCATCTCCCTTCAGTGACATGTCTTCTCCACTTGGTACAGACCACTCTTGGGAAGACACTTTTGCCAATGAACTCTTTCCCCAGCTGATTAGTGTTTAGAGTCACCCAACACTGGGCCACTTTCCCTGACCATTACACAGCCTAGAGGATAGCAGAGGCCTGTGTGTCTTATTAAAAGCCAAAGTAGAGGCTGCCTGGCCTTAAAAGAATTCCTCTAAAGTATTTCAAACCTCATAGATGACTTCCAAGTATTGTCTTCTGACACAATACCCAGCACGTAGGTATTCAGATACTCCAGATCTACAGCTTTTGAGATTCTAGTTTATCTGAAAGGTGGTAGTGTGCTCTACAACCCAGGCAGCAGCATTTGACAGTTACCATCGCCCAGGCTGCCTTCAAACTATGTAGCTGAGGCTAGGCTGAATTCCTGATGCTCCTGCCTCCGTCTCCCAAGTGCTGGGCTTACCCAGGTGTGCACCTCCACACCTGCCTCTTGTCATGCCCTAATGTGGATATGGGATTTATGAATGGCCTTTTCTCATTTCCCCCTCTCAGCTTCCCAGGTTTCTTTTAGTTTACTTCTACAAGCAGAGAAACACCAACCTGAGAAGTGTTTTTCCTTATGTACAGTTTAAGTGAAGATCAAGGCTCTTTGCACAATTATAGAAATTTACTATGTAAATGCTTGATGGAATCTTCTTGCTAGTGTAGCTTCTGGAAGGTGCTTTCTCCTTTTATTTAAAACTACCCATGCAATTAAAAAAGCAACTGCAGCATCCTTGTGTGGTTTTAGGGCTGTTGTATTTTCTCTTTTGTCTGTCATCAGGGGCATCATTTATCCAACTAAAGAGAGCCGACTACTTTAAAGCCACTGGAGGCTATCCCACCTGCTTCAACCCTGCTACAAGTGCCTCAAGGCTTGTTTTGAGACAATTTCTTCAGGCTAGTTCAGCCACAGCTGCTAAGTAGCAGAGGTAGAGCCCCAATCATTTTTATTTTAAGTGTGTGTGTGTGTGTGTGTGTGCGCTGGTGAGGACAGTGCTGGGTAAAATAAGATCTCTGTATACTAGGCAGATGCTATACCATTAAGCTATAGTTTCAACTGCTGTCTTGGCATCAAATACCAAGATTTGCCACGATCAGGAAGTGCTGGACTCCTTGATTCCAACTGGACCTCTTTTGAGCTGAGTAACAGGGGTCGGGGTGGGGCGGGGCGTGTGCAACAGATGATCAATCAGGACTGGGAAAGAGGGACCCTGGTGTCTCTAAAGCCTGAACAAGACTTGAGTTTTATGTACTTCACACCTGCCAGGTGTCCTCCTATGGGACCTTGTTTACCTCATGATCCACTTTGGAAAGGTGTAAACACCTCCTTGAATCTTAGTAAGGGCTTACTTCACAAGACTCGGTTGAGAGTATCTTGCCTAGCTTGCATTAAGCTTGGTTCTGTCCCTGGAACTGAAACAAGCAAATTCAGGAAAAAAAGCCCAAAGACAATGACATCATCCTCTTCTGTGCATTCTGCTGTGGCAGAGAACTTCATTTTTATAGATAGATGAAATCACTTCACACCCATTTAGCATTTAAATATATCTTCCTTATTTATTAGGATTACTTTGGGGTGATCAAAGTAAACCTACAGATGGAAGAATTCTGAGATTCCAGTCAGCAGGGTCAGACAGACTACAGTTGCAGACAAACATAAGGTCATGTGTTGACTGCTGTGATAGGAAGAGTTTCCACACACCCAAGTTAAGGGCAAGGCCACAGTCCAGTGCAAGCTCATATAGGCCAAGTTCCAGTGTTGTGACTGAAAACTATTTCACCTTTTTTACTCTGAATACTGGACCAATAATCTATTTAGTGATTATACAAGCAGCTACATCTGCCTCGTCCACAGAGCAGTGTGTAGGTTAGGACACAGTCATTTACATCTAAAAGCATCACATGCAGGAAGTGGCTGCTACACTAACAGGACAGGACAGTGGGTATTTTCAGGGTTTCATTTCCTGCACAGATGGCCAGAAATGATAGGCTGATCAACTTTGAGAGAAACACCTGTTTTTGAAGGACATTTCATATTGAAACACCAAACTGACTGGCTTAACATTTCCCCCCATGAAACCAAGTACTCTATTAAGTGCAGTTATTCCAAAATCCAGACTAAAGGTGCAAGCAACGCTGCAGGCCAACATCCCCAAACCTCACAAGACAGCTAGGCATTGCCTCACTGCTTGCTGGAGCTGGACAGGCCGACTCCAGGAGTGTTTCAAGTGTTAGCTCTTATCTCCCAGAAGCTCCGTCTTCACTCGTATGACTCTACTGAGCCCTCTTTCCCCAGGAAACCCACTTCCATCTTGTATGACTGTGCCTTGTTGTGTTTAATTAAGGTTGCTTGTATGAGCATGGACAACTGACCAGTGGCTACCCGATAAAGAAAACGACCCTCTAACAACCCTTTTGACTTCTTTCATTCACGGTGCAGAATGACTGGCATACCCACCAAACCAATGCTGAAAGTCAACATCAATGTCTTGCAGGGGCATGCATTTCAGCACTGTGGAAAATGCATCTCTAAATGCCACTAGCTGATATAGAACTAGAGGACCAGTAGAACCAAACCAATACACTCAAAGTTATGTTTCCTTGAATATCTATCTACTCATTTTGTACTCATAAGCCATGGAACCTGGAACTCACTGTGCAATAGGCTGGCCTTCAACTTTTGGTGATTCTCCTGCCTCTGCCTCTTCAGTGATGGGATGACAGGCAAATACCACCATGCCTGGTTCAAATTTGGCATTACTCCCTGAGCCACACTCCATTATTTCAATGAAGTCTCTATGATAACAATATCACAGGTATTGCTACTAAAATTTCTATAAAGCCTAAAGTTGGTCAAAAGCAAGAACCCTGGAACCAATGAGCTGGTTAGTTAGATACTGAGCTGTGACTATTATAAATCTTGGGTTTCCGCCAGGTGTGGTGGCACACACCTTTAATCCCAGCACTCGGGAGGCAGAGGCAGGTGGATCCCTGTGAGTTTGAGGCCAGCCTGGTCTAAAATGTGAGTCCAGGACAGCCAAGGCTACACAGAGAAACAACCCTGTCTCTAAACCCCCAGCCCCCCCCCCCAAAAAAAACCTAAAACCAAAAACCCAACCAACCAAAAAACCCCACAACAACAGTAAATCTTATTTCCAACCTGTTTGGTTAGATAACTTTTACCCATTGTTTTCAAAATTTGGTTAAAATTAAAATAGTATCTTGTTTTCTGCAACTGCAACCCAAAGATAAAACTCCCTGTGCCTCAGGAGTCAAGGACTCAGCTATCAAAGATCGATTAAACACGTAGGCAATACTGCCACCCAGTGTCCTGCCAGCTCTTAGCAGAGGCACAACATGCACAGCATCATAGACTTTGCCCTCCACCTTTAGAGTTTCCAAGTCCATGTTTCAGCTCAGTTCTGAAGTCAGCATCTAATGGCCCACAGCAGCGACCTGCTTAGGGGAAACAGGCACATTTACAAAGGCAAAGCAGCCTGCCTCGTCTAGAAACAGCTCACCTTTAACCAACAGTATCAAACTTCTAGACAGATGTAAGTTTTTTGCTGACAGGGATGCTGCCTTAATTAAAATTTAAAGGAAAGCAAAGAAAACAGTCTATCATTTACATATATACAGAATTACAGATACTTTAAAAAGTTCAAAACACTTGAGTTTTATTGAAAATAATAAAATACACAACACTCCCTGTCTCATCTTTGAAGCATAACTGACACACGCTCCAGAACGTTCCTAGCTCTGCACCACTCTTGTCGCCACTAAACACACCAGGTTCCAAATTACCTGCCTGAGTTAACATTCTCCCCTGCAGTCCTGTCCTACTTATTTATAAATTTTACATTTTTATCTCTTCAAGAATGAACAGTTTTTTAACTGATTTATATTACGAGAACTGAATTCTCATAATACTCTTCATAATAAGAACAAAACAAAACCAAACAAACCCCAAACCAAGAACCAAAAAACCCACACACACCAGACTCAAATTCAGAGAAAATACGCATTTGTTCATCAGCGCTCACCTGTTTGGATACTTGTTGCCTTCACATTAGCATACGGAGCCAATGTTTGATCCGTGCTGCAAGAGCTATACAAGATGAAAAGACCTGTTGACCCCTCAGGGAAACTTTAAAGAGAAAGCAAAAGCCTTATGCTAGAAACAGAAGGCAGAGGTCGGGGCTGTGGGGACAGTCAGATGGGTAAGCACCACGAGGACGAAGATGATTTTTGTACAAATGTGCAACAAGATAAAGTCCAAAAGGATCAGGAGACGTCCACTTTCCTGCAGAAGTAGATCAGGTCAGGGAAGGACTCCTGACAAGCTAGAACATCTCTCCAGTGATTGCCAACCTTTCAGAGGCAGCCCTGGTATTGGGGGCCCTTTGGAAGGCTGCCATTTCCTTCCCACTCTAACCCAGGGCTAGCCAGGTTCTTGCAGTCCCTGCATGTCTCTAAACTGTACTAAACTTTTTAGAGTAGAGATTTCTTTAAGGCTATGAACTTTACAAGTTGGTCCCATTAAACAAGCCAGTTTTCCAAATGATGTGACTCAGACACTTGGACGTTTTAATAGAAGACAGTTTCATTCACCTCTCAGTCGGAGATGAAGAAACAATTAGCTGGTTTCCAACTGGTTTCAATACTGGTTTGAAGCTTGAGTAACTGTATTGTGTAGACATAAATATTTTGTTTAAATATTAAACATTAAACCTTTTCCTGACATCCAGACAGAAAGAGAGAGAGAGAGAGAGAGAGAGAGAGAGAGAGAGAGAGAGAGAGAGCAGGAACAAGAAAAGGCAAGAGGAGAAATAGTCCCACGAGCAGACTTGACTCCTATGCCATCCACAGGAGGGATTTCTGCAGGAATTGCAAAAACGCCTGGAAGCTAAGTTTCTAAAAATCCACCTCTACTCTGCAGAAACCTTTTTTTTTTTCCTACAAAGGGAGAAGAAACCCACAAAATGATAACTGAACCGAGGTGTTCTGCTGTAGACAAGAGCCACTGCACTCACCGGCTATTTTACAGAGACTGCTCTACAGCGCTGAAGGAGTTGCCTAGCCTTCATTAAACATCCTGCCACGAGGAAGAGCTCTTCCTGAGAAATTAAAAACTTTAACCCTGGTTATTCTCAAAGCACACCTTGAGCCTGGTTCAGGTACTAAAGGGTAAAGATGTCCTGCTGGCAGGAGGCCATCTGCACTAACTTTTAGGCTTACTGCACAACAGCTTAAGCACTGGACAAGGAGCTATTTCTCCAAGGAGGTGAGTAGAATCTCCCAGACACTTGTCCATTTCTTCTCAGCTAATTCTGTTTTCAAAACCAACATTAAAAAGCTCAATTTGCTAATACAAGTACAATCTTCCCTTTTTAAACTCTTGAAGCTACCACTGCTGGGCTTAGCTTATGCAGCATGCCCTCAGGATTCATGAAAAGACACTTCTCTCACAGGCATCCATAGAGGGTTACCCCACACTCTTTAAATCAATCACATAGTTAATTGAGGTGTAAACATTACTGACCAACTGAGCTATCCATTCATGAAAGGATACCAAGGGCCACTGCTTGAGTAATACAGCTACACCAACCTGACGCCAACTCGAGTTTCCTTGCTTGCTTGTTCAATTCCAAGAGACTCTATCTGCTATCTTCCCTCTCACTTCCCAAGCGTAGTCACCCCAAGTAGCTCAATACACGACTCAGTCAGGGTGCAGTGGTAGTTAGGAGCATTCCTCTATATAATCATCTCAAGAATGAATGGCTTCAACAATGGGATGGGTGACTTAAGTCACCAGAACACATCAGCATCTACAGCTGTCTTTAAAGAGACTGTAACCTTTCTTGGATAAACCTGCTAGAAAACTGCATTTCCCTTGAGATAAGCTTCCTTGGCAAAAAGTTGAATTCAATAAATGGCTACCCACAATGACAGGTCCCTATACTACGTAGGCAGGCACATTACTGAACACAGGAGCCTCTAGAACTTGCCAGGCTGGAGAAGAAACTGGCCTCTAGAGCTCCATCTCTTCCTCTGTGCCAGCAGCTGTCTCCAGACTCTGGTAAAGCGGCGTGTCTGTGCGCTGAGGCTGCAGCAGCAGTTCAGTTCTCTGTGGGACAGCAGTGCCTGCAGCTGCATGCTTCGTTTGGCTCTCTCCCATGTAGTTCTTAGGGCTAGACGATGGCTTTGGCTTCTCAGAAAGGAGTTCAGGGAGGGGTTTCCAGAGCACAAGCTCCATAGATGGACGGCTCCTGTAAAGCACAGATTTCTATGAAAAACTTTAGGACACACAAATAAAGGTTGTCACCACTCCTGTTCACCACCCAACACCTTCAGCTGGTTAAGAGCTGGTGGCCCTCCAAGTGCTGGTCTGTTGTGTGTGTAGCTCTGCCCATTTAACCACTGCCAGTTTCACGATTATTTTCATCTTGATATCTTTCATCAGTTCTCATTAAATTTAAACCTCTTAATTAAAAAGGTGTTCACGTCCACAGCAGATATATTAAACTTGAAATGATACTGATTAGCATGGCCCCGATATAAGGATGCTACAGATTTGTGAAGCGATCCATGTTCTGTTTTGTTTTAAGATAGCTAGAGATATTTAGGACAACTCAAACTGGATTTAGAAAAAAATTTTAAAACGTATGTGAATGTATGTTTGAGTCTCTATGGGGCTATGAACATGTGTGTAGTAGGTGCTTGAGGAAGTTCCCCTGGAACTGAAACTACAGGCAGCTGTGAGGCACCTGATGTGCAAGAGCAGTGTGACCTGTAACAGGTGAGTGCTGTTCTCAGCCCCTCAAACACATAAAACTTCATATGCTAGAGCCTGAGTCTAGGACCTCACACATGTACACACTCTATTTCTTAGTGCTATCACCAGCACTGTGTGTATTTTAAACCAATCAACCCACCAGCCTTACAGATGCCATGAACAGCAGTAATATAAAGCTCTTGGTTTAACTTAATGCTGTATTTGGTGGGAATGGAACTAAGGCCTTGCATATGCTAAGGACCACTAAGCTTCGTCACTAGCTGTAATAATACACACAGAGACATGCTTTTAATAAGCAGATTTGCAAGACTACAATTTTTTGTTTTGCTCTGTGGTACTAAGTCTAATGCATGCTGAGCAACTATTCTAGTACTACATTATTTCCTTAGCCCTATGGGTGACTTTTATATATTAAATCATTGTACACGAAAATGAAATCCTAGACCAACATATTAATTTTGGATGCCCTTTGTTTCATATAGTTGTGAAGTACAACGGTTTGCAGTTAAACCAGAACAATTACACTAAACATGCATGATCAAGCATAGCTGGGAACAGTGCCTGTATTCCTAGCACTTGGAAGTTACAGGCATGAGGGTCAGAAGTTCTAGGCCAACCTGGGCGACCTGAGCACCCATCTCCGAAGTGGAGAAAAATTCCTTTCCTTGCTATAAGAAAAATCTTCTGGGACCCAGTACTGAGTAAGAAAAACAGTAATACAATGAAGAATACTCTCAAAGGCTCAGTTCTGGAAAAGTCCTGAGAGCAGCAGCCACTATTGTGAACAGGAGGGCAGTGTGACCTGCATACACAGTGGACACACCGGCACACCTGCCACACCCTCAGGGCTGAGTAGTTAATTACAAACTTATGCCAGGGCCTGACTGAAACCCTCTGGATCCCCCAAAAGCAGTAGCCTGCACTCCACCCAAAGGCAACAGGGCCAGCACTGTTGAGGCCTGTGTCCCTAAAGCACTTTCTAGTTCCCCAAACTCCCCCTCAGTCTGGTTTCCTAGACAGAACTGCAACGCACCTTCCAGTGCAGCAGCTAGTGAGGACCCTGAACCTCCCACTCTGCAGCCCGCACTCGGCTTGGTTAGGCGCTTGTGTCTGCTGCCCAGTCTCCTCCCTTACCCTTTCCCCTGGGTTAGCACTCCCTCCCTAAGCCTGCCTGTCTTTTCACTGCTGCTTCTGCTCTCAAAACACAGCAAAGCAAGTGACTGAGCTCACTAAACTACAGACTTATTATTTTCTGTTTTCTTTTTGTGGTGTTGACAGCAGAGCCCAGGGCTTTCCACAGGCGCACAGCAAGTTCTCTGTCCCCTCACTTCTCCAGTCCTTGGTGTTTTTGGTAAAGATCTCATTATATAGCTTAGCCTGGTCCGGTACTATCACATCCATCTTAAAAAGTATGTTGTGTTTTGTCATTATTATTATTTTTTCTCTTTTCCTGCCCCACACCTCACTCCCCTTTTTTGAGCCAAAAATCTCACTCCGTAGATCAGACCGGAAACTACTGCTTCTGCCTCTTGAGTACCCTGGGTTACTTGTTTAAGCCACCCTGTCTAGCTTAATCACGTTTTACATCAAGAGCAAAGAAGCTGCAGGACGGAGACTGAATATGAACCTAGCCTGGCGTACACAGCAACAACCCCACCACCCAACCCAAACAAAGCCAAGAGCTGAACACTCCGAGCTAACTCCAAAAGGCTGTGCTATGGTTTGTGGGCTTTGTGGTAACTATTCTAGCTGTTACTAATCTGATCCATCCCCCTCTGTTCAGTAGGTCTGTATTCTGAGTCTGAGGAATTATGAGAACAGATAAACTGGGGTTTCACAATGTGGCTCCTGCTCCTCCTCTAAGGCCCTAAGAGAGTGGGCCTCTGGCACTGAGCCTTTCCCAGGCTAGGGTCAGCTAAGTGGAAATGATATTCACGTACATAGATTCAATTATCTTCTTTGTGAAGACTTCATCAAATTCCCTCTTCAAGCCTGTTTTCATGGTGTCAGAGAGGACAAGACTTGGGAGGTGGCTTACACTTCTGTCACTTTCAACCTCTTCATCTTCGTCAATTATCCTAAATAATGAAGCAGAGAAATTTAAAAAAAAAATTAAAGTATTGTATGTTCTTGTAGGAAACGAACAAAGTTTTAAACTAAAACAACAAAAGCACAGGTGCTACAGTGAGAGCTCAAGTAGGCTACACCTCAGTGACAAGTGGCCCAGGGCCACTGCTCCTCTCCTTGCTCCTCTCCTAGGAGGGAAGAGCTGCTCAGTAGGTCATTTAACAGAAAAGGTTTGGAATGGAGTCAGGCTTGAAGGTGTCCTGGAGAACCGACCCTGACATGGTTAGTAAAGTGCTGGGTCAGGCTGTGAGAGCTTGTCTTTTTCCCACTCCCAACTCCAGCATCATGCCATGACCCGAGCAGCTGAGGAGCAGCAGCAGCACATGCAGCATGCGCGGTCAGTACCTGTCCTCAATCTCCTGAAGCCTCCTTCGGGCAACTTCACACTGCAGCTCTCCAGTTGTCTGATCCATTTCTTCACAGACAGTATCTAGCATGCTGGGCACAGCAAGGCCACTAGGACACCTATTTACCCCATGACCTTCTAGGCCCTGATGTGTGCCGGGGACCCATTCATTAGCAACTACACAGAGCTCAGCTTCAGTCAACCGCTTCTTTCTTACTGGACACCTAGAAGGAGGACAGCAGTAGGAAGAGGGAAAGAAGAAAAAATCCCATTACAGATGAAATGTAAGTAATTTTTCTAATCAATTAAAAAAGTCCTTAGCTAGGTGTGGTGGTGCACGCCTGTAATCCCAGCACTCAGGGAGGCAGAGGTGGGCAGATCTCTGAGTTTGAGGCCAGCCTGGCCTACAGAGTGCCTAGAACACCCCGGGCTATACAGAGAAGCCCTGCCTGGAAAAAACCAAAACCAAACCAAACCAACAACAAAATTATTATTTTCTTTTTTGAGACAAAGTCTTACTATGTATCTTTGGCAGGTCTCAGTCACAGAGTTCTGCCTGCCTCTGCCTAGAATGCTGAGATTAAAGCTATATGCTACCATGCTTGCCTAAACTTTATTTAGTTTTTAAAAAGATCTTCTTAATTTATGCTTGAGTGTTCTGCCTGCATGTATCTGTAGCATCTGTGAGCCTACAGAGGTCAGAAGAGATCTCAGATCCTCTGGAACTGGAGCTACAGACACCTGTGATCTACCATGTAGGTGGTTGGAATGGAAGCTGGGGGGTCTTATGCAAAAATAAGTGTTCTTAACTGTTGTGCTCTCTCTCCAGTCCCAACTTATTATTAAATAATTAAATATAAAAAATTCTATTTTCTCTAGTTAGAGCACCATATTTTCCCATCATCATTATCCCAATTTATGCAGCACCTCAAAGATTTTAAACTTTTAGACTAAAAGGAGAAAAACTGTAGGAAAGCTCAAACAGGAAGGAAAGCAATAAAAAAGACTGATTAGGACCAGAGAGGTGGCTTAGCAGTTAAGAGAACTGGCTGCTCTTCCAGTAGACGTAGGTTCAATTCCCAACACCCACAAGGTGGCTCACAAAGGTCTGTAATCCCAGTTCCAGGAAATCTATACTCTGTCCAGGCCTCTAAGGGCATGAGGCACATGCCTGGTGCGCAGGTATAAACACAAGCAAAACAGCCATATATATTTAAAAAACAACAAAAAACCCAAAAAACAAAAGACAAAACAGTAATTTTTGCCTCAGCCACATTTTGTCATTGCTGCGCAGAGTCATCTCCAACCCTCAAAAGTGTGTGGCTGCCACCCCGTATTTCCTTATAGCAAACACACATACTTCCATAAGAATAGGCCACTAGCACAGGTTCCTTGCCTTTGGCTATCTGTCCCTGACCAACAATGGGATCTATCTTTCCTCTAGTGTAGCACTCTGTATCTGCGTCCTAGCCATTTTAGTACTTAAGAGTCCTTAGAACCAGCTTCTTCCTTTTGGAGGTATCTGGACACCAGGGCCTAGAAAGTGTCACAGTAAGAATCCTATCGCTATGCCTTTTCACTAAATTCCTTGCCTTTTTTAGAAAGGAAGTTACTTTAAGCTTTTACACAAACTTGAACTTACCAGCACTATGATGTGTACATTGAAAAGCAGTGTGAAGCACAAAAGACAGCCCTGTTTTTCCTTTTCTTTTTTACAAGTGTTTAGACCACAAGCTTTCTACTGCATGACAGCAGCACGCGTAGCATCAGGACTAGATCTCAGCCATATAACCAAAATGTCCACTCATTATTCCCTCCCACCTAAGCCACTAAACTGACTGTCAAAGAAAATGAATGAACATATTTATAAGGCAAAAGTTTGTTTGGTTTTGGTTTTTCTAGACAGGGTTTCTCTGTGTAGCCCTGGCTGTCCTGAACTCACTTTGTAAACCAGGCTGGCCTCGAACTCACAGCAATTCACCTGCCTCTGCCTCCCAAGTGCTAGGATTAAAGGCGTGTGCCACAACGCTCGGCAAGGGAAAAGTTTTAATCCATGTTAACACTGTGAAAAATCAATAGTAAAGTCTCTGAAATATGAAATCTGACAATAATACCTCTTTAAGCTCTATTTAAAAGTAAATCAGAATCCAGCATATACGTTTGGTTTGGAATTTGTATTGCATTTTAGTACTAGAAATATCTAGGAGACAAGAGGCAGGAAGATCAGGAATGTAGGGCCAGCATCAGCTATACAGAAGTTTCAGGACAGCCTGAGTTACATGAAATTCTGTCCAAAAGAAAGGGGGGAAAGGCTTTTAAGCTGGGCATGGTGGTGCATGCTTGTGAAACACCAGCTAAGAAAAGCATAGTAAATCAGGAGAATAGGCAAATTGTTCTTTGACTTTAGGTTATTTCATACCTGTAGATTTACTTTGCTAATTAGTAACTCAAGATCAGTAGTGATTAAGCCCTTTTAAAAAGGTGAGTTAAAAGGCTTCTAGAAGCTAGAGATGGCTCATCAGTTAAGAGCATGCACTGTTCTCGAAGGACCCAAATTCAGTTCCCAGCACCCATGCCAATTGGCTCACACTGGGATTAAAGAGATTTGCCACTGTACCTGGCTTAGTTTCTACACATTAAGTGAATACTAGAATCAGTAATTCCCATCCCCCACTCCCCCAGAGAGGGTTTCACTTGTAGTCCTGGCTGTCCTGGCCTCACTTTGTAGACCAGGTTGGCCTTGAACTCACAGAGGTCTGCCTGCTTCTGCCTCCCAAGTGCTGGGATTAAAGGCATGTGCCACCATACCCAGCTCTATAATCAGTAATTTAATAACTAGAGCACTAAAAAAGACAAAAAAGATTCTTGCCTTTGGCTATCTATAGCAATCCCAAGGCAACAAACCTCTGATGTAGGTTCTCCCCCACCCCCACCCCCTGAGACAGAGTTTTTCTGTATAGCCTTGGGTGTCCTGGCTGTAGACCAGGCTAGCCTCGAACTCACAGAGATCAGCCTCTGTCTCTTTTAGTGCTGGGATCTAAGGCAACAGTTCAGTGGGAAGAGTACTTGTCATGTAGGTATGAGGACCTGGGTTCAATCCCCAAGACCTGGGCTCTGCTTAACCCCCTCACCATAACTTATATAGTTAGCTCCAAGCCCAAGAGAGACCTTGTCTCAAAAAATAGGTGAGGGGCCAGAGAAATGGCTCAGTGATTAAAAGCACATGCTGTGCCAGCAAGAAGACCAGAGTATACTTGTAAACAACAGGTAGGCATGGTATCCCACCTACAATTATAAGGCTCAGGAGATGGAGACAGAAATCACAGAGCAAGCTAAATGCAAGTTCTGGGTTCAAGTGAGATACCCTGCCTCAAAAATGTAACATGAAGAGTAATTGAAGAAGATACCTGATGCCAACCTTTGACTTCCATGTGTAGGCACATACCACACATATGCACACTCACAAACACATAGGAGGCACTAAAAACAACCCCCTCGGCAAGGATGAGAATGTTGGCACTTTAATCCCAGCACTCCAGAAGCAAAGGTAAGTGGCCAAAGCCATCAGGGTCTACATAGCAAATTCCAGGACAACATAGTGAGACCTTACCTCAAAGCAAACAAAAAGGGTAGGGCAGTGGTAGTGCACATATTTAATCTCAACACTTGGCTGATCTCAGAGTTCAAGCCCAGGCCCAAAAACAATCAAACAAAAGGTGGATTACACCTGAGTAAAATGGACTTACTGTAATCCCAGCACTCGGGAGGCAGAGGCAGGCGGATCGCTGCGAGTTCGAGGCCAGCATGGTCTACAAAATGAGTCCAGGATGGCCAAGGCTACACAGAGAAACCCTGTCTCGAAAAAACCAAAACCAAAACCAAAAAAAAAAAAAAAAAAAAAGATGGACTTACTGCCTCTCCCACCCCAAATCTACTTTTCCTTATTCACCCACAACAACTAAGGTAATTTTTAAGCATCACTTTTTTGTTTTGTTTTGTTTTTCTTTCTTCCTTTTTCCTGAGACAGGGTTTCTCTGTGTAGTCATAGATTTGCTTTGTAGACCAAGCTGTCCTTGAACTCAGAGACCTGCCTGCCTCTACCTCCCAAATACTGGGATTAAAGGTGAATGCTGCTACTCCTGGCTTTGTTTTCTGAGCCAGGGTTTCTCTGTGTAGCCCTTGTCCTTGAATTTGGAGATCCACCTACCACTGATGGGATCAAAGGCATGGGCCACCAGCTTGTTTTCTGGGTTTTTTTGTTTTTGTTTTTAAGTGAGTCTAAGTATCAACAAATCCAGACATTTCAAATTTTTTTTTTTCTTTTTAAGATAGGGTCTCATTGGGCATGGTGGAGCACGCCTTTAATCCCAGCATTCAGGAAAGCAGAGGCAGGTGGGTGGATCTCTGTGAGTTTGAGGCCAGCCTGGTCTACAAAGTGAGTCCTGGACAGCCAGCCAGGGCAATTACAGAGAAATCCTGTCTCAGAAAAAACAAAGCAATAAAAACAACAACAACAACAAAAAACAAAGTAAAACAAGAAACCAAGAACAACTGAAACAACAACAACAAGAAGACAGGGTCTCATGCGTCCAAAGGTGGCCACAATTCAGTGCGTTACAGGGTATGGCCGTGAACCTCCTGCCTCCTGCCTCCACCTTCCTTCCAGTGCTGAGCTTCCTGGGTTTTGTGTGTTTTGTTTTGTGCTTTGAGACAAGGTCTCCCTGTATAGCCCACGGCCAGCCTCCAATTCTCAGTGCTGCCATCTCAGCCTCAGAGGGCAGGATAAACTGAGTAAACCACCATTCTGCTTCTACAAGGGAGGGCAGGGGGCAGGGCCACACAGACAGGTCGATAGGAGAGCAGTTTTGTAGCATGTGCCAGGCCCTAAGTTTGCTCCTTAGCACAGGTAAAACAAAACAAAACAAAACAAAAGCAAGATGACTCAATGGGTAAAGATGCTTGATGCCAAATTGACAACTTGAATTTGAGCTGGAACCTACATGGTGGGAGCGAACCAACTTCCAAATGTTGTTCTTCACCTTCACATACCTACCAAAAGGAAAACCAAGCAGGCATTGAGGCCTGGTGGCAAGTGGGCCTTTAATCTCAGCAGGCAAAGGCAAGCAGATCTCTAAGTTTGAGGCCAGCCTGCTCTACAGAGCTGTCTTAAAACAAAAACCAACAGTAGACCTCATATATATATACTCACTCATTTGGAACAAGCTGTAAGACAGTAAAAAACAAACAAACAAAAAACAAGACCCCCGATGCACTGCAGCACTAACAGGGTCTATCGACAAAAGTAAACAACCCCAGAGCACACACAGCCATAAGCGTTATAGTTTATGGACTCTCTACGGAGAAGAAACAGGTTACAAGATTACCTCCACGAAAACCACAAACTCTTCCAATATATAGCCTTCGGTTTTCTTTTCGTATTTTGTTTTAAACTGTGTTCAAACATTACACTGGTTCGAACGAGTTTTCCTCCTCTACCTGCCCGCCACCTAATTTCTGACCCCTGAAAGGCAAACTAGTTTAAATAGATAAGTATGCTTCGACTTTTTCCACTTAAAATAGGATACACGTGTTAAACTAACAGCGATCACAAAGAGAACAAACGGTCCCGAAACTTACTCATCCTCCTCCGCCAAACGCTTGTGTTTTGTTCTACAGTGAATGGAAACGCTGTTGGAACAAACAAAAACAAGTCAGTCAACCAAGACGTGAATTTAAATTTAAGATTTCTGCATCCTGTCTTTCTCGCCTCACTTATCAGGATCTCCCGCCACAAATCGAATATCCCTTCCCCGGCCGAGAGGGACCGACACAGATCCCCAAGTGATCACGTCTTGCCGGGGACTCCAAAAGAACCACAGACAAGGAAATCTGAAGTTGTCACTTCTGTCGGGGTAGTGACAGTTGAACACTCTCTCCAAAGCCCATTTTCTGGCCCCCATGCTGCGAACGAGGAACCCAAGTGTCCCAGAGACTCTCAAAGTTGTCCCGGCTGGCGGCCGCGCGAGTGGAGGGAGAGGCCAGGCCGAAGGACCCTCGGAAGGTCGCCGGCCCTGCGACCCGGGGACTCCCGGTTAACGTCCCCGCGGGGCTAACGGGCCCGTCCCGCCTGCTCCTCACCGTTCACGCGCTGTTCTCCCGCCCGGGCTGCTCGGCGCAGCGCGGACTCCCGGCCGCGGGGCCAGGTCATGGCCGGCGGCTCCTGGCGGGAAGGCCCGGCCCGCGAAGGCCGCCGGCGGCTGCAGGAAGTCCGCGCTGCCGCTCAGAGGGAGACCGCTGAATGGCCGGCCGAGCGCCGCCATGGGCTTCCCCGACGAGGCTGAGTCCGCGACCCCAATCGTTCGTGTCCCCTGGCCCCTTAGTGGCAGGCACCGAAGCTGCCCACGAGAACCCGCCTCCGAGCCCGCTTCGACCCCTCACGTCACGCCTTCTAGAACCCTCCACTCTGGACCGCCCAGAGACACGTCGGGATTTGTTGTGTATAAAGAGCCGCTGTCGTGAGGCATGCCGGGGCTTGTAGTCCTGAGGACTACAAGCAAGATAGCTGGCGGGGCACTAAGGCCTGAGGTTAGATCGCCCTCATTGGCCTAGGATGACAGAGTCTCAATGCGCTTACTGACCATTGAGTTGGGCCTGGTGGCTCATGACTATCTTCTCAGCTCTTACATGTAGAGACAGGATGGTCAGACGTTCGAGGCCAGCCTTTGACTATGTACTATGATCTAGGCCAGCTTTGTCTACACAAGACCCTGTTCCAAAAAAAAAAAAAAAAAAGTTATATTTATGTTCCTGTTTCTTCTATTTATATAGCGAGTTCCAGGCCAGCCCCAGTTACATGGAGAGATCCTGTCTCAATAAACCAAACCAAACCAAAAAATGTCTAGGGGCGCAACCTGACAATTGGAGTATTATTCTAGAACCTACGGTGGAAGGAAAATCAACTTGGGAAAACTGTTCTCTAACTTCTACCTGGGGGTCTTGGTGTGTTCTCTACTCCTGGCTACACACATGCACTCTCGTGCACGCATACAATAATAATAAATAGAAAGCTAAAAATTAATAAAAATTTAGAGGTGGGATATGGCTCAGTGGTAGGGGATATGTACAATACCACAAAAATATGAATGCATGTGACAGTACACATCTGTAATCCCAGCAAAGGGAAGGCTGAGGCAGAAGAATTGTTTGATGGCCAGCCTGAACAACAAAACAAGACGCCAAGGCTTAGAAAACTTTCTACTCCACATGCATACACAATTAGTACTATCTTTCAATTCTTGCTGTGTTTTATTATAAATGAAGTTGTTGCTGTATTAGATCCCATGGATAATTATTAACCCGCAGCAGCGACTGGGAGAGCAACTGGAGGGGAAAAATCAAAAGTTCAGCCTGGCACATCCAAAGATAGTTAATGATGCCTTCGTTTAGATTGGACAAACAGGGTAGCAGAATTGGTCTGCCTCATCACTGATTGTCTTTGTCAGGATTTCCATCACTGTGAAAAGACACAGGAGCGAGGCAGCTCTTCTAAAGGTAACATGTAATTGGGGCTGGCTTGCAGTTTCAGAGGCTCAGTCCATTGTCATCATGGTGGGAAGCATCATTATCTGACTTGGGTCTAGAAGCTCACTTGTAACCATGAGCTATTTCTCCTATGTCCCAGCTCCTGAAATAGCGACTTTGAGACTTTATTATTTATGAATAAATGCCTAGGCCACAAAGTTTTGTTCATTTCCTGGCTAGCTCATACCTTATCTTGCCCATTTATTCTATGTGTGCCAAATAGCTGGTGACCTCAGAGTCGGGAGCAAATGTCCCTTTGATTCTATCCCAGAGTTCATCTGTCTCTGATGGAACTCCCACTTATTTTCTGCCTCAGTTAACAGGCCATCAACTTTTATTGACAGGTAATGCTGCCATACAGTACACAAGAGATTCTACATTTCCACCTTTTAGCCCAATAAAAGACTCCTTTTCTTACTGTAATATACTATATACAAAAAAAAAAAACAATTATGAAAACTATCATGTAAGAATTGCTTTCACACTGTCGAGTCCATTTGTATTCAGAAACTTAGGAGAAACTATTCTATTATCTATCTTATTCTAATGAGTTCAGAGTCCTGTCCCCAAATCACTTTCTATAATAGTTTGTTATATATCAACCTGAAATTCAACTTAGATGTAAAAAAATTTTTTTATAATTTTGGTTATGAGCCTAGCATTTAATGGCCTAGCCATCTCCCAAGACACCCAAAATATCTTCTAAAAACTCTTCTTGAATGCTAAATGACTTAAGGGTAATGTGAGACCATGAGTATCTAGTCTTCAACCTCATCGGAGACATGAGAGAGAGAAAAAAATCTTACCTGAGTATGCAGGAGGTGCAAAACAAGGATCTTCACAGATATAGACATGACAGAAAGCTGGACAGCCTTGTAGTATTCTAGCAATGTTGGGGCATCATCTTCAGCCTTCTGGCACAGTCCATGACAGGCATTTCTTTTCTTTTTCTTCTTTTCAAGACAGAGTATATCTGTGTAACTGCTCTAGCTGTCCTGGAACTGCCTCTGTAGACCAGACTGGCCTCAAACGCATGGAGCTCTGCCTACCTCTACCTCCCAAGTACAGGGATTGAAGACATGTGCCATCACCCTCCCGCCAGACTTGTATATGAAGCAAGAATTACGAAGGACTCTTCATGGACCACCATCCTCTGCAATAAGAAAGTTCTCTGAAAAGGATGAGAGGTATGAGGGTCGAAGGATACAAACATCAGTGGTTAGGAAGAGTAGACCAACACCACCGCTTAGCAAAGCAAAAGAATTCATTCATTTCACTTGTATTTGCAGGATGCCACGTGACACAAATAGACACTAGCCAGTGAGTGTCACAATGGGAGCAACCTTGATATTTTTGTTTCTGAGACTGGCTTAATTTCTCTAATATGATTGTCCCTCATTTCCAACCTCTGTCTTTCACATATATAAAGTCATATTTCTTTGTGAATGGAAAGAATTCCATCCTGGTACACTCCTGTTACAATAAAGAGAGGGAACATTAGACACATCCACCTCTGTCTGTGAAGATCA
>OU015747.1:46916789-46928487 GCA_907169655.1 Acomys percivali | reverse complement strand
CTTCTTCTTCTTCTTCTTCTTCTTCTTCTTCTTCTTCTTCTTCTTCTCCTTCTCCTTCTCCTTCTCCTTCTCCTTCTCCTTCTCCTTCTCCTTCTCCTTCTCCTTCTCCTTCTCCTTCTTCTTCTTCTTCTTCGTTTTTTAAGACAGGGTTTCTCTGTTGTTACACAGATTCTTTGCTGTCCTGGACTCACTTTGTAGACCAGACTGGCCTCGAACTCACAGCGATCTGCCTGCCTCTGTCTCCCGGGTGCTGGGATTAAAGGCGTGCGCCACCACTGCCCGGCTTTGTTTTTCTTTTGCTCAAGCACTTTTTCATTTGTATCACTCTGTTGCTGTGGTGTGGTCTGCAGTCTCCTTTGCTCCTTTAAATTTTGCTTTGTTATAACATTGCCAAATTGAAGTGTTTCAGATAAAAAGATTTGGGGCTGGAGAACTGGCTTAGTGGTCAGGAGCACTGATTGCTCTTGTGGAAGACCCAGGTTCAAATCCCAGCACCCACATGGTGGCTCACAACCAGCTGTAACTCCAAGTCCAGGGAATCTTATGCCCTCTTCTAGTTTCCACAGGTACCAGGGATACATTTGGTGTACAGAAATACATATATCCAAAACACTCATTTACATAAACATAAATCAAAATCAAAGTCCAAACAACCAAAAAAACCAAAACAACAACATCAAATAAAAAGATTTATTTTTTCATTGTGTGAAATTTTAAATACTCGGTTTTTGTTTTGTTTTGTTTTATTTATTTATTTTTTTTTTGGTTTTTCAAGACAGGGTTTCTCTGCATAGCCTTGGCTGTCCTGGACTCACAGAAATCTACCTGCCTCTGCCTCCCGAGTGCTAGGATTAAAGGTGTGCACGCACGCACGCGCGCGCGCGCACACACACACACAGCGGGGGAGGGGGGAAGAGAGAAACAGACAGAGAGAGAGAACATCCTGAGTGTGTGTGTGTGTGTGTGTGCGCGCACCCAGTCCTCCTGAGCACGGGCCCTGTCTTGGGGTGTGATTGATATACCCATTGTCACTCCACTGGAGGAAACTGATTTTCTCTTTTTCAGGAAGTATCGATTTTGCATAGCTTCTTAGTGAGGGGCAGGACTTTGTGTTCACTTCCCCCTCACCATACTGGATTTTGTCTGGTTTGTGCTTGTACAGGCACAGAGGATGCTAGGAACCAAAGCTGGGTCATTTGCCAGAGCTGCCAGAGTAGCCGGTGCTCTTATCCTTTGAATCATCTCTCCAACCACTGTGTGAGTGTGTGTGTGAGTGTGTATGTGTGTGTGTGTGTGTGTGTGTGTGTGTGTGTGTGTGTGTGTGTGCAGTGACATGGCCTCTTGTGATGGCCAGAGGACAGTGTGCACTAACTGATTCCTATCATGTATGGACTCAAACACAGGTTTGGGTGGCAGGTGCTTTACCTACTAAGCCATCTCTCTAGCCTTTATCTCTTTTTGTCGGTTTGACTAAGGATTTACCAATGTTACTTATCTTTTCAAAGAACCAACTCTTTATATTAATGTTTCTATTTTTTCTCATTTAAATTTTCATTTCATTAATTTCCACCCTGATCTTAATAATTCCTTTTCAGTGCTTTGACTTTGTATTGTTTTTCCAACTCCCTAAAGTATATCATTAAGTTATTATTTACTATATCTCTGATTTCTTGATGCAGAAATACAGAGTATTTGTCATAGTGGCTCCCCTCTTATCTCTGATTCTACTCTGACTTTACCCCCTTAGGATGGCTTTCTTTCTTTTCTTTCTTTCCTTCTTTTTTTTTTGTTGTTGTTTGTTTGTTTGTTTTTTTCAAGACAGGGTCTCTCTGTTAGCCTTGGCTGTTCTGGACTTGCTTTGTAGACCAGGCTGGTCTTGAACTCACAGCAATCCGCCTGCCTCTGCCTCCTGAGTGCTGGGATTAAAGGTGTGTGCCACCACTGCCCAGCCAGGATGACTTTCATTCAGTCCTGCAGGCCTTGATATTTTTTGTTTTCAATTTTGTTCAATTCTACAATTAACAAAGAACTTCTTTCTGTCTCTTTCAATTACCTAGTCACCATTCAATACTTTCCTAAAAGAACTAATTCAAAATAAAGTGGGAAAAAAAAGAGTAGGTAATTAGGTAATGTTTTGTTTTGTTTTGTTTTGTTTCGAGACAAGGTCTCTCTGTGTTAGCCTTGGCTGCTCTGGAGTCACTTTGTAGATCAGGCTGGCCTCCAACTTACAACGATCCGCCTGCCTCTGCCTCCCGAGTGCTGGGATTACAGGCATGCGCCACCACGCCCGGCTTGAGTAGGTATGTTTTTTAAGTTGACTATGATTGAAAGCCTTTTTGGAGGATTTCCTAGTACTAAGTCAAACACACTAATAAAGTCTCAAAGCCACGTGAGGCTCCATCTAAAAACCAGAATATTTTTACAGGCTTCATGAAGCAGCACAGTTAGGAGGGGTTATCACAGGAGCCCTTTGCACAGGGATTCCTACTGCTTGCCACTGTCTGGCAGTAAGAACCAGCAGGACTCTTTGCTTTCACCATCTCATTACCTTTCACACATACAACGCAGTCAGTGAGAGGACACGATGGAGAAAAGAGTGGCTGTGGCAGTATCATGAGTGACAGGTGCAGAATGGCACAAAAGCACCGTTTCCCACAGGCTACAGTGAGGAGCTTTGGGCTGAATACCCGAGTCGGACTCGCAGTGTCTCAGCAGTTCAGAAATGATACTACACCGTTTTAAAAGTATTTCCATCAGTAGCACCAGGCAACTGTGGTGGCTGACCCTGGCTGTCGACATGACTCGGTGGGATTTGGAACCACCCAGGGGACACAGCAAGGTCACGCTCACCCCGAGTCTTTCCACCAGCAGCTCCATGGAGATGCTTGTCCTGTACCCTTCTTTTTTGGCTTTTCGGTGGGGCTGATACAGGCCCGGCCTGCTGCAGGGAGGTGAGCACAGCATCCTAGAGTTAGCAGTATGTCAATTTCCATGAAAAAGTGGTCACAATTTTGCCTTAGTTTTTAATTTAGTCATTCATCAGCTTGGGTCAGAGCACCTGAATAATTAACATTCAGTCTTGAACTGTCATCTCTGTCCCTAAAGGTACATCTTTTAAAAATTAGAAACAAAAACTTCAAGTGTGCCTTTTATGTTAAGCATACTTTTTTCCCCATATCCCCTACATAAGTCTACATCTTATTTCCTTTGTTTCAACCATTCTCAAAATCGTTTCATCATATACATCCTGTATATTTTATTACTTCGCTATCTCTGTGTTTATCTCCAATTCTGTGTGTGTGTGTGTGTGTGTGTGTGTGTGTGTGTGTGTGTGTGTGTTTGTGTGTTTGTGTATTCTGGTGCACTCGCCCATGTAGTCATATATAGAGGCCAGAGATTTATGCATTGGGATATCTTCTTCTATTGGTCTATCCTTAGCTACCATATCCTTTTTGAGACAAGATCTCATTGACTGTAGCTCAACATTTGGCTGCACTGGTTGGCCAGTGAGGCCCCCAGGATCCTCCCATCAAGAGCTGGGGGGACAGGTACTTGACATCATGCCTGGTGATCTACACTTTGACTCATGCAGCAACCACTTCACCCACTGAGCTATCTCCCTACTCCCCCACCCCCACCCCCAGTTTCATTTTTAAAGTCATGATAAGCTTTTAAATCCAGAAGGTTGGCCCTGTCACTACATTTACCATTCTCCTTATGCTTTCTGGAAACTAGCAAAAATTAGGTGAAGTCACAGTGGGTCCCTGGGACTTACATGTGTCACAAGAACCATTGGGACATGTATTGCCCTGGAAAGTTGGCACTGTGGGCAAAGCAGGCTGGGAAGGCTAATAGTCAACATCACAGGCTATGGGCTTCAGCTGCAGGCGGCGCAGGCTCCAAAGACTTGAAAAGCATATCTTAGTTATGGTTTCTACTGCTGTGATAAACACCATGACCAAAGGCAACTTGTATAATAGGACTTCTTTGGACCTGCCAGTGATGTGGAGACTTATTAATATTTACAATTCTTAGGCTTTAGCAGGACAGACGCTCAGCTAGCTCATCCTGACTGTTCTAGCCCATGACCCACCATGTGGCTAGTTCTTTACCTCCCTTCAGCCCCTGTATTCCTATTCTTTCTTGTGTCATGGTGGTGAATCCCCCACATCTGAATTCTTCTCCCAGAGACATTATCTATGTCTAGAAGTTCTGCCTTTCCCTTCTATCCAGACATTGGCCCAAGGATCTTTTTTTAAAAGCCAATCAACAAGTGAAGAAGGTGAATGTTTATAAAATTTGAGGCCAGCGATGGGTCATAGCTCTGTGTTGGTACAGGACACACCTTCATACAGTGCACCCCAACATATCCCCCTTCTAGTCCAATAACTGGATTTTTCATATACATATACAATAAAAACAATTATGAAAACTATCAGATAAGAATTATATCACAATGTCCAGTTCATTTGTATTTGGAAATCTTGGAGAAAGCAATTTACTATCTTGGTGAGTCCAAAGTTCTGTGCCTAAATCACTTTATATAAGCTTTTATATCCCCTAACCTTTATAACTTCCATTTATCAACCTAAAAACATCTTTGAGACCTTAAAACACTTTCTTAAATTCTCAAAAACTTATGCTTTTTTGTAGTCAATCTCTAATGAGGAAAACTGTAAGATTATAACTATCTAGTCTTCAACCTCATCAGAGACCTGAGAAGGATAAATATTACTTGAGGAATCAGGAAATTCAAAGCAAGCAGTTTCCAAAACTATAGAAATAACAGAGTCTGCTGGCAACCTACCTGGACAGTCACACAAAGCTCCTCTGTATTGGGGTAGGGGCATCTAATCTTCAGCTGACTGGCCCAGAATATCTGACAGACTTTTCTGTGAAGCAGGAATTTTGAAGGGCTGACATTTCTTGTCTCAGCATATTTGGGCAGTCAACTTCCCAGTTTGGACACAGTTTGGATAACAGTAGAGGCAAGGGACAGTTTTTTTTCTCAGCTTTGCCACATTTGAAGCAAGCTGCATGTGGAGGGTCTTTGATATGCATCATCTTCTTTGAAGTAGATTGGAGGTGGTTTCAGGATCCTATGTGTCTCTCTGTCAGGAAAGCCTTTTTTTATACAAATATCTTAAATACCATATTCTGTAGACCTCTGAACTGTTTGAAGAACACCTATATATTTCAGTATATCTATTTATTTATTTATTTGGTTTTTCGTTTGTTTGGTTTGTTTTCGTTTTTCCAAGACAGGGTTTCTCTATGTTATCTTTACCATCTTGGACTCATTTTGTAGACCAGGCTGGCCTCTAACTCCACCTGCCTCTGCCCCCTGAGTGCTGGGATTACAGGCCTGCGCCACCACACCCAGCTGTTTATTTGGTTTTTCGAGACAGAGTTTCCTCTGTGTAGCCCTGGCTGTCCTGGACTTGCTTTGTAGACCAGGCTGGCCTCAAACTTACAGTGATCCGCCTGCCTCTGCTTCCTGAGTGCTGGGGTTAAAGGAGTGCACCACCATGCCTAGCTCATCTCAGTATAACTAAATGGACAAACATTGTATATTTCTAGCTATCTACTTTCTGCTTTAACTTTGAAAACATATATGGAAGGCTAAAGAAAGCTTATTTCTGTAATTAACTAAACTAGTACCTAACAGGACCACAAGTATAGTTGATGACTATTAACTTGTATTTCTTAATTATCCTAAACATTTTACAATAGTAGCTTTCAAGGACTAGAATTTTATATTACATTTTAAAATGCATTGCATATGTACAATACCTTAAACAAGAGTTGAAACACATATACAGTATGTTGTAGCAAATGTAACCTTACATTTCTACCAATATACAGTGATCCATACCAGTGTAAAATATTTGAGACTTGTTGCTTTCTTAGCTAAAGGAGACATAATGATCCCCCCTTCCTTCTTCTTTCCCGATAATACACAATAATCTATCCTTTTTGTTATTATAACCATATACACTGCATTTCCCTTTCATTTCCTTTCACCCCCAACACTAGACAGGAGAGGAAAAAGGAGAGAGAGCAGAAAGAAAAAGAGAGAAAGAGATCCCTGAATCTAATCTCCTTTCCTTTGTTTCCTCTCTGACCAAGACAAAAACCAACTCACAATCAACCTCCCTGAACAGCAACAACAACCATCCATAACCTCCAAAAACAAACAAACAAACAAACAAACAAACAAACAAACAAAACCACAAGCCGCCCACCCCATCTCTGGAGAATAGGGCTTCATGTTCTTAAGATTGCTCCCTCGCTGTCTGGGGGCGGGGGGTGTGAAGGCATCTTGTTGGGAAGCTAAGAGAACTGGGATTTCAGTCGGACGAGCTAGCTGCTTCCCTTGCTGTTCAGTCTCTGTGGGAGAGGGAAGCGCAGGGCTTAACTCAAGTACTGGACGAAGCAGTCTGTGAGGCTGGACCATCTGAGCTAGCCACTTTCAAGTTGTCCTGGATGTACAAGTGTTTGAGGAAACAGCAACTGAGACAGTCCATGAGGCTGGATCATCTGAGATATTTGCTTTGTCTTCTTTGGTGTCTGGTCCTTTTGCTCTGAAAACACGCACACTTTTTAAAGATAATGGACACTTCTGCATTAACACGAGTGTGAAATATGTGCACAAATCAGCTAAAGATGACTTTCTGCTCTGTGTCTGAGCTGGTCAAAGGCATCTGTCAACTTGGACTGCACAGCCAGACTGTTATCTAGATCGCCATCCATGCCGTGTGAAAGGATGGCATGTCTGTAGCCAAGCAAATTCAGGGGCTCCTGCAGAGGCGTTTATGTCTCAGCTAGTCTCAGGGCTGTTCCCACGTAAGGGGTCAGCGTTTGTGCCACCTGTTGTGCTGCTCTTCTGGGTCCCTTCCTCATGTCTGCAGCAAAGATTCTCAGGATGCCTCCCTGGTCAACTCTAATCTTTATTAATTTGGAAGGAATCCATAGATTTTCATTTCCTGTTGAAACAAAGGCAAAACCTCTTCCCTAACACAACACATTTCCTGACTTCTCTTCTGAAATGATCACATTCTTCCCCCCCCCCCCCCCCCCCCGAGACAGGGAGACGGGATTTCTCTGTGTAGCCTTGGCTGTCCTAAACTTGCTTTCTAGACCAGGCTGGCCTTAACTCACAGCGCTCCACCTGCCTCTGCCTCCTGAGTGCTGGGATTAAAGGCGTGAGCCACCATGCCCACATTCTTATAACGTATGGGTTGACTTAATTCAGCAGTCCATTCTGAAATATAGTGTTTTCCAGCAGCTGTGCTTCTTGTCTCATTGACATTTTAAAAAATGTAAAGTCAATAAAGCATTATTTAACCTATCTCTGGGAGATCCCTTATCTTCCCCCGCCCCCTTTCTGTTTTATGAGCACATTCTTTAAATTGCAGTTAGATCTTCTACAATTGCTTGACTTATAGGATTGTAAGGTATACCTATAACATGTTTTGTGCTATAATATTTAAGGAATTGTTGCATTCTACTGGATACATAAGCCACAGCACTATCAGTTTTACTCTATAAAGGTATCCCTAAGAGAGCTGTCACTTCTAATAAATGTGCAGTTACAGAATCAGCCTTTTCAGAACTCAAGGCCCATTGAAATCCTGAGTAGGTGGCTGTTACATGATGTATCATTACAAATACATACTTTAATCTTCCAGACCCTGAACAACGAAGCACATCAGCTATTTTATGACGTTCTTCTAAGGTGGCATCATCAAACAGAGTCTGTATTCTAAATTCTGTGTATTGACCTTTATCTAGCATCTGATCATTGACAGTATAAATATATCTGGTCCGATTACACTGTTTCATAGCTGAAGCCTCTTTAAATTTCCTTATATCTAGCATCTCTATAGGTTACCATAATCTCATTATAAGGTGGCACTGTAGGCTTCAGATTGGATTTTATTTTTTTTGAAGATTCTTTATTCGGATTCATAAAATTTATAAAATTGGAATCATTGCTGAACATACAATTACTTCAATGCTGATATGCTGATAATTAAAGCAAAATTAGATGGGGTCCAATTTCCCTCTGCCACTGTGTTTTCCAATTTTTTTTTAACACAGAAAATACTTTATTCTTAATCTAACTCTCTCCTTCCTTTGGAGACTTTACATTATTGTTTACACTTAAGGTTTCATTTTACGACTTCCTTATTATTGTTTGAAGTTGGCCGTAGGCGCTGCAGTAGAGAGAGAAGCTCACCAAGACACTAAACCTCCATTTCCCCAAGGAGCAGAGGGATTCAGCCTACTTGGAAAAGACTTATACCCAGCAAGCTCACGCTAGCTACTTTATTCAAATGTTATACAAGGTTAATCGGGGCTGGGAAAGGTTCCAACAGCCAACATAATCTTGCCCTTGCTGCCTGTGAGAGCAGAGTTATCTTGCCCTTGCTGCCTCTGAGAGCCGACAACCCGCACTAATCTTGGTCCCTTTTGATCATGGCTAACCGTAATCAGAAGTAAGAACTCCAGGTTTGTCACGAGGATCTTGGGACCAAGGGCGGGGCAGCTGCAAGCTCTCACATAGCACCCAATGCAGATGCCTCAGAGAAACAACACTTCTTCATGGTTCAATCTCAAAACAGCTTCTCAGCCTCTACTCATTGACCCAAACTGAGCAAAGGCTTTGCTGGGACATTTCACTCAAAGCCAGACATGAAGGCTTTGCTGTACGTTTCACTGCATCTACCCGCCCCCTTCCCCCACCTTCTGTTTTAAGCAGATTTGTTAGGGATAACAGTGATGTTGGAGAGTATGGAGTAAACATAGCCTTTTCTATATCTAGCTGCCTAACAGTTTTATGCAAATTCGTCAGGAAAGCCAGTAAAGCTATCACCACAATGAGAATTATTTAAAAAAAAAATCACGAGCGCAAGAAACTTATCAAAATGATTTATAGGATTAGATGGTGCTGTGACACCGACGTTCTATAACATCCATCCCTGTTACATCAGGCAGCTTCTTTAAAAATGTTTCTGTAATTTTTTGCTGTAAACTACAAATCATTAGAGAAGAATTTGGATGGCCCAACAAAAGCATTTTAACCTTTCCCCCATCGTGTTTTGGTTTTTGTTTTGTTTTTTTGAGACAGGGTTTCTCTGTGTAGCCTTGGCTGTCCTGGACTCACTTTGTAGACCAGGCTGGCCTCGAACTCACAGCGATCCGCCTGCCTCTCTGCCTCCCAAGTGCAGTTATTGAATCTTAAAGGCGCAGCACAGTAGGAAGGAACACTCCAAACACATTTCAATTTTATTTGTCCTCTCAATAATTCTAACTGGTCTCAAACGAGTATCACAGCTTGTATCAGTTGAGCTATTTCATCAACTGTTTCCCTCTCTATCTTACTTTGTTGAGCCCAAAGTGGCTTGAGAACGCATATGCCAGTGCTCAACAAATGCAGTAGTTTGGACTTCTTTCTGAAGAGCAACTCCAGCTGCGGTAGCGGTAGCAGCTAATGTGATGGTTCTCAGGACCGCAGCAATTGTCAAGCCCACCATCCACTGGGTTTTTTTCAGTATTCTTCCAGCAAGCTTCTGTGCCAGCATCATCACAGGTGAGTCTTGCCATGGTCTGGACCACCTCACTGGCATCCAGACAGCCGGTCTTGCTCTGAGAATACATAAACTTTCAAAGGTTAGCATGTAAAGACATACTACCGCTGACACACTCATGAAGAGTACAGAGTGTACAAGCGATGCTATACCCTGTTCCTTTCCTTTCTGCAGAACCTAAGCACATTTTAAAACATTTCTATTTATTTATCTGAACCCTTATTTCTGGAATGTGTACATTTAAGCATACTTTACCAGTTAAGAGGTCTTCTCAGTCTGGGCCTGGCTTCCACTGCCTGAAGTCAGAGGCTCAGGTTACCTTGAAGAGGGCATGGTGCCTAGAGGTGCTACAGGCTCTGCATCCCCTGGGAAGGTACTGGAAGGGGCCAGCTGAAGAGTAGGTGTAGTTTGAACACAGAAGACCTCAAAGCCTGCCCCCACAGTGATGCACTTCCTCCAACAAGGCCACACCTACCCCAACTAAGGCACGCCTCCGAATTGTGGTGCTCCCTATGGCTATGCCTTCAAAACACCACAGTGAAAAAGGTGAAATGGTGGTGCAAGCCACATGGGATGGCTTGGCTTTGCCCTTTCTTAGCCACACCGTCACACTAGATTAGCTGTGTGCTGATACTGAGATCACTCAGATTGCGAGAGCCCCAAAAAAGACCACCAGGACTCAATACCGAAGCAACATACTGGCTCAGAGCTTCGGACCACAATCCTTCCTGACGCAGCAGGATGGGAGAGTGACCCCGAGCTTCAAGGGCAATGGGCTTATAAAGGGAAGCAGGGTTTGTGGGTCCCAGGAATGTTGAACGCGCCACCGCGGTACGGAGTCAAGGGCAAGGGACTGCGGATTTAACACACATACACACGCACTAAAACAGTGGGTCCTTTGTGCTAAGAGAGTGGCAGCAGCGGCGGCAACAGCAGCTTTTATTCAGTGTCCAAAAAACCTTTTTATAGGCAGCAAAACAGGAATACCACTCGCAGGTGAAATCCCTCAAGAGGTGATTGCACACAGGAGGAAAAGTCCCGAGGAGGGAAGGGGTGCGTTCTCAGAGCAGTAAACATGACTAGCTAACCAAGATAAACAGACATGGAAGCTGCTAGAAACAGGACCTGAAACAGCAAGACTGGCAGGCAGCCCGGTTGGGCCTGGTTCCTACAGACCTTCAGGCAGGTTGGGTGGAGGCTAAGTCTGGAGGGGAAGTCTTTTTATCTCAGAGGAACACTGGGAGCTAATTGAATGTAATCGCTCCCGTGGAGTTTCTGGGGACTGCTGGCAGGTGTCATTCCCAGAACACAGGGAGAAGGGTCACCTAGGGGACAAGTTCTCATATGGACCATCATTAACTGCAGAATATACATTACATATAGAATATGGCATTAATTTTGCCCTTATGCTAACAGCCATGTAGGTACTGGAAATCAAACCAGGCCCTCTGGAAGAGCATCCAGTCATTTTAGACCACAGAATCATCTCTCCAGACTCAAAGAAATCTTGAGAGGAAAACAGGTGGCCCTGAGCTCCAGTCTAAGGCCACCAGGAACTCCACACACAGATTAATCTGGAATCCTCATAACCTCTGCTGAGGGGCACAGGCTGCATGGGACTATCTCCCAAAGCATGTGTGCTGAGGACATCTTACATACAGACACTGGGATGAGCTATACCCTCCAAGGGACTGGCCCTCAAAGTTCAAGGTGCTCACAAGGCCCCAGGGTGGCCTCTGTCACCTCTGAGGTGCCTACAAGCCTGAGTCCTTTTGAGTTAGGCCAGCAGCCTCTGCCCACTGGCATCCGGAATGCTGGCATGGATCTGGGATGCAATTGCACGTCACTGTTTGAAAGGCTACACGCACCCTGGCTCCAGGTTCCACAGCCAGGTATGGGGTGAAGGCCACTCCCCTTGTGTCCAGGGCCACTGGAGACAGGAAGGTTTTGCAGAGCACAGCAGAGTTTGTCTAAAAGATGCTGCTTCTCTCCAGGACAGATTCCCCGAGCCTGGTTTCTAAGTCTTCCACAAGGAGGACAGAATATAATTTCAGTTGAGGGTTTGGAGGAATTCTGCTACTCATGTGACCCTCCCTGGTCCAGAG
>OU015747.1:46890681-46906122 GCA_907169655.1 Acomys percivali | reverse complement strand
CTCTCTCTCTCTCTCTCTCTCTCTCTCTCTCTCTCTCTCTCTCTCTCAGGACTGCTCTGCATTACGCCTGTGCTCACGGTCAGTCAGAAATGGTATCCCTCTTGCTATGGTACGATTGCAACATGGAAGCCCGAGACCGTGAAGAAAGCACAGCTCTGATCAAGGTAATTGGCGCAACAGAAGATGAGTTAGTATTGACCCTCAGATATCCAGGTGTGAGAGCCTTGTACCCCATCATGTGGGAGGCAGACGCAGGGCCTGCACCCCCGCCTTAGTAGAGGCAGAGGCAGGAGGATTGTGATTTCAAGCAAGCTCCATCATAGTCTGGGATACATAAGAAAACACAGTTTCAAAGCCTTAAAGAAAAAAAAAAAAAGGCTTGAATAAAAATGGAATTTCTGGCACTTAAGTGTAACTACTTGGCGGAGCCTGTGGAAGGTCTATCTGGACTTCTGGAGTTGACAGTCTGTTCTCTTGGGACCCTCTCCGCAGGCCACCCAGCGCCAGCATGAGGAGTGTGTAAGAATTCTACTGGAGAACGGAGCTAACTCAAATGCCATCGATACATATCAAAACACCGCCCTCCATTACACCGTGTACAACAACAACGCCTCCATAGCCGCCAGACTTCTGACGGCCAACACAAACACTGAAATCAAGACAAAGGTAACACCCAACTTTATTTCCCAAATACTGAGAAGGCATTTTCCTAAGCAGTGTGTGGGCCCATTCCACAGGTAGAAGCTGAAGTGAGAATTCATTGCTTTAAAATAAAAATGGTTTGGAATAAGTTAATTGACAAAGGAAGTCTTATAGCACACAGCTTTATTTTATTTTTATTTTTAAATTTTTTTTTTTTTGATTTTTCAAGACAAGGTTTCTCTGCATAACAGCTCGGGCTGTCCTGGAACTCTCTCTGTAGACCAGGCTGGCCTTGAACTCACAGAGATCCACCTGCCTCCCAAGTGCTGGGATTAAAGCCATGTGCCACCACCACCTGGACCCACAACTTTATTTTATGTATCCATAAAATATTTGAGAAAACTGTATTAATATATGTTAACTGTAAAAAAAGTGTGTTTTTCAAATTTGTCACCAAAGGTTTCTTTTTAAAATATAATTTAAATATTTTCACCAGTTTTTCCTAACGAGAATAAAACAAACCATGATATCAAAATTTCCTTAGGATCTGGCCAGACATGGTGACCCACACCTTTAATTCTGGCACTTGGGAGGCTGAGGCAGGTGATCTCTGTGAGTTTAAGGCTGGTCTCTATCAGGTAGACAGAAGCATGGTGAGACTCACTCTTGAAAACAGACAGACAAACAAACAACAAAGCTGTCTAGGACCAGACTTCACTGAAAACTCAAACAAAAGCTTTTTTTTTTTTTTGTAAGTAAAAATCATATTACTATTGACATTTTATTGGTTTTGGTTTTTTGTTTTTGTTTTTCCACACAGGGTTTCTCTGTGTAGCCTTGGCTGTCATGGACTCACTTTGTAGACCAGGCTGGCCTCGAACTCACAACGATCTGCCTGCCTCTACCTACCAAGTGCTGGGAGTAAAGGTGTGCACCACCACGCCCGGCCTGCTATTTACATTTTTAAGTGATTTCTCTCTGAGGTGAGGCTAAACCAAACCAAACCAACCAAAACACAAAAGAAACAAAAACTGTGAGTAGAAAATGATCTTAAATGTACAGGACAAATTGGAAATTAAGGACCTTAGTGGTAAGAGCAAGGAGAGGCCAGTGGTTTGATTTTGCCCTGTTTATGTGTTTAGAAAACTGTGCCCTTCATTCTTACCTGAGGAGGCAATGGTTAAGCTCTGAGCATGGTCAGTATTTGGACTCAGGAAAATGCAAGGAGCTGGCTCCTTGGTGGTGATGGAGCAAACAGGGGAGGGGACCAGCTAATTTAGGGGCATATTCCCCTTTTCTGTCAGGACTATTTAGATAAGAGTTTAAGCTGCTCTCAAATCTTGCTGGCACATGAACAATAACTTTGCATTTTTTGTATAATGAAATAAATTGGAGATTTGTCAGCGTTTGGGAAACACTGGTCTGAGGCACGCACGCGCCTGGCCTGCTCCGGAGAGGGTGGTCACCTCAGCAGGGTCTTAGTAGGTTTGCAGAGGCCTGAGTAATAAAAACTGTGTGAGCTGTAAATTGCTTTTCATTTCCACAGAATGGCTACACCCCGCTCATACTTGCAGTAATTGAGAACAAACAGGAGATGGTGGAACTGTTACTACAGGCTGAGGCCAACATAAATGCCCTGGATAACTGCAAGAGGTATCTTTTAAAACCCTTTAAAATCCCTGTGACATTCTGGAGTGGCTGTGGTCATTTAAAACAGAAATACTAACTTCATAAGAATTTAACTTATGCGTGCTCACTTCGGCAGTACATATACTAAAATTGGAACGATACAGAGAAGATTAGCATGGCCCCTGCGCAAGGATGACACGCAAATTTGTGAAGCGTTCCATATTTTTGTACAACCACTTTGGAAATCTATCTGGTGCTATCTCAGAAAACTGGGAATAGGGCTTCCTCAAGACCCAGCTATTCCACTCCTTGGAATATACCCAGAAGATGCACCAGCACACAACAAGAAAATTTGCTCAACCATGTTCATAGCAGCCTTATTCATAATAGCCAGATCATGGAAACAGCCTAAATGTCCCTCAATAGAAGAATGGATAAAGAAACTGTGGTATATATACACTATGGAATACTACTCAGCTATTAAAAACAAGGAATTCCTGAAATTTGTGGATAAATGGATTGAGCTAGAAATGATCATAATGAGTGAGTTAACCCAGAAGCAGAAAGACTCAAATGGTATATACTCACTTATATCTGCATACTAGCCCAATGGGCATGTCCCACGAAAGCCTTCCCTTACCAGGAAACTGGGACAGAGGGGAGGACATCCTATTGGGACTCTAGATGAGAGAACCATGTGAGAATAGCAATGTAGAAGGATCCAGTGGGTCCTAGAAACCTACAAGTAGAACATTATGATAGGCAGATTTGGGCCAAGAGGTCCCACTCAAACTAAGGCACTAGCCAAGGACAATACAGGCGGTAAAATTTAAACCCCTACCCAGATCTAGCCAATGGACAGGACAGTCTCCACACTTGAGTGGAGAGTGGGATATGACTTTCTCATGTACTCTGGTGCCTCACATTTGACTATGTCCTCTGGAGGGGGAGACCTAGTGGCACTCAGAGGAAGGACAGCAGGTCACCGAGAAGAGACTTGATACCCTATGAGCATATACAGGGGGAGGTAATCCCTCTCAGGAACAGTCATAGGGGAGGGGAATAAGGGGAAAATGGGAGGGAGGGGAGAATGGGAGGATACAAGGGATGGGATAATCATTGAGATGTAACAAGAATAAATTAATAAAATAAATTAAAAAAATTAAAAAAAAAGAATTTAACTTATGCTTATAGGAGACACATTAAAAAAAATGAACAGGTAGGTAGAAATTAACTGTTCCACTTAAGTCTCTCTCTCTCTCTCTCTCTCTCTCTCTCTCTCTCTCTCTCTCTCTCTCTTTCTCTCTCTCTTTCAACATATAACAGGGCTCATGTCTCCGCAATATGTTGGCCGATCTTGTTATTTTGAGTTGAATTTTTTTAGTCATAGGATTTTGTATTACCTAAAACAGTTTCATATTAGTCTTATTTTTAGAAGTGTAGAGTCCAATAAAATTCCTAACAATTTTACAGTATTTCTCATCCCTGCCTCTTGTATACATTTCTTTTAAAATGCTACATTGTGAGAAATACTTTTGAGAATCACTTTGCATCCTTGATGGCTCTTTAAGTTGCCTTGTCTGAAGAATGCCGGTGTTAGTTGTCTCTAAGTGACTGTGTCCTTGGATGTTGCTAACGTCCCCCCATCCTTCTGTGGCTCCTGCTGCTGTGTTCAGCTGTTCACTGGTCTCACCAAATACATAAATGAAACCACTTGGTGGAGGAAAGATTTACTTTGCTTCACAGATTCACAGGCACCAACCCGTGGTGGGCTAGGCTGCTGTCTTTGAGCCATGGGGAAGGGTGACCAGGTCAGGAAGTGGGGAGCAAGAGCCAGAGGAGGCTCTCATCTCAAAGTCGTGTTTTCTGATTAATGCAAGACCTTATTTTCTGATATGAAAATAAGGATATTTCTTTTATCTTAAAATATTTATCTTATTTATATGTATGACTATCTTTCTTGCACGTATGTACGTGCACCATTTGTCTGTCTGGTGCTCATGGAGATTAAAAAAAAAAATAGGGTATCAGAGTCCCCGGAACTGGACTCACAGAGAGTGGTGAGCAACCTGACATGGTAACAGGAAACAGGAATCGTAAATGCTGTTGACTGTCGAGAGCTGCGATGTAGCCACACCTAAAGATGGCGCTGGCTTCCGCTAGTCACACAAGCTCGGGCGTTTAGCTCCGCCGTCTCTTTGACCTACGAGGAGTTCACACGTGGCGCCTCCTGATTGGCTCTTGCCGGGATATAAGCCTCTGCCCCGCCTAGGGAGGGGGCCATTCTCTGCTTTGCTAAACTGCTGTAAATTCATTCCTGAGTAAACTGCCTTGAGAAGGAACCTAGTTGTCTTGAGTCTTATTCCTGCTGGCCAGGAAGGGCACGGACAGTTGACCGCTGAGCTGTCTCTCTAGTCTGCCAAAATAAGGATAATATTCTTGGAGAGTGGTTTTCAGACCCTGTATATTGCATTTACAGCAGCACCTCACACAAGGTAGTCAGCCTTATTAACTAAAATTCTTATTATCTTTTAATTTTAAAGATTTTATTTACTTTATTTGGTATGTATATGAATGTTTTGTCTGCATATATGTCTGTGCACCACATATATGTCTGGTACCCCAGGAAGTCAGAAGAGGGTGTCAGAGCCTCTGCAGCTGGAGCTATAGATGGTTGGCAGCCACGATGTGGTGTTGGGAAGCAAACCCAGGCAGGTCCTCTGCAAGAACAAGTGTTCTTAACTGCTGAGTCATTTCTCCATCCTGCTATTGTCACTCTTACTATTTATATTAATAATTTTTAAAATAACAAACGTTTTTTTCATTTGGCCGATGCTAACTGTAAACTATAGCATATTACACCAGGCTAGGGACGTAACGGAGACCCAGTCAGCTCACCCACTTCAGGGAAATGAACTAGACCTACTTGAGTCTGTTGCACGGCTTGGAGCTCTCCTGAGCAGTACGGGACTTCGTTAAAGTGCATCAGGGAGCCTGGTGTGGTGGCACTTACCTCCTCCACCTATTGAGTACCAGGACAAGCAGGGCTATGTAGACAACGTCTCAAAAACAAAAAACAAAAAAAAAAATCACAAAACAAATAACTGTGTCAGGGTTGCCGTTCTGTTTCTTCCTTTAGGTCTGCCCTCATACATGCAGTGAGAGCTCAGTCTAAAAAGATGATCAGCCTTCTCCTCCAGCAAGGTGCTGATGCCTCGTTGGTGGATGCCTACGGAGCAACGGCACAAAGTTACGCTGTCTTTGAAACCTTTCAAGCGTAAGTTTATTGTATTACATTATTGTTATATTAGCTTCAAATTGGTGTCTTTAACAGTTATAGCCACCCATACATCCATATGTGGTTAGAGTCCATAGTCCAGTCTGGGAAATGTGGAGATGGCTGTGAGTTAGTTGACTTCATCTGCCAGAAACCAAGCAAAATGCTAGACCAGATTGGAGCAGCAAAGGGTACAGAGCTCCCGATCTCAGGACCTTTACCTTGGCAGTGCTGGGGATTGAGCTGGGGTTCACATATGCCCCTAAACGTACCCCCAACCCCTCTCTCAGGATGCTAAGTCCTCTGTCCTTGTGGTCGGAGCACTGCTGTCAAGACTCACACATGGGATAGAAATAGTGTCGCGTCTCCTAATTGCCTAGTTGTTTGGGTCTTTTATTGTCCAATTTCAGTGAGAATGTGGTTATTTTATCTTGTGAGTTGTCTCATTCAACAGCATATTTTTAATTTAAAAAATTATTATTATATTTATTTATTTGTGGTTTTCCGAGACAGGGGTTCTCTGCGTAGCCTTGGCATCCTAGACTAGCTCTATAGACCAGGTTGGCCTCAAACTCAGAGATCTGTCCGCCTCTGCCTCCCAAGTGCTGGGATTATAGGCATGTACCACAGTGCCAAGTTTTAAAAATTATTATTTTATATGTATAGGTATTTTGCCCGCATATATGTTTATGACTTGATTGTATGACTGGTGCCTGCAGAGGCCAGAAGAGGGTGTCTGATTTTCTGGAACTGGAGTTACAAAGAGTTGTGGGCTACCATGTGAGTGTTAGGAATCAAATCTGTGTCCTCCCCAAGAGAAGCCAGTGCTCTTAACCACTGAGCCAGCTCTAAGCCCCTGTATGTATGTATGTATGCATGTATGTATGCATGTACACACACACACACACACACACACACACACACACACACACACAGAGTTTTAGATGTTTGAATCTTTCTCTCTGGGAAGAGGTGCCCAATAGCAATGTATAGACTTTTCTACATCCAGACGTCTAATTAACATTTTCAAGGGTTTTCTCAGCTGAGTCAATTCACATAGCAAAAGATAAAAGAACTAGTCATCCCATCCTCGGTTTATCCTTAAAGAGATCTTTAATCTGTGCACACAAATCATCCCCAGCCCCATAGGGCACCGGCTGTCCCTCTGTGCTGTGGAATCCGGAGGGAGAGTTCCTCAAACATTTCTTAGGTTGAGAGAAGTAGAAGCAGAACAATGAAACTACAAGCTTGATTGTTTCAGAAGTTGACAAAGAAGCAAATAAAAGATGCCATATAGGTGGGTGTGGTATCACACACATTTAATCTCCCAGCCCTCAGGGAGCAGAGGCAGGTAGATCTCTGTGAATTTGAGACCAGCCTGGTCCACATAGTGAGTTTCATTCAGGACAGCCAACATAGTTAAACTCTATCTCATAAACAAAAATGAAGTAGAGAGGGAGAGAGGGAGAGAGAGAAAGGGAGAGAGAGGGAGGGAGGGGGTGAGAGAGAGAGTGAGAGCAACCTACTCTGAAGGAAGAGCAGAGTTTGGTGCACTTGTGAGCTACAGTGTGAGCTGCTCACAGCTGCCTGTAAGGTGAGCTCCAGGGCCCCAGTGCCCTCTTCTGGCCTCTATGGGCACTTAACACTCACAGGAGCATATCCCCCTGCAACATAAGCTAAACATGGAGTCTGAAGTGGCTTAGTAGTTAAGAGCATCCTGCTCTCAAGGAAGAGTAGTTTGGTGCACTTGTGAGCTACAGTGTGAGCTGCTCACAGCTGCCTGTAAGGTGAGCTCCAGTGCCCCAGTGCCCTCCTCTGGCCTCTATGGGCACTTAACACTCACAGGAGCATATCCCCCTGCAACATAAGCTAAACATTAAAAATTAAAAGTCTTTTAAAAGTACCATTTAACATCTGGATGGCTTACTCTTCTTAGGACTTTTAGAAAACCACACTGGCCTCTCACTGGTGTTTTACTCTGTAGGCTTTCCCAAGGCCCTGGTCCCAGCTGTCCTGAGCCTACAACAAAAGAGGAGGGACACAATTTGGACACCAAGGTAAAAAGCTCACTTGTGATACTGACCTTTGGCCCTGCGGGTTTGGGGGTTTGGCTGAGCGGTGGTGTGCTTGCCTAGCTAGTACAAGGGCTAGGTTGGGTCCTCAGTTCTGCTGGGAAGCTTTGCTCTAAATTTAATGTTGTTGTATTCTAAGAGCATATAGTGACGTTAAGAAAAGGCTGTAAGAAAAGGGGCGCTCAATTAGGAAAAGGGACAACATTCTGAAAACATGAATATGAATGGGCTTCTCAATGGTGCGTCACACTTGTCAGTTTTATAAAAAGCCCTATATGCAACCCTGGTGGCTTCTGAGGTAGCATGGTTCAGGGGTTCGTGGTGCTGGTTTGTTGTTGTTGTTGTTTTGGTCAATTTGACACAAACTTAGGCACATCTGGGAAGAGGGAATTTTAACCAAGGAAACACTGTCATAAGATGGCCTGTTGGGGAATTTTCTTGATTGGCAATTGATTTGGGAAGGCCCAGCCCATTGTGGGTGATGCCACCCCTGAGCAAGTGGTCCTGAGGCATATAAGAAAGAGAGTGGAGCAAGCCATGTGGGGCAAGCCACATCCCTCCATGGGCTCTGTGTCAGTCCTGCCTCCAGGTCCCTGCCCTGGCTTCCTTGGAAGCTTCAGAGGAAATCAACTTTTCTCCCCACGTTGCTTATGAAGTAGCAAGGAAAAGAATTGTATGGTTGGAGTCGCCACAACATGAGGAGCTGTGTCAAAGGGCCTCAGCCCTGGATGGCTGAGGACCACCTCCTGAGACTCCGGAGCCGCGGAAGTTGGGACTGTGGTAGGGAAGATGTTCTCAGGGCATGAGGGCACGTCTCACCTGTTCCCAAGATCAACACTAAAAGTCATGGCCTTTTTATAGCAAAGGCCTGATTTCCAGGAAGGAAATCATTAAAATATAAGTCAGAATTCAACCTAGATCTAATTTGGGCTTGTAAGTCACAGAGGGCCAGGGACCACTTGCCTGAGTTGTCAGTGCAGCGCAGTGGCCGTCTTTTTCATCTTAGGATTTTAAGAAGGAGATCCCTTGGGTTGTTAAATTAAATATTAATGCTTACATATTAACAGTAAGGCTAAACACAAACACTCCAGGAAATAGTCTAGTGTCGGAACAGGCTAAAGGGAACCTATAGTGGAGTTGTAGTCTGATTATATTCCAAGAGCCTAAAAGAAAACTATTGAACAATAGAAACTAAGGTGGGGGGTTACAGCTGGGCTTGTCTTCGTGTTTGAGCCTTTTACTTTGCTTTTAGAGGACTTTTCAGTCTCATCACGTATTTTTTTTGTTTGTTTGTTTTTGTTTTTTTTTTTTTGCTGGTGACTGACTTTGCCCTTAGGCTGTTCTTGAGGCTTTGGGAACTCGTAGGGGACAGGCTTTCTTCTAGAACAAGGCTACACTAACTGCCTGAGTTTTTCAGTCTGAGGAGAGTAGGCCGCTGTGAAACCGTAAGGTGCCAGCAGATATGTCTACTCTTGGCGTGGTTATATCTGAGTGAGTTCTAATGGCAGTCTTTTCCAGGACATCTCTCCCACACTGGCTGGAGTGTGGGTGCTTGTTCCACACGCTGGGCTGTAGCTGAGACTGAGCAGTATGCTCACCTGAGGTTTGGGGTTGTAGAGTTGAGTCTTTTCCCCCCCCCCCCCCCTTCTTCCCTTCTTCCCTCCCCCCCCCCCCCTTTCCCCCCCCCCCCCCCCCCTCTCTCTCTCTCTCCTAAAGTCATGAACGAGAGGAATTGCTAAGGTTCTCAGGTAGCATGAATCATGGATGCCTTGCTTTTTTACTGATCTTCATAGGACGGCAGGATCTTGTGTCTCTCTTGAGCCCCGCTGCCGTTCAGGTCCAGATCGTGTGTCTCGCCAGCGGCCCACTCACCTCTGCTTCGGCATTAGGCATGCTTACCTCTGCTTCTTGCAGAGCTGTCAGAGCCATTTCTGTAGCTTCCTCTACACATCTGGGACTGTCGTGTCCCCCCCCCCTCCGGCTTAGGAGAGAGTCCACATGTTTAATCAGGCCACACCTAGCGCAAGTCCCAAAGCCAGGGCTGAAGGCAGTAATTCCTTAACTTTAAGGGGTTCAGCTTCGTAAGTCTCTGCATAGATCCACTTCCTAGTGAGTCCTGGGTTCCTGACGAAAGCAGGGAACAAAGTGCCCGCATCGAAAAGAAAACTGGTGTTTCCCTTGCCATGTCCAGAGTCATCCAAGGACCCTCGATGGCTCCTCACAGCCATTCAGGAACAGGAGTCTTCACCGCCTCTAGTCCTCAGAGCAGTTCCCAGAGAGCAGAAGACCCTTTTCCCTTGCAGGGTGACACACGCCCCCTTTTAGTGACCTCTCTCTTGCTGAGGGGCCCAAGCTGGGCTTCTTCGAACTTTGCTGTGGGCAGTCAGTTTTTAATTCCTGTGTCTTCAAAGCTGCGGACAATCCTCTCTTCTTTGTAGGGTTTCTTTGAAGGAGAAGATTCTTATTTGCCTTGGGAAATGTGTCGCATGTATATAATACACATAGACACACAAACACGTGCCTTTGGTTTTATTTATACTCTGTCAGCGAGCTGAACAGCCGCACTTGGCTTCTGCCTCTGTTCACTTGAATTACATCCACACAATGACTTTCAGTAAGCTGCTTTTCTTGGAGAAAACTGGCAGTTGAATCTAGAGTTGTGTATTGTATGTCTGCTTTGATGTGTGTATATTGTATACATGCCAGTGGATCTGCGCATGTGTACACCATAACATCAATAGTAAACTGTATAAGACAGACATATTCTTAAAACAGATTAAAGCACACTGCCAGATCATCAAAGGCCTTAAGAGAGAATGTGACACTATTCATGCAGCATTTCAAGGACAGCAGTGGGGATGGGGCTCTTAGGGCACGGCCTTTCTAAACTATTGGCTACCCATAGATTGTGGAGACTGGGAATCACTGTCAAATGTACCAATTTATATGCTTGGCTTTGTATTTTTATTTATTTATTTATTTAGTTAGTTAGTTAGTTTTTTAGAGACAGGGTTTCTCTTGTAGTCCTGGCTGTCCTGGACTCACTTTGTAGACCAGGCTGGCCTCAAACTCACAGTGATCTGCCTGCCTTTGCCTCCTGAGTGCTGGGATTAAAGGCGTGCGCCGCCCTGCCTGGCTCAGCTTTGTATTTTTAAAACAATAGAAAAATGAAGTAAATAAAAGACATTTTATTGTAGTGTTACATGAGTTTGTAGAGGTGCGTTATCTGTATTCCATGCCTGCTCCTGTATTGGGACAGACAGAAAAAACTGGAAATTTAGACATTTACAATCACCATGGGATTGCATGACCTAGAGGTCATCCCACTGAGAGCATGATTGAATCTCTTCAGCTAAATGAAAAATCATTAAAAAAAAAATTTTTTTTTAAAAATCATGTTTACCTAAGAAAGCCCAGTTCTAGAAGTAGAGAGCAAATAGCTGCATAGTAAATGTTTGATTTCTGAAATGTTTGGTATTGCAGAATTTGTAGTGCCCAGCCAGACTCCCTGGATCGCCTGCTAACGTTACAAATGCTACACGCCTTCCCTTGCGGCTTAAGTCACTCCACCCAAAGCTCCCGCTAGCTTGAGTCTAAGGTCCCCACGCTTGTGTGACCGCTGTGTGACCTCATGGGATACCTTTATGTGTTAGAATCATTTTAGAGTTTTAGAATGTGAATTAGCCACTAGCCAACTGAATTGCTAATGTAGATTTATAAGTAATACAGTGTAGAATGTTCTAGTAATTATGCATGAAATGTTTTTTAAAATCTTAATGTTAAAGATGTGTGATTTCAATTGATTTGTTTTGAGTTACTGCATCATAAATAAATAGATAACCAAGGGAAAAAACATGAATAGGAAGGAAAGTTTAAAGACTATTCTTTCAATCCTGGTCTTAGGCCAGGAATTTAGATTAGCATTTCTTAAACCTTGTGAATCCTCTTTTCACATTATGCATTTCTTTCCAGAATTCTGTTGCCATGTTTTTGTTTTGTTGTTGTTGTTGTTGTTTTTGTTTTTTGTTTTGGTTTGGTTTTTTGCCCAAGAGGAGAGTAGAAGTACTAATTTTTTTTTCAATTTGTGTTTCTGTCTATTCAAAATGTTACAGTTTTTAGGTAATCATAGCTAGCTTGGGTTGGCCATCAGAATGACTTCTTAATAAAATGAATGTCTTTGTTATGTGGTAATTACAAAAGGTTAATTAAGGCATAAGATGAGTATTATTAGGAGTATACTAACCAAGGTAAGAGATTATTGAAAGGCAAACATTTTGGGATAGAAATTGAGAACACCCACCCTAATGGTGAAGAGTGAAGAGCTAGCTTATGACTTCAGTAAAGCAAAGAGCCCCAGAGCAGCAAGCACGTGTTCTAAATGGAAACTAAATGCGCCATGATGAAAGGTTCCAGAATCAAGGGTGGAGTGGGATGAGGTGGAGTGGGAGAGCCCTGTGTGGTGGGCTGGCCCGCACAAAGCCTTTCACAGTAGGGACAGCATCTGGAGGGGAGAGACACTGTTTATTACCATGTGTCTCATGCTGTAGTCACAGGCCGTTCTTAAGATGCCAGTGCAATTGAGAAATGGGTAATTTGGTGAGCTCTTGTCTTTTTCTTTTCTTTTTTTTTGGGAGGGTACATTTATTTATTTTTTATTTTATTTTATTTTTATTTTTGCATATGAAAACTTCTTTGTTTTCTTTTTTAAAATTTATTTTATTTTTGTACATATACATTTATATTATTACACACATATACAATAGATTACCTATGGCAAGAAGAACCGTGACACAATCAGGAATTATATAAATGTTACATTCTTAGTGTTTTGGCTATTTGTATTTGACAGCCCTGAAGAAGACATCTTTCCTATCTTGGTGCATCTAAATTTCTGAATGTAAACCGATCACATATTGTCATTATCGACTTAGACCACCTATGTAGACCTAAAAATATCTTAACCCCTAAACAATTAAGCTTCATTGTAAAACTAAGCTACCTGATCTTCAACTCCATCAGAGACTTGAAAAGGAGTAAACATGATTATCTGAGTATGTCAGGAGTGCAGATTAGTAGCTCTCCAAATGAAAAGATGACAGAGACAGTTTTCTACCTGAATAGTCACCCAAAACTCTCTGTAACATTGGAGCATCTTTTTCAACCTTCTGGCCCAATATATCTGGCAGACATATTTGTGAGACAGGAACTATTGAGGACTTGCTTACCCTGTCTTGGCAGAGTTTGGCTGTTGACTCTGCCTGCATCCAAGCTTGCCCTTTTTTTTAGGCAGAATTCTGTCTGTGGTAGAAATGAGGATCTTTTGGCCAATGGCTTACTTGCCACATTTGAAGCCATTTCCATAAGGAGGGTCTTTGATGCTCATCATCTTCTTTGAGGTAGGCTAGGTGTTGCCAGGAGTTAATCTGTCTCATTGCCAATATGAATCTTTAAAGTAAAAAAAAAACCTTTTTAAATGCCATATTCTGCATGTCTCTGGGGTTTTTGAAGACCTTATCTTTCTATAGAGTCATATCTATCTGCTGTACCTAAGATGTATATTCTTGTGATAAAAGTAGACTAACAATTGACATGACCATGATTTAATCTACTAGCATTTAATTTAAAAAAAAATTTATTTATTATGTATACAGTGTTCTGACTACATGTACATCTGTAGGCCAGAGGAGGGCATCAGATCACATTATAGATGGTTGTGAGCCACCATGTGGTTCCTAGGAATTGAACTCATGACCTCTGGAAGCGCAGTCAGTGCTCTTAACTGCTGAGCCATCTCTCCAGCCCCCCTAACATTTAATTTGTATAACTTATTTCTCCTAAACAACTTGATAGTGCTTTCAAAGCATTGGAAGTAAACCTTGTATTATAATTGAGTTGTATGGGTACAATGAAGAATATATATATTCTTTTCTTTTTTAACAGGATGGCTGTGTAGCATGTTCACCCCCCATTCAGGAAAACAAGCAAAGGCTGGCAGAGCTGCCCGCAATCAAGGAAAGCGTAGACACAGCTGAGCTGCTGGGGAGGTATAACTACTTGTCCGCCCTTTTAGTTAGAATAAGCCTGAGGCGTTACAAATGGCTACAGTAGCCCTGTATCACGCTGATAAAAAACGAGTTCATTTGCAAATATTGGTAGTTACTGAAAACCATATCACCAAAGCTTGAGTTAATGATAACAGCAATTACTTGAAGTGGGAAAGATAAAACAACCATTTACAATTATTTATGCTCCCCTTTAAAACTGCTGGCATTCCCAATTTGCAGCCTGGCTTTTCCTCACAAGAGCACAGACCAATGGAAAGGGTTTCCAGGAGTTACACTGGCTGTTAAAGAACAGATTGCACTGACTGATTCAGCTTTGTGTTTCATTTCCCCCACCTTTTGTGGTGGGGGGTGGGGGTGGGGTGGGGGAAGGCAGTTGAGACAGGGTTCTCTGTGTAGACTTGGATGTCCTGGACTCACTTTATAGATCAGGCTGGCCTTGAACTCACAGAGTCTGCCTGCCTCTGCCTCCAAGTGCTGGGATTACAGGCATGCGCCAAGGCCTGGCTACTTTTTTTTTTTTTTTTTTTTTTTTTTTTTAAGAATATTGATACTATGTTGTTCCTGAGTTGCTATTAATTGAGATCATCCAATTATATCAGGTTTTTCCTTTTCCCCTGAAGTGTATTTATGAGGAGAAAATATTTTAATTGTATATAAAAGTCATAGGTATGTGATAAAAGATAGGATTAGGGTTTAGTTCCTTGCTTTCCCATTTGCTGTGATGTGGACCCATTAAAAAACATCTGCTGTCTTTCCTGACCCAGGAAGTGTGGCGCATGCTAGCTGAGCTGCAAGAAGGCCTGGCTTCCTTCAGCGCTGACTTCAGGCTTATCTGTACCATTCATTCCCTCAACTACTCTGTGATTGTTGCTAGTGGGTTTTATACAAAGTACTTTTTACTTCTTTGACCTTTACCTGAGCCCAAGCACATGTCCTCGCTCTCAGAGGGAGCTGCAGAAGTTTCCACGGCAGCACTGGCCTGTATTCTCACACTCATGAGCCGTGGGTAGAACTTGTAAGTGTAACAGACACTACAGCTAATTCTGGCTTACCTAGTCTACTTATACACACACACATACATACACATGCACACACACATACACACACATGCAAACACACACACACAAGCATATGCACATATACACACAACACATACACACACGTGCAAACACACACACACACACACACACACACACACACACACAAGCATATGCATGCACACATAAACAAACCCACAGAGATGATTGTCACTTGTGGACTAACTAGCAGTGACTATCCATGAGAAGCCTTCTGATTGGCACTGGATTCAAGATGGCAGTGCTGCATATTGGCTCTGGCTCCTTAACAGTTAAACTTTATTATGAATTTATTAACAAAAGTATCTTTTTTACACCCTGACTATCCTAAACAGGAGGGAAAAAAGATTAAGGAGAACAAAAATGAAACCTTCTGGGTATCAGTTCCTCAGGGCGAATCCCCTGGTGTAATTCTCTAGGTTTCTCCTCTACCTAACAGAAGAAGTCCTCACACTCCTCTCCTGACCTCCTGCCTCTTCTCCTCTGCTGCTCTCTGCACCATGATCAGCAACCCCCCCTCTCTCTCCCTCCCTCCCTCCATTCCCCAATTGTCCTTTTCCTCCTAATCCATGGTCTTTTTTGCAATGCAATACCCAGATGAGTCGCAGGAGCCTGTCTTTTGTCTGGCTGAAACTCTCTCTCTCTCTCTCTCTCTCTCTCTCTCTCTCTCTCTCTCTCTC
>OU015747.1:46879559-46890671 GCA_907169655.1 Acomys percivali | reverse complement strand
CTCTCTCTCTCTCTCTCTCTCTCTCTCTCTCTCTCTCTCTCTCTCTCCCTCTCCCTGAGATCTTTATCTCAGTGGGGTCAAGCCATATAAGACTCCTTTCACCTTGGACCTAAGACAAGGTCACATTCCTTCCACAGCTGCGTGTGCATGGCATCAGAGCAGCGGGACAGCAGTGAGAACAGAGTGACTGTGGACTCCCAAACCACAATGTCTGTGTTTCCCAGGTAAGATGAGAGCCCACCATCAAGGAAACTCTCCTGTCCAACACCCAGACTCCTGCCAGCATGGCCTCAACCTCAGGCCACATACCTCCTATTCCCACTGTCTGTGGATACCTTCAGGGTACTGAGGTTGCACAGCTCCAACCACTGGCACCCACTCTCAATGCAACATGGCGGATACTTTCCAGGTACTGTGGTTTGCAGCCCCAACCTTGAACCTTCCCATGGAGTGGATACCTTTCCAATAGCGGGGTGCACAGCTCCAACCTCAGGCTTCCTGACTCAATGTCTGAGCTCAGTGTCTGGGAAGTGGGACCTCAACCTTGGAGCAAGAAAAGAAGTAGTGGGGCAGCCGACTCCAGGACTTCCCTTGGCAAGAGGAGGGCTCCTGGGCTCCTGAGGAGCCTACTTGGTCCCCCGGATCACACATCTAAGGAGATCCATGGGCAAGTCCCTGAGAACCACCCCAGTCCAAGACCACTCCCATCAATCTGAGGAGGGCACCTACAGGAACATCCAGATTTCTGTCCAGGACTCTTCTTGTACCTCCTCCCCACCCCACCCCACCCCCAAAACTCTAACAGGGCAACAAGATCTACTAGCCAACACCATAGACAACCAGATGGCTAAAGGCCAGTATAAAAACACAATCAACAAAAGCCAGAGCAATATGGCATCTTTAGAACCCAGTTATCCTAAAGCAAGCAGCCCTGGATCCCTAACACAACTGAAACTCAAGAAAATGACATTAAATCTATGCTTATGAAAATGATAATGGAGGAAAGAAAATCCTTAAAGAAGTACAGGAATGTATAGGCAAACAGTTTGAGGCATTTGGAAAAGAAATGAATAAATCACTGAAAGAATTATAGGAAAATACAAACAGGTGAAAGAATTGAAAAGATGATTTAAAGAAATGGAGGAAAATATAAACAAACAGGTGAAATAAATAAATAAAACAGTTCAAGATATGAAGATGGAAATAGAAACAATAAAGAAAGCACAAACTTATGAAATCCTGGAGAGGAAGAACTTAGGGAAGAAAACAGGAACCACAGAGGTACTCATCACCAACAGAATACAAGAAATGGAAAAAAAGAATCTCAGCTGAAGAATACACAATGGAAGAAATTGATGCACCTGTCAAAGAAAATGTTAAATCTAAGAATTTCCGGACACAAAACATCCAAGAAATTGGGGACACAATGAAAAGATAAAACCTAAGAATAATAGAAATAAAAGGAGATGATTCCTTGCTCCAAGGCCCAGAAAATATTTTCAAGAAAATCATAGAAGAAAATTTCCCTGATCTTTTTTGTTTGTTTTTTGTTTTTCAAGACAGGGTTTCTCTGTGTAGCCTTGGCTATCCTAGACTCGCTTTATAGACCAGACTGGCCTCAAACTCACAGAGATCTGCCTGCCTCTGCCTCTCTCGAGCGCTGGGATTAAAGGCGTGCACACCTGACCATTCCCTGATCTTAAGAAAGAGATGTTTATAAGCATACAAGAGGCCTAAAGAACACCAAATAGATTAAAGCAGAAAATAAAATCCTCCCACCACACAATAATCAAAACACAAATTGTACAGAACAAAGAAAAAATATTAAAAGCTGCAAGGGGAAAAGGCCAGGTAACATATAATGGCAAACCTATCAGATTCACACCTGACACTTCAGCAGAGACCATAAAAGCCAGAAGCACCTGGGCAGAGATCTTGCAAACACTAAGAGATCACAGATGACAGTCCAGATTACTATACCCAGCAAAACTTTCTATCACCAATCTGAATAAATTATAATAAAAATTAAAAGAAACAAACAAACAAACAAACCACCTTTCAATCACTATAGATGGAGAAAACAAGATATTCCATGACAGAACCAAATTTAAACAATATATATGCACAAACCCAACCTACAGAAGATACTAGAAGGAAAATTCACACCTGAGGAGATTAGCTACACCCCAAAAAACACAGGATATAAATAACTTCACTACAGCAAAATCAAAAGTAGACAAACACACTTCCACAACCAACATCAAAATAAAAGGTTCCAACAGTCACTAGTCATTAATATCTCTCAACATCAGTGGACTCAATCTCCAATAAAAAGATACAGACTAAGAGAATGGATGAGTAAACATGACTCATCATTCTGCTGCGTGCAAGAAACACACCATCCTTCTCTACGGATATTTGCTTATTCGTGTTCATTGCTGTTATATTCAGACAGCTAGGAAATGGAAACAACCCAGATACCCTTCAACCGAAGAATGGACAATAAAAATGTGGAATGCTATTCAGCTGTATAGAAAAATGAAGTTGTGAACTTTGCGGGGAAATAAATGGAGCCAGAGAAGATGGTATTGAGAGAGGTAACCCAGACAAAGAAAGATAAGGTTGAGTGTTCTCTCCCATCAGGAGATGTGCATACATAGTCTGTAGTAGCTATAGAAACAAGGAAAGAAGAACAGGGTCATTGCCAACAAGGGGGTTTGGGAAACAACAGAGATGTGGAATAGCAGGATTCAAGTGATCTAATGGGGGAGATGGGAAAGGGGAGCATCTTTTGGGGGGGGAGGTGATAATACAGAAGAAGAAAAGAGGGTAAAATAACAATAAGAATGTCTGAAAAGGTAGTGAGGAATCACACTATTAACCATTTACCTGAAGGAAAAAAAAGCCCTATAATACACATAATGCAGTGTATAAATATTCAGATGTAGTTAATGAACTTTTCTCATCTGGGCAGATGATACATCTTCTAAGAACCAAAGACTACCAATCAGAAACCCCAGTGGTGGACAAGAGCAGCCCTCTTTTGAGTTTTTGGCCAGGGATGCCCCTCCCCCAAAAACTCAAATCATACAGTCTATTGCTATTGCTCAGAGGTGGAAGGTAAGTGATGATTGCTGAAGTCATCATGCACTTCAGAATCAGAGACCAGAGACTCCTGAGCTAGAACTGACCTAAAAGCCTCCTCTCTGAGCACTAGCTTTTACAAAACTAGGAGGCACCATGCAAGCAAGGAGGGAGACAACAGACAGTCCTACCCAGCTATGATGCCCGTGGATCATATCAATTACCAGCATGCCATGAGAACCTTCGTGGTGCAATAGTGGCACACATACCTTGGTGGTAACCAACAGATCTCTAATTGGACTCAAGACACACTCAACAAGAGGGAAATCATGCCTGGCACCGGAAACACAGCCAACTACTAGTGAATCTATGGATCTTGAAGAGAATCCACAACCACTACTTACTGAACCAGCACAATCCCTAACAACAATCTATAGACATTTGCCCAATAGATAAATGTAGTTTTCACCCCTCATTGAGGAAACTTCCTTTTGCAACTCTGATGGAGACCCTACAGAAAATTGCAACCAATCAAAATGCTGAGTTGTGGGACTCAGTCCCAATGCATACACCTATAAAACAAGCTCCACACCCAAGGCTCTGGGATCATTGTGGAAGAGCATAAAGAAGACAAAGGTAGGTAGATTTATAAGTTCCAGGCCACCCAGGGCTACAAAGTGAGACCATTTCTCAAAATAACCAACCAGGCAAATAAACAGGTGATATGGTTAAGTATGAGGAATGGTGGTCGTCCTTCCAACTCGGGTCTTTGCCTTTATTAGCTTTCCCTGTATGGCTGTGATTCAGTAATGCTGTAATTGCTGACAATCACGTTAAGATAATGAGAATTTATACTTACAAATAATTGTCTCTTCTGATGTCACAAAAATAAAATAGGTAATAATCTAATTAAAGACATTATTTCTGGCAAGTGTAGCCATTTGTTGTTTGAACCTGTGATACAACACATCTTTGGGATTCTAAAGAAGTTCAGCCTTTGAGAACAAAGTATATTGTTACCTTGTTATTGCTCCACTTGTGTTTTTGAGCATCTTCAAATCTTGACCACTCCATGGTAAAGTAAGCCAATAAAATCCTTATTTTTTACCAGTACTTGAGTATAAGAGAAGAAACTTGTCTGTTTGGAAAACAGACGTGGGTACTCGCTTTGATGTCAAGCTAGCTCAGTTTCGGGTCCTGGCTGTATTTGATTCCCGACCATTCCATCTATTTTTACATTTTCTTCTTTGATTGAAAACTTAGTAAGGAACTTTTGGTGCTAACATCATAATGCTCACTCCCATCATTTATAAAATACGCCTTCAATTATTTAATGTTCTTGTTTAATATAAAGCATTAATTTTGTTTATCACCTTTTACCACACATGGCAAAAGCCAAACTGCCTTAGACCACGAAGAGAAGGAACATGAAATTTATGAAGATTACAATCCAGGTAAGTTTTCTGATTAACTCAGATCTGCCTGCCCTTGATAGAGTGGGTAAAGAAAGACTGCCCAGAAAAGTAAGACTTATGAAAGCAATGTACATGTTGAGTTTGCATTTGTTTGGAGGGGGGGGGAAGGAGGGAGGGAAGGAGGGAGGGAGGGACAGAGAGACAGAGAGACAGAGAGACAGAGACAGACAGACAGGCAGGCAGACAGACAGAGACAGAGAGAGAGACAGACAGACAGACACAGAAAGAGAGACAGAGACAGAGACATAGAGACAGAGAGGGAAGAGAGAGAGACAGAGAGACTCTGTTGTTGATCTGAATCCTTAGCCTTCCTTTTTATAAGTAGATGATCTGGGGAAATACCTACCTACTAGACCCCAATATTTGTTTTCTCTAAGGTCAAGTTAGAGCAGGAAAAGTTCTGATTATAGAGATCTCATTCGTCTTTGTTCCATTGCCTGTTGCTATGATTTAAAATGCCCTCACTCCCCCCGCCCCCCGGAAAAAAAGCATCTTAGAGAAGAAAGTCCTTATTTCAGCTTCTAAGTCTATCTTAGCAGGGAGTTGGCAGCAGCCAGAGCTTGAGATAAGTGCTTACATGAAGTCTGCGGTCAGAAGAAGAGGGCAGCAGGAGCACATACACTCGTGTTTAGCTCCCTGGTTCACTGGTGCAGAGTTCAGGATTCTGTCGCACAGGAAGCAGTGCTACCCACAGCGGTAGGGTCTTCCCGCCTTGGCTCACAAAGCAAAGGTGGTCCCTGGAGATGTGGCCACAGGGAAACCTAATCCAGACAAGCCCTCACAGAGATACCCTGCCTAGGTGATTCTAGACTGTGTCAAGTTTATCACACGGTTACTGCCACATTCTGGAAGCGTGAGCAAGTTAATGGGTCTTTTTTCAATTTAAACTTAATTTAATGTGTATGGGTGCATTGTCTTCATATATACCTGTGTACCGTGTGCATATCATGTGCTTTCAGAGGCTAGGAGAGGCCATCAGATTCCCTGAAATTGGAGTCACAGGTGGTTGTGAGCTGCCATGTGGGTTCCGGGAATTGACCTCAGGTCCTGAACGCTTTCAACTCTTGAGTTATCCTTCTAGCCCCAGTAGTTTTATTTCTACAATTTTTCTATCAAATGCCAACTTTCTTGTATCTCTTGCCTTTTTAGACGTCTGTCTGGTGTTTTTGGTTAATACTGGGATAGACATATAAAAGGATGTTTTTTCCAGAAATATCTTTCCATTGAAGGAAAAATGTCATCTTCCTGGGACAGCCACAGGGAGAGAGAGACTCCAGAGAGAGACCTTACCCTGTGGTGCCACACTGTGCCCACAGACTGACCTTCCTTGTGATGTCACTCTTCATCTTTTTTGATGAAGTTTTAAATGAAAATCTAGAAGAGTTGTGCTTTGTAATAACAAAATAAGAACAGAATTGTCTTAGGGCCATTGGTCCAGAAGACCTCAGAGCCACTGAACACAGCCAGTTTCAATGCCGCTTTTGCTGATAGCAGAGTTGGCTATTGGTCTGGTAGGTTGAGTAATGACTGGAGGTTGTGCAGTGGCAGCTACTTTCATGAATTACATTTTGAGACATTTCTTCTTTCTGACTTTTATTTGAAATATCTAAGAAGTTAAATTAAGAACTCTCGGGTTGGAGAGATGGCTCAGCGATTAAGAGCACTGCCTGCTCTTCCAAAGGTCCTGAGTTCAATTCCCAGCAATCACGTGATGGCTCACAACCATCTACAATGAGATCTTGTACCCTCTTCTGGCCTGCAGGCCTTACATGCAGGTATAACACTGTATACATAACAAATAAATAAATACATCTTTTTAAAAATCAGAAAAAAAATAAGAGCTCTCAATGCACTGCCCACCAGCCACCTGGCCTAATAGATCTTCCTAGTAGAACCACGCACACCAGTTGTGGTTCTAAGGAGAATCATGCTGTGAAAGATGCCCCAGCATTATCATATAAAGAGAATTCTTACCAGTTTTTTTTTCATTTTCTATTCATTTTTGTTGATTAAATGTAGTTTTTCTTTATCTTTAGAAGCAGATACAAGTCCTGAGTGCTACTCTAAAATAAGGTAAGATTTGATTCATGTAATTGTTTAAGGCAGTCTTTAGTGAATGCAGAGAAGACAAACTAATATTTGGTGCATATTCCCTGGGCTAGAGTCAATATGATGTACAGAACACTCAGCATCTCAGAGCAATCACAGAAGGCATGCTAAGTGTTCTGTTAAAACACACTTCTCAAGCCAGGAGGTGGGGGTGCACCCCTTAATCCCATCACTCAGGAGGCAGAGGCAGGCAGATCTCTGTGAGTTCAAGGCCAGCCTGGTCTACAGAGTGAGTTCCAGGACAGTCAGAGCTACACAGAGAAACAAAAACAACAACAACACAAAGCAACCAAAAATCAAACAAGAAGAACAACAAAACAACAACAAAACAACATGCTTCTCCCCATAATTGGCTACTTTGATTTGAAGGCAGATGTTACTGGCTCAGAATCCTGCCACTGACAGGAACCTGACCCATAATTTGCCTGGCTGCCTGCAAACCTCTGTGAGGCTGTCTCTTCATTCTCTGCATAGATTAAAAGCACCAAAACACAGGTCTATATAACACCAATACAGACAGTCAAATTTAGTCACAATGTTGAGTTTCTCTTCCATGCTTCATCATAGCCCATTAGTTTATCATAGTGCTGCGTTGGGGACCGTTGTCTTCTCTTTAGCAGTTAAACGTTTTGTGGAAGCTTTCACTAACGTGTGGCCATACTATATAACATTGATATATAATTATCCTACCAAAAGTGAAGAATATTTATATGTTGTATGACAGCATTCAAAAATCTCATTAGAAGATATTTTCATGGACTTTTCTACTTACCAACATGAGCTGCCGGATCACTCTAGTCCCTTCACCATTTTCTTTTTTCTATCCTATTTTATTTTCCAACAAATATGCTACTTTTATGAATGATTGCCCCTTTGGCTTCTATTTCATTTTTTTTTTATATCTGTCTGATAAGTATTCCTTTACTTGTACAGTTTCATGACTTTAGGGAATGCTGGAGACTTAACCAAATTACCCATGGTTACTTGGACCTGTGTTTAGAATCCTCCCCGCATGGCTGCTTTGTTGGAGAACCTGAAACCAAAAGATTCTGAACTAGCATCCTCGGCTGTACTAAGTGACATTAATGAAACTCGTGGCCTTTCAGTCCATGGCCAGGAGCCCCTCCCTCCCACGCACATACACACACTAGTAGATTAGTGTTTTAGTAATATGGTGGGTGAAGAAGATAAACATGGATATAGCAGGAGCCACATCATTCCAGGCCACGAGAACAGAACTAACAGAAGGGGCGGGGTCTGTGTGGGACGAGCTTATGCGTGGCGCTCACAGCGGGGGTCTGTGTGGGAACAGCTTATGCGTGGGGCTCACAGTTGTAGAAAAGAGATGAGCACTTTGGGGATTGTAGCACATGGAATAAAGATAGTTGGAACTTCTTGAATCCAGGAGAGCATAAAGAATTCAGAGGGTCTCCACTAAGGGTAAAGAATATAAAATCTCAGGGGAAATATGTGACTACGAAATTGCTGTTTCTTCCTATGTTGTCCCTGTTAAATGCTTCCATTACTGTTGAAATATACTGGGCTTTTATCAATAAATTTTGGAATTTGGGGAAAGAAAATAACTCAGAGGAGAGGTGTGAGGAGGAAAGGAGAGAGGGGAAACTGCGGTAAGGATGTAATTAATTATGAGAGAAGAATAAGTAAAAATTTAAAAATAAAGAATTCAAAAGAGCTCTGGGGGAAAGGGTCTTTTTTTATTTGACTGTAAAAACTGACAAAATTCAATCTTTCTGATAAATTGTGCTAAATAACTTCAGCTACCCAAAGCGTCTATACCAGGTAGCATTTTTCTCTCATCTATGCCAGTGTTGATTCACACACAGTCACGCAGGAAAGTGCAAATTAAATCTATGGATGAGAGAAGTCATATCAGGCCAACCTGAGGCTAGGCTTCTGAGAGCCACAGAGAGTGTTTGCTCGGCTCAGGAAGCAGGGACTGTCATCTCACGTCAGAGTCGATCCTTAGCTCAAGAGTCTGTGCTTTCACAGGACTGAGCTTTGATTGAGAACAGTGGACTGAGTGCATGAACGATTGACTCTGAGTCACCAATGATGATGCACTGGTGGCCCAGAGAGGGGAAGAGACGCGAAGCTCTTCTCTTTAGTGTCATTTAACCAGGAACAAGTCCACATTCAAATTCTCTACTTCATTCCCCCCGTGTCTTTCATCCCTTGACAAAGGTATGTTTTCTGTCTTTATTGCACAGCACAGAAAGCCTCCATGGGCCAGGAAGGGGGTCGTTTGCAGACATCTTTCAACAGAATTTTACAAGAGATTAGGTCATTGACCCCAACTGACCCAGATAACATGTTTGTATAACATCATTGTTTATTAACCAACATCCAAATGTTGTGTTTAACAGTTGTGGTAAATGTTCACTTTTGAAGATTGCTTTCAACTTCCGTATTTGCTGCTTTCGGCAAACGATTCACATGTATGTCCTGGCTCGGGGCAGGGAAGGGCATATGATGTAAGATCCAGTACAGTGTATAGTTGGGAAGTCTGAGCCCAGTAAGGGTGGCTGCCACATGGCTCTCTTAAAAGCAGGCTAAGCAAACAGGCTGAGTCCACAGTAGGAGAGCAGTCTGAAGTGACCGAAAGGTGTGTTATTAATTCTCGCTGTGAGGTCCAGCAAAAGATTCAGTCTTTGCTTTGCGACTGCGAGAGATGCTATCACACCAACATTGCCACAGGAGACTGTGACTGAGCCCTGGAGAAGGGGGATCTCGGAGTGTGTGTGCTTGGGAGGGGAGACGTTCCTGGGAGTTGCCAGGAGTTAGGAGGACCACTGCCAGGGCCCTGCTTCCCCACACCCTCTCCCTGGGCTGTGGATGAGCCTGTGAGGGATTTTTATTGTTTGCTGGTTTGTGTGAAGACTTGAAAATAAAGAACAATAATTGGGGTTTTTTTTATATACGTTTTCATCTCTCTGAAGAGAAAATGGTCAGCAACGGTGTAGACATGTGCTTTTTAGCTGTGGTCCAGCACCTCCCAGCATCTCTGGGATTCTGGGGAGACTCTGTACTGCTATAAGGCAGAACAAAGCCCCGGCCTCCTTCAGCCTGTGCTTTCAACTACGCAGGATCAAGACATCCACTTCTGAATGAATTGCTGTTGTGACCAGAGGGAGACAGAGAAGAAGGAACGCTGTATATGAGCCTTGCTTTGATTTATTTCCTTCATAATTCAGGCAGCAAAAATATGCATGAGCCAATAGTCGAGTTTTTATTTCAAGAGAGGAAATTTGTGAAGACAAATTATTTTGGGGCTCTGACAATATATGGGCTACCTGTCATTCTTTGTCATTATATGTGTAGTCGCCACTAAATAATGGGTAAAGAGTTAAAACAGAAAGGGGGTAGTACAGCGTGTTTCTTTTCTTTTTACCTTTTTTTTTTAAACAAAGGTCAACTTTAAATATCTCATAAAGAAATGGCACAGAAACTGATAACCAAAACCCTCCTCCTTCTTATTTATTTTTATTCCTAAGCCTTGCCGATAAGCCTAGTAATGCCAAGTCCACAGGAGAAGAAGATGAACATAGCTTCAGCACCAAGGTAAATGCCTCTCTGTGAAATTAATTTCCTCTTTCTGAATTTGGATCCTTTACTATTTATCCTCAAACTCAGCAATGCTCTACTACCAATGCATCTCAGAAGTCAGCCAGAGGAAAACTTCTATATAATTATGGCCAGTTGGGCTCTTTGTTTCTCTCCTCATTTCACTTTGAGAAATGACAGTGGCAGTAAATACTCTAAGGTGATGGGGGTTGGATTCAGGTATTGAAAATGCATCACAGGAGAAATTTTGTAAGGCATAGTTTTCACAATAGAGCAAACCTGACATTTGAACCAGGACCTTTGGGATCAATATACATTACTGTGGTTTAAACTGTTTACTGGGGGCTAGAGAGATGTGGTTCAATGTTAAGAGCACTTGTTGCTTTTGCAGAGGACCTAGACTCGGTTCCCAGCACCCACACTATGGCTCACAACCATCTGTAACTCAAGTACTACAGGACCTGATGACTTCTTCTGACCTCTACAGGCACCATGCACGCACGGGGTGCACATACATACATGCAGGCCAACACTCACACACATAAAATAAAATAATGTAAAAAGATTAAAAAGTAGTTTACTTGTATGACTTTCATTATATTCATATTTCAAAGTTGTAAGGAAACTGAAAGCTTATCACACAGATGACTGTTCTGGTGGGACTCCTACCAGTGGGAGCAGGTGTGGCTCTGACTCTTTGCCTGCCCCTGGGACTCCCTCCGATTGGGCTGCCTTGTTCACGCTAAGGATTTTGGCCCAGTTTTTATTGTATCATGTTTTATCATGTTTGGTGGTTGTCTCTTGGTGGCCTGCTCTTTTCTGAAGGAAAATGGAGGGTGAGTGGATGGTAGGGGAGAGGGGA
>OU015747.1:46859757-46879549 GCA_907169655.1 Acomys percivali | reverse complement strand
GAGGGAGGGGCGCTGGGAGGGGTGGAGGCAGGGAAACAGTGGTCAGGATGTGTTGTATGAGAGAAGAATCTACTTTCAATTTAAAAAATTAAAGAAATTCTATAGAACTGAATAATACTTTTTTTTTTGCCCAAATAGTCACAAACTGTGCAAGTAAAGATTCAATAACCATCAAGTAAAAATTCAATTTCTGATTTTGTGTGTGTGTGTGTGTGTGTGTGCCTGGTTTCCAATATCAGCTCAAATTCCTAGTTCACATCCTAATGTTTTAGGTTCTAGAATGCCTTTACATACCCATCTAACTAGTCATCTCAAGTCTTCTGCACATTAAGAGCTGGCAGAGGGCAAGAAACCCGTTGGTGGGTCACCCGTAGTTCACATGCAAACAGAAGTGTAACACATTTCAGTGTGAAAAAACAAACAAACCAAAATACTAGCAATCAACTGTGTTGAATATTTTAAATGGACCTTCAATTCATTATCCTTATTAATGTTTAAGACATGTACGCTGGGGTGGTTTGCTTTAAGGACCTGTGTTGTAAGTGAAAAGGGAAGAACTTGGAAAAGGGCCAGAGCAACAAAGATGAACAGCAGCAGCACAGTGTCGTCCGACTGTGACTTTAGACTGGGCGTTTGCACATTTCAGCTCATGCCATTAAACGTGTGTTTTCAGATTATGCATTGCTGTCTATCATCCTAAATACCGATTGTTTCTCCCGTTTAAAAGCTGAAGCAATACTTCTTTTTCCAACTTGTGTCTCTGCCTATTAGAAATAGTCCAGTTTTCACCCCGAGTCAGCAGTTATGGCTATGTGACTCTGTCTCTCATTTCAAAATGATGAAACGAACCTTTTACCACTGCAGGATTTTTACAAAAGTCATCTTAGCTTAAGCAAAGCCGTTACCATTACCAGTGTATTAATCCGTGCCTCAGTCATACCCATGGCACACTCTTAATTCGGTGTCTGCAAGCTTCTCACAGGTCGGCTCTCCACCTCAGTCACGGCCCTTGCCCTGGAGGAGATTGTATTGATCCATGCCACCCAATCAAGGAAATCAGTTACGAGAAACAGCATCCTTTACAATGTAGACCCCATCTTCTCTGGAGCAACTCAGATTTACCTATTTATCTTTTCCATCCAAGTCAGTGTGAAATAGAAGCGCAGAGGGAACCAGTAATGAGCAAATTCAGCGTTGGGTGTTTTCTGAAACTCACTGCTTGTTACTCAGGAACGAAAAGGACACACATTGCTGCAGAATCTACAAAACTCTCTGCAACAGAATTTTCTGCCGATTCAACCCCTTTGGTGAAGCCATTTTGTATGACTCTGGGAAAATTTTATTAGCCTTAATTTTTTTTTTTCATTTTATATTGTAAAAGCACCATTTGAATCCAGGGGCAAGAGCATGTAACGTGGATCTTGAACACGCCCCATCTCTGACCCCCAATTTTTCGAGTACTGATTCTCCTTGATGAGAGTCCCCTCACAATGTTCTCCCCAAATACGGCTCCCGGATCCAAATTGCTAAGGATCTGGAAATTATGTGGAAACCAGTAAACCTGCCGTCTTAACGGTGGCAAATATATGCTATTTATTAGATCGTTTGTCCAGTTTGAAACAACATTTGCATGTGGCCTGGTTAGGAAATATGATCTATCAATATCTGCTTAGGCATAGGAAAACCAGGTTGATTTTAAAATAAGGTCTTGTTTTTTTTTTTTTTTTTAATTTAATGATATTATAATGACACTTAAAAAGCTAATTGTACGGTCATATGCTTATATTTCAAATTTATCTTGAGGTAGACTCTCAATATGTTGCCCATATTTCTTTAGGCTGCATGGCTCAGGGCTGGAGAGAACACTTGCTATTCATTTCCTAGCACCATGTGGCCGCTCACACCATCTAAAACTCTAGTACCAGGAGACCCAGTGCCCTCTTCTGGCCTTTATTGGCATCAGACACACATGCAGTGTGCATAGATACATGCAGACAAAACACTCGTTCATATAATTTTTAAATAAAAACAAACAAACAAATCCATTTGGCTCAAGTGACCTTCTTTCCTGCTCGTGACCAAATGGCCTGAGCCATAGGAGGACAGGAGCGACAGCCATGCCTCAAAATGTGAACATTTAGGAATTATCCTTCCTCCCTTCCTTTCTTTCTTTCTTTCTTTCTTTCTTTCTTTCTTTCTTTCTTTCTTTCTTTCTTTCTTTTTCTTTCAAGACAGGGTTTCTCTGTATAGAAACCCTTGGCTGTCCTAGACTCGTTCTGTAGACCAGGCTGGCCTCGAACTCACAGAGCTCTGCCTCTGCCTCTTCGAGTGCTGGGATTATAGGCATGCACCACCATGCCTGACTCAGTTTTAGGAATTATTTTCAAAAGGAGCCTTCTTGTAACATTCTCCTTTAAAACTTTTTGTGATTTTTATAATATTTTCAATCCTTGTTTTATATTAAGGTCTTTTATTATGTGTGCTAGTACACATTCATAGGCGGGAATTACTTGCATATGTTATAAATAAATATTTTCTCTCTTCAGATGCCTGAATGTGTTGTAATATATAAATACATGATTGAAAGCCCTGTCTCTTCCTACCTTCTTATTTTCATTTTTAAATTTAGTTTTATGTAGGTTTGTGTTATTTAATTTTTTTTCAGTTTAGCATATTTTACAAGTTGTTGTTCTTAAACCCACCTGCTTTTCAGGTAATTTCATTTATTCTCCAAAACAGAAGTTTCCGCATGTATCCTCTGGTCGCTTCAAATGTGCAACAGGGACTGAGGACACTGAACTTGCCCTTCCCTCACCTTGTGTCACTTTTCTCTACTGTCCCTTTTCCCATCCTAATAAAAACAACAGGGTTCGGTAAACTATACTGAGAAACTGGGGCTGGGGGAGCCCTGGTCTCCAGCCCACCCGCCCCTCCAGCAGCACACCCAGCCTTTCCTGTGGGTCTCCTGTAAGATGTGTTCACGTCCCTGGTGACTTTGTCTTCACTGACTTTGTCCCAGTGGTATTGTTGCCTTCCGTTTCTTTTAGAAGGAGAGGGGTTCCTGTGATCATTTGTCTTAACTCTCTAATACATGGAGAAACAACATCTTAAGCATACGATGAATCCTGTGCGTCTGAGGTGGACACCACTGAGAGGCAAAGCATGCACTTTCCCTCCCTCAGGAAGCCATTCATGTGCACATGGCAGGTGCTTAGCTTAAATTCCTCAGTGAGCTAAGGGAAGTGAGGCCGAGGGAAGACACCACAGACAGAAGAAACCAAGTGAGTGCCTGTCACAAACTAGAGGGATGACCATGTAATTGGGAAGCTCCGTACACCGTGTCCCTGAGACACTACCCCCCCAAATTTAAACGCTTGCCACGAAAGTGCCTTGTCATGTGGACTGGCGTACTGAGGCTCTCTTTAGTAGTGGACCTACACTGCAGAGTTTTGTGGCAGTTCTCAGAACCGATGAGCGTGGAATGTTCTTTGTGGGACATGTCCCTTCAAGAGACACAATCGTGCTTTGAATGACATATTGAGATGATCAAGCTTATTGATTTAGTAAAATATTCAAAGCCTTCATCTTCATGTGCTGAGGTCTGCCTGCCCTTGCCTTCATGAAGCCATCGGTTAAATGGAAAAATAAGCAGGACACCAAACCCACAGGACAAATACCGTGACAGAAACGTGGGTTCTCGGAACCTGCGAACACGTAGAGGGCGGTCTGGGGAGAGAGGGGCATCCCAAGAGGGGACAGTCAAAGGGCAGCATGGTGGAAGGACAGTGAGGGAAGAGGAAATTCAAACTGTATATTATTCCCTCTGTACAACTGATGTTCATAGGCACAGTGAAAATTAATGTATTTTCTTATAGGACTATCATACACACTTTTGCATTAGTTTTCTGTCGCTGCAATAAAATACCATGGCCAAGGCTAGAGAGATGGCTCAGAGGTTAAGAGCACTGCCTGTTCTTCCAAAGGTCCTGAGTTCAATTCCCAGCACAACCACATGGTGGCTCACAGCCATCTGTAATGAGATCTGGTGCCCTCTTCTGGTGTACATGCAGACAAGACACTGTATATTAATAAATAAACAAAACCTTAAAAACAAACAAAACAAAACACCATGGCCAAAAACAACATAAGGAAGAAAGAATTTACTTTGCCTTAAAGTTCCAGAGGGATGAGTCCGTGACGGTGGAGCCAAGGCACAAAAGTAGCAGGCATGGCGGCAGGAAGCTGGCAGGTCACTTCCTGAACCACAAGTTCAAAGGGGAGAGAAAGAGGGGCATGGGGTGGGGGGGGGCGGAGGAGGGCAGGTTGGTCCTTTTCATAGCTGCTGCCTCTGGCACACACCTGGTGGCCAGCAGCAGATGATGGTGTCAGAGGTTGCTAAGCAACCTGGAGGCAGATCAGATCAGATTAGATCATATCAGCCAGCAGGCTAGCAGACTGGCTTGTGAACTAACAGTAGCCACTGTGGCTGTGGCAGGCTCCATTGCATGTGGGTGGTGGGGAGACATTGGAGGGGCAGTGACAGCCCAAGGGGGTGGGCGCAGGGCACTGGCCGTCCAGTCACTGCAGCTGAGGGAGGTTTTGATGGCCATGAGTAGGGGTAGGAGCAGGCAGAGATGCTGGTGGAGACAGGAAATTTTTCAGAGAGAGGCATCAGGGAGGGAGAGGTATCTCCTTTCATGGGTATCAGTTCATGTGTCCACAAAACTGTAAAGGTTACTCTGTTTACTATCTAGGGAGCAGGAGGACCATCCTTGAGTGCTAAGATGCCCACATTATGCTGGGTGTGAGTTGGAGTGTTTGGGAGAAATCCCAGAGGCATTTCAGTCATCACCCAATGTCCTGGGGAATGTTTGGGGGTGGCTAATAAGGGAAAAAAATCACTAATTAGTCGATGTTGTACGAAGGAAGCCAGAACCGGATGGTCTAGAAAGTGCAATAACTGGGTTGGGGGTCCTGTAGACCAATCCAGTCATAATCTGAGTCACAGCACCAATGCAGAGGGCATCAGAGATGGCACAGAACACACCCCGACACCAAGTTCTCAGCACACAGGAGATGTATTACCCCAAAGGGACAAGCAGGGTTTTTGGGGGGTGGGAGGGGGCACCTCTGCGGGGGACACCCCGCAGCAGCAGGGGTGTCTGCGGGAATGGTTTTTAAGCAGAAAAGGGGGAGTCTGTGCTGGAATGGGTTGGTGAGTCCTGATTGGACAGGTTACCCAGTGTAGCCAAATAATGATTTTTGATTGCTGCTGGGCCTTGGTGTTTAGTCTCAGGAATGAGTTAGTGGCCAAATAAGGGACTAGGCCATGGGGGCTAGCCTTAGGAATGTAATCTAATGCTTTAGCAAGGAAGAGAGCAAAACCTGCTGGCGCCATGTTTGCCATGCTCGAGCCTGTTAGAGAACCCTGTATTTCTTTTGCAGAGCATCCAAGTTCCGTTCCCAGCACCCACATGATGCCTCACAGCCATCTGTAAATCCAATCCCAGGGCATACAGTGGCCTCTTGTGACCTCCAAGGGTACCAGACATGTTCTAGGTACACAGACATACATACAAGCAAAACACTCATACACATAAATAAAATAAATCACTAAAACACAAAGTGAAACGAAGTCCAAATGAATAATTCTAAAAAATTAAAGTAGGAAAGATTAAAATGAAAATAAGCAATCAAGGCCAGGCGTGGTGGCACACACCTTTAATCCCAGCATTCGGGAGGGAGGCAGAGGCAGGTGGATCACTGGGAGTTTGAGGCTACAAGGCCAGCCAAGCCTGCACAGAGAAACCCTGTCTCAAAAAACCAAACAAACAAGAAAGAAAGAAAGAAAGAAAGAAAGAAAGAAAAAAGAAAGAAGCAATCAAACTGAAAGGTGGTGCTATGCCTACAGCCCATGTTTAGTCATACCAGGAAAGGCCTCCTTCCTCCTCCTCCTCCTCCTCTCCTGCCTTTGTTTCCAGAAGCCACAGGATCGGATATGGCCTGATCACTAGTCAGTGCACCCTCCCAGTTGAGAAAAAACTCTGTGACCTAAATGTCCTTTCTGCTGGGGGGTCCCAGGTCTGAATGCGCAGACCTGCAAATGAGCAGTCTGTCCGGGTGTCTGTCTGCACGATGCTTCCTGAGACTGTGATTGTGTGTGCCCTGGAAGGCTCCCCGACCTGTGCTCAGTGCAGCCAGTTGTGGGGTGCACTTCCTGGGATCCAGTGCATCTCCTCCAGGCAGGGTGGCAAGTGGGCACCAGGGTGTTGATTCCCTCAGACTCAGCCAGCACACTTCTGCTTTTCTGTGCAGCCTTTGGGGGTCCAGTCACCCGTGCTGACTGAATCCAGCCTCTGGACTGACTACCCTGCAGACTGGCCTGAACCCATTAAGTTCTCCAGGCAGCCAGCGGTCTACAACCCGATCGAATGGAGGGTAAGGCTGGCTTTAACAAGATTTTCAAACTTGGGTAGTGGAGAGTATGTAATATTGTGTCTTTAAGATCATTTAAGCCTTTTTTTTTTTTTTTTTAAATATAGGAAGACATGGAATCAAGGTCAGTTCTTCTAAAGGAGAATAAACAGCAAGTGACAGTCTTGTCAGGAAAGGAGGCAAAGGTACAACGGACACGTGAGCAGCAGACCAGGTACAGCCTTTCATCTCTCTGAGTAAAACCAGCTTAGCAATTATCGAAAGGGTTAAAGCCATGTGCATCAGACATATTAGAATTATATACGTGTGTGTGTGTGTGTGTGTGTGTGTGTGTGTGTGTGTGTGTGTGTGTGTGTGTGTAGAGAGAGAGAGAGAGGGAGGGAGAGAGAGAGAGAGAAGAAATTTAAAAACACACAGTGATTAGAGTATAGTGTTAATTATCAAAACAAAGACAAATCAATTGAAAAAGTAACTATTCAGATGAATTTTCTGCTTTGTAAAGAGTTTGCAGTTTTCTGTTTGATTCCACTTTGGCCTAGGTTTTGTGTTCTCCGCAGCCTGTGGGCGCCACCTTTAGCTTGTGAGTGTTCTGCCCCGTTCTAACAGCGCATAAGGCCTATGCACCTATTTGATTCATTTCCCCCATGCCAGAAAAGTAAAGCAGCAGGCATGGTGATGTCTGCCTGTGACTCCAGCACTCTGGAGGTGGAGGCAACCGTGAATTTAAGGAGCCCTCCTGCCTGAGAGACGTAGCCAGATTCTGTCTCAAAAACCCCCAGGCCTGGAGTGTGGATTGTTGATAGTGCATTGGCCTCGCCTTAGAAAGCACCTATAGTCTACACCCAGCAATGCAAGAAGGCAGGAATGAGGGAGGGAAAGAAGAAAGGAAGAAAAAAAAGTGAGGACACTGCAGTTCCAAAACCAAACTGCCTTAGTTACAGTGTTATTTCTGTGAAGAGACACTATGACCACAGCACCTCTTACAAAGAAAAACGTTTACTTGGCTGGCACTTGCTTACAGGTCAGAGATTTAGTGCATGGTTGTCACAGCAGGAAGCACGGTGGTGTGCTGGAGAGGAGAGGAGAATTCTACCCATTGGTCCACAGGCAGTGGAAAAGACTGAGCTGCTGAGCCCTGCTAGAGCATCTGATACCTCAAAGCCCACCCACTAAGTGACACACTTCCTCCAACAAGCCACACCCACTCCAACCAGGCCATACCTCCGAATAGTGCCACACCCTATGGGCCGGGGCAGGGGGGCGGGCATCGTTTTAAATTCAAACCACCACAGGAACACTTCACACTAACCCGGGGTCTGCGCAGCCTGGCAGACAGCTTTGTTCCTCCATCTTTCTTTAGCAAGTGGTACATGATCATCATGGAGCAGGCAAAAAAGCTGCACACTTCATCATTTGCCTCCCTTCCCCTCCTCATCCTAGCAAGAGGGAACAACACAGGGAAAGCGCTTCCAATGATTTTTTCTCGCGCCTTTTGGCTCTTTCTGTCTGAACTCTCTATCTGACTGTGAGTGATGTCTGGGGCTCAGCTTCCCCACCCTGCCCCATGGCCTCCCAGGGCTCCCTCTGCCCGTTAGGCCATGGCTTTGTTTCTGGCCCATCATATAACCAAGCTGCATATAAATTGCTTTGGGGGCCTCACCGCATGTTTTCCAAAGACACTAAAGCCAAGAGCTGGCTCATCTGCAGCCACAGCTCCGATCAAACTTCCCAGAGTCTGAACACGGATCCATACATAATTCCAGCCAAACATTACTTGAAAGAGAATTCCAAGAAAGCTAGCATAAGATGTAAAGGGAGGCCAAGTCTTATGCTCCGTACGTGGGCTCAAATTGAAGGGTGCATCCCATTTCCAAATCAATGCAAACCGTATTCTGATTTTAAAAGTACTGAAATCAGTGTATCACACGCAGGCTCGGTTGGATCACGTCAGACAGCTGTGAGAACAGAAAGGCATCTGGAATAGAAACTCAGGTTACAGCTACAGATGATGACTGCCTTAGGGTTGCTGTGAAGAAACACCATGACCAAAAGAAAATTGAGGAAGGAAATGTTTACACTTCCACATCACTGTTCACCATTGAGAGAAGTCAGGACAGGAACTCAAACAGGGCAGGAACCTGGAGGCAGGTGCAGAGGCCATGGAGGGATGCTGCCGACTGGCTTGCTCCCTGTGGCTTGCTCGGCCTTCTTTCTTACAGAACCCAGGGCCACCAGCCCAGGGGTGGACCCTCCCTCATCAATCACTAATTTCAAAAAATGCCCTGCAGGCCTACCTACAGCCTCATCTTATGGAGAACGTTTTCCTCCCCTGAGACTCCCTCCTCTTTGATGACCCTAGCTTGTCTCAAGTAGCTAAAAAACTAACCAGGGCAGTTTTCCAGTCTTTTCAATCTTAGGAATGTTTTATGTTGTTTTGGGTTGAAGACAAGCAATGGGTCTTTTAAATATGTTGTTTCTATGCTAGAGAACCAAAATTGCCATTTTTAATTGTTTTGTATTATCATGTTAGTATCACTCATTTGGTATAGCAAAATTCATGAGAACGAGTAACTGGTTTTTCAGTTCAGCTTTAAAAAGAGGAAATTTGCCCACCCACTGATTTCTGCACTTTAAAAATCTGAATATAGTTTGCATTGGTTTGGAGACAAAATGCACCCTTTAATTTGAGCCCACATATGGAGCATAAAACTTGGCCTCCCTTTACACCCCATGCTAGCTTTCTTGGAATTCTCTTTCTGAGTACTCTTCAGCTGCAATTATGTACGGATCCATGTTCAGACTCTGGGAAGTCTGATTGGAGCTGTGACTGCAGATGAGGCAGCTCCTGGCTTCAGAGACCTTGGAAAACATGCAGCAAGGCCCAAAAAGCAATTTATATGCAGCTGGGTTATATGATGGGCCAGTCATTCTTAATCCTTAAGAATATTTTGGCTAAAAAAAATAAATAAATAAAAAATAAAATAAAATTAAAAAAAAAAAGAATATTTTGGCTGTCTGTCACTCTTTGATGAGAAAAATGGAGGCAGGGGAGGTAGCTAAAAGCTTTGTTTTTTTTTTTTTTTTTAAACAAAGATTAACTTTTATATACATTTTTATATATAAGGCTAATAAACACACACACACATACACATACATACATTTAGCATACAGAGTTGATCATGCTCCAGGATTTTTCAAAGAACCAAACTCATGTCTTATTGTATGTTTCACTCTGAAGGATTTCTAAGGAACCTGGTTCTGATGATCTGGACCCTACAACAAAAGAGACCGCTAAGGTAAAATGCTGCTTTATTAGATTAATTTTCTTGTTCAAATTCAGTTTTTTCAGCATTTATTCCTAAGCTATACAGTGCTTTCTCTGTTATCATTTTTGTATGGAAAGTTTGTCAGAGAAAACCTTCCTAAACAGTTTTGCATGCTTAATTTGTTTTGTTTTGTTTCGTTTTTGTTTTTGAAACAAACTCTCTCCATGACGGTGATTCTCACCCTTTGGGGTTGATGACCCTTTCATAGGGGTCACATATCAGATATCCTGTGTATAGATATTTACATTTTTGAGTCATAACAATAGAAAAATTATAGTTATAAAGTAGCAGTGAAAATAATTTCATGGTTGGGGTCACCACAGCATGAGGAACTGCACTAAAAGGTCACAGCATTAGGAAGATCTGTGTAGTCCTGGCTGTCCTAGAGCTTGCTACAAAGACCAGGCTGGCCTCAAACTCACAGAGATCCTCCTGCCTCTACTTCCAGAAGGCTGGAGTTAAAGGTGTGTGCCACCATACATGCCTTGTAGTTAATTTTTTTTTTTTAACTTTGATGAAATCCGAAGAGATGGAAAACACGTGGGGCCGTGAGAGTTGACTCGGTGGCCCAGAACTGCAGCATGGCAGGGAGACCCTGCTAGCAGTCCACTGGCATGTCTGACTTCATTTTCAACTGTGGTGACAAAACACCACAGCCAAGGCAAGGTAATAAAAGGAAGCGTTTAATTTGTAGCTCATGGTTCCAGAAAGGCAGAGTCCATGAAAATCATGGCAGGAAACATGGCAGCAGGCAGCAGGCCGGCAGGCATGGAACTGGAGCAGTAGCTGAGAGCTCATATCCACAAAGCCAAAGGCGGAGAGAGCTAACTGGGAACGGCAATCTCAGAGCCCACCCCAGTGACACACACACTCCTCCAACAAGGCCACACCTCCTAATCCTTTCAAACGGTTCCACTAACTGGGGAACAATAATTCAAAAGCATGAGCTTCTATATCGGGGCCATTCTTACTCAAGCCACCACATCACAGTAGAGTAAAAGTGAAATTTGAGCAAGATTATTGGGATAAGTAAACATATTGTGATTTTAAAATCATACTAACATGACTTATCCCGTATTTATGCCTAAAGTATGTATTGAATCAGTTGTCATAACAATTCAAAGAATAAGCATTTGTTTGCAATATAAAGCTATGCCTCACAGAGCCTGTGGGTGCATTTTCCTCTAGCACTTTTTTTAGTTTGACGAGAGCTTGTTTTCTATTTCTATTTTTATGCTATTTTCATTGCTAATATGAACATTGTGGAAACATAGACATGTATAGACAGCTTATCAGTATTTGCACTACAAAAAAAAAGTCTATTGTGTTCTGTAAGTTTTTCTATTAAAGGTGTGTTTGACATCTTACCCGCCTATGAGGCCCGTGAACTGCAGTAATGGCCCGTGTGGTAAGATGCAATAGCAGCACAGATGTCAAGGGGGTAACCAGCTCCTTTCTGAAGAAAGCACATGCCTAGTACTGTAAGTTTGGCTATTCGTAGGTAGGAGCTCACGGGCCCCAGGGGAGGTCCTCTTGTTGTTAGCTTTGTAAAAGCAACCTTTATTCTCCTGGCTCAGTTGTGGTCTTGGAGGCTCACTGTCTCCATCTGCTAACCTAGGCCTAGTCCTGGAAGCTTCTAGCCTCCGTACAATCTAACCTGGGCGTCGAATGTTTTCAGCCTCTGAGACTTACTGCTTAATGAGCTCACCCTTACTTGTTCTTTCTGAGCTCTGGACTGGCTGGTTCAACTCAGCTGTTCTGGCTCAAACTCTTCTCCCGGCTGACTTATTCAATCTGGCTTCTCTCTCAGCCTAGAATTGCTCTGCTTGACCTCAACCTAACTCAGCAATCTGCTCTAATCTTCTGGCTTCTTCTCATTTTCTGGCTCAATCCATCTTCACCTGAGTTCTCTCTCTGCAACCCATCTCTCTATTACTGTCCTGGTAAAAACTGCCTCTTAAGTAGCTACCCTCTCCTCTCTCTTCTCTTGAGAGTTAAGCATATCCTATTCTGTCTAATCTTCTCTGATTCATGCCCTTTTCCGACACTCAATTAGGCATCACTTACAAACGTGGGTGCTTCCGTCTACAAACTAACTTTACCTTCATTTGGGATTAAAGGCATGTATCGCCATGCCTGAATCTAAGCTCTTCTTTAGCGACACTTGCTCTTCTACCAGGCTGGTCTTGAACACAGACCTGTTTGCCTCTGTCTCCTGGATTAAAGGCAAGTTTGTATTCCAGCTGGATCACACAGACCTAGAAGACTTTGGATGTGATCTCTTGCCAGCTGGATCACACAGACAGCCACGTTCTGAGTTAACATTCCTCCATAGAGCATAGTGCCCTCCAGACATATATCTCTCTACCCATAAATGAGAGAAGCTGCCAGACTCCATCAGAGGAGTTTCTTTGTGCAGTTGATTGTGGCTAACGCAGAAACTCACAGCTGGTGATAGTGCAAAGAACAAGTGTCAGTAGAATGCTCAGATGAGACCCCTACACTGTACTGTCTCCCCAAGGTTCAGGGGCTATGGCAGAAAGGGGGTCATGGTCCACCTTCCTCCCCCTCCCGTGTTGACAGAGGTTTTTCTTTAAATTAATATGGAGTGCGTGGCTCCAGAGAGTTAGGAAACCCATGATCCAGTGGGTTACCTCATACTCAGGAATAAATGGGCAGCACAAATCAGAGTTATAGTTTAAAACAAAAACAAAAACATTGTGATGGAGAGGAGACAGAGGAGGAGTTGGAAATAGATATAAACAAAATACATTGTCTGAAATTCTCAAAGAATTAATAAAAATATTTTAAGTGAGTATGGTTGAGTGTGTATAACATGTTTTAGCCTTAATAACAAGTTTGTGAAACAGAGGTGTAATAACTAAATGGTAAATGTCTAATTTTAAATTTGTTTCTATTTTAGTTTTTAAAAATGTATTCGATAACCTTCTTGTATTTCATTTCAGTATTTCACATATCTGAAGCTTTTTACTCTTTTTTTAAATACATCCCCTAGCTCTTCTTTTTCAGTCCACGCTTCAAAAGGTTAAGAAACATACTTATGCCTGGCATGCTGCTTCATGACTTTAATCCCAGCACTGGAGGCAGAGGCAGGAGGACCTCTGCATTCCAGGACAGTCTGATAACCAGGGCTACACAGTGAGACTCAATATCAAAAACAAACAGAAACTTACTTCTTTGTAACCTGGAACACGTAGAATACATTTTTAAATTACATTTTAATGTTTTTAAATATAAATAAATGAACATGCAAATGGATACCTTTGATGTAATTTTACAAGCAATAAACCATCAAGAATAACAGTAGTTTAAAATTTGATATTAAAAATAAATAAATTTTTGATACAGGATCTCACTATGTAGCCCTGGCTGGCCTGGAATGACCTATGTAGAACAGGCTAGCTTTAAATTCACATGTTAAAAATTTAAACACATGCTATTGGTTTATTATCTATTAGGAGTTAAAATTCTTTGTGATTTTTCCCCTAGGAGTTTGTCAGGGCATTTAAAAAGGTGGGGAGGGAACAATGTAAGAAATAGAAAGGGCAGTTTACAGTGCATCCCCCAGTGATCTCCTCATGAAAGTAGATACAGATTCTAGAACACCTCTTGAAGTCTTTAGGCACACCTCATTTTTGCACGCCTATAATTGCAGCACTCAGGGAGGCAGAGGCAGGCAGATCTCAGTGAGTTCGAGGCCAGCCTGGTCTACAAAGTGAGTCCAGGACAGCCAGGGCTACATAGAGAAACCCTGTCTCAAAGACAAACAAACAAAAGACCAAAATTTCTTGTTAATTATATCTTTTCATGCTGTACATTTTTTCTAGATTTCTGATTACTAATTCCTTAAGTGAAAAATCAAGAGACTCTTTCTGGTTTGTTTGTTTGGATTTTTTTTTTTTTCTAATTGAAATGTTAAAACTTTCAGGTAGGCACATATAGCTATGGTTAGCTGACTAAATTATTTCTTTTTTAAAATGGGAAATGCCTTTTTTAAAAAATTCATCCATGCATATAACATGTTTTAATCAAGGCCACCCCTCCCTCCTTCTCCTCCAATTCCTCCTTATGACCTCATCTCTTCATCCCCCAACTCTTCTAATCTCACCTGCCCTTCGTGTCTCTATTTTAAGCCCACGGAGTTCACTGAGCACTGCCAGCACATGCAGGGGTGTAGGAGCTCGGGCAGCCTCCCAGGGGCCACATCCCTACGTGCCCATAGGACCCATTTTTATTCAAACCACCACAATCATAGTATCTTCATGCATATGTGACATGCCTCATCTCTTCTTCTCCCTCACTCCTCTTTTCTGTTATACCATGTTCCCTTTCTCGTCACATGCGTTCCATTGCACTTTGTATTGCCAATCTTCGTCAAGTTCTCTTTCTATGTAGATACAAATATACATGTGAATAGTTATGAATCTTTAATCTATAATTCATATGTAAGAGAAAACATGAGGTTTTTGCCTGAGGCTGACTTCTTTCCTTAGCACAGCAATTTCCAGTTTAATCCATTTCCTGTGAATGACATTATTTTCCTCTTCTCTATGGCTATACAAGTTCCTATTGGTATATTAGCACATTTTTATACATTAATCCCTTGGTGGAGATCTAGGCTAGTTCTAGTTCCTGGCTTTCACGGCTAGTGAGGAAATCAGTGTGGGTGTGCAAGCATGTTAGTGGTTCGCTCCTAGAGCCGGGGGATGCAATCCCAGGAGTGCTCAGAGCTGGATCCCATGGCAGTTCCGTCTTTAGTTTTTAAGGATCTTTGATGCTGATTTCTCTAGAGGCTCGCCCAGCTTTCATCCCTGTCAGCAGGACAGTGACCTCCTCAACCACATCCTCACCACTGCTGACCATCCACAAGGACAGCTGTTCTGACACGGTGAGACGCAGTCTCAGAAGCAGCTTTAATAATTTTTCTATCCTTCTGATTGCTGCAGACAAACAGCCCAACACAGCCACTAAATGGAGGAAGGGTTAGTATCAGTTCCCACTTTGGGGCTAGCTCACCACGGTGAAATCCCGGTAGCAAGAATATGAGTGAGCTGGTCACATTGCATCTGCCACCAGGAAGCACAGATGCGGGTGGACCTCAGCCCGCTGGGCCTCAGCTCGCTGGACCTCCCCTTGCTGTCTCCAATTCATCTATCCTGAAACTGCAGCTTGAGGGAGGGTGATGCCCACAGGCAGTGTTGGTCTTCCCACCTCAGTTAAACCCTTCTGGAGACACCATCATAAACAGGAGTGCTGTGTTCCCATGACCATTCTAAAGAAAGTCGGGCTGACATGAAAAACCTGCCACCTCAGCTAAAAGTACTGAGCATCTTCAAGCATCTATTGGTCACTTGTGTGTCTTCTTTTGATAGCTGTTCAGTTCATCAGCCAATAGGCTACATGATTGGTTTGTTGATGTTTCATTTTTGCTGTTCTTTTTACATCCTAGATATTAAGCCAATGTCTAATACATGGTTGGCAACGTTTTGTTGTTGTTGTTGTTTTTGTTTTTTGTTTTTTACTCTATGCCTGCCTCTTCACTTTGGTAACTGTTTTCTTCACTGTTATTTTCAATACTGGAGTCCTCTGTGGAAGGATAAATGATAACTCACATGGCTCTGAAGTGTTTTCCTCAAACATTTTACAGTTTTTCATTAGGGTCTTTGATCGGTTTTGAACTGATGACTGTGTTGAATGAGATATGTTGGCATAATGTTCTTGTAGACTGTGTACAGTTTGCTCTTGTTTGTTCAAATGTTGATTTCTCCACTCCACTCTCTGGAACATTCCAGACATTGCGTTGTGATGTTTATTCTAAGTATCTCCTGTTTCAAGTTTATGTAAACTTGTCACCATTTTTTCCCTATGTTGTCAATAAAAACCAACTAGCCAATGCTGAGCAATAACAGAGAATAGGGTGGGACATCCTGATCCAGTGAGGGGAGGAGAGAGAGGAGGAAGGAGAGGATGGAGCCAAGAGGAGAGACCGAGAAACACCAAGAGAAATGAATCGGGCCTGGATGATTTAAGAGCAAGTATAATGTGGGAAATCTGAATGGGAAGAAACTATAATAGCATCCAAAGATGGAGTGATTATTGTGCAGAATTGTGCTATAGGCTGATTAAATAGATCCTGGTCTCTCTGTGTGGTTATTTGGTTATAAAGATGATTAAGGAGTAACCACTGATTTCACAAAAATAATAATTCAGTATTAAATATTAATAATCATTCAACAGAGATGTTCCTGGCTCCTAAGTGTGGAGAGCCCCTGCCCACATGGTCTAAGCACCATCAATCAGAAGCTGTCTTTTCTCCAGTGTGTGTTTTTGACAACTTCATCCTCCCCCCCAAAAAATGGCTTTAAGTTCTTGGGGCTACATTGCACCCTGCATTCTATCCCATTGTTGGTCTGTTTTAATGATTTATTTTTATGTGTATGGGTGTTCTGCCTGCATGTAAGGGTACCATGTGCATGTAGTGTCCCCCAGAGGCCAGAAGAGGACACTGGGTTATGTGGACCATGAGTTGTAGACAGTTGTGAGCTGCCAGGTGGCTTTTGGGACCTGAGCCTGTGTTCTCAACAAGAGCAGCACGTGCTCTTAACTGTTGAGGCACCTCTCCAGGTCCCAAGTGTCTGTCTCTATGCCAGTATAATGCTGCTTTTTTAAAAAATACAATTTTGTAACAGAAACTGTCATTTAGTGCCTTCAAGATTTCTCTTTCTTTAATCCACTTGGACTTGTTTTGTGTATGGTGATAAATATGGATCTACTTGCATTTTTCTCTACATGTAGACATCCAGTTAGATCAGCACCATTTGTTGAAGATGCTATCTTGTTTTCCATTGAATAGATTTGGCTTCTTTGTCAAAAAATCAAGTGTCCATAGGCGTATGGATTTATTTCTGGGTCTTTGATTCAATTCCATTGATCAACTAGCCTAGGGCTATGCCAGTAGCATACCATTTTAATTACTGTTACTCTTCAGGACAGCTTAAGATCAGGGATGGAGATTCCTCCGGAGGATCTTTTATTGTACAGGATTGTTTTAGCTATTCTGGGTTTTTTGCTTTTCCATATGAAGTTGAGAATTGACTTTCAAGTCTTTAAAAAAATGATAGGGATTGCGTGAATCTGTAAATTGCTTTTGGTAAGATGGCCATTTTTACTATGTTAATTCTCCCAATCCACGAACATCTTCTGCTGTCATCTTCAAACTCCTTCTTCAGAGATTTGAAGGTTTTTTTTTTTTCATACAAGTCTTTCTCTTGCTTGGTTAGTCACACCTAGATACTTTATATTACTTGTGGCTCTCATGAAGGGTGTAGTTTCCCTAATTTCTTTCTCAGTACAATTGCCATTTGTATACAGGAGGGCTAGTGACTTTTTTGAGTTGATTTTGTATCCAGCATGCACCACCAGGCCTGGCAAGGACTGCTTTGGTTATTGGGAGCCCTCAAATATGAATTTTCCTAGCACTGATAAGCAGTGTTGGGATTTTGACGTGCATTGAATCTGTAGATCTCTTTTGGTGAATGGCTTCCCCCCCACACACACATACACACACACTCAATGCTTTCTCGGTTAGTTTGGTTTTGGCATGTAGGAAAGCTTCTGATTTTTACATATTGACTTTGTATACTGATGATTTGCTGAAAGTGTTTATCAATCCTATGTGTTTTCTGGTTAAAAAAAAGAATCTCAATTTCCTTGCTGAGTTGTGCTTCCATGTTGGTGACTCTGTCAGCCATCTTGCTAACTGCTCCTCTGTGCTGCTGACAAGAGTCTGCTGGCTCCGAATAGAACATATCTGCTTGGGTCAGTCTTTTTAAGGTCATCTATCATTTTTACCAGGAAACTGTTACAATCTGCTTCTGGCATTCTACCCCTCCGGGTATCTTTGATTTTGATGTAAAGAGCTATGATCTGTTGAAGGCGTCGAGTTTCAGGTACTGAAAGTCTCAGGTGAGTGAGGCGTCTCTTCACCACTAACTGAATGTCCTCAGCTAGTGAGGGTGTGGCTTATCTCTTTCTCAGGCAGCCCCTGCTTCCCTTCCCTCCACAGGGAAGGTGTTCAGCTTCTCCGATGGTCTTTGTTTTTCTCTCCTTTCATTTGGTGATTTGTGACGCTCTCTGAGATACAGCCTGTGTTCTTGTCCGCCCCATCCATGAACTGAGTTTTGAGGATGGTTGGTATAATGGCTCCAGTTGGGGAGCAGCATTTCCCAGGGAAAGGCTAGCACTGAGAAGGCTCGGTGGAGGGGAGAGGCACCATTTATTTCTTTTTTCTTTTCTTTTCTTTTTTGGTTTTTCAAGACAAGGTTTCTCTGAGTAGCCTTGGCTGTCCTGGACTCACTTTGTAGACCAGGGTGGCCTCAAACTCACAGCGATCCGCCTGCCTCTGCCTCCTGAGTGCTGGGATTAAAGGCGTTGTGCAACAGCACCACCCAGCTTAATGGGTGATTAAATCAGACCTTTTTGTTTTTGTTTTTGTTTCTAAACCATTTATTTCTTATCTGCCTTACACCATCACATTCACAGAGTGTGTCAGGAGATTTTTAATTACGTTAAACATGCAATTTTGTGTGTTACTGAGCTCCTGTTTTTTGTTTTGTACAGGATGAAGTGGTGTCATTTTTAGATCCCCTGGAAGAAAACAAACCACAGATGGAGTTTTCAGTAACTGAAGCGGCCCAGTCACAGGCAGGCGTGAGGCTGGAGAGGTGCGCTTGTTTCCTCCTTTCTGTCTGTAACAGCCTTCCCGGCGCTCTGTGGGGATGCAGGCAGCAATTAAACAGAGAGGAACGAGTTTCATTTATACTTTATGAGATATAAATTATCATAAGTAATTTATAAATGAACTATTCAGTGCAGGCACAAACAGAAGTATTGAAGAGGATTGGTACCCCACTTTAATGATGCATGGTACTCGTTACATCCCATGATGCTAAAGGATTCCACATTAGTTTTACCAATTTGGTAAACTACAGGCTTTTGCATATTTTACTCAACATTGAGCTTAATGTCTTATTTCCATTTTCATCTCTGCTCCTAATATGCATGTCTTATGAAAGTACGTTGCTAACCACAATGGGACTTGAAAGTCACTTTCCCGTTTGGATGACCATACTTGAGATTGCTGTGTCTGAGGAATGTTCACCTGATGGCAGTTCACCAGACTCCACTTAGTTCTCAGAGTTTACGTGTAGTGAGCACAGGAAGGTGGAGTGCCCTGTCTCTGTTCGCATTAACCGTTCTTCAGTGAACACAGGGACCAGGTGGGCTGAAGAACAGAAAGAGGTTTTGGGTTCACACAAGAGTGCTTTTAATTCCTAGATCTCACACTTGCTAGATGTGTGACCGTGAGCCATTGAGCAGTGTCTGTGTCACTTCTAATCTTGTCTTTATGTGTTTAATTGCAATTGCTGTGAAAAAAACCTTAAGAGCTTGCATGTTTGAAACATAGGTGGTAACGTCTCTTTTATTTAATGAAACATTCTTTGAATCATTCAAAGTCTTTGTTAAATGCTTTCGTACCTCTACTAAAAACAGTAGTTAATGCTTACCATTTTTCTCATTTGTGGAAAAGACAAACTGTTTTAGACTATGAAGAAAAGCGACTTGAAATTTGTCAAGACAGCAATCTAGGTAAGATCTAGATTAGGAATTATTCTAGGTAATCCTTTCTTTGATTAAAAGAAAAAAAAACAAGAATTAATTACATCAAATCATGAATAAAAGTATTGTTTACAAAGTGAACATGTAAAATAGTTTTGTATTTTAAAATCAGAATTATCTAATGAGTTGATCATTAAGTATATTTTGCTTTCTGAAACAGTGTAACTTGAAAAAAATGTATTTTCTTTTTGTGGTCTTGGGGTTGGACCCAGGGTTTCCTTGGTGATGGACCAGCACTCTCCCACTGTATTATACTCCAGACTTCTATAGCTTCTATTATTATTATTATTATTATTATTATTATTATTATTATTATTATTATTATTATTATT
>OU015747.1:46800455-46853432 GCA_907169655.1 Acomys percivali | reverse complement strand
TGTGTGTGTGTGTGTGTGTGTGTGTGTGTGTGTGTGTGTGTGTGTGTATGTGTGTGTGTGCATATGTGCACCTGTGTGCTCTTGCCCCTGGAGGTGAGAGGGGTATTGGATCCTCTAGAGCTGGTTGTGTGTAGGTTGTGTGAGCTGCCTCATGTGGCTAGCGGAAAACCAACCTCTTGAAGAGCAGCCAGTGCTCTTAACTGCTCAGCCATCTCTCCATCCCTTACAATGGTATTTTTAGGAAATTAGTTGTATCATTAAAAAAAATTATTTGCGGCGTAGTAATGACGGTGTCAGCTGTATTCATGCATTCCATCGCCAGGGTGTGGGTTATCAAACCAAGTGCCATGCGTTTGGTAGGAAGTCCAGCCACTGAGCCACACGCTCAGCACTGGAGAGGATTCCTCATCTGTGACACTTCCAAAAAGGAAGCACACTTTAAAGTGTAGGTGTTGTGTTTCTGTGTTCAGTTTGAATTTGTTTTCTCATACTAATGTCGCCATGATACAGAAACACATGTGGTGGGCTCATCCAATGAGCAACTTAACAATTGTGGTATAGTCTAAGCGTCAGTGTTTGTCATCAAAGAATGAAAAGCAAGATGAGCAACAGAGCCTACAGTCCTCTTGCTGGAAAACACCTGCCAGCGTTTTCAAGTACCCTTTCTCATAAAGTTGCTCGGCAGCACCCTCGGCTTCACTGGTGTTAGGACTTACTCCTGTTCCCCCTTTTAATTGTACTGTGTGAGCCCAGATCCAAGTGTGTATGGCAGTGCTCCACCACACAACACCTCCCTAATATCGACAGTTAAATATTAACATAGAACTTCTTCAACTTTGAAACTCAGGAATTCTCAGGATTATACTCTGCTCAACATCCCAAAAGAATCCACAGGTAAAGACTGACTTAGCAGCTGTGACTGTCACAGCTGAGCATGCTAATTGGGCAGCAAAATGCATCAGTGCTGGGTCCAAATTTCCAGTATTTGAACAGTGTCTAAAAAGTATTTGAAGGCTTATAAATCTGATATTTGAATAGTGATAGATTATAATTATGATTTTATTAGCTTTTTCATAACATTCCATAGGCTATGGAAAAGCTAGAAAGCAAGAACCCTGTGCCTGCTGTTGATACAGAAACAGGAAGACCAGGGTGATTTAAAAAAAAAAATTTCTTGTTGTTGTTGTTGTTGTTGTTGTTGTTGTTGTTCTTATTCTTGTTCTTGTTCTTGTTCTTCTTCTTCTTCTTCTTCTTCTTCTTCTTCTTCTTCTTCTTCTTCTTTCTTCTTCTTCTTTTTTTCTTTTTGAGAGCAGGCTGGCCTCAACCTCACACAAAGATTTGCCTGCCTCTGCCTCCTTGAGTTCTGGGATTAAAGGCCTGCGTCACCACACAAGTTTACGTTTTACATTTCCAAAATCATACTGATACTTTCAAGTACAGCAGACCCGGACTCCCCCTAACTCTTTCACTCTCTTCTCTCCCCAGACCCGCTTCAGCAGAAGCCTTCCTGACACTTCTGTCCCCCGGGGAACCCCCTCTCTCCCGCTGCCCCTCTCAGCTTTTCCTTCTTGCTCATCTCTATGCCTTTGTACACCATCCACCAACCCAGAGAAGCACCCTCCGCTTGCTACAGGATCCTACAGCCATCCTACTTGCCTAGGATACAGGGTGAGCAACAGCAACCAGGGAACCAAACAGCCAACAAACAAAAAAAAAAGACCAGACATCTACACCAAGAAACACCTCACACATCACAACTCCAGATGCCTAGATCCCAGCACAGGCATGAACAATCAGGACACTACCCCTCCTCCAGAAGCCAGCCACTCTATTGCCCTAGGCCCTGAGAAAAGCAGTTTAGCTGAGGCACAAGACAAAAAGTTCAAAATAGCAATTGTGAATATGTTCCAGACCTTAAAGAGGATGTTAACAAATGCCTTAATAAAAACTATGAAGACCAATAAATGCAAACAGTTGAAAGAAATAACAAAATACAAGACATGAAAATAGAATTTAACAAATACTATCACTAAGTGAACCCAAACTTAAATAAAACCGGAAACAAGAAACTCAGCATTTCAACCCAAAAGCTCAGAAGTAAGCCTCCCCAACAGGTTAAAAGACATGGAAAAGAGAATCTCAGGCATTAAAAATGAGACAGAAGAACTGGATAGCTCATTCAAAGAAAATGTTTAATCTACAAGCATCCAGACACAAGACATCCAGGAAATCAGAGACACTATAAAAAGACCAAACCTATGAATAACAAGGACAGAAGAGGGAGAAGAGGCCCAGGCCAGTGGCACAGAAAGTTGTTGCAAGATCTTTGATACCAATGTGATCTCTGAGATTGCAAACTGTAAAAACCCACCTTTGATGCCATTGTGGTCCCTGAGATTGTGAACTGTAAAAACCTGTCTTTTGTTTGGCATGGTTGAGCCCTAACACACACCTTTAATCCAAGAGCTTTCTGTACACAAGATTTAATAAAGTTAACCCTGGGTCAGGAGGCAGAGCAAGAAACCAGCTGACAGGGATTAAAGGGTAGGAGGGACCTTGGGCTGTACTTAAGACAGCCTGTAGATGTAGACGATGTCTCTCTTTAGCTCTCTAGCTCTTGATCTCCTCAGCTTCTTGGCCTTTGGCTATTTGGACTATGAGCTAGCAAGCCTTTGGCCTTGGTATTTTTGGCCTTTTCCTCCTGGGCTGTCAGCTGAGCTAGTGAGCCCTTTTCCATTAGGACATGAGCTGAGCAGGAAGTTCAGCTGGGTGTTTTCTCTGCCTCTCCGAGCTAGCAGGTTTTCACCACTGCTTCGGGCTCCTGAGTCTTTATTGGTAAAATAGAATGATCTGGGATTTTCTATTAAAACTACAGAAAATATCTTCAACTAAATCATAGAAAAAAGCTTTCTCTTTTTTCTGAGACACAGTCTCACTGTGTAGCCCTGGTTGTCCTGGATCTACTTTGTAGACCAGGCTGGCCTCGAATTCACAGAGATCCATCTGCCTCTGCCTCCTGAGTGCTGGGATTAAAGGAAGGTACCTACCAGTGTACAAGAAACACACAGAACAGCAAACAGACAGGACCAGAAAAGAAACTCTGCCATGGCACACAATCAAAACATTAAGCCAGGCATGGTGGTGCACATCTTTAATCCCAGCACTTGGGAGGCAGGTGGATAGCTATGAGTTTGAGGCCAGCCTGATCTACAAGGTAAGTCCAGGACAGCTAGGGCTGTGACACAGAGAAACCCTGGTTTCAAAAAAAACAAAAAATAATAATTAAAAAATAATAATCAAACATTAAGTGTACAGACAATGAAAGGAAGAAAAATAAAACAAAAACAAAAAACAAGCCACATATAAAGTCAGTCCCATTAGAATAATACCTGACTTCTCAATGGAGATTTTGAAAGCCAGAAGAGCCTAGAAAGATGTTTTATAAACTCAGAGAGACAACAGATGCCAGACCAGAATATTATACCCAGCAAAACTATAATGACAATTGACAGAGAAAGAAAAACATGCTACAATAAATGCCAAAATAGTTTCTATAGTCCAGTTCTATGGAAAACACAAGAAGGAAAACGTCAGTCTGCAGAGGTTAACCACACCTAAGAAAACAAAAGGAATAATCCTAAACCAGTAAATCAAAAGAGAGGGGGTGAAACTCACACAATTAAAAACAAACAAACAGTAATCAACAACTTTTCAATAAGTTTCAGTATTAATGGTCCCAATTCCCGCTACAAATGGACATAGACTAACAGACTGTATTACAAAATAAAATCTACCTTTCTGTTACACCCAAGAAACACACACCTCACCAACAAGGAGAGACAGCTCAGGGTAAAAAAGAGAAAGGTCTACCAAGCAAGTGTATCCAAGAAGCAAGCAGATGTCATCATTTTAATGCCTGACATAACAGACTTCAAACCAAGACTAACCACAAGAGAGAGGGAGGGACACTCACGTACTCATCAAAGGAAAAGTTCACCAAGAGGATGTTGTGATTACAAATATTTGTGCTCCTAACACAAGGTCACCCAAGTTCGTAAAAGAAACACTACTATAGCTAAGATTGCATATTGACCCTCACACAGTTGGTGACTTCAGTGCCCCGCTCACTCTCACCAATCAATAGACAGGTCATCCAGACAAAAGCTGAGCAGAGAGTAATGCTGGGACCAAATGACACCATAAACCAAACGGACCTAACAGATATTTTCAGAACATTTCTCCCAAACATGAAAGAAAATACTTTCTTCTCGGCAGCTCATGGAACTTTCTCCAAAATGGACCATATACTCAGACACAAAGCAAGTCTCAACAGACACAAGAAAACAGCCTGCATCCTATCAGACCACCATGGATTAAAGCTGGATATCAACTGAGAAACACCACCTCACAAACTCATAAATGAAAAATGAGTCAAGACAAAAAAGTTAAAAACTGTTTAGAATTTAGTGAAAATACAACATATCCAAACCTATGGGATACAATGGAGGCAGTTCTGAGAGTCAGTTTCATAGCACTAAGTGTCTACATTAAAAAAGGGGAGGGGGGGAAGGACTCATGCTAGTAACTTAGTGACACACCTGAAAGTTCTAGAACAGTAAGAAGGAACAAAAGCAATGCATAGAATCAATCATCAATCAAAGGAAGAATTGCTTCTTTAAGAAAATCAACAAGATTGACAGACTCTTAGCCAAATTAACCAAAAAGACACACGTGATGATCTAGATTAATAAAATTAGACACAGAAAATGCAGATTAATAAGAGATGAAAGGGGTGCATTATAACAGTGAGGAAACCCAGAGTCAGCCTCCGATACTCAGGGAAGCTTCTGCGTGTGCCCAGCCAGATTCATCTGCTCACATTTCTCACGCAGATTTAGCAAGGTAGTCATGTGCTTGGTGCCTCAGTGCTGGTGCTCAGTTCTTGGTACTTCACAGATGGTCAGTACAGCCTTCCAATTCATTTTAATAAAACTGTTAGGGTATAAGACAGAGATGTGGGGTGTAGACACTATAAGGGACACCAAAGGCTTGTGGATAATACCTAAAATCTGAAGAGTCATTCTAGGTCACTCGATGTTCCCTATGAGTCGCTAGCATATATTGATGTGTAAAAGTCCTAATGCGAGTTAGACAGAAGGTTAGGGCTATGAGCTTTATGTATTTTATGCACACGGGTGTTTTGCCTGCTTGCACATCTGTGAACCGCATACACGAAGTGCCCGTGGAGGCCAGAAGAGAGCCCTGGGTTCCCCGGAGCTGGGATTATACGTGTCACGATGTGGGTGCTGGGAATTGAACCTGGGTCCTCTGGAAGCACAACCAGTGCTCTTAACCACTGAGCCATCCCTCCAGACCTCCATAGTTTACCTCTTACTATCTTGAAATGACAGGGAAGCAGGCAGTGGGACAACCACCTTCCAAATTCATATTCGCCTCGTCCAGAGCAGGACCTGGCGTGTTTTAGACACGTGATAAATCAGTGGGTGTGTGCTTCTGTTCTTAAGGCTTGTGCTTGAAGCTGCATCTCTGCTGGGAAAGCTTAGAAAACCATCACGTTTGTAGGCTATTGAAACACTATATTGGAATTGTTTTCTTCTAATGTTAATTTTCTTTTTGCCCACATGGTGTCAGCATTGTGGAAATAAACATCTTAGTTTGCCTTCTATTCTTCCGTTCCTAATTTTCAGAGACTAAACGTCAGTGAACACCAGCGCTCAGTATTTAACGAATGGCAAAATAAAACCGTTTTACGTGAGAATTTTCTTGTAGTATTTTAAATGACCTGACAAGTACCAAATAGGGTCAATCTAATCAACATGTGATATTGTTTAGCCTTCCAGGTCATGATCTCTCCTGGGAGGACTAGAGTAAATGGGGCATATTTTTTTTACATTTGTTTATTGTATGTGTGGGAGCATGCTTGTGTCCCAGCACCCCTGTGAATATTAGAGAGTAACTTGGGGGAGCTAGTTGTCTCCACCGTATGGATTCTGGGGGTTGAACTCAGACAGTTGGCCTTGGGCGTCAAGACCTGTATTTATTTACTCTCTGAGCCATCTCACCAGCTCTAAACTAGTTTTATTTGCTGATTTTGTTTGCATGGTTTTTTTTGTGTAACTAAACATATATTATGAAAAGCTGCATGGTGCACATTATTCTCTTTTGTTGTTCGTGTCTGTCATATGATCTCTAAAGGACGAGGATCCGTTAGAGAAACCTCCCCTGGCTGCGAGAGCAACCCAGCATCAAGCTAAAGAGATGAGCCTTCCACCTTTCCAACCGCAGGAGCCGGGGATGAACGTGGCTTCCGATGAAGAAGAAGATTCGTGGGGACCTTCAAAGCCCACTGAGGGGCGGGTGCATGGGGCTGGGTCGATGGAAGGCGGGAAAGTGGCATGTGGAGAAACTGTACGACTTGCCGTAAACGAGCTAACCGCGAAGTTGGGTGAGGTCTACGAAGGTGTCAAAACTAATGTTTACCATGAGGAAAAGAGACTACCTGACGACTCCCCAGGAAAATCTCAACCGAAGCCGGCCTCCCCTACACCGGCCTGTAAGATGCTTGATTGTGAGGACAGAGCCGTAACTGCAGCGCTGGTCTCTGGAGCACCGCGGACCTTTCCCCAACAGAAGGAAGGTGGCCTTGGAAATGCCTTTCCGTCTCCCTCGGCCTCTCAGGTCGTGGAATACAGTGGCCAGTCAATTGCTAAGTCTCCCCTAAGGAAAAATCGATTCGACTGTGAAAATAATACGTCCGAACGGGAAGAATCTCTTCATAAAAGCAAGAAGAAATCTAAGAATACAGAAAGTAGGAAGGTAAAAGGCAAATGCCTACAAGTGCGTGGGGGCGAAAGGCAAGGGGGCCAGGATTTCAAGAGGCAGCTGCAAACAACTATGAAACCAAAACGTACGGACTCGCACTCCGAGTCGGGACCCAGGCTGAGGTCCAGCGAGCCCAGAGGGCTTTCAGCCGCCAAAGAAAGGAATCAAGTGAGCGAAATAAAGAGTTGGGGTGATTCTACCCTTCTTGTAAGCTACACGAAGAAGAAAAGTAAAGGCGCGAGGGACTTGTCCCTGAAGCCACTGACCCGCAAGAGCAGCAGAGGCAACAGCGATGCCCCTGCATGCAGCGAGGGAATTGTCCATGCTGCGGCCCCTGATGGCAGGCCCCCAAGCTCGTCTAAGGATGAAGAACTGCAAGACAGACTGTCAGACAGTGAGTTCCGCATTATGGAGGAAGAGATCCTAGCCTGGGAGAAAGTCCACCTTGAAAGCGAGGTAGTTGCTCTTTTGCTGACCTGAGTTGCATTCCTGCTTTCTGTTAGTGGAAACCGTTCACTAACAAAAGCGGGCTACGTATGCCCGAAGTGTGTAGCCGTGTGGCGCGCTCTGTTTCCTAAGCAAGGGAACATAACGCCCAAGCATCGGCTTCTTAAACTACTTTGTGTCATTTGAGATACTAGGAAGAAAAGTGTGAATTAAGCACCTGGCGTTTTGCAGACATTTAGTAAGCAGCTGTCCTTAACATTCCTTCTTCTCCAGACTTGAAATGCTGTGTGGTCTTTATGTAACAAAGAGAGACTTCCACGGCAGGTCTGATATTTGCATGGTGGTCCTTTCTTTGGATTTATTTGTATTCTGAGTGTGCGTTTTGCCTGCACGTATGTCTGTAACCAGTTAGAGCTGCCACATGGGTGCTGGGAATCGAACCTAGGTCCTCTGGAAGAACAGCCAGTGCTCTTAACCACCGAGCCATCTCTCCAGCCCCTCTCAGTGTTTTATCATTACACATGAAAGGTTTTCTTACTGCTTTCACATTTTAGTCAACCACTTCCCATCAGTAATTTTCCACTACAGATCTAGATGGTCTAAACTCTAGTTTACTGAGATGAAGGTTCTACCATCCGGTGCCTATGTTCACCAAGATGTGACTAGCACTTCTCTCGTCATGGCAAAGATGGAGATTTACCACCAAAGCAGGGTCCTGAGAAGCAGTTTTGGTGTCTTCCGGTTATGGCTGCCCAGGCTGGTAAGGCCAGCATTTAGTAGGGGTAAGGCAGGTGCGCAGTGTGATGAGGTCACCAACCACTACATGTCCTAGGGGAAGTCAGCCTCAACTACATAGAAAGATACTGTCTCAAAGACATAGAATTTTTCTGCCCTCATCTATATTACAGATTATACATATATATATGTACATATATAATTGTATTTAAATGTTTTATATAGGTATTTAATTTCAGTGCAAATACAAATCAGAGCAGACATCCTAAGTGTAGTTCCTTGTTATGACATGCTATCCAGTTTTTGGTTCATATGTATGATGTCCATGGTCATCATGGATTGGTTACCATATGAAGAAAAAAATACTGGCTTATCCCATACTTGGGATCAAAACAAAAACATGTTTACATCTGCTACATGATCTAGAAACTATAAAAAAAAATGCCCCATAGATGTATACTTCATTTCAAAACAATGGCTTTTGAAATAGAAACTTCATTAAGAAGTTATTAACATGTATAGTCTTTGGGTCTGATTAATTTTGGTGTGTAATCTTTTTAAATAACAAAGTAAAAAAATAAATCAAGAGTAAAACTTCAGACACCTTCTTATGAATTGACTGGGAAGTGTTTGGAGACTGATTGTGGTTATTAATTTTTGTAGAGTGCCTCTGAGGATCCGCTGAACAAGTGTGAGGGGATTTTATCTGATGCCACAGATCAACAAGGGCAAAATCTAGAAGCAAACCAGGCAGGAGGTAAGAGCAGCTGTTCCTGACAGTCACTGGAAATAGTGCTCACCCACTGAGTGGTAGAAACGTGACCTGCGGCCAAAGAAATGTACCAACTAAAGACATAGAGAGGAAAGGACAAGAAGAGCAGCAATCAGGTGTCTGTCATTCTAGGACCAGCGGGCCGAGCCCCCGAAGGCCGAGCCCCCGAAGGTCGAGCCCCCGAAGGCTCATTAGTAGTTCTGTGTTGGCTATTCTGAGACCTAAGGAAAAGTTCGGACTTGGAAATGGGCGGGAACAGAGGGGGGAAGAGAGAAATGGCCAACGGGGCAGGTGCAGATGGAGGGCATGAGGCCGCTCTGCCAGCGAAGGGCAGGGAATCGGAGCCTTCTTCACAAGGGCAAAAAGAAAAGGGGTTGGCTGGGCGTGGTGGCGCGCGCCTTTAGTCCCAGCACTCGGGAATCAGAAGCAGGTAGATCTCTGTGAGTTCGAGGCCAGCCTGGTCTACAAAGTGAGTCCAGGACAGCCAGGGCTACACAGAGAAACCCTGTCTCAAAAAACCAAAAAAAGAAAAGGAGTTGAAACCTGGGGGTTGGGGGGTGGGGAAGAAACAGGAGCCAGCTTCCAGTTTCAAATAGAGCCAAGTTCTCTCGCTCCTGTTTCCTCACGATGGAGATAACCCCAGACACGGAAGGTGCTCAGTCATACACAGGTGTGTCATATTTTTAATAAATTTAAATGTGCGTGGTTGGCCACTTGGGTATACAGTTTAATGTGGTGGAAAAGTGAACACTTTGTTAGACTGTTGCAAGACAAGACGCCAACCTCTGGAGCCGCTCGCCGAACTGTTCGAGCACACTCTGACAAGCATATGAGCCTTTTATGAGTGCTGTGAAGTGCATATAAAAGTGTTAGGGCTTTTGTGTGTGTGTGTGTGTGTGTGTGTGTGTGTGTGTGTGTGTGTGCTGAATTGAACCCTGTCCAGTTTTACAAGTGCATAGATTTTTATATTTGTTTCATAAAATGGCTTTTATACCGCACACTTGCGATATTTTAACTCTCGGGGAGTTTTCCTTCAATTCAGGCATCACTTAGCATAGGCTGTTGTCATCCAAGGCTCACCTTTTCCTCTCTCGACAGGTCCCACAGCCTCACCTCTCAACACATTGGCTATGATCTATCTCTGTGAAAATGGCCACCTAGCACTCTAAAACACGAGTCTCTACACCAGTGGCAGACAGATGTAAGGCTTTCAAAATCAGCCTTCTCCCTGACTCCGTGCCTAGCATCTCTGCCTCTGCCCTGTTGTCTGGGGTTTCTGACCACACGCTGTCCACCTGGACCCTTGTCCTTAGACAAGCATCCGTCTCACTCCTTAGACAAGTTGGTCCCGCTCCTGCCTCGCTCTCCGCTGATGTCTGTACTGTTTGTGCACCACCCTGAGATCACAGCTCGAGCCATCTGTAAAGCTAAGTTCATCCTTGAGAGTCAATGCCTGCAGCTTGTGTGAGTTCACACAATAAGCAGGCCACAGTGGTGCATACCTGTGATCCCAGAGCTCCAGGAGGCAGAGGCAGGCAGTTCAAGGCCTGTGAGTCCGAGGCTAGCCTGTTCTACAGCGTGAACAGCGTGAGTTCCAGGACAGCCAGGGCTACACAGAGGAACCCTGTCTCAATCATTTAAAAAGAAGGAAAGAATCCATGGACTAGGAACTAAAACAAATGAATGTGTGTACACATGCTTGTAGTGAGTGCTTGAGTATATTAGATGTGTGTGCACGTGTGTGTGCAAGCCAGAGGCTGGTGTGTGACAACTTCCACTGTCCTTCTCCACCTCACCCTCTTTTTCTCTTTAATAACCTATGTATTTAATAACCTATGTATTTAATAACCTATGTATTTAATAACCTATATGGCACATGTATGTGTATGTGCAGGGCCACGCAGGAATATGTCATAACACATGTGTGGAGGTCAAAGGACTTGTGGCAGTTGGTTTTCTGCTTGCATTATATGAGTCTCAGGGATCATGTGGCAGGAGGTGCTCCCACTTTATCTTTTGAGATGTCGCCGTGCCTCACTGAGCCCAGAGTTCATCACTTACCTACCCTGGCTGACCAGCAGGCTCTTCCAGGGATCTGTGTCTTCCTCCACCCACTAGGCTATGTTACAGATCCGTGCAGCCACACTCAGCCCAATATTGCAAAAGTTGTATGTGTGTCTCTTGCCTATGTGAATGTGTGTGTACCTGTAGTGTGTGTGTGTGTGTGTGTGTGCATGTGTGTCTGTGTGTATATGCGTATGTATATTGGTATATGTATGTTTGTGCATGTGTATGTTTGTGTATATGTCTCTCTTTGTCTCTCTGTCTCTCTCCTCTGTCTCTCTCCTCTGTCTCTCTCTGTCTCTGTCTCTGTCTGTCTCTCCCCCCCCCCCCCGTGTGTGTGTGTGTATGTGTGTGTGTGTGTGGCAGCTTACCTGTAGTAATATTTCCTAATGAAGGTGCCACTTGCAAATTAACCTTGATTTAAAATCTTTATTTATAAATTGAAAATAATCATTATTCTTTTAGGGTTTTATTCTTTTCATCTATTTTTTTTTAAGTGCTGCTTTTCAATAACCTCTTAAGGTGAGTAGTTTTTTAAGAGAAATGTATGTGTGTTACAGTGGAAACAGACTCTGAGGTGACATCACAGCCTGAACACAAGAGTCTTGACAGCAGTGAAAATACCCTGCTATCGGTAATGCACAATTCTGATGTAAATTTCTTGTGCCTGTTTTGTTTGTGTTAATAATTTTCCATATTCCAAAGAGCACTTTCATGATCGCTTTCCAGAAGCAATTTTATATCATATTTGACATTCAGCTTTTAAAATATTTTAACTAAAAAAATTTTAACTAGTAATAAAGCAGTGTGCTCTTAGAAGCTATAGTCAGTCATTTTGTTGACTGAGAGCAGACATCTTTCTGAGTATTTTCCTGCTTCTGTGTGTGTAATGTCCTCACAGGATGGACTAGAGGTCAGCCCTACCCCACAGACCTATGCACGCACATAACAGTGACGGCCGCTGTCGGTCAGCCCTAGCCCACAGACCTGTGCACTCACCTATTCATTTTGGTTTGTAACCCACTGAGTGTCACCAGTGGCATCTGTGTGACCATGTTTTGGACCCAGTGGGCTCAGCTGTGGGCACACAACTGAAGATGGCCATGTCCCTTCTCTCGGGGCCCATCAATAGCAGTAGAAGGTAGGCCCCTGAGCCCCTCCAGGCTGACTGCTGAGAGGCCAGGCTCGTGGGAGCCCAAGGCAGGTGGCCACAGCTGATCCGAGTTAACGATAATAGTGGCTGTGTTGAGTGCAGATTGGCGTTGCACACAGCTCTTCACCTACCTTCCTGTCTTACGTTCCTCACATCCTTCTCTCTCAGGGTTCCCTCAGCTTTCACGGGGGTGCTATGAACTCCTTGTTTAAGGCTGAGCAGTCAACAGTCACTTATTCTCAGTGTCTTGGGAAACCATGACCTCCCCTTTCTTCTGAGGACGGCCAACTGGCTTTAGTCTATGGGTAAAAGCACAGATATTTAGAGTGGGGCTGATGCCTTTACCTACTGTCTTTTGTGGGTGTTAAGAGTATATTAACCCCTAATGCCCAGAGCCCATATAGATGCTACGTCATTTAGTTTTTTTTGTGTGCTTGGTGTCTGTGCTTTGTCTGTTCAAAACGTAAAGCTTTGGGTTACATTTTGAGGTCTAGTGAAGTTGAATATTTTTATATAAGGACAAATTTGTAATATTAAAAATAAGTAATTCCTCTTTGGTAAGTTAACACAGTGGATTAATTAATAATTTAACACGTAAGTGTTATGTTCCAAATAACAGTGACTAAAATAACTTTTCCAGTTTCCTTTTCTTCTCTTGTTAGTTAAGTAAATTATTTTTCTTTTTTAAAATTTACTGCCCAGGCACAGTTAACACAGCTGTATTCCGGATGGCAGCGTGTGCCCCGAGCCCCAGCCCCGCCTGCCAGCCGGAGCCCAGCCAGGGGCCTCAGCAGCAGCTCCCAGAGCAGCCCCAGCAGCAGCGCCAAGGCCGGGTGGACCTCCGTAACAGACGGGACCTGTCAGAACACCGCCATCGTAGGCTACAAGGACTCGCCCTCTGCCGTCTGGGCCACCGTCCCCGGGGAGACCTTCGTTAGCATGACGCCAGCTGAGGTTGGTGTCCTGGTAGGCAAAGACTAGTTAAGTTTTTGTGAATGGGCTGACATTTGAGGGCCAGAAATGTTCTGTGATCCGGGACTCACTGCTGCAGGACGGGGAATTTACAATGGATCCTCTTACCCCGGAGGAGCCCCCACCTTCAATGTCGTGGTCACCATGACTGCCAAAACGCTAGTCCTGCTGATGGGCAAAGAAGGTGTCCACGGTGGTTTGATCAACAGGAAATGTTATGAAATGGCCTCTCACCTTCGGCATTCCCAGTCCTGACCTCATCTGTCCCCTCCCCCACTGCTCCCTTCCGCTTTCGCACCCCTTCTTTCCATACACACAGTTAGGATTCTGCGTCAGCCAGCCTACCTGTGACGTCATTGCTTACCTGCCTCGGGGGAGTGGCCTGGGCCATATAAAAGACACCCACGACTGGCTCACTCTCTACTGCTCTACCCCTTACCTCTCTACTTCCCTCTCCTCTCTCTCTCTGGGGTACCCCTTCCCCCCTTTCCTTCTCCCCTCCACGCTCATCTAATAAACTCTGTATAACATAATACCTGCTGCCTGGTACCTTATATCCTAACATCTGCATCAATCTTTAATTTTTATATCTAACATTGGTGCCCCCTCTGAGGTACCTTGTATTTTATCATCTGCCTTAAACTTTAATTTTTATATATAACACACATATGCCATTATTTTGGGGGGCCATTACCCCATTTCCCTTATTGCTGCCAAAACCACATGGGCTGGGGGCTGGGCCTGGGGCTGGACGGAGAGATACCTTCCCCTACTTATACCCCCTCCTGTGTGTTTGGGAAAAAAATTTTTTGTTTGGGGGTTGTTTTTTTCGTTTTGTTTTGTTTTTTTCCCGAAATAAAAAAAAAAAAATATTTTACTAAAAAAAAAATTACTGCCCAGTGATTTCTGCCATCTAAACATATATTAAGAAATTTAAATATAAAATATATATCCATTTCTAACTATTTGTCTCCTCTCTATCCTGTGACGCCTGAAGGATGAAGTCCTTGTGAAGACTCGCCCCCAAACACAGAACGCACCTGCAGATCCATCCATGCCAGTCCAGCCCCTGACTGAGAAGGAAAGCACACAAATCCGCCCCCAACCTTTGCATCTGGAAAAAATGTCTGAAGACCCCAAAGTAAACAAGACATGTGAGGACGAACAGACACCTGGACAGACAGAAATCCGTTCGGTGAACGCGCACAAGAAAGAGTCCCTCTCTGGAGACGGAATAGGGGATGCTAGGGAGGCAAGCAAACACAATCTAGAGTCAGAGCGTGCAGCTAGGCATGTGTTTGAAAATGTTTGTCCTGCAGAAGAACCACTTCCGGGTAACTATAGGGGAAGAGCTCAGTTCAAGGCAATTACCTGTAACGCAACAAATAATCTGCCCTGTATGAGTAAAGGTGTGTCTGGGCAGCCAGGGCTACATAGAGAGACTCTGTCTCAAACCAACAAGACAAAAGGCTGCCAGGTACAGTGGGATTATCCGCGTATGAAGCTGTCTAGATAGATGTGGTTTCTATTGTCTAAATAATAAACGTTCAGAAAAATATTTTCAGAATGATTTTTCACTGATTTTTTTTCAACTCCAATCTTTCTTTCTAATAGCATTTGACATAGAAAATCAATTTATCCCACAGTGTGTGATCTTTTCACTTAAGATGAACACAGAGGAGGGTGACACTGTCAGTTTTTGATAAGTGTACTTGCATTGGCTTAAGGAAAAATTACTCAATGGAAATGAAACAATAAACGAGAAGAAATGAAAATGTCTCTAAGTTTAACAAAAAACTTCCACTCAAACCAGCATAGTTATTGTTGGTTTAATGTGTACAGATTTTGCATTCTCCCTCCAGGCCACTGGAAGTTGTAATTCTCTCTTGGTAAAGTCTCTCTTTGGCATCAGGTATGTGTACTAGTCTAGTCTTTGTTAAAACTGTCTCAAAAAAAACAAAGACAAAAAGCATCCCATACAGCATGTTCTTTGGTAAAGCTGTTTTCAGAGCATATGATCTTTATCATACAAGAACTTATACCATCAGCCAAAAAACCATACTTATCCAGATTAAAAATCTGAGTTCTGACATACATTGAGGCGGGGCTAGTGCACACGACTGAGACAGGACTGTGCATTCAGGTAAGCAGGAAAACAGGCTCTGTAGGGAGCAGTCTTCAGGCTAGCGGAGGAAAAGACAGCTATGGCGCACATTTTATGCACACTCTCAGGTTCCCTACGGAAGGCTTTGCCATCCTTCCGAGACTGTCCCAGGAAGCTTTGCCACTCCCGTGGGGCGGAGGCACTGCAGTCCCGGATACGCCTGTGCCAGTGTCCACAACCCACGTTCACTCAGGGCTTCCGCCAGTCCTCACACAGATTCACATCTCTCTAATTCAACTGACTGACTGAACGGAGTTGCTGGGTCACTCATCTGACGGGGCGTTGTGGGATTGCACTGTGCCTTGTGGCTTCACGCAACGCTATGTAATGGCTCCTAAGGAGCTGAATGGATGGTTGAAGCTGAAGTAGGAATGACGTCATCCTTCTTCCACCTGTGAAGCATCATAGTTGGTGCCCGTCTTGCTTGGGAGGCATCTCAGTGCCAGAATTCGGCACAAGTTCAGCAGCCTCCCGTGTGCTCGCCCGCTCAGCCCGGCACCTGCATGTCAGTAGGCTTCTTGACTTTTTTTTTTTTTTTTTTTTTTTTTTTTGATACGTTGGTATCCAAGTGATTTTAAACGTTGTCAAAGCTAAAGGGGGCAAGAACAGCCAGGCAGGGAAGAGATGCTTCAGTTTTGCTCCTACCGCCCATGATGGCACATTCTGGGAATCTGACTGCCGTATGTGCAATCCTGGAGTCGATCCTGAAGGTGATGTGTTTTTTCCCCGCTCCTATAGTTCTTCCAGCAAACAGACAGTGAAAATGCTAGAGGGCAAACATTGAATTAAAGAAGACACAGTTAATTAAGAATGCCCAATTTTGAGGGTTTATAAAACTCTGAGATATTTTTTAGCTCAAACAAATAAAATAAAATAGATCTTCCAAAAAAATTCAAGTCTCTAATGTAAAAATTAACAAACGCTTTTTTAAACTTTTATGTGTATGTTCCCTGTGTGTATATATGTGCACCACATGTGTGTGTAATGCCCTCCTTGGGCAGAAGAGGGCGCTGGATCTCCTGGGACTAGAGGCTTAAACTTTGTGAGCTGCCATGAGGGTGGGTGCAGGGAACTGAACCTAGGACGTTGACAAGAATAGCAACTGCTCTTAACACCTGTGCCATCTCCAGCCCTACAAAAATCTTTTTATGCACTAAAATCATGCGAAAAATAGGAGTCAAATGATGAAAATAATAAAAGTTAGTTTTCTTGAGCAGTAACGTTTGTCCTTTCCTCAAACTTCCATTAAAGGTTGAAGAAATGAGAGAGACGCAGCGGAGTCCGGAATTGGAAGTCTTAGAGAAGCTACAGCTTATGGTCGCCGACTCTAACGACAGCAAGTTGCTTTTCAAAAGAAAAAGTGGAAGAACTAGGAAGCTGTTTCCTACTGAAGAGAAAGATGAGTTTGCTAAGTAAGGTTGCAGAAATAGTTCGAAGTCAGTCAGCACTCTGCTCTAAACACTAACCCTAATTTGGGCTAACATGCCTGGGTAACAAATTTTACACTTCTGCTGGGACTGTCAAGTTTCCACATGGTTGCCAGAAGAACATAAATAATTTGATACTCTTTTTTTCCAATTAAATTGGTAAATGTTCTCTTTTAAAATAATAAGTATCTGGAGAGATGGCTCAGCAGTTAAGAGCACTGACTGCTCTTCCAGAGGTCCTGAGTTCAATTCCCAGCAACCACATGGTGGCTCACAACCATCTATAATATGATCTGGTGCCCTCTTCTGGCCTGCAGATGTACATGCAGGCGGAGCATTGTATACATAATAAATAAATAAATCTTAAAATAATAAGGCTTGACTAGTGTAGGGTGCTGATCATTATAGCGCACTGCTATTTACTAACGTAACTGCAGAAGGCAGCTGAGGGGAATTGAGCGGTGTGTATCAGCGTTTTCTCTGGTGTCATTCTTTGAAGCTAAAATCTTCATTTCTAGAGCTGGGTCCCTCTATATGTTAAGGACATTTATTACATATTATATACAACACAAATAGATAAAGACACAGTCAATATGTAACGTGAGCACAAAGGACATATATTAAAATGTGTAAATAAACATTTAACATATCCGTAAGTATATGTGGGTACTTATGCTATAATTGTTACAAGTTCAGAGCTATTGTATTTAACAATAAGGATGTAGCTATAGTGTTATGTCTGCAAAATACTGTAGCATGTAATCATTTAAGAAATGAACTGTGGGCTGAAGAGATGGCTCAGCAACTAAGAACACTGGCTACAGCTGCAGTGCACCCAGGTTCAATTCCCACACAGCGGTTCACAACTATCTGTGACTTCAGTTCCAGGGGGTCCAACATCTTAGCATTTGCCTTCACCAGGCCTGCAAGCGGTTCACAGACAAACATGCAGGCAGAACACTCATATGCATAAAATGAATTGTTAAGCCGGAAAGCGAAGCTACAGTGTTTGCTGGTCCCCTGTCTTATCGGCAACATCATAAGCTGCTCCAAACCTTCCTCAAGACTCTCAGGCCTTTAACTACACCGTTGTAGAGAGTGAGCATGGGGCTCTAGTTTCCTTCCCTTGTATGTTGAACTCCAACTGTCTCAGCCCTATTCACTGAAGACACCTCCTTCCCCAGTGTGTACTTTGGGTACCATTGTCAACGCTCAGGAGCCAGTAGCTAAGGGGTTATTCTGGGTCCTTCATTCTATCCCATGTGTCTGTCTTTCTTCATTTTTGTGTCAGTATGATGCTTTTTTTCTGTTCCTGTGGCTCTATGGTACACTTTGAAATGAAGTGCTGTGATGCCTTTGGCTTCACCTTTTCTGCCCAGGCTCTGACTATTCCAGGGTCTTTCCTGACTCCCTATCTTAAAAACAAAAACAAAAAGCAAAAAAACAAACAAACAAAAAAAGCAACTTTCTTTTTTTCCGTGAAAAGCATCTTAAAATTTGTATTGAGATTATATAAAATGTGTGTATCTTATTGTTATTGTTATAATACATCCCTTTTACAATTTTATTATTGTTGACCCAGGAATAATGAGGCCTATAAAATACTGTTAGAGCATTAATATGCCTTCCCAGTGAGAAATCACTCCACAGCTTAAGATGGTGGAACAGGGTGAAATGGGGAAGAGAGGCTGTGGGGAGGCACAGCGTGCATTCAGGACCTTAGACAACACGATATGGAAACCTACTACTGCAGACACATGTACATATCTAAAAGCTTAAATGGAGCTACCCTATGATAGGGGTCAGTGTCCCTCACAGACGTCATAGGCTACCAAATAAAAATCAGGCTGTTGCCTGTACCATCCCCATCTTCTGTTGTGTTTGCTTTCCTCTTGCTGAGAATGGGTTTGTTCTGTTGTTTTTTGTTTTGTTTTGTTTTGTTTCCTGATTTCTCTTTCAGCATGTTTAGTTATTGGTGTGTTTAAAGGCTCTGGTTGCTATACGTTGATTTGTATCCTGACACTTTCTGAAAGTGTTCTCCTAGCTAAAAGATTTCTGGTGGAGTAAAAAGAATCTTTCAAGTGGACAACCGCTTGGTCTGCTCGGCAAGTTGAAATGATCTGACCTCTCCTTCTCCTGTCTTTAGCCCTGCTTGTCTTTGGCTAACTACATTATTCTGCCTAAAATTCAAGCATTATGTTATAGGGAAATGGAAACGGATGTCCGTATTTTGTATACTGTGGGCTATAGGCTTGTTTAAATGCAGTCTTTATTATATTGATGTGTGTTCCTTCAGGGATTTTATCATGAGGGGTGTTGAACTTTGGCAAAGGGCTACATCTATTCAAGACCATCCTATGCTTTCTGCCTCTGGGCGTCTTGGAATGTGTTACATTTGTTGCTTTGTGTATGTTGCATAGCTGAAATGAAACTAACTTGATAACAGTGTGTGATGCTTTAATATGTTGTTGATTTTGTTTTGTAAGGATTTTATTCAGAATTTCTTTGTGTCTGTGTTCATCAGGAAAATTGATGATTTTGATTGTTTATTCATTTGCTTGTTTTTATTTTTTCTGATCTTGATGTCAGGATAATAATACCAACAGTTTCCACTTTGTCTTTGTGGACGAGTGTGAGGCCTGTGTGCTTGTCTTATTTGAATGTTTGTTAGCTTGTGCATGGATTCAGCCTAGCCTTGTCCTTCCCAGTGCTGAGACACTGTTTTGTTTTCATTCGAGTATTTTTTCCCAGTATTTAAGTGCAATGTTTACAGCGCATGCCAGAACTGTCGCTAAAACTCACACCCTCATCCATTCACTGAAACACAGTGCAGGCATCTTTAGGCCGATGTCCCACCTGGCTTGTTTCACTCCTTTGCCATGAGGCCCAAGATCTGAACCCGGAGCTCAGCCTCGAGACTCCTGGGTTCAGCCTGGGATCCACTGCTTCCCGAGCAGTCAGGACGGACCTCAGACACACCCCAAATATCCCCCACCTCAGCTGGGCTTACTGGGGTGAGTGCCTGCCGAGGGGCTCATCACTGGTTAGCGGTGTGTTCACGGTCTCGACTTGCTGTTGGTAGGGTCATGTATAAGGGTTTTGTGTGTCTTCTGGGTTTTCAGCAACAGAGATTTCCAAAGTATTTGCTGATGGTCTTGTGTTTTATTGGTATCTATTGCGATGTTACATTTTATCACCTCTAGTTTTAAGAATTTGGGTTTTCTTCCTGTTTCTACAAAGTTTGCCTAATGGCTTCTCAATATTGTTCATCATTTCAAAGAAACAATTCTGTCTCACTGGTTCTTTGTAGTGTTTGCACCTCCATTTCATTAGTTTATGTCCTCAACTTTATTACTCTTCTTCAGCTGCTGGTTTAGGGTGTTTTTGTTACTGTTCTCCTAAAAGGTAGAGGTCCAAATTAGTCATTATTTTATATTAAAAAATGAAAAGAAGGCGGGCGTGGTGGCACATGCCTTTAATTCCAGCACTCGGGAGGCCGAGGCAGGCGGATTGCTGTGAGTTCAAGGCCAGCCTGGTCTACAAAGTGAGTCCAGGACAGCCAAGGCTACACAGAGAGACCCTGTCTCAAAACCCCCCTCCCCCGAAAAAAAGGAAGAAGAAAACAAATCAGTATACTGTGATATTTGAACTGTGTGTATTGATATATTTTCAAATTAAGGTTTTGCCCCCAGAGATAACTCAGTTTTTTTTTTTTACTTCATTGTGTATGCCTTGAGATGTTTTGATATTTGAAATTATTATATTTTAAAACAAAATTGAGGGTAACATGTATATGATTCTTGTGTGAGTACCCACTTTTTACATAGCATTCCATGTTAGGTTGGCACTCCTGTCTGGGTATGTGTGTCTGTTTGATTTAAGTTTTCCCATTTAAGTTTAGAGCACATGCCCAGCTGGCACGCACCTCATCTCAGGGATCGCATTCTGTCCCATAACTAGACTTGGTTTTTTAAATTTGTTTATTTTATTTTATACGAATAGATGTTCTTCCCGCATGTATTTATGTGTGCCATGTGTGTGCAGTGCCCATGGGAATGAAGAGAGAACTGGAGTTGCAGATGGTTGTGAGCCACCATGTTGGTGCTGGGAATCAAACTTGGGTCCTTGCAAAACCAACAAGTGCTCCTGCGCGCTGAGCCATCACTCCAGGCCCCGTAGCTAGTTTCTCCCCGTTCCTGCCTGGTGAGCTCATTTTGTTTCGTTGCATCTCTCCCGTAAAGCTTTGCATGTGCTCAGGCACAACTCTTGGTCCACAAACTCCCAATCCTGGGACTTTCCTCGTCCTTACCTGGTACTCTATGTTTTTACAACCAGTAAATGGATTCAGATGGAGAAGAGCTAACGTCATACCAAGCTGCTGCTCATCCTTTATCAGCAGGTGTAGTAGTAAATGATGGTATTTCTGAATTTTCCAAAGGAGTGTTCCCGACTCGTGTGTGAAAGAGGCAAAGAAGAGGGAAAGGGAAACACGGTCTCTCCGAGAGCCTGTGGGCACACCAGTACCTGAGAAGTCCCCTCCAGAAGCTGCTGGTCTCCTGCTGGTGGAAGACGGCCACCGGCTGGTGGAACTGGATCAGGCTGAGAGAAGGTAAAAACTGTATTTCCTGGGAAGGAATGCTTTTTTGTTTGTTTGTTTGTTTGTTTGTTTTGGTTTTTTGAGACAGGGTTTCTCTGTGTAGCCTTAACTCTCCTGGACTCACTCTATAGACCAGGCTGGCCTCAAACTCACAGAGATCCACCTGCCTCTGCCTCCCGAGTGCTGGGATTAAAGGCGTGTGCCACCACCACCGGCTGTGGGAAGGAATACTAATGGGGCTTACTTGTTCTGAAAAAAAGTAGAACAGAGTCCTCTGTGTTCAAGATAACAAGTATCCTGCTGGTGGACCCAGGCGACTGTGGGGGACCCAGGCGACTGTGGGGGACCCAGGCGACTGTGGGGGACCCAGGTGACTGTGGCGGCCCAGGTGACTGTGGAGGACCCAGGCGACTGTGGGGGACCCAGGTGACTGTGGGGGACCCAGGCGACCGTGGGGGACCCAGGCGACTGTGGGGGACCCAGGTGACTGTGGGGGACCCAGGTGACTGTGGCAAGCAGAGTTTTAGTAAGTGGCCATGGATGAAGCCGGATGGTGCACAGGAGAGAGCGGTCCTTGGAGAATTTCTTTTTCCCCTTGGAGAAGTGGGTGACAACCAGTAAAGAAGGATGTGACATTTCAGAGCTTTTCTTTTTCTTCTTCTTTTAAGATGAAGCTTTTTAAGAATATTTTTCATGAGGATGCAAATGGTCCAGTGTAGGAGACAGTGAATGCAATTGGAATTTTTGTATGATAATGTATTTGAAATTTTGCATTTATTTATTTATTATGTATACAATGGTCTGCCTGCATGTGTGCCTGCCCACCAGAAGAGGAAACCAGATCTCATTATAGATGGTTGTGAGCCACCATGTGGTTGTTGGGAATTGAACTCAGGACCTCTGGAAGAGCAGCCAGTGCTCCTAACCTCTAAGCCATCTCTCCAGCCCGTATTTGCAATCTTGATACATTATATCAGACAAATAGTAAACTGTCATTTGAGCTTGTACACACACACACACACACACACACACAAACACATGAGTTTAAAAATCAAATGTTAAAAATGAGGCTGTAGTACATAGTTTGTAAAGTTATAAAATAACGCGGGGTTTTAAGACACTGAGGCATAGTGAGAACTTAACTGTCCTGTGTGTGTTTCAAGGATCATCATGAGTAGCTATGGCTGTGTTGGTTGCCCATGAGTGTGAGGTTTCTGGGTTGAAAGGTTGTCGTATGCATTCTGGAGATGAACAGTTTCCTTGAGTGCAGCAGCTAAGTAAACCGTTAACTATGGTGGAGACTATTATAGTTGTTTAATAAAGTCATGATGCAAGGAATGGTCTTCCATAGTACCACAGTAGCAACAGTGCTGTTGCTCTGAACTGAGAGCCGAGCGGGTGTGTAAGGGGTGATGGCAGTCAGTTAAGCTGATTAAGAGACATGTTAAAGAATTATTTTAATGTAAATTCATTTTATTGGACATATAATGACAAGTTTGCCTATATAGTGAGTCTAATTTTTCCCTAAATTCTGTTAGTTTATCCATGTGCTTCATGTTTTGGGGAAGGTATTGAGCCCGGGGCCTAGTGCCTAAGCAGGCACTGTGCCACTGAGCTCCATCCCATCAGACAGTCTAAGCCACTCAGACTAACTTTGAAATCACTCTGTAGAGCAGCCGAGTTTAGAACCTGTGACCTTTGCACTGACTCCTGCACAGCTGAATTTACAAGCTTATGATGCCATGCAGAGTTCAGCCTTTTGTTTAGCTGCAGACTCTGAAGTTACCGTTTGTAATTATAACCAAATTGGCATACAAACATGGATTCATTTCCTGTTACACCACTTTATAATAATACTGCTTTCACAGTGTGTTGTGGCATTTACGATTTAAACAATGTGGCCCAACCCCCGGAAGTTCTGGGGTTTCCTTCTGCCTTGGTTGGCTCTCTGTATGCACTCACACAGTGGTTTGCTCTTCCTTGGCCTCCGTCTTTCCTTTACAGACTATCTGGTACATCATCACACAGACTGCAAAGGTAAGAACGGGCTCCCAGGGATGGCGCGCTGACTGTGCGGTAGACAGATAAAGCTAGCTCAGCTATGAGGAAGGGTTTCCCTGGGATGAAAATGCGGCTCAGCAGATGAGAGCACTGGCTTCCCTTGCAATAGGCCCAGGATTGAGTATCAGCTCTGAGGGCACCAGGCACTCATGTGGAGCCATGTATGCAGGCAAAACACTCATACACTTTAACTAAACAAGTAAATATTTAAAAGGTTGTGTCAAGTTGATAATTAAACTACCACAAGTACTATTATTCTTTGTCCCTTAACTTTAACTTCTGTTTATAGTTAAATCCACCTTATAGGAAATGACTGTGCTTTAAATATCATTGACTTGTGAAGTAGATTACAAGTGTGGAGGTTTTATATAAAGTGTTTGTATTTTATATCTTTAACATTTGCCTGAAATGATTTTATTTTATTTTTTTAAGGCTGACAAAGAGGCAAGCTAAAGAAAAGCACAAGGTACTGTAAATGAATAGTCAGAAACATAGTTTGATTGGCTGTAAGAGTAAAGCCGACTCTGGGGAACCTGGGCTGCAGGCCAAGTGACATCACACTGCCCTTGGCATCAATATAACCCTGAGCAGCGGGAACGTGAACCTGAAACCTCCCACTGCCCCTCCCCGGTACTGCCCACCCCAACCTGACACAGTGGGTATCCAGTAGGGAGTCCGGTCTGTGAGTCCTCACATGAGCATTGTCTGTCCGAAAAAGACAGCCATGGCAAGAAAGGCTTTGGAAACAGCACTGTTTTACTGTGAGAAAACGAGGTTTCACCCAGAGGAATGACCAAGGACAGTCTCTCTATGCGCCAGGCTGCCAAAAAGAGTAACCCTAGGAAGTCACATCTCCCTGAAGGGCATGGAGACTGTAGGATTGGATGCTGAGGGAGGAAGGGGTTTAGTGGATGCGGATTCTCAGGTCCTGGTGGTTTCAGGTCAAGACAGGAAATACATAGCAGATCTTACCCGTTCTAGACGCTGTCCATGACCCAGACTCCTTCCCAAAACTCACGTGCAAAGTCAGCAGAGTCACGAGCCTGGGTTGGGGGGCGGGGAGGGGAAGGGATAATGACGCAGAGAATGTTCCCAAAGTCAGATGAACAAGGCTGGCAAAGGCCCAAAGTCAGGCAAGGGTTGCCCGGTACCCAGTTTCTACATCTGGTGACCCTATGGGCATCCACCACAGTGTCCCGGGCATCCACTACAGTGTCCCGGGCCACAGTGTAGGGATTGGTGATGAAGGAGGGCTGGGAACCAGGGTACAGAAGGACAAGCTAAAGGGCGAGACCAAGGATGTGGCCGGGCTGCAGGCCATGATTGGCTGAGACAGAGGATGTGTAAAACCAAATGAGACCTAAAGTTGGTAGCCACCCATACCAAAGTCCATCCTGTTGAAACTTCAGCTGCCAACACAGATGCCCAGAGATTCACCAACCAGGGATGGCAAACAGAAAGCTCATTCTCCGGCTCTGGGCCCAGCTCCGCACTTGACCAGCTCTGGGCCCCGCTGGCAGCTTACCCTCTCCGCTCTGGGCCCCGCTGGCAGCTTACCCTCTCCGCTCTGGGCCCCGCTGGCAGCTTACCCTCTCCGCACTTCTCCTTTCAGTCTGTCATCAACAAGACAGGAACTTGACACCTCAGCAGCAGTAAAGGAAAAATATCAGTGTCTGCCTTTTTCCTGTTACCCAGATAACTAGGAATAACCGCTTTCTCTATAGACTGTGAGGTTTTAGTAATTTATACTTAATCCTAACTTGTAATAAATATGTAAATCAGCAGGACATGATGAGGCACGCCTTGTTTGTTTGTTTGTTTATAATAAATACTTAAATCAGTGGGATGTGGTGAGACACGCTTTTATTTTTATTTTTTATTTTTTATTTTTTGGTTTTGTTTTGTTTTGTTTTTGTTTTTGAGACAGGGTTTCTCTGTGTAGCCTTGGCTGTCCTGGACTCACTTTGTAGACCAGGCTGGCTTCGAACTCACAGCGATCCACCTGCCTCTGCCTCCTGAGTCCTGGGATTAAAGGCATGGTCTACAAAGTGAGTCCAGGACAGCCAAGGCTACACAGAGAAACCCTGTCTCGAAAAACCAAACCAAATCAAAAGAATGCTTAAGTTGACTTTTTCCCCCTGTCTGGGGCTGGTGAGGTGACTCAGTGAGTAAGCTTGCTTGCCAAAAGTCCAGGTGGCCGAGTTAGATTGCTGGAACCCACGTAAAGGGGAAAGGAAAGCACACACCCCACAGAGTTGTCCAGTGACTCCACATGCACAGCACGGCAGCTTTAGTGTATTATATACAATAATAAATACTTTAATTAAAAAAGAACTGCAAGCAACTGTTAACATTAGCCTTAGTGATAAATACAAAGTAACAAAACATTACTTTATTAAGATATATTATCAAGCCGGGCGTGGTGGCACATGCCTTTAATCCCAGCACTCGGGAGGCAGAGGCAGGCGGATCGATGTGAGTTCGAGGCCAGCCTGGTCTACAAAGGGAGTCCAGAATGGCCAAGACTACACAGAGAGATCTTGTCTCCAAAAAAAAAAAAAAAAAAGATATATTATCAAAAACAATATGAAGTATCAACTGAAATATAGAGGTAAGGCAAAAAGACTTTTATAAAAGAGTATGTTTTGAAAAAGAAATTAAGAAACAGGAGACAGAAGGGCACACACCTTTAATCCCAGAGGCAGGCAGATCTCTTGTTTAAGGTCATCTTGGTCTCATAGCAAGTTCTAGGCCAGCTGTGGCTACATAATGAAAGCTTGTCTCAAAATTAACTTTTAATAAACAGGTGATTTAATCAGGGTATCATTGGCAAAATCAATTTCATCTAGAATTACATTTCTTCTTTTTTTGTTTTTTGTTTGTTTGTTTGTTTGTTTGTTTGTTTTTCAAGACAGAGTTTCTCTGTATAGCCTTGGCTGTCCTAGACTCGCTTTGTAGACCAGGCTGGCCTCGAACTCACAGAGATCTGCCTGCCTCTGCCTCCTAAGTGCTGGGATTAAAGGCGTGCGCCATCACGCCCGGCCTAGAATTACATTTCTACATACACATTGTATTTAAGTTTTAAATCAACACTTCTGTCCATTTGCTACAGGCTATATAGCCTTGGGGGACATTTTGAAATAGTGCTATTTTACAGACAGAAACCCAAGCAAATGAAACAGAGGAAGCCGACGGCAGGAGTCAACCGTCTGTGACAGCCTCAGGCAGTGGTGAGTTGTCCCGTCCTGGCCGTGGGTCCATCAGCTGCTAAGCAGGCACCTTGAAGGGGCATGTGCAAAGGCTCTGTGAACAGGAGGCCTCTGCTGCGTCCCTCAGTCCTGAGTCACAGAATGCTGAAGTGTTGGGGTTCTGGGGCCACAGAGATGCCCCCTATACCATACTAGGCAGAGAACCACTTCAAACTCCCAGCCAAAGAGCTTTGTGGACCCCTGCTCCGCCCAATGCGAGGGGCCTTTGAGGCCTGCTTCCTCTTGCTGTAACCTTAGACCTCTGCCTCCTCCAACCCTGACCCACTCACTCTGTCTCTATTCTGAAAAGTCACCCAGCTGTCAGTCCTAGCTGATAAAGCTGGCGATAGCAACTAACAACACACTAGGCCTCCTTTAACAAACTGTCTTTTTTTTTTATACGTTTGCCAATATTTATTAAAATTCAATCATTAAATTCCAATTTGGTTTAGTTTATAATCAGGGAACACATTTCTCACTGTTTAAATTGGTTTGACAATAATCCTATGGCAGTTTACTTCCGATCTTAGGACGTATATTAATATGCTGAAGCACTCTTGTGCTCCATGGTGTCCCACTGAGTAAGTGAGTTTAGAGTTTCAGATGGTGTCTGCGAATGCCTTTGGGCACTGTGGTCAAGTTTTGTGTCCTGTATTTGTAAACTGTCACTGGATGCACAAATTGTGTCCCTCCCCAGTCCCTGCTGCTGTTGGCCGCCCTGAACGTGATCATGTGCTGAGAGCCAGAGTTGCTGCAAGCTCATGGGCACAATGCCCTGCCACAAATGGAATTAAACTGCACGCCCAAAATGTATTTTATGTGTATATGTGTATGAGTGAATGTATGCATGCGCACCGTGTGCATGCAGTACCAGCAGAGGTCAGAAGAGGGCGTCAGATCCTCTGAAACTGGAGCTACAAGTGACTGTGAGCTGCCACGTGGGTGCTGGGAATCCAAGTCCAGTCTTCTCTCCAAGATCAGCCAATGCACTGAGCCTCTGAGCATCTCTCCAGCCCTGAGACTTGTGGTTGTTGTTGTGGTTGTTGTTGTCATCATCGTCGTCGTCATCGTTGCTGCTGCTGTTGTTTCAGGGTGTTGTTGTAGCTTACTTTTTATTCAGACAATCTGTCGTTCACCTGAAGTGTTCACTCATGTCCATTCTATACAATCACTGAGAGGCTATTGACTGACTCTTCAATAACATTTTACTGGGCACAGGAGTGATAACCCCTGATAATCCAAATTTTACACCCATCTTTGACTTCTGAAACGGAGCCCCTAGGGAACTGTTGTCGAATGGAATTCTTAGTGGTAGCACAAATGAGTGCAGATTCTGTGTGGGGAGTGAGAGCTGTGAGAAGCCATTTGGATTGCAATCACCAACTGAGAGATAGCCGCTGTCCTGAGGTGGCTGGCATCCCACGGCATGGCTAAGCAGAGGCTCTCACACTGGGGCTTCTAGCAGGAAAAGCGGGAGGCAATTTTAAGGCTGCTGCAGCATTGCAGTGGAAGAACGGGGCTTTTGATAACCTTAGTTTATTGTTTGTCTGGACTTCAGGTCTCACTTGGGAGCAGAAGTATGTTCAGAGCTCTGATAAACTGCTTGGTGTGGCGTGCCGTGGTTTCCTCCGTTACTAGATTAGAAGACAGACTGTTTTGTATGTGTATCTTATACGTTGTTTTGTGTGTGTGTTTTATTCATTGTTTATATGTACATCTTATATACTCATGACATCCTTCTTATGTTCCTTCAATGTTTCTATGGCATGTGGTTCTGTGAATTTTTCACGCTATGTGAAAGCTCAGAACAATTTAAAAAACCACAAGGTATTGTAAGGCCCTCTCTCTCTCAGCCAGCCTGGGAACGTGACCCAGGCAAGCTTGGGAAAATGACCCAAAAAGAATCAAAAAGAATTGAAGGCCAGCTCAGCTTCAGTTTCTGAGATCAAGGTAGCCAACCGAGATAAACAATTTCAACTAAGGTAAACAATTACCATCTGGAAATTCTCTGGAAACTCCCCAACACCCCTCCCTGCAATAGCCAATAATAATTAGACAAGCACCCTTAGCGACCACCAGAGCCAATCCTAACATAGGGCACGCGGCCCCTCCTAACCTTTGTGGTTTTAGCCTTTAAAAAGTCACTGTTACAGAATCTCGGTGTGCGCCCCCTCCCTCCCTCCTGAGAGAGTGTCGTGGGGGGGGGGGCCCTGCCGCGCGTCAGAAGTAAACCTTGTGTCTTTGCATCAACATTGTGGTTCTCGAGTGGTCTCTCGCGACGACCCCCTACCCGGGTGGACTCTAGGGTCCAACAGTATACACAGACCAACACTGTTCAAACAGCCTTGTTCAAGGGTAAGCTGTAGTTTAATTGTCCGCCATTTTGCTGTTAAATTCCTATTGATTTGGATGTGTTTGAGCAAAATTTAATCTTTAAAAAGTTAGCTCTCATGCATATGCCTCTCTTTGAATTTCAATATGGGTACATTTAAGGCACAATAAAAAGCTTGGCCCTTCCTTCCTGCTCTTATGACAGCCTCCAGTCCTCTCCTCTCTCCACCCACCCACCCCTCCCCCCGCCACACACACACACACACACACACACACACACACACACAGCAGTGTTGGGCAGGGTTTACAATGGAGAGTTTTGCATTATGATATTGCCATGAGCCCATGGGGCCCAGGGAATGGAATGTGGTAGTTTGGGTGATGAGCACGGCCCTCACAGGCCCATATATTTGAATAGTTCTATCTGAACATATACTGCTCATTTTGTGTCTTTGCTCCCCTAGATTTGAAGCTAAACAAAAGCAAAGTATATTTAGTCAGGGTTCTCTAGAGTAACAGAACTTATAGACTGAGCATAGTTATAATAACGGGGATGTATTAGGGTGGCTTACTGGCTGTGGCCCAGCTAGTCCAACAATGGCCGTGTACCAACAAAAGGGGCAAGAATCCAGTAGCTGTACAGTCCATGAGGCTGGATGTCTGAGCTGGACTTCAGTATACATCAGAATCCCAGAGAAGTCCGCTCTAACGCCAGTGAAGGAAAGGACTCGCCAGTGAGAGCCAAAGCAAGGCAGCAATGAGCTGGAGAGCTTCCTCCTTGCAGGCCCCTCATAAAGGCTTCCAGCAGAAGGTGAAGCCCAGATTAAAGATGGATCTTCCCCTCACAAAAGATCTGGATTAAAAATAAATAAATAAATAAATAAATAAATAAATAAATAAATAAATAAATGATCTGTATTAAAGGTGGATCTTCCCACGTCTGGATCTAGATTAGGATTAGGATTTAATTTTTAAAAATCCCTCACAGGTGTGCCCAGCCATTTGGGTTTTAGTTAAGTCCTGGTGTAGTCAAGTTGACAACCAATTAGCCAGCGGAATTTAACAGTGCGTTCTTTATTACAGGCACATGGTACTTATTGTTCAGCGTATGAATGGCTGAGTCTGAAAATGTAGTCCCTGTGTACAAAATGTGCTCACGTATAATTTCTTTCCATGCTCTCTTCTCTCTTACAGATTCTAGTAGCCTGCGGATCCTCTGGGATATGACTCAGTCATATGAAAGACTAATAGAACTTAAAAATAGTTACTATGAGCTACTTACAAGAAAGCTTGAAAAGTTGGAAAATAAAGCTAGTGGAGTGCAGAGAGAACAGACAGAAATTAGAAAAATAAAACCCTGGCAACAGCACAAAGAAATGGAATGGGAAGAGTTCTGTACTTTGAGGCATGATACTTTAGTTGGTTTTTTTTATTTGTATTTGTATTTTTTTTTTTTGTTTTATATTTATGTGCAACTGCCTATATGTATGTCTGTATGCCACATGCATCCAAGGCCCCAGAGGCCAGAAGAGGGTGTCAGATTGCCTGGCCCTAGAGTTACAGGTGACTGTGAGCTACCATATGGGTGCTGGCAATCCAAACCAGGTCCTCACAAGAGCACAGAGCCATGTCCCCAGCCTCCACGACATTTGAGTTTGGAAGAAACACTTGAACCCATCATACTGTGTTACAGATAGGCAGTGGGATATTTCCATTGCTGACTTATGGTCTGGTATTCTAGGGGAAGAATATTTGGGGGGGTTGGAGTGTGGAATTGTGGGGGAAAGTGTAACCACCTCATTTGGGTATGATGAGTATTTTAAATAAGTTAATTCATAGTCTTCACAACGGGAATCCGAGTGGCTGTGCTGAGTCCTGTTACTCACTTAGCAGTGAGAGCTTGTGATCGTTTTCATATTTTCCGGTTACAGTTAACGCTGCATGAGGACTTTGTTTTCTGAATTTCTAAATATTTTGAAAACATCATCCATATGCAATTACTTGTTCAAAGCATAGAAATCTTCTTTAAAGCTTGGATCAATAATACATCTTACTTGATCTAAAGAAAGCTTAATGTCCCTGCATTGCCAGGGACCCAGCAGAGGCAGTCACCAATGACAAGCCTCCGCTGATGAGCTAGACCCCATCTGTACTTTTGTTAACACAAATGAAATAAAAAGAAACTAGAGCTCATTGGTCTGTTTATTCTGCATGTCTCCTTCATTCACTGATAAAATTCAGATTTCTATGTTAAAGTACAACTCATTGTTACTAAATGATCAGATTATATATTGTTCACAAAAGACTACCAAGTTTCTAATATAATAAATAATATTGAGATATAATCAAAGTGTTATGAAGAGAGTGAGAGAGAACAGACACCAGAGCCCTTCTTCTGGTCTTGGTTATGGCTACAGACAGCCCCTCATGTGTGAGCATCTGGAGGTGATCCTCTGTGATGTGAATCATTTTGGGGCACATCTGGCATATGTAATAGTGATATTTTATTTCAAGTCAATTTATTCAATTGTTCAGAAGGGTAATAAATCAAGAAGATTATTGGGTGGGTGCAGTGGTGCACGCCCGTAATCCCAGCCTCAAGGAGGCAGAGGCAGGTGGGGCTCTGTGAGTTTGAGGCCAGCCTGCAAAGCAAGTCCAGGACAGCCAAGACCACACACACACACACACACACACACAAAAAAAAAAAAAAAAAAAAAAAAACCAAACCTGTCTTGAGGAAAAAAAAGAAAAGATGATTATTTGTTAGTATAATGAAAGCACAATGACTGTTTTTCCTAAAAATGAGCTATAATGTGTTTTAATGCTTCAGGTTCCCCTTAAGGCAAGATGGGAAGCAAGAAGATGCTGAGCCTACGTCCCAGCAAAAGGAGATGCAGTTAAAAGGGGGAAAGGATGATGAGAATGCAGGACGGACTCGACACCCCGAAATCAGGACAGCAACTACAGAAGTAACGGCTGTGGAGAATGATTTGAGACAGGTAAATCAGCTGTGAGTAAAATTTCCTATTTCTAAGCGCTTAATAGATATTAGCCGGATCACGTCAATTTTGTATGTGTTTTCAGATAAATGCATGTGACTCACAGAAAGTGATCAGAACACAAAAGGTATTACTTGCCAATTCACCACGTGAAACATGAAAGAGTGCAGTTACACACACTTGCCACAGGCACCTCATCACTTGACAGTATAATCTTCGGGACCCTGTGGTTGATGGGCACCTTTGTTGACACATGTTGTTACACCATCCACTCTTCTGTTTTTGTTTTTGTTTTGTTTTTCAAGACAGGGTTTCTCTGTGTAGCCTTGGCTGTCCTAGACTCGCTTTGTAGACCAGCCTGGCCTCGAACTCACAGAGATCCACCTGCCTCTGCCTCCCAAGTGCTGGGATTAAAGGTATGTGCTACCACGCCCAGCTACACCATCCAGTCTTGAATGACTTAGAACAAAAAAGGTGAATTTAAGTTAAGTTAAGGCATTAATAGCTCAGTTTGAGGATTACAACACTCGGCATCTATCTGATTGTGCTCAACGTGTTTCCTGTTGAGGGACTACAAGGTCACTGGAGTTTGGCCAACTGCAACCACTGAAATGACCGTTTAGTGTTTTATGTTAACACACGGGCTGTCCGTATTTGGATCTGTAATAAATCTTGTTAGATCTTTTATGAAGTAGCAGTATTGTACATATCTGTCTCTGCAGCTGCTTTTGCTCTTTGACAAATTTGCTTATTGATGCAGCTAAAGTGATTCATGCAGTATAACCATCCATGAAGAGGTCATGTCCTTTCTGTGCTTTTTTTTTTTTTAAGATTTATTAATTATGTATACAGTGTCTGCCTGCATGTACACCTGCAGGCCAGAAGAGGGCACCAGATCACATTATAGATGTTTGTGAGCCACCATGAGGTTGCTGGGAACTGAACTCAGGACCTCTGGAAGAGCAGTCAGTGCTCTTACCTCTAAACCATCTCTCCAGCCGCCCCCCCCCCCGCCTTTCTGTGCTTTGTTTTAAGGTTCTATTGCGACGCATTAGGGGTGTGGAAGTGTACATGTGACTGAACCCTTAATGAAGTGATTCTCTAGGGATCTGAGGACCAAAAGAGCCGCGACTGCAAGTTTCTCAAGAACAAAGTGCCAGGCCGAGCGTGGTGGTGCACGCCTTTAATCTCAGCACTCGGGAGGCAGAGGCAGGTGGATCACTGTGAGTTTGAGGCCAGCCTGGTCTCCAAAGTGAGTTCAGGACAGCCAAAGCTACACAGAGAAACCCTGTCTCAGAAAAACAACAAAAAAAACAAAAAACAAAAAACAAAAAAAACCAAAGTGCCAGTGTCTTTTTCTTGTTTTGTTTTGTTTTGTTTGTTTTTGTTTTTCAAGACAGGGTTTCTCTGTGTGTAGCCTTGGCTGTCCTAGACTTGATTTGTAGACCAGGCTGGCCTCGAACTCACAGTGATCCACCTGCCTCTGCCTCCCGAGTGCTAGGATCAAAGGCGTGTGCCACCACGCTCGGCAAAGTACCAATGTCTTAAAAGATAGGGTTGGGCAAATCACCTTTGCAATAAGATTTACTAGTAACCTCACAAAGCACACGTGGGCTAAGGTGCTCGAGGCACTTCCCAGTGTGTACTTGTGTCATGGAAAAGGCAGAGGATTTGAGCTGTAGGTTTCTGCATATGATGTAGACATCTGAAGAGAGGGCATGGCAATGTTGGATTGAGTAGGTCTTTGCTCCTGATGCATAACCAAGGCTGGCCTTGAATTCCTGATCATCCTGCTTCCATTTCCCAAGTTACAGTAATGTTCTTAACTCTGTCATGACATTCACAATAAGCTAATGCAAAGAAAATGCCTTTCGTGTTTTCCTTAGAAATCTGCTATGGACAGACAGGTGAATCTCTAGTTTGGGATGGTGACTTGTCCTTATTAGTGTGCCATTATGGAGATTTACATGCAAATTTAATACTTCAAACACTATGTAAGGAGGAAAATACAGCCAACAGAGTCCCGTCTTCCAAGACCATTCCCTCCTTTAAGGAGACTGCAATTCTGTTTGAATGTGCACAGCCATTGAAAGCCGTAATAGCCTGTAATATATCATAGGTATTCTTCCATTGTCACATCCTCGTCCATAGATCTATATATCATATTTTATAAATTTCAAGATATCACTTACAGAATACCAATACAGTTTTATCCAAAATGTGTTTTATATTATTTTTTAAATAGAATGTTTTATTTCTTAAAGAATGTCATACATGCATCACATGCATTTTGATCCTATTTACCCTGCCCCCTCAACTCCTCCTGTGTCTACTCCTAACCTCCCATTCCATCCGACTTCACATCCTCCTTTTTAAAAAATAACTCCCCAAGTGCATTTATGCTGCCCATACACTCAAGGATGGGGTCGCCATTCACTGGAGTATGGCCAACCCAGGGTTGGCTTCCTCCCCTCCATTGCCCTCCTCCTGGCCCCCTGTTTGATCCAATTTCTAAAACAGCAAGAAAGCAGGTTCTGCTTCAGTGCCTAATCATTCCCAACCTAGAGGCTATTGGCCACGATGACACCTCCTCTTCCTAGAACAAAAAGGGGGCAATAAAAGGCTGGGGAGCCCTGCGACCTAAGGAGCCCGCCTGGAGCAAGAATGAGTTTGAGGTGTGTCCAAAGCCCCAAAATCTCATCTTGAGACCAGCAGGAATAGGACTGCTCCCTCCCTGCCCTGAGCCTGTATGTCCCCGCACACGTAGCCTTGCGGTCCCCACTTCTACCACCCGTGAGGTGGTCACACAGCCTAGTGGCCAGGAAACAGGTTAAACTAACTCTCTCCTTATAAGGTCCCGTCCAGCAAGCACCTGGAATTCCTCTTCATGCAAATAAGGCGTTCCCAGCACCTTGCCCCACCCCCCACCCACCCACCACCCCCAGCCAATGAAGTACACTCACCCCGAAAGCCTCTACCCACTCCCCAAAGGTTTAAATAGCCTTTGTTCTCGCTGATTAAACGAGCTGTCTCATGGAAGCTGTTTCTCCAGCACACACCGCCAACTGCGCTGTACCCAACCGCCCATGTGCAGGCTAAGCTTCAGTCCCTCCAAGTCCAGCCTAATGCATGGCAAGCCTGGATACTCAGAGGGGAGAATCGGAGTAGGGGGGCATTCCTGGATGTCTGACTCTTAACAGCTTCCCACCCCCACTTTCACAATGGTCTCTGAGCCTTGGAGCGGATGGGGTGTTAACATAGATGTCCCATTTGTGACTGAGGACTCCACAGATACTTATTAACGGCACTTAGACTAGTTTTGAGATTTTGTACCAATAACCATCAACTGCATTAAACAACTTCTCTGCCGGGCAGTGGTGGCGCATGCCTTTAATCCAGGCACTCGGAGGCAGAGGCAGGCGGATCGATGTGAGTTCAAGGTGTACCATCTCCAGGCAGCTCACATACCCACTGCAGTTCCTCCTGCCTGGGACCCCCACTTAGTCATTCTGACTGGGGTAAGTTGAGAATCTCAAAGTAGCCTTCATTTCCAATTCCCTGCTGGCTAGCAGTGGTGAACAGTTTTTCAAATATTCTCAGCCGTTTGTATTTCTCCTGTGAACTCTCTGTTCTGTTCCACAGCCCACTTTTAAGTTGGGTGGTTTATCTTCCCAGTGTTTAGTCTTTGAGTTCTTTGTAAAAATCTAGACATTAATCTTCCATCAGATGCATAGCTTACAAAGCTTTTCTTCCCCTTCGGTGGCTGCTTCTGCAGATGCTTTCTGTAGATGAACAATTTCCTTTACAGTATAGAGCCTTTTCAGTGCCACCAAGTCCCACTTATTGATGTTGGTCCTATTTTCCAGGTAGCCAGAGTCCTATTAAGAAAGTTCTTGGGACTGGAGAGATGGCTCAGAGGTTAAGAGCACTACCTGTTCTTCCAAAGGTCCTGAGTTCAAATCCCAGCAACCACACGGTAGCTCACAGCCATCTATAATGAGATCTAGTGCCCTCTTCTGGTGTGCAGGAATATATTTGGGCAGAATACTGTGTACACAATAATAAATAAATCTTTTTAAAAAAAAAAAAAGTTTTACCTGACCCTATATCCTGACATGTCCTCCCTATGCTTTCTTCTAGAAGTTTCAAGGTTTCAGACCTAATCTTAAAATCTTTGATCTATGTGTAATTGATTGTCAGTGGTGACACATAAAAATTAAGTTTCACTCTTCTATGTTGAATATCCCTGCACCATTCATTAAAGATGCTGTCTTTATTGTATGTTTTTGGTATCTCTGTGAAAAGTGAGGTGGCTGTGCATAGTTGGCTTACATCTGGGTCCTCTCTTCTATTCCATTGGTCAATTCTTGGGCCAGCACTATGCTGTTCTTAGTACTGTGGCTCTGTATACTACTACTGTGTAGTAAACCTTGAACCCAGGAATGGCAATACCTCCAGCAGTGTTTTCATTGTTCAGGATTGTTTTAATAAGGGTTGTATTGAATATATAGATTGCTTTTGGTAGAAGAGACATTTTTTACAATATTAATTCTACCAACCCATGTGCATGGGAGGCCTCTCTGTCTTTTGGTGTCATCTTCAATTTCTATCTTCAGACACCACTTGGCTGTATTTATACCCCTGGGAGCTCCCTGTGGTGGTTGAGTGTTTCTCACATGTAGAATCATGTCATCTACAAATAGGGATGCACTGGTTTCTTCCTTTACATTTGTATCCCCTTAGTCTTTTTGTTGTTAACCATTCAGGTGTTATTTGTTTGTTCCCTGTGACCTCTTGGGGATGTTTATCCTTCTCTTCTGACTGAAGTGTTCCTCCCAGCATCCTCTGTAGATCTCTCTTAGGACTCATAAGTTCCTCTCATCTCTTTTTAACATGGAAACATGTTTATTTTTCCTTCATTTTTAATAGATAGTTTTGCTGGGTATAATAATCTGGGTTGGTGGTTTGGGCCTTTCAGAATTTAAAATGTGTCCTTCCAAATATTTCTGGCTTTAAATTTTTCTATGAAATAATCATCTTTCATTCTGGTGAGCCTGCCTTCATAATAAATTTCTTGACTCTTCATTCTTGTAGCTTTCAATACCCTCCCTTTATTCTGTGTCTTTAATGTTTTAACTATAATATGTCCTGGAAAATTTTTTTTCTGATACTGTCTATTTGGTATTCTGAAAGTCTCTTACACTTGGGTGGGCAACTCTTTCTCTAGGATTGAGAAATTTTCTATAACTTTTTAAAAAATATTCTCTATACCTTCACCATGGTATGCTTTTTTCTTTATGCCCATTATTATAATGTTGGGTCTTTTTACCATGTCCCAAATTTTCCTCATCTTTGATTCTTCCTTTACTGAGTCATCCAATTCCTCTACTTTGTCTTCTAGTCTGGACACTATTGATTTCTATATGATTCATTCTGTTAGTGAGATTTCCCATTGATTTTTTTAAATTCTTTCTCATTTCTAGAACATTTAAGCTTGGATTTTTTTCAGCAATTCTCTTTATGAGTTAATTTTCATATCTTGAATTGAGTTCAGCTGTTCATTGAGGTCTTTTTTCTTAGTGATAGGAGTGTATTCCTACCCTCTGTGAGTTGTTTGAACACTTGTAATAATTCTCTTGAATTCTTTGTCTGCAAGATCTATCAAGTCATTCTCATTGGAGTTCATTACATGAAATTAGTAGTTAGTGGGAACACATTGTGGTAGCCTCTGTGTTCCTTGTATCTCTATACTGGAACTTGCATGTCTGAAGTGGTTTGTTGGTTGAATGTCTTTCTTTATCTAAATCACCTTTATTCCTGTTTAGGAGAGGGTTAAGTTGTAAAAGGATGGTGACATTTTCTTTTGTGGAACTTGTGTTGAGCACTGCAGTTTCCATTCCTAGTTTTCTTTTAGAAATCTAGTACTGTCTGCCTGAACAGACACCATCCAAGCATCAACACACTCCTGGATGGTCCTCTCCTCCACAGACTCTAATATAGCTCTACACACCCTGAGTCACCCTTGGTCTTACATAAAGGACCACTTTCATTGGCCTAATGGCTGTGCAAGGTATCAGATTTCATTAGACCATAAAATGTATTCAAAATAGTAATGCTAAGAGCAAATATTGGATACAGTTTCTCATGTGCCACAATGCATATGTGTACCACTTTTTTGGGTACTCCCCAGTCCTATGGTCCTGACACTGCAGTGTGGTGAGCACTGTATTACTAACTCCATTGTACGGGTGAAGACACCAAGGTATAGAAAGCTGATTGACTCAAGTTCACATCACTCCTAAGTGACTGAGCTGGGATCCAGACCATCATGGCAGCTGTGAAAATCCAGTCTCTCTTTTTATCTAATTTTGCTTTGTCTGATTTCTTTTTGTCTTATTGGTCTTAGCTTGTTTAGTTTGATTTCTGTTTTTGTGAGAAGGTGTTTCTTGGTTTTTGTTTTTGTCTGTTTTAAAGAGAGAGGGGGAGAGGGGGAAGAACATCAAGTTGGGTGAGTAGGGTAGTGGGGAGAATCTGGAAGAAGAAAAACATAATCAAACTATATGAAAAAAAGTTGTTCAATTTTAAAGAGTTTAAAAAGAGAGATTATATACCTAAAAGGTGACTACAAAGTAGGAAGATTAAATTTAAATAGTTGCCCCAAAGTATAGTTAAAAAATACTGTCTCTCAGATCATTTCTTAAAGCATCTAATTTTCACCTAAAATACCATGTTAATGTTTACCATCACAGGCATATCCCTGTGATCATTCATATATGCATATATAAAATCAGCTTTTTAAATTATGGGTTTTGAGGTGTTCCAGGAAATTTAGATACACAAATCTCCACATGTTGCCAGTTCTATCAACCGTGTATCCAACAGGATGTGCTTCCAAGCACAGTAAACCTCAACATTTCTGTTGAAGGCAGTCAGCATTATCATAGGCATGGTGGGGATAGCAGCCCTGCTGTAGCAGCTCAGTTAACTCCGCGGCTATAGACAACACCCAGGTGAAGGGGCACAGCTGTGTTATAACAGAATCCTGGCTTGAGGATGGATAAAGGGCAGACTGAATGGCATTAATGACTTCATTTTCATTGCTCACTTTAGTTGCAGGGAGCCGGGGATCAACTCACACAAACAACCAAGAGTTCTCAGAAGATGCAAGCCATCCTGCAAAGGTATAAACGGAGCCACACACAAAGTACCATGAGTTTCGTAAAAAGAATAGAACTTCTCTCAGCTGTGGTAATGATTACCCCCTCCCAGAGGCCAGGAAACCCCTTTAGCATTATGGTCATTGAATGCATCGTTTCAGTCTTGGATGTGGGACAGTGAGACAGGCCATGGTCTGTGTGTGCAACGTGAAGTTTGGTGGTCCCAAACCCTGCCAAAAAATACATGTATAACTTTTTACACTATTGAGTACATTTTCCACAAGACATGGCAGGAAAAAAAAAAAAAAGAAAATTTCCGAACCACCTACTTTTCAATTGTTAAAAATGAAATGGTTCTTTCAGATGTTAGCTCCGAAACTGTGACAATGGTTTTTTTAAGTCTATATGTGAATCATTATCAAATACATTTCAGGCTTGAAGCTCGGCTTTCCAAGTTAAAAATTACACTGGAAGCGCAATCAGCAAAAATTGAGCAGATGCAGAATCGACTGCTACGTGGTGATTTGGTAAGTCTCACTTCCTCTGCCATCCTCATAACCTTCCTCCCTCTAAGGGGGTTGTATGGGGATATTCTAGGATATATGAAAAGTACCATTGATAAAGACATCTGCTGGGTCTGGGCACAGTGGCACACACCTTTAATCCCAGCACTCAGGAAGCCATGCCAGATCAGCCAGGACTACGTCATTGAAAACATGTTGCATACATGGTGTGTGTGTGGAGTGTGTGTGTGTGTATGTGTGTTGTTGTTGTTGTTGTTGTTGTTGTTGTTGTTCATAATGCTACTACTTTTTTTTTTAAACCAATAGTGGATATCCTCTTGATTTTATAGAAGTTCATTGAAGTGATAAGATTAGGGACTGTGGTAGCAAGACTTAACTGAAAAAGGAGCTGGAAAGATGGCTCAGGGTCTGAGAGCACGCGCTGTTCTTAGAGAGAACTAGATGCCTGTTTCCAGCACCCATGTCAGCTAGCTCACAACCACCAAATCCCGCTACAGCGGAGCTGATGATCTCTCCTGACTTCGGTGAGCACCTGTACATGCATGACATACATACACACACGCACATAAATTGAAAGAAATTATTTTTTTAAATTAAGGATTCACCAGGTATGATGGTAAACACCTTTAATCCAAGTACTCAGGAGGCAAAAGGCAGGTGGATAGCTGACTTTAAGGCTAGCCTGGTCTATATAACAAGTTCTAGGAGAGCCAGGGATACACAGAGAAGCCTTGCCTCAAAAAGAAAAAGGGTTTACTAAACAAGATTCTTATAAAATTAATATTTTATGTTATATATTTTGTTATAATTATTAATGCCTTTAATAGATTATGATATATAATATAATGCTTTGTTAGACAACATTGTTTCCCCGTTAGTTGATGAATGGGCATATGGACTATTTGTACATCAAATCTATTGTGAATAAAGTTGCTGTGTACAGTTGTCTGTATCACTGGGAAGGTCTTACTAGTCTAAGAACATTCCATGGTTATTTGGTCTAGAGTTCTACATCGATCACCAGAAGCCTTCGGTGAAGTTTTGAGAATGGATAGCTTTTAAGTTCCATTTCTAATTAAGAATAGAAACTTGGCCGGGCATGGTGGCACAGGTCTTTAATCCCAGCACTCGGGAGGCAGAGGCAGGTGGATCGCTGTGAGTTCGAGGCCAACCTGGTCTACAAAGTGAGTCCAGGACAGCCAAGGCTACACAGAGAGATCCTGTCTCAAAAAAAAAGAATAGAAACTTGGGGCTAGGAAGGGGCTCCGCAGTTCAAAGCACTTGCTGCCCTTGCAGAGGACGCAGGTTTACTTCCCAGCACCTTATAACCATTCAGCCCATCACCTTCTGTAACTCCAGCTTCAGTAGGTAGATCTGGCGCCCTCTATTGGCCTCTGCAGGCACCTGCACACACATACACACACACACACACACACACACACACACACACACCCACACGGGGAGGGGAGGAACAAATAATAAAAAAATAATAAATTTCTTCAAAGACTAAAGATAAACATATAAGTAAATGAGAGCTGGTTTTTTTTGTTTTGTTTTTTGTTTTTTGTTTTTTTCAGACAGGGTTTCTCTGTGTATTCCCAGCTGTCCTGGAACTCAGTGTAGACCAGGCTGGCCTCGAACTCAGAGATCCGCCTGCCTCTCCCTCTGGAGTGCTGGGATTGAAGGCTTGCGCCACCACCTGGCTAAGGAGTTTCGTTTTGTTTTTTTAATATGATTCTAAATGTAATGTTACAAACTTATACAAATGCATATTACTCACTGGCTTATAGGAAATGATTTTATAAAAAGAAGAATAAGACTTGATACTTTAAAATATTTTATAATCTCTTAAAGATTGGAGATGAAACAAAGAATCTCATTCAGCAAACACAATCTCTAGAGTGTACTTTGGAAAAACAGATGAATAAAAATGAGGAATTGATGATAGAGCTGGCTGGGTAAGATTTTAATATTTCAAATCTTTTCACTCATTAATTAGCTTCACTAATTTTTTTTTAGGTTTTTTTTTTCAGAATTTCATACATGAATGCCATATTTACTTTATTTTCTCTCCCATATCCATCCCCCCTACCCCTCTCAAATTCATAGCCTATTGTGCTTTTATTTTTATTGTTACATATATGTGTGTGTATCTATAAATACAACCTACTGAGTTCACTCCGTATTGCTCCTATACATGTATTTTAGGGATGACTTCTTGGTATTATATACATTCATTGTAACCTCTCTAGATTATTTTATGTGTAGGAGTGTTGTGTCAGCATGTGCATCTGTGCACCACACACATGCCTGGTGCCCACCAGAAGAGGGTATCAGATCCCCTGGAACTAGGGTTGTGGTTGCAGGTGGTTGGGAGCTGCTGTGTGGGGGTTGGAATCCTAACCCAGGTCCTCCTCAGCCACCTCGCTCAGTCACTGTCCCGCACCAGAGTGTGGAGAGCCACAGATAGCAGCGCCCCCTGCTGCTTCCCTGGAGCAATGCACCCTTGAGTGGGCCCCTTATGCCCATGTGCAATACGCCCTTGAGTGAGCCCCTTATGCACATGCGCAATGGTATGACGCTCGGTGGCGCGATCCTTCTGCACCAATTGTGAGTGACAACGTGGCAGGCTCTGATTGGAGCGGTCGCACTATAAAGGCTTTCTGGGTGCGGTCCTCGGGGTCACTCCGTTATTCAAGAATCCTGAGTAAACTGCCACAAGAAGAGTTCCTGGTGTTGGTGTCTTTCCTGGGGGCGGGGGCGGCACCGACATTTTGGTGGCCCGTACGGGGAATCTCAGAACTTGGGGCAGCCAGGGCAGCTAGCTGGTAAGTTCCCGGTAAGTGGGACGTAACTGTTAAGTTCTCAGGCTTTGAGACAATAAAGTTCCAGGACTCGGACAAAATGGGGAATTATGTTTTGGGGAAAGTGAAAGAGGAACGATCGGTAGAATCAGACAGAGGAAGTATTGAAGGGGACGATTCTGGCCCCGAGGACAAAGAATTAGAGGAGTTAGCTGACCAGATGGAACACATGATGATAACTAATAAAAAAGGGGGCTAAGACAGTACAACCTTTGGCTCCTGACCCAGATCCATCAGAGTCTCCGGTCCGAACACAGCCCTATGCCAAAGGGGGAGGTAGATCGGCTTGCCCTGAGGTGTGGAGACAATTTCATTTACAAAATGCTCCACATTGCTACCCAGTTTTTCAAAATGCACAGGGAAATCGGTACCATGAACCCTTGGACTTTAAAGTAGTTCAAAGGTTAGCCGAATCTGTCCATGCTTATGGCACAACTGCAGCGTTTGTAATAGCTCAGCTGGAATCCTTGGGCAGATATTGTATGACTCCTTCAGATTGGCAGAATTTAGCCCGAGCCTGTTTATCACCTGGAGCATATTTAGATTGGAAAGCATATTATATAGAGTTTTCAGCTGAACAAGCTGCTGCTAATGCCGCTAACGGACAAGCAGCCTGGGATCAAGATATGTTAATGGGTCAGGGACATTTTGCCAATCAACAGACAGGATATCCAGTGCAAGTTTTTGAACAAATTAACTTCATAGGGACAAAAGCATGGAAAGCTCTTCCGACACGGGGAGAGGTTTCGAGCAATCTTACCAAAATCATACAAGGGAGCAATGAAACTTTTGCTGACTTTGTTGCCCAGCTAGTAGATGCCTCTGGCAAAATTTTTGGCGATCCAGACGCTGCAATGCCTCTAATAAAACAACTCATTTTTGAACAATGTACAAAAGAATATAGACAAGCTATAAACCCATACAAACATAAGTCTCTAGATGTGTGGCTGAAGATCTGCAGAGAGATAGGAGGGCCTCTGTCAAATGCCGGATTGGCCGCTGTGGTGATGCAAGCCGCCCGCGGGAGAGGTAATCATGGAAGTGATGGGCCACAAAAATGCTTCAGATGTGGTAAAATGGGGCACTTTAAGCGACGATGCCCAAAAGGAAACACCCCTAATGGTCAAAACCCTCCTGCCCGTGCCCCTGGCCTTTGTCCTAGATGCAAGAAGGGAAATCACTGGGCTAATGAATGCCAGTTGATTAAGGATATCAATGGTCAGCCATTAACAGCAGGATTTGGGGGAGCCCAGCCAAAAAACGGGAGGGGGGCCCTCATCCTCAGGGCCCTCAAATATATGGGGCAATGGAGGAGAACAAACCTCCAGAGCAATGGCCGAGTCTGCGTCCTCCGATAAAATGGCAACGCCCAGGAGAGCTACTGGAGGAAGTGCAGGCCTCAACCTCGTTCCACCACCAGCCTCGAATTAACCCCACAAATGGGACCCCAATTAATAAACTCTGACTTTACAGGCCCCCTACCAAAAGATACAGTCAGACTACTAATTGGCCGTAGTTCTACTACATTGCAAGGCCTTATTGTTCACCCTGGAGTAATTGACTCAGATTACACTGGCACTGTAAAAATAATGGTTTCCTCCCCTCGAGGAGTAAGTGCTATTTCACCAGGAGATCACCTTGCACAGTTGCTTATTCTCCCAAGTTGTCATGGTTTGTTTCCTGCTAAAGATCAGAAAAATAATTTCAGTAAAGCTGCTAATTTGTCCAAAAGTCTCTCCCAACATCTCCTAGGTAATTGGAGCCTTGAACTCGATGGACTCCTGAGGGACCTGCAACTCTCTATAGTGCACATCAATTCTACCCGAGTCGACACCACCTTGGTTTCCGGAATAGCACAGTGGTTCCAGATGGCCTTTTCTCATCTGAGGGAGTGGGCAGGAATAGGAGCTCTGGCAGTGTGCCTGGTTCTAGTCAGTTGCCTAGCACTCTGGTGCATTTGTAGGATGCATGCTCATCGATTTCGCACCCAAGCTTTTGTGGTACAGGCTTTTGCTGCTTTGGAGGCTGAACAGTCTCCTCAGGTGTGGCTAAGTATGCTGGGTAGATAGCCATTTGGCCATTATGTCTATATTTTGACCTTCTTAAATTGGGCCGCTTTGCCGAGATGATATAGATCCCAGCCCCATGGGCAGGGTGAGAATGGCATATACTCAGATATTGCCTGCCTTAGGGCATGGGCACCTGTGAGGGGTGACGGCCGGAAACCACAGGGGGAGGACCCAATTGTCTGACTCTGAGTCCCCCGGAAGTACACCTGATTGCATAGAGGTTGATGTTAGAACTTATCTTGCTCAATGCATGATGGGGATGCCCACAGGCAGCAGATCAAGACCCCTCCTCTCCTCCTAAAAAGACATCATGCCAGGCCAACGAGGCCTAGGAGGATCAGGTTAATACTTCCACCCTTTGGTTAATGTCCACTCCCATTGAGGAGTTTCTCTCACCTGTGTCAGCTTGGTCACAAGTCTTGGGGCAAAGGTATCTTGATCCTCAGCTTAAAATTAATAAATAAGGGGGAACTGTGGAGAGCCACAGATAGCGCCCCCTGCTGCTTCCCCGGAGCAATGCGCCCTTGAGTGAGCCCCTTATGCGCATGCGCAATGATATGACGCTCGGTGGCGCGATCCTTCTACACCAATTGTGAGTGACAACGTGGCAGGCTCTGATTGGAGCGGTTGCACTATAAAGGCTTTCTGGGTGCAGTCCTTGGGGTCACTCCGTTATTCAAGAATCCTGAGTAAACTGCCACAAGAAGAGTTCCCGGTGTTGGTGTCTTTCCTGCTGGTCGGGGGCGGCACCGACACCAGAGTACATCTGTGCCAGGCTCTTTGGGTGCCCTTCTACAAGCTGCTCGTGGGTTCTTTGTCAAGGTTGTTCCTGGGGGAGCAACCACTATGACAGATAGAGGGGTGGGGGATCTTGCCTAGATAGGTATGTGATGACTTGTTTTTGTTTTTGTTTTTCGAGACAAGGTTTCTCTGTGTAGCCTTGGCTGTCCTAGACTCCCTTTGTAGACCAGGCTGGCCTCGAACTCACGGCGATCCACCTGCCTCTGCTTCCCAAGTGCTGGGATTAAAGGCGTGCGCCACCACGCCTGGCTGGTATGTGATGACTTTGAAGCCGGAGTGGCCTTAGTAAGAGAAACAACAGAGTTATCATCTGTAAGAAACACAACTCATCAAATACACATGCCAACTGAGAATGGAAGGATGGAAAAAATGCAGCAGGCAAACGGAAGCTGAAAAACAATTAGGCGTCCCTAAAGGCACATCTGACTGAGTGGCATTTAAGACAAAATTCGAAGAGATAGTGAAGGCCCCTCATGTTAATGAATGGAATGTTCTTTCAAGAATGTGTTACACTTGCTGGGCGTGGTGTCATATGCCTTTAATCCCAGCACTCAGGGAGGCAGAAGCAGGTGGATCTCTGTGTTCAAGGCCAGCCTGGTCTACAAAGGAAGGCCTGGACACCCAGGGCTACAGAGAGAAACCCTGTCTTGAAAAACCTAAAAAGAAAGAAAGAAAGAGAGAGAGAGAGAGAGAGAGAGAGAGAGAGAGAGAGAGAGAGAAAGAAAGAAAGAAAGAAAGAAAGAAAGAAAGAAAGAAAGAAAGTGTTACACTTGTAAATAGACATGCACATGATGCCCAGACTCGTGGTTTTAAATAATCCAAGACACTGTAGTGCTAAGTTGAAGGATAGAGGAGAGTGGCTTTAACAAACCCTACAGAATGTCCCAGCTCTCCACAATGGGGTACACTTTCTAGAAGCCCACAGCACATTCCCAATGATAAATAGCATTTTAAGCCAAAAATGCAAATCTTAATAAGTATAAGAAAATCAAAATGATTTCTTGATTCTTTTGAATCATAATGGAATGAAACTTGAAATCAATAAAAAGAAAAATTACATAGGTTCTGAACACAACACAGCTGAATAAGCCCCGTCAATGGTGCTGCGCTAATGCCCAACCTCCCTGGGGGCTGCCCTAACACCTGTCCTCCCTGGGGGCTGCACTAACGCCCGTCCTCCCTGGGGGCCGCACTAACACCCATCCTCCCTGGGGGCTGCGCTAACGCCCATCCTCCCTGGGGGCCGCTCTAACACCCGTCCTCCCTGGGGGCCACACTAACACCCATCCTCCCTGGGGGCTGCCCTAACGCCCATCCTCCCTGGGGGCTGCCCTAACACCCATCCTCCCTGGGGGCTTCTTGCATGCACTTCCTTTTCTTCTTGTGCACCACAGTAGACAAGTACCAACGTGTATATTTAGATCTTGCAGCGACATCCATGTATGCTTTCTACTTCACCCTGATGCCTAATCTATGAATTACAACTAATCCTTAGTAATTTGCCTGCGTTTCATGCTAAAATGGATAATAATGATTCTAAGATATCTAAATGTGGTTATAATACTTATTCCTTATGTGATATGTCATCAAAATTTTCTTTATACTACTTACTTAAGATTATAATTTTACCCAAGAGCCATAAACCATTTAACAAAACCCGGACGGGAAGCCACTTTTTGAGTTGTTGGTCAGAGTTATCCAAGAGACTCCAAAAACAATATAAGCCACTGAGGTTGCCCTTAGCTGCCTCCCAGAGGTCGGAAGTAACTTCCTATTGTTGAAAGCACCAAGCACTTCAGACACAGGGCCCAGGGGCCCCTGAGCGCCTCCCCCTGGCTTTTATGGTACCGGAAGGTGCTATGCAAGATTCCAAGGGTGAAAAGAAGTGGTAGCCCTACCCAGCTGTGATGCCTATGAGCTACAACAACCATCATGGCACAAGCATGCAATTGTGGTATAAGCCATGCCTGCCTCAGAAACCTAAGCAATCACACAGAGCCGGTGAAGTCATGGATCTTGGAGGAACACCTACAACCACCACTTTACTAAACCAGCGTCACACCTCTCTTCAAAGAAATGTCTCTTTGCATCAGACAGAGACAATCACTTTAAAAAAAAAAAAAAAAAAAAAAAAAAAAAAAAAAAAACCACAAAACTCATAACTGATCAAGACACAAAGAACAAGTAATCTTGGGGTACCCAACCCCAGGGTTAGACAACCAATACATCGTAACGCAGCTCCTGCACCTAAGGCTCAGAGATCAAGGCAGAAAGGCAGGGGTGGAAAGATGGTAAGAGACAGACGAACATGAAGCTTGCTGTGAGATTGTGCCTCCTACAACCATGAAGTCTCATCAACAAGTCTCTAAGCAAAACTTGAACAAGGATGACACCAACAGACACACTAAACATGGAAGGGGAAAGCTCAGAAGCCTTCAACTCCAGAAAAAAAACTGCAGGCAGGGGCTGGAGAGATGGCTCAAAGGTTAAGGGCACTGACTGCCCTTCCAAAGGTCATGAGCTCAACTCCCAGAAACCAGATGGTGTGGTTCACAGCCATCTATGATGAGATCATGCGCCCTCTTCTGGCATGCAGGTGTACATGCAGGCAAATACATAATAAATAAATCTTTAAAAAGAAAATTGTAGGCAACTAAGAAACACTGAGAATAGAAGAAATAGTCTTTCCCAGGGAAGAGCATTCCAATTGTTTACCCAGTACCAAGTGGTCAGCCTTGAAATACAATAGCACTATATGGACTGAACAGGTTGTGTTATATATTTAGAACTATATATGTGGCCAGGTGGTGGTAGCGCATACCTTTAATCCTTACACTCAGGAGGCAGAGTTAGGTGGATCTCAGTAAGTTCCGGGCCAGCCTGGTCTACAGAGTTAGTTCCAGGACAGCCAGGGCAATACAGAGAAACTCTGTTTCAAAACAACAACAAAGTGTGTGTGTGTGTGTGTGTGTGTGTGTGTGTGTGTAGCAACAATTTTAAAGACTATGAATTTGAGAAAGAGGAAGGATGGGGGAGAAAAGGAGGAACTTGTGTAATTGTATTTTAACTTCAAAATATGAAAATTAAGATTATAATTTCAGGCTAGATAGATAGCTCAGCGGTTAAGAGCACTTGCTGCTCTTCTAAAGGACCCATGTTCAATTCCTAGCGCCCACATGGTGGCTCCCAGGCATCTGTAACTCCAGTCCTGGAGATTTGGACACCTTCTTTTGGCCTCCGAGAACACGAAGCAGGCATGTGGTACACAGACACGCATGAAGGCAAAACTCTCATTCGCATGAAATAGTATTTAAAGGTTATAATTTCACTAGAATACATTTAATTCATTTTTGGTTGAGACAATGAGACCTTCATACTTTATAGTTTTCTTCCTTTTGTATTATATTGCATATTATACTTAACAATTTAAATATTGACTCTAAAAATGTTCACACGCCAAGTCTGTACATTTTTACAGATTTAAGAAACTCTTTGAGGAGACCAAAAAGAAGTTAAATAAACATGAAAGCAGAGATCTTAGCAATCCTGGAGATTTAAAAACCAGCCAGTTTGATATACATACTCCAATTAATACGCTAAGGCATGAGGTAAGTTGAGTATTCTGTAGAGTCAATATTCTTGCTTTGGGAAAATACAGCTATGTGTTCATTGGTCAGTAAAGCAAAGATTAACAGAAACCAAAAACCCTCGCTGTCTTGATATTAATGAAAATGCATTGTGCTGATTCTCTTTACATCTTCATCTTATTTTTTAGATTTATTTAGTTTACTTTATGTGTATGAGTGTTTTGCCTGCATTGTGTCTGTGTCCCATGTGCAAGCCTGTGCACTACATGTATGCCTAATGCCCTCAGAACAGGGCATGGGATCCGCGGACCTGGAGTTACAAATGGTTGTGAGCTGCCGTGTGGATGTTTGGTACCAAACTCGGGCCTCTGGGAGAGCAACAAGGACTCTGACCCACTGAGCCCCTTCTCTAGCTCCTCTTAACACTGGCAGATGACTCCACACAAACACCGCACCATCACCGTGTCCAAATCGTAAGCACTGTGTTGAATCTATTCACTAACGGCGCCATCTGGATGTAGTTGAGAGACCAGGAAAGCCAGTCAGTGCAATTCAATACGTTGCAATTCAGTAACTTACAGTATATTCACACATACACAAATATCATCTCAACTTTTGAGGTTTGTTTGTTGGTTTGTTTTGGGGGGTTGGGGGTTGTTTGTTTGTTTGTTTGTTTTTGAGACAGGGTCTCTCTGTGTAGCCTTGACTACCCTGGACACGTCTTGAACTCACAGAGATCCACCTGCCTCTGCCTCCCAAGTGCTGGGGTTAAAGGCGTGTGCCACCACCGCCCGTCAATTTTTGAGTACTTTCATCATCTAAATCTGTCCTAAACCCCTTTGTGATAGCTCTTTCATTCTGAGACATAAGAACCAGGTACACTTAACGGCTGGCAAGATGTCTGTCTGAACAGTTTGTCTGGAGAGACTCTCAGTCTGCGTTCTAGCTGCCTCTGAGTCTGGCTCCTGCTCCTGAGTATAATTCTTCCCTGGTTCAGCCTGTTCTGAAACCTGTGAGTACTTCATCTCCTGGTGTCCCGGTATATGGATAAGCCGTAAGCTTTATTGATACGCTCACCAATCCTTGGGCCTCTGGGTTGCTCCCACTTTGAACTTTGATGGCAGATGCTGCTCTGGCAGCGCAGGCCCAAGTTCTGCGCGAAGCAGCCTCTATTTCTCCGGGCTAGTTTCTGAGCAGTGGCGCTGCTGAGTCACACGACAGCCACTTACTTGCTGTTCTCAGGAGCAGCTAGCACCTGTGTGTGCGCCTTCTCCAGCGGCCTCAGTCTTCAGTCCTCCAGTCCTGAAGGGGCGCTATAACTTCCCCACATCCGTGCCAACACTCCTCCATCTTCGTATATTTTGTTTGTCTGTTTGGAGACAGGGTTTCAAACTTAGAGAAATCCATCTGCCTCTGACTCTGGGGCGGGGAGAGGCTAAGATTAAAGGTGTGAGCCCCCACATTTCCATCTTTTTAACTATACCAAGTTTCCATGAAGTGGTGGGTAGGTCACCTGAGTTTCTGTTTGTGTTCCCCTAACGGAGCACAAGTGTCTCCGCGGACCTGTTGGTCGTTAGTGTACGTCCTTTAGAGAAAGGTTTAACTAGATTGTCTCTCCAGTTTGGAATTGGATTAACTTCTCCCTGGTATTTGTAGAAGTCCTCTGTGTATCGTGGATATGAAATCTTTACCAGGCACAAGAACTTTCCAGTATTTCTTTCTTCTACCCAGCTTACCCTTGCACTCCTTAACGGGATTTCTGAAGAGCGCTGGCACTTTTTGTATATGGAGTCAACTCAACTATTTGTGCTTTAATGTTCTAACACAAAGTTTTACCTAATGCAGTCATGATGAGATGTGCCCATGTCTTTTCTTAGAATTTGCATATCTCATTTCCTACTTCAGTGTGAATTTTACTTATTTATTTATTTTTAGTTTTTCGAGACAGGGTTTCTCTGTGTAGCCTTGGCTGTCCTGGACTCGCTTTGTAGACCAGGCTGGCCACGAATTCACAGCCATCCACCTGCCTCTGCCTCCCAAGTGCTATAATTAAAGGTGTGTGCCACCACGCCTGGCCTTTTACTGTGAATTTTATTTGTGATGCTTGGCGGTCACTCACGCTTGTTTTTTCACATGTGAAGAACTAGTTGCCCCAGAATCATTTCTCTCTTTAGGAAAAAAAATATATTTTATTTATTTATTATATATACAATGTTCTGCCTGCATGCACACCTACATGCCAGAAGAGGTCATCAGATCACATTATAGATGGTTGTGAGCCACCATGTGGGGTGCTGGGAATTGAACACAGATCCTCTTGAAGAGCAGCCAGTGCTCTTAACTGCTGAGTCCTCTCTCCAGCCCCAGAATCATTTCTGGTTGAAAAAATTATTCTTTTTTTAAAAAAAGATTTATTTATTTATTTTATGTATATAAGTGCTCTGTCTTCGTGCACACCAGAAGAGGGATTCAGAGTCCATTACAGATGGTTGTGAGCCACCATGTGGTTGCTGGGAATTGAACTCACGACCTGTGGAAAAGCAGCCAGTGCTCTTAACCGCTGAGCCATCTCTCCAGCCCCCCCAAAAAAAAAATTACTCTTAAGAATGATTTTGCAGCATATGCTGAGATCTAACTGATCATCAACATGAGTGTTTGCTTTGGGAGGTTCTGTAAGCCAGGACCAAATCAAATCGATTTCTCAAGTGAGAATGTTTTCCCCCAGCAATATGCGGCTTATTGCCAGTTGTCTTCTGTGTCAAGTTGCTGTGGTAGGAGTGCTAACTTCATTCCTGTATAGACTTTCTCTTTCTTGAAGGAACATCAGACTCCCCACCTGGGCTCTTGTCACCCTCCCTACTGAAAAGACAGCCAAGGAAAAATAAGGAGCCTTCCCCCCCCCCCCCCCCCCCCCGTTTGAGGATAACAATTTGAATGGGAAAGTAGTGGGGCGTGGTGGTGCACGCCTTTAATCCCAGCACTCGGAAGGCAGAGGCAGGTGGATCACTGTGAGTTCGAGGTCATCCCGATCTACAAAGCAAGTCCAGGACAGTCAAAGCTACACAGAGAAACCCTGTTACGGAAAAAAACAAAAACAAACCAAAAATGTTGAAGAGAGAGATTGATAGTGTGCCAGCTCTAAGCCCCCAGCAGGCTCCTGAGTGCCATCCAAGTGACTGGGCTACAGCCGGAAGGCTCTTAGCCAGCCAGGAGCAATCTCTCGCAGAGCAAGCCTACAGTTCACTGATGAGAGCAGCTGCAGGGCAGTCTGGAAGGCTTTGGTCAAGAGAGCTCTGTGCAGGACGCAGTGGGAGCCAGTTCTCTCTCTTCCTTTGCCATGGAGCTCTCAAGCCCTCTGTTCTAGCTGCCCCAGGATTTCAGGGCCCTGGCCCCTGATTGGCAGGCAAATACGGTTAGAAACGGGGCCAATCAAAATGCTATGAGCAACTCCAGTTGCTATGACTTTTCCCAACGTGATCCCACTTGGGGCTATGATCGTCAAAAGCCTGGGCCTTCCTGCAGCTGGGAGGTTGTCTCCCCCCCCCCCCCCCCCCCCTCCCCCCCCCCCCGCCCCTGCAGTCCCCTTGCTCTCACGTGGCATGGGAAGCGCCTGAGGGCTGAATCCATGGCGAGGCAAGAGCTGGCCTTCAAAGACAGCTGTTTCTTTCTTCTCCACTGAACCGTCCAGACTCTGACCTAGTCCCTCTCTCTGTTACTCCTTCCCCCTTCGCTCTCATGTCCTCAAATCTTCGTCATAGCACTGCTGACCTAGGTCGCTATGGACAGCATTTAAATTTTATCAGTTCATTTAAACTCACATACAATCACATCAGTGTTTTTAATCAACTCAGAAAGGGGACATAACGTCAGCTTCTCACTGGAAATTAAACTAGTAGTCATCTTACCGTTAGCAGTTAGATTAGCTTTTGACGTGGTGGTGTGTGGGTTTTTCTGGGGGGATAGGGTATCAGTGACAGACCAGAGCTGGGCATGGTGGTGCAAGCCTTTAATCTCAGCTCCCAGGAAGCAGATTCAGGCGGCTTACTGTGAGTTTGAGATCAGCCTGATCTACATAGTGAGTTCAAGGACAGGCATAGTTACATAATAGAAATCCCAGAGAGAGAGAGAGAGAGAGAGAGAGAGAGAGAGAGAGAGAGAGAGA
>OU015747.1:46763902-46797870 GCA_907169655.1 Acomys percivali | reverse complement strand
TGTGTGGCGTGGGTGCTCGAGAACGCGGTGCGTGGCGTGGGTGCTCGAGAACACGGTGTGTGGCGTGGGTGCTCGAGAACGCGGTGCGTGGCGTGGGTGCTCGAGAACGCGGTACGTGGCGTGGGTGCGCGAGAACGCGTTGCGTGGCGTGAGGATAGACCAAACGAAGGAGAGACGAGGAGTGCAGGCAGTTTGCAAAAAGCTTTTTTAAAAATATTTATTTATTATGTATACATTGTTTTGCCTGTATGTACCCCTGCATGCCAGAAGAGGGCACCAGATCTCATTATAGATGTTTGTGAGCCACCGTGTGCTACAGAAAGCTTTTTTAAGTTAGTCTGTAACGTGCTTGAATTCATTCCAGCACAATGGTAACGTGCGTTACATCCCTTGAATTTCCTCTTCAGCCAGTAGCAGTTGGCTTGGTAGATTTCTGAGCGTCATGTGTTTCTTTAAAGTTCTCAGTGTATGTTATTCTGGTTTGCTCTTGTATTGCTGAAATAAAACACTGACCAAAAATAACTAGGGGAGATGTGCTGGATAGTTTTATGTCACCTTGAAAGGAGCTAAAGTGATCTGAGACGCGAGGGAGCCTCCATTAAGAAAACGCCTCCATAAGATCTGGCTTTAATTAGTGGTTGGTGGGGGAGAGCCCACCCCATCGTGAGTGGTGCTATGCCTGGGCTGGTGGTCCTGGGTTCTATAAGAAAGGAGGCTGAGCCGGGCGTGGTGGCGCACGCCTTTAATCCCAGCACTCAGGAGGCAGAGGCAGCCGGATCGCTGTGAGTTCGAGGCCAGCCTAGTCTATGAACTAAGTCCAGGACAGCCACGGCAACACAGTGAAACTCTGTCTAAAAAAATAAAATAAAAGCAGGCTGAGCAAGCCATGAGGAGCAAGGCAGTAAGCAGCACCCCTCCATGACCTCTTAATCAGCTCCTGCCTCCCGGTTCCTGCCCTGCTTGAGTTCCTGTCCTGGCTTCCTTCAATGATGTACTATGACATGGAGATGTAAGCCCAATAAATCCTTTCCTCCACAGCTTGTGTTTGGTCATGGTGTTTCACCAAAGCAATAGCAACCCTAAGACAAGAGGGAAGTGTTTATAAAAGGCTTTCACGTCCTGCTCACAGACCATCACTGAGAAACGCGGAAGCAGGAACTCAAATCAAGCAGGGCGGAAACTGGTGAAGCAGAGGCGGGGAAGGTAGCAGTGCTTACTGGCTGGATTCCTCCTGGTGCGCTCAGCACAGGACCACCTGCCTGGGGGCGGGGCGGCACCACCCGCAGTGGGCTGGGTCCTCCTCATCCACCACTAACCAAGGGAATGCCTTATGTACTTGCCCACAGGCCAATCTAGTGGAGGTAATTAACTCCTCAGGGAGGTTCCTTCAGCCCAGATAGGTTCTAGGCTGGTATCAAGTTGACACACACAAACAGACTGATCTTCTGCAATATTTTAATTAGACTATCTTTTGCATTTTAAGACAACTGAGAAGAGAAATTTCTATATGAAAGTTAAAACATATTCTTCACTATTTCTTTTTTCTTTTTCTTTTTCTTTTTCTTTTTTTTTTTTTTTGTTTTGTTTTGTTTTGTTTTTGTTTTTTGAGACAGGATCTTTCTGTGTAGCCTTGGCTGTCCTGGACCCGCTTTGTAGACCAGGCTGGCCTCGAACTCACAGTGATCCACCTGCCTCTGCCTCCCGAGTGTCTTCACTATTTCTTAAATTACGTTTTTTTTAAAAAAATTTTGCCGGGCGTGGTGGTTCTCGCCTTTAATCCCAGCACTCGGGAGGCAGAGGCAGGCAGATCACCGTAAGTTCAAGGCCAGCCTGGTCTACAAAGCAAGTCTAGGATAGCCAGGGCTACACAGGGAAACCCTGTCTCAAAAAAACAAAAACGAAAAAAAAATTATTTATTATTTACACAGTATTCTGACTGCCTGTGAGCCAGCCGGCCAGAAGAGGGCACCAGATCTTATCATATATGGTTGTGAGCCCCCCTGTGGTTGCTGGGAATTGAACTCAGGACCTCTGGAAGAACAGCCAGTACTCTTAAACTCTGAGCCATTTCTCCATCCCCCAGTTGCATTTTTTAAATTGATTCTTTTGTTCTGTGAGTTAGAAAATTACATGGGGCTAGGATGAGAGTGGCTAAGAGCTGAGGTGGCAAACACTGGGCCCTGGGTTCAACTTTCACCACCATTCAAAGATGGTGCTTTTTAAAAAATGTTTTTAATCAGGTTTTTGTTTTGTTTGAGACAGGAGTTCATTATATAGACCAGACTGGCCTTGAGTTTGGAGATCACCTGCCTCTGCCTTCCATGTGCCACCATGCCTGGCTTTATGGTTTAAATGTAACACAGTCAACATTAGAAATAAAAATTTGTATTCCCAGCATCTTATTTAACATACTTAGAAGACCAAAGTAATTGTCCGAGGGTTGATTATTTTGGGATCTTGTGCTTTTTGCTTTAGACACAAGCAAGAGATCAAGACAGCAGGGAGAATTTAAGAGACACCAACGATGCTACCACAATAAGCCAGTTGGACCTCAGAATTAAAAACATGGAATCTCAGCTAGCCCCGAGGGGATCTCGGCCAAGTCTCCACAAAGGGGGAGCACCAAAATACAAGCACGGCTGTGGTGAAGAGACAGACATGACACAGCCACTGAGAACAGAGCTGGGGGAGCAAGCCAAAGCGAATCCAAGGAAGTAGCGAAGCTCTTTGCTTTGTCTCTGCCACACGTTGATGGGTACCAGATCTCAGAAGATGAATGTGCACTTGAAGTGATGTTCAGGGAGGCTCTTGTTTCTTCCCCTTTTCAGTTTGGGTCTCTGCGGCCTTTTGCCCCCTAATGCTCTCTCATGTAGCCAGCCTGATCCATTAGTCTTTTAGATTAGTGTTCTAAAGCTTCTTAAATAAGGCGTTTATATTCTTACCTAACTGCTTTTCTCCATTCTATTAAATAGACATTTCAACGTGTGTAGCTATTTGGGGACTCTTCCTTGAATGGCAAGGGACGAGAATGGCGATCTCTTTGCCTAGCATGTTCTGACATGGGGCAGACGGTCCTGGATCAGGATCTTTGGTGTCACCTATTGAAGGGTACCTGTCATTAACAGGTTTTCTAATTTGTATACAGACATACATATGACGCAGGAAAGAAGCACACAAGGGGAGGGAAAAGTAATTCACAAAATTATCAAAATAGCGCCATGGACAGTGTGAAGGGGTTCGTAGACCTGCAGAAAGAACATGCTCCACCCTGGGTGGACCACCCAGGAGCTTCGCTCGCTATCTCTGATCACAAACCAGTTTATTTCCTCCTCCCTCCCGCCCCCCGCCCCCCCCCCTTGCCCCAGACTGCTACCCTGAATCATCCCTCAGTATCAAATGCTTACTCTATCCCAGGTTTAAGGTGAATCATGAAGATACTTGAAATTACTTCAAGGAAGGGCTTTTTAAAAGTCCCGAGCCAGGCGTGGTGGCGCACGCCTTTAATCCCAGCACTCGGGAGGCAGAGGCAGTCGGATCACTGTGAGTTCAAGGCCAGCCTGGTCTACAAACTGAGTCCAGGATGGCCAAAGCTACACAGAGAAACCCTGTCTCGAAAAAACCAAAATAAAAAAAAAAAAATTAAAATTAAAAGTCCCAATGCAGCCGGGCATGGTGGCGCATGCCTTTAATCCCAGCACTTGGGAGGCAGAGGCAGGTGGATCGCTGTGAGTTCGAAGCCAGCCTGGTCTACAAAGGGAGTCCAGGACAGCCAGGCTACACAGAGAAACCCTGTCTCCAAAAAAAAAAAAAAAAAAAAAAGTCCCAATGCAACTTACAAAACACAAGCTATTTCTAGATTGGTTTTCAGTTTTATTTTTAATTAAATACACTTAAGAGCACAATAATTCTTGATGAATGTATGTATAGCATATAAGTATTAGGGATGGAGAAACTGCTCAGTGGTCAAGAGTATTTGTTGCTCTTCTGTAGGATCCAGGTTCAAGTCCCAGAATCCACGTGGCAGCTCACAACAATCTATAGCTACAGTCCCAAGGGATCCAAATCCCTCTTCTGGTCTCCAAGGGCACTATTTGCACATAGTACATAGACAGAAATGCAAGCAAAAACCCATACGTATAAAATTAAAGGAACATTTTATGGCATCATCAAGACTTTAAATTTAGCTGGGCAGTGGTGGTGCACGCCTTTAATCCCAGCTCTCAAGAGGCAGAGGAAAGTGGATCTCTGTGAGTTCAAGGCCAGCCTGGTCTACAGAGCGAGTCCAGGACAGCCAAGGCTACACAGAGAAACCCTGTCTTGAAAAAAAAGACTTTAAATTTAATTTTAATTATGTGCACATGTATGGGTATGTGCATAAGAGCGCAGGTGCTCACAGAGGCCACAGAAGTCAGATGCCCCTGAGCTAGAGTTATAATTGGTTGTGAACATTTGATGTGCATGGTGGGGATTGAACTTGGATCCTCGGGATCTGATCACATCCAAAGACCTACTAGGTCTGTGTGAGCCAGCTGAAATACAGGCACACTGTTAATCCCAGGAGACGGAGGCAAGCAGGTCTCTGAGTTCAAGGCCAGCTCAGTATAGAGCAAGAACAAGTTTCAGGTTTAAAAAAAAAAAAAAGCGTGGGTCCAGGGATGGTGGTACATGCCTTAATCCCAGCACTTAGGAAACAGAGACATGCAGATCTCTGAGTTCTGGTCAGTTCTGTTCAGGAGTCCAGTTGAGCATGAGTTGAGAGGCTGTGCAGTGGAGTTAAGTTCATGGCAGTTCAGTTTGTGGAATTCAGAGGCAGTGTTACTGGGAGAGTTTTACTGAGACAGGTTGAAAAGAGGACACAGGTGAAGACAGAACGAGCCAGAGAGTGAGAAGGAGTGAGAAGATTAGAACAGATCGCTAAAGTTAGTATGAGGCAAACCACAGCTATTCAGTCAGAAGCTGAGAGAAACCAGTTTGAATCAGTCATCTTGGACAGGAGTTCGAGCCAGACAAATGAGTTGAACAAGCCAGAGCTCAGAAAGAGCTAGAAAGGGTGGGCTTATTCAGCAGTAAGTCTCAGAGGGCTGGGATTAAAGGCATGTACCACCATACCTGGACCTAAGCATTTTTTTTTAAACCCGAAACTTGCTCTCTTCTGGGACCAAGGCTGCAGAAGGAGAACTAGGGAGGTCCCATCTCTTGCACTGAGCTGTGTCAAGAGAGCATCTCCAGCCAGGCGTGGTAGCGCATGCCTTTAATCCCAGCACTCAGGAGACAGAGGCAGGCGGATCATTGTGAGTTCAAGGCCAGCCTGGTCTACAAAGAGAGTCCAGGACAGCCAAGGCTGCACAGAGAAACCCTGTCTTGGAAAAACAAACAAACAAACAAAAAGATTACTTGGCAGAATATCTTCCGGTTTTGTGAGGGTAAAGGTCAAGACACAGTCAGGGAAACAGAAACAAGATGGCTTCTGATGCTAAAATGGAGTCAGACTTGTCCCTCATGCTCTCAGTCAACTTCCCATGAGCCATAATGATGACTAATAATAATAAGATAATGACTCAAAATAGGCAGTCCAAATACCCAATTCTACCTTAATATAATGGAGTGGCTTTAAAACAGTATAGTCACTGGGTCACATGAAAAAAAGTTCATTCAATGCAGGCACGCCTTAGGAACATCCACTCACCAGGAAGCTCCAGGTGCCTGAAACATATCAGTGTTGGCCTTTTGTAGAGTTCAGGCACGTCCAACCTATTGACAGTGCAACAGCCGTTGTCAGCTACACAGTTCATGCTCCAGATCTGACATTAACTTCCAAAACAAACAGATGAAAAGCTTAGAAGAAACAAAACAAAACAAACAAACAAACAAAAAAACACTTCATAATATTTTGAGCAAGTTTGTCATTTGGGTTGAGGTTCATGTGTGTCTTTCGCTGATGTGGGGGTGAGCCGCAGGGTGGACACATCTGGACCCACCCACTAGTTTGCTGGGGAAACCGGTACACTTTAGTTATGTGTCTGTGTTGTGTGAATACAGCCACATGGGTCCAGGTGCTCCAGAAAGGCAGAAGAAGGTATTGGATCCCTGCTGTTCTAGAACAGCAGGCAAGTATAAGCTCAGTGTTGGTACTGGGAACCAAACTCCTGCCCTCTGGAGAGCAGCAAGCCTCTTACACACTGGGCATCTTTGTTGAATCTGTGGAGCAGAGTAGATCATGAAAACAGGCAGCTGCAGAGGGATAGCAGTGGGTGAGGTAAAAGTGCGGATGGATGGCCTGAATCCTGCGGGGCAGAGGGACCTGGTTGTAATCGGAGACAACTTCTGCGTCTTCTGTTACAGAAATGAAAGCATATGTGCCCACAGCTGACTGATGATAGCATATTGTAAGAGAAAGTGTTTATCTGGCAAGTGTGAAGACCCAAGTTCAAGTCCCCAGACCTCACAGGAAATCAGGCACAGTAGCCATGTCTGCAATCACAGTGGTGATGGGAGCCAGAGAACAGAGACACTTGAAGGATCACAGGCCGGTTAACATGGCATATCCAGCAGCAGACAGTGGAGACTCCATGGAAGTATCTCACACAAGAGAAAGCTGAAAGCTGATAATCTTTGTCTTCGAACACATAGAAAACCCACGCTCATACAAGAGAACACATATACATAATTAAAGATAAAATCTTTTTGAAAAAAGGAAAAAGGGAAGACCAGGTAATGGTGGCCTTTAATCTCAGCACAAGGGAGGCAGAAGCAGATGGAACTCTAAATTCAAGGTCACCTGGTCTATATAGCAAGCCATCCAAGGATGTTTTAGAAACCTTGTCTCAAAAGAAAGCTCCCTACACACACACACACACACAGAGAGAGAGAGAGAGAGAGAGAGAGAGAGAGAGAGAGAGAGATCACTGGTGGGGGGATGGGGTGCACGCCTTTAATCCCAGCACTGTGAGTTCGAGACCAGCCTGGTCTACAAAAAGAGTCCGGGACAGCCAAGGCTACACAGAGAAACCCTGTCTCAAGAAAAGAAAAAAAAAGATAAGAAAAAGAAAAGAAGGAAGGGTTGGAGAGATGGCTCAATGGTTAAGAGTATGCACTGTCTTCCAAAGGTCCTGAGTTCAATTCCCAGCACCCACATGGCAGCTCTCAACTGCTGGGTGCCATCTTCTGGTGTGCAGAGGTACATGCAAAGTACTCATATACATTAAATACATAAATCTTTTTTAAAAGAAAGAAGGGGGAAATTATTTATATAAAACTTCCCTAACCACAATGAATTGGCTGAAATTATCTTTGTAGCTTATTTAGAGTGAAATAAGAAGTCTAAACAGATTTCTCCTACAACGCAGCATCCTTCTTTCCAAATTCTCACCATCAATCAGAACCTGCAAAAGCTTGGCCTAGTTTCAGTGACAACTTAAATTCTGGCAGGGACGACAGGCAGGTGTTCTCTTCCACGGCCTCAAGGTCCGTGCTCACTCTCTTCTGTTCCTCCCAGAAAGAGGGTTTTGCTGTAGGGCGGGGCTGGATGGAGCATTGTCAGTGTCCTGGCTCAGCTCTGCATCTTCCCGTCAGAAGATGTGGCCCATGACTTGGGCTTTGCTGCTGTCTCTGCAGTAAGAAGCCTGCCCTGGGACAGTATTCTGTTCCTTTCATTCACAATGGTGTGTAACCGGCTGATAGCTCTACCCTAAGGCACTTAGCTACATCTTCAGTTAACAGTTATCGTGTGGTAGTGTGGGTGCCCCCACCTGCCTGCTCCCCATATTCTGAGGTCACTGTGGCCCAGTGAGAATAACCACACAGCACTCACACAAACGTGTTTTATTGACTTTTAAGCTCGCTGTGAATTCTTCAAAGCAGCTTTCGTTTGAAAGATGGAGAGAAGTGAAGAAAGACTTTAGAAAGAGAGGTGCAACGGACACGGCAATGAAACACAGACCACCCCAACAAATACAGTAAGTACACCTGATGAGTACAAACATGAGTTCCCATACCCAGCAATGTGGAAATAGTATAGAAGAGATTATAGATTAGAAAATATGGCTATACCAAAGGTGTGGTACATGCCTTTAGTCACAACACTAGGGAGGCAGAGGCAGCCAGATCTTTGAGGCTGAGGCCATCTGGTCTCAGGAAAGCCAGGACTACACAGAGAAACCCTGTCTCAAAAACAAACAAAAAGATGTGGCTGCATTCTCCTTTAGAGACTGATCAAAGATAACCACACATACATCTACATTCATACCTATACATAGATACATACCGCACACAGAAGCACACAGAGATACACATATACGTGCACACATATTGTACAGATAAACACACCATGCACACATAAACACACCACACACGCTTGTACATACTGCACATCTTGTACATGCATAAACCTACAGATACATACATCATGAACACACACATATTCTAAAATAAATATTTCTATTTCGTACCAGTAATATAATTCTCTTTTTAAGGAGCACTGAAATATTACACAATATGCATGCAAGTTCAAAACAATGAATTCAACGTGTCCATTGAACAGTTACAATCATTACATCATAAGGTCTATATGAGGGAAGTTGTTACCAGGGTCTACATCCTGGCATTACATGCAAAACAATGAGACGAAGGAACAGAAGGTGAGATGGCGTGTGCAGAGCCGTGAATGAATAAATGAAAGAGGGTGAGTTGCAATGGCTTTTCTTGTATAAATCAGGAATCATTTGTAATAGTTCCTTATCTGGTCAAGGAATTAGCCAAGCCGTCCCCCCAACCGTCGTGGTCTTCTCCTTGTCTCTCCTTAGCTTTTAATTTCATATGTTACCTTCTTCCTTTTTTTTTTTTTTTTTTTTTTTTTTTTTGGTTTTTTGTTTGTTTTTCGAGACAGGGTTTCTCTGTGTAGCCTTGACTGTCCTGGACTCACTTTGTAGACCAGGCTGGCCTCGAACTCACAGCGATCCGCCTGCCTCTGCCTCCCGAGTGCTGGGATTAAAGGCGTGCGCCACCACACCTGGCTCTTCTTTTCTTTTAATAATTTATTTAATTTTATGTGCATTGGTTTGAGGGTATCAGAGCACCCGGAACTGAAGTTACAGACAGTTGCGAGCTGCCATGTTGGTGCTGGGAATTGAACCGGGGTCCTTTAAGGAGCACACGATGTTCTTAACCTTGTCTTGTCTCCTTTTTTTTTTTTTTTTTTTTTTAAATTTAGAGTATGAGTGTTTGGCCCACACGGATGTATGTGCACTGTCTGTGTGCCTGGTGCCGGTGGGGGCCAGGAAAGGGTACCTCATCCCCTGGATCTGGAACGCAAATTACAGATGGTTGTGAGCCTCCGTGTGGGTGCTGGGAATTGAACAGTCAGAGCCCTTAAGCCCTGAGCCGGCTCTCCAGGCCCAGGAGAGAAGGTATTGACTCAGAACACTGCCTTGTTCTGGACTCATTCATTGACCAGTATCCCTCTTAACCGGGATCTGCGAAAGCTCCCTGTATTTGCTTTTCTAGAAGAGCAGTAGCGCCACCTGTAGGTTACTCAGAACCAGCCTGGCAGCTCATTTGGAGATTGTGGGAAGAGGGACAGAGGGGCGAAGTTTGATGAGATGGTGCGGAGGGTACAAATCTAGGGAGAGTGAGAGGGTCTAAGGGCCTCGCTTGAGAAGGACGTGGCTAAAAACCCAAAACAGAGAGGCCGTAGACGAGTCTACTGATCCTAGTGACTCAGAAACGTGAGGAGGGCCCAGCGCTCAGGAGTATATACCGCTGTGGCAAAGGACCCAGGGAGGGGTGCCTCACTGCTTCCTGCAATTTCAGATCCAGGGGACTCGAAACCTCTGGCCTCGTAAGCACCTGCACACTCAAAGACCTATCCATATACAAAGTATGCTTTTTTTTTTTTTTTTTTTTTTTTTTTTTTTTGGTTTTTCGAGACAGGGTTTCTCTGTGTAGCCTTGGCTTGTCCTGCTTTGTAGACCAGGCTGACCTCGAACTCACAGTGATCCACCTGCCTCCGCCTCCCGAGTGCTGGGATTATACGTATGCATTATTTTAAAAATAGAATTTTACAATTTTTTAAAAGCGAAAACTCACTAAGCCTCGACAGTATTTTCACAACACATCCATACAAGTGTGCGAAGTCCTGGCCTGATGGTAAATGGTTTCCACAAGAGCAACTATGGCATCTGTGAAGAAGACCCAAGTCTGTCAGTCATTGTAGAGAGCTGAAGAGCCCTACGTGGGGACTCCTGAGCCACTGTGTACATGGGTTGGGGACAATGCCACAGGCCATGAAATTCTTGGGGTTCCTGACTGAACCCCAGAAAAATCAAGTATACAATTGGAAATCAAAGGCAGTTGGGGGGATTTCTAGGTATGAGAAGTTATTGCAGAATTGGACAAATTGTTAAACAGCCTTCTAGAAATTTCTGTCTGAACTCAGAGATCAGCCTATTCTCAGCCTGGTCAGAGAAGCTGATTTTTGCAGCAGTCAGCGGAGGCTCCAGAGACTCATACTCTGTCAAAGTCCTGGAATAAAGCTGGGCACTCAGGAGGCAGATGCAGGCAGATCTCTGTGAGTTCGAGGCCAGCCTGGTCTACAAAGTGAGTCCTGAACAGCCATGGCTACACAGAGAACCCCTGTCTCCAGAGAGAGAGAGAGAGATGTGGAAACTGGTGTGGATGCTGCACTCTTGAACCAATGAGGGGAAAACATCTTTCGTATTGTGGACACTGGTAAGGTATCTATGTCATTTATTTATTTATTTATTTGGTTTTTTGAGGCAGGGTTTCTCTGTGTAGCCTTGGCTGTCCTGGACTCGCTTTGTAGACCAGGCTGGTCTCGAACTCACAGCAATCCACCTGCCTCTGCCTCCCAAGTGCTGGGATGAAAGGCGTGTGCCACCACGCCCGGCGATATCTATGTTCTTATGAAAAACAACAACTCTGGGCTGGAAAGAGGGCTGACTGGCTAAGAGCGCTGACTGTCTTCGAGAGGAACCGGATTCAATTTCCAGCACCCACATGGTGGCTAGCGACCACTTGTAACTCCAGTCCCAGGGGATGAAACACCCTCTTCTGGCTTTGTGGGCAGAGGTTGTAGAATGGTGCCCAGATGAGCATGGAGGCAAAACACCCATACACTTAAAATAAATAAATCAGTCAACCAACAAGAAACTAAGTCATCCCCTCCATCAGGACTTCCTCATTTATTACTACCAGCTGTTTACAATTTTCAGTTTAGCTTGTCTTTCTGCTGAGCTGTTGACTCGTTTATAGTAAAGCAAGAATAAAGGGCTGTGGTTCCTTTGTGAGCCTGTACAGCAGCCTCCCCAGTAAACTTGCTGTGATTCATCTTCTCTCTTCTCGAACATCTTCCTGCACTGGATGCCCACATGGATTGGCGGTCCTGAATCGCAAAACTTCCTGATGAAAGGTCTGCCCACTAAGGTCCTTTCTGGGTACTCTTTTAGTTTAAAAACTAATGAGAGCGGAAGGAATTCTGAATTCCCGCATCTGTTTAGTGTGACTCCAAATCAATGTTTTCCTCCACTGAAAACGCTCAATGGGGCACGACAGGCTTTGGTGCCTGACCAGTATTAGCTGTACACATCCGAGAGAGCATTCAGGAGTCTCCGAGAAACATCCTTCTGTTTATTAGTCAGGGTTCTCTAGAGGAACAGAACCAATAGAACGAATATGTGTTAGAAGGAGATTCTTGGATTAACTTGCTTAGTATGGCTGCCTCACACCAGAAACGCCAAGAATCCAGTAGCTGCTCAGTCCATAAGGACCCAATTCAGTAGTTCCAGTCTAGGGTAGAAGGCCTGGAGGCTTGCTGGGAGCTACTGGTATTCAGTCTAGCTTGGAAGCCTGAAGAAACTGGTTCTGATACCAGTGGAGAAATGCAGCAGCAACATGGTAGATGCACTTGCCAGTGAGAGTGAGGGCAAATAGGCAAATAGCAAAGTTTCACTTTTCTGTCTCCTATCTGGGTTGCCACAGGAAGGAACTGCCTACATTTAAGGGAGGTCTTCCCGCTTCAAGTACTCTGGCCAAGAAAACTCTTCACAGGTGTGCCTTTTAGTTGATTTCGGGTTCAGCCGTGTTGACAGCCCAAGTCAGTCATCACAAAGCAAATACTAAGCATTAGGACCATAGTCTAAATCCCCAGGATTGTGAGTTAGCTGGAAAAGCAATTGAGCAGACAGTGTGGGCTACCTTGCTTTTGTGTGCGTCTTTTCAAAGTACTCCAGAAAGAATAAGTATTCCAAAACACTCCAAGAAAACATGGTCAGATTATAAGTGTTACGATAAATTGTATCTGTTTGACCTAGGATGCCAATAACTGACACAAAGAGACTGAAATGTAATTAGAAGCTGCAAGCACTGTGCTGGGCAGAATCTAAACTGCTACTAATCTAACAATAAACTAAACTACTTTAACCCTCCTAACCTACAAGCACTTGCCAATCTGATCCTCCTCCGGCCACTTCTCTCCCCTAACTCCCTCAGTCAACTGTCAACCGTCTACTCTCAACTGTCAACCTCTCCAGGCTCCTCCCACTTCCTATGGAAATCCCGCCTTCCACGGCCTGTCCTTCTGCCCAGCTGATTGGCTAAATAGTGCCTTATTGACAACTGCTACATCCACTCAAGGCATTCCTCCACACAGTGATCTTTTTTTTTTTTTTTTTTTTTTTTTTTTTTGTAAATAGTTGTCCAACATCTTAGCACAGAAGCAGCCCGGTTTTACCCAGAAAGGATTCAAGATAAACAGATGATTATTCATAACTACTGTATCTGTTACCAGAGGTGGTTCTACAAATGCTAACTAAAAGCATGTAAGTTCGTAATGTTCTGTGTGTTAATTATTAAGTTTTCTTTTGAGACAGGATCTCATGTCTCTGAGACTTGCTTCAAACTCACTGTGTAGCTGAGGTGACTTGAACTCCTAATCCTCCTGTTTCCACGTCCCAAATGCTGGGATCACAGGCGTGCGCTGCCACGTCTGGTTTTGTAGTATTGCGGTTCAAGCCCAGGCATGTTAGTGGAGAATTCTAATAACTAAACACCCCAGTCCCTTAACAGTGTGTGTGTGTGTGTGTGTGTGTGTGTGTGTGTGTGTGTGTGTGTGTTTTATGAGTGCAGGTATACACACGTGTGCACATATGATATGGTAGCCAGAGGCCAATGTCAAGTGTCTTCAGTTGCCCTCCACCGTATTTTTTGAGACAGAGTCTCTCACCCAGAACTCATCAATTGAGCTAGGCTGGCTGGCTAATTATCTCTAGAGATACACTTGTCTCTGCCACGGCACCACACCTGGCTTTTTGTTTTGTTTTTTCGAGACAGGGTTTCTCTGTGTAGCCTTGTCTGTCCTGGACTCACTTTGTAGACCAGGCTGGCCTCGAACTCACATAGATCTGCCTGCCTCTGCCTCTTGAGTTCTGGGACTACAGGCCAAGCTGACTGTTTCTAAGGCAGGGCTTTTATAAGAAAAACTGTGACCAGGTAACAGCCAGGTAACCAGGTGGGAAGCAAGGGGGAGGATAACATTGCATCATTTTGACTAGCTAAATTTTGTTCTGAATACATTGTATCCAGGTAGCTAGACAAAGCATTTTAAGCTGATTAGCTAGGATACCGGCTTGAGGATTTTCCAGGGTATTATGGTTTTGTTTAAGTAGACCATATATCATTAATTTTAGCAGAACTTTCAACAAGTATTGAATTGTAAGTAAAAGGCTATTCAAGCTCTCAGGCAGGAAAAGCCCGAGACCCGGAACTTAATTTCACCCTGTGATCAAAATGGTTCCTGTTACACTAAGGATAAAGCAGGTGTTAACAGAGGAGCTAGAGTTTTAAGCAGGTTACATACAACAACAGATGGTTGTTAGCCACCATGTGGGTGCTAGGAACTGAACATAAGAACAGCCAGTACTCCTAACTGCTGAGCAATGTCTCCAAATAATATTGTCAATTTATTTGAAAGTTTCACACATTCATATAATAATTATATAATGTATGATTACATGTATTTTTTTTAATCATTGAGTTCCAGGTAAGAGGCTTTGTCTCAGAAAATAGAGGGGTTTGAAGAGACAGCTCAGCAGTTAAGAGCACTGGCTGCTCTTCCAGAGGGCCTCAGTTCAATTCCCAGCATCTACATGGCAGCTCACAGGTATCTGTAACGCCAGGTCCAGGGGATCTCACACCCTCACACAGACATACATTCAGGCTAAACACCAATGCATATAAAATAAATACATCTTTTTTAAAAATGAAGGAGGGCAATTGTAGACACCTGTCATTGGCAGCTAGCTGCCATACCATATGCACACATGTGCATATATCTGCATACGTACCTGGGAACCCATATAAAATACCCTCACATAAGCTAGGGGACTGGGTAGATACTTACATACTGTGTAATGAATAACTATATAATGTATACTGATTGTATTCATCCAATGTTGGACTCTAATGCCCCCTAGTTCATCTCCCTCCCAATTTGGAGTTTTGTTTTTTGTTTTCCTGAGACAGGGTCTCTCTGTGTAGCCTTGACTGTCCTGGACTCGCTTTGTAGAGCAGGCTGGCCTCGAACTCACAGCGATCCGCCTGCCTCTGCCTCCCGGGTGCTGGGATTAAAGGCGTGCGCCACCACACCTTTTTTATTTTTTATTTCTATTTTTTATTTTTATTTCAGATTAATAAGTAACTCCCAGTCCAATTAGAGTTGTCTATATGCACATGAATGTGTATGCCCATCCACTTGGCCATGTCCCCAAAGAAACGTGACTTTTGCTCCCTCAGCAGCCATCAACTAACAATAACTCCTTAGGAAAGGTGGGTAATGGGGTCCCTCGTCCATCCATCCGGCAATTGTGCCAACCTGATCTTATGCAGGTCTTGTCTATGTAATCATAGGTGAGTTGATGTAACAGCAACGTCAGGCCCAGAAGTCACATTTCACAGCTCTCCTTTGTAGATGTCACGTCTACCGATTTCTTTCCATCTTTTCTTTCATGAACTATCCAGAACCTTGGATGGCAGAAGTTGAGCTGGATGGCCCACCCACAGCTGAGCACTATTATTCATACTGAGGACTTTGGCCAGTTGTTAAGTCTCAGCATTAACCAGTAGCCACTGCCATGCTTTTCTGACTAAAATTGAGAGCACCATAAATCTGCAGGTGTATGAGTTTATAAATCTCATGTTTATACGTAAGTGTAGAGTTTGCGAGCAGTAGACTCCCCTCTCGGGGCCTATCCTCTCCCTTGTCATGGGCTCTTTGCCAGGTATATGGTAACAGATATAAAATACCTCCTGTGGAGCAACCACCAAACCCAACCAGAAAGCACTTGGTCACCTCAGTAACTGTAGAATCCTATTGCACCATGGGGCACATCTTGCCAGCAGGTCATTATTAAAGCACAGAGTCCTGTGCTAGTCCCATTGATAGCTTTTCTCCTCATAGTAGCACATGAAGCACTTCGTAGCATGTAAGCTAGCCATGAGGGACTTTCCTGTTCAGTTTGGGATGGATTTCTCTATGCCCTCCATCTAAACTGAACGGCACCTCTGGCAGTAAAATCTTACGATCTTGTTATGGGAGCGAGACATAGTGATGGCAATCCCTCGTGTTGTTTGGGGTGTCTCTGAAGCCTTCCTGGCTTCTGGGAACAGGATTGCCCACACACAGGGTACTTATGTTCAAACTCCCCTCCTGGAAAGTACTTTTTAAAGCCAGGCGGTGGTAGCACACGCCTTTAATCACAGCACTCAGGAGACAGAGGCAGGTGGATCTCTGTGAGTTCCAGGACAGCCTGGGTTACACAGAGAAACCCTGTCTAGAAAACAAACAAATGAAACCCACAAATATATTTTAATTAACTTACAAAAGTCACATTAACTCCAGTTTCAGGAACATCCAATGACTTCCACCATACACACAGACACACCCACCCACATATAATTAAAAATAAAATCTTGAAGAAACATAGAAGCACAAAACAGTAGAGGGTCTTTATTCAACAGCAGCTTGGGGGTTGAGGCCTCCATCCTGAGAGAAGGCACTGGATGTACTCCCACGGTTGGACCTTTGAAGGCTACAGCTTGTTGGAAGAAGGCCCTTTATATGTACTTGTACACGACCTTGGAGGGCACAGTTTGAAGGTGGAGTCGCACAGGACACTTGTAAAAGTGTGACAACAGAGTCTCACTGTAGCCCACAAGAAAGTACAATTTGTGTGCTGGCAGCTGCCTCAGGACCAGGGCACAGATGTCCACTTGGTTGGCCCGGCGCTTCAGAACAATCTGGTCAGCCAGGCAGCCTGGAAAGGTGCCCTGCATAAACTTCCGAAGGAAAACATCCTCCAGAGTTCTCTCTGCAGCATGATCTTCCCCGTCCAGGTTACCTGAAGAGGACACCGTAGAGGAGTCAGCAGGGGCAGCTGTGCAGACTCCAGGCCTGGCACCCAGCAGGACTGCACATTCAACTCTGCCCCTTAACCCCAGCCATCCCTCTCTTCTCCTAATGGAGGAAGAACAACATCTTAACATTCAAGGCACGGGGATGGTAACATGGCTCAGCAGGGAGAAATGCTGGCTGTGAAAATCTAACGACCCGAGTTCAATCCTCAAAACATACCTTAAGAAGCCAGATGTGAGGGAGGCAGAGGCAAGTGGATCTCTCTGAGTTCGAGGCTAGCCTGGTCTACAAAGTGAGTCCAGGACAGACAAGGCTACACAGAGAAACCCTGTCTCAATGAAAAATAAATAAATAAAATAAAAGCCAGATGTTTGGGTATGGTGGTGTACGCCTTCAATCCCAGTACTCAAGGAGGCAGAAGTAGGTAGACTGCGGTGGGTTCGAGGCCAGCCTGGACTACAAAGCAAGTCCAGGGCAGCCAGGGCTACAGAGAAACCCCGTCTCAAAAAACAAAAACAAAGCCAGATGTACTTCCAATGTTGCAGCTGCCTATGGGGGCCCCTGCTCTTACTCATGAAGTAATCCCACTAAACCCTTGAGTCCATACCGCCCCAACAAAGCCAGATGCGCCGGCACACACCAGTGAGGCCAGCACTCTTAGGTAAGATGACAGGTGGAGACGGGAGGACAGCCCAGGAAGGGCAAACGCCTGAGTACAAACCATAGAAGGCAAGAGAGACACCTTGGTGAGACATGGTGCAAAGAGACAAGTGGCTCCTGAAATCTGCCCTCTGACCCCCACAGCTGCACCATTAAAGGCACTGCTAGTGGATATGGTTGACTCATCAACAGTGAATTCCCATGATTAAGGCCCAAGTGAAGTTTTTTTTTAAAGATTTATTTATTATTTGTACAGTAAGTGCTCTGCCCACATGTGAGCCTGCAGGCCAAAAGAGGGCACCAGATCTCAATATAGATGGTTGTGAGCCACCATGTGGTTGCTGGGAATTGAACTCAGGACCTTTGTTTTGTTTTGTTTTGTTTTTTTAAATTATATATACAGTGCTCTGTCTGCATGTACACCTGCAGGCCAGACAAGGTATCAGATCACATTGTAGATGGTTGTGAGCTACCAATGTGGTTGCTGTGAATTGAACTCAGGACCTCTGGAGGGGCAGTCAGTGCCCTTAACCTCTGAGCCATCTCTCCAGCCCAAACTCAGGACCTTTGGAATCACAGTGTTCTTAACCTCTGAGCCATTTCTCTAGCCCCCCAAGCAAAGTTTTCTTCATAAAGCACGTCAGTCTTCTTAAGCTCACAGAAACACTAGACAGCATTTCAGGGCCACTCTAAGTACCACATCCCCAATACAAGGCACAGTAATGTTTGAAATATGGCTCTAGACTACCAAAAGGGCACACTTTACAACACAACCTTGTTCTACCTCAGCTGGAAACTCAGGTGTGAGCTATGCTCTGCCTACCTCTCCAAATGACCTTGAATGACCTTGAGGTTACTGACAAATTTTAATCACTGTAATATGCAAGGACTGAGGGGCCGGGCAGATAGGTCAGTGGCTGTTCCTTCTGCTGCACAGGCGTGAGGCCCTGAGCTTGGATCCCCAGAACTCACACACAGGTGGTCATGACGGGCTAGGAGCACCTGTAATCCCATGCTCCTATGAGATGGGAGGCAGAGGCAGGAAATCTCCAGAGGTTTGCATAACAACTAACCTGGCGGACACAGGTGACACAGAGGTGACAACAGAGACCCAAACAAGACCAAGGTAACAACTGGCCTGATGGTATCGTGACTTCCACAAACAGTGTTACGCATGGATGCCTGTACTCACATAGCAACATGCGTATACAAACATGTGTATAGCCGATTTATTTATTGGGGGTTGAAACTCCAGTATCACAAAAAGACAGCTAGGCTGGTGAGATGGAGCATGCCTAGACCCCCAGCAGTGAGAAAAATGAGGCCAAAGTATGAAAGTTCCAGAGCAGCCTGAGGTACACTGCCAGGCTCTTGTTTGTTTGTTTTTTTTATTTTTATTATGTATACAGTGCGTCCGGTCATATTATATAGATGGTTGTAAACCACCATGTGGTTGCTAGGAATTGAACTCATGACCTCTGGACAAGCAGCCAATGCTCTTAACCACTGAGCCACCTCTCCAGCTCATTGCCAGACTCCTAAAGATGGTTCGGCAGGTAAGGACGCTTGCTTGCTCCCTGGGACCCAGGTGGTAGGAGACAACTGACTCAAACTGTGTGTGTGCGCGCACACCCCAACGCACTCACACCATTCATACTGAAATGAAAGTTTTATATATATATATATATATATATATATATATATATATATATATATATGAGAGGAAGAGAAAACAGAAGCCTTAAGTATGGGATCTGGAAGCAATGTGGACTGCAGCACATTCGTCTGTGAAGAGCGTTCTGTGCGATGGTGAATACTGCATTGTTTAGGGCACGCTCTCCCAGGTCTAGGAGGGATATTCAAATTCCTTCCCATCCTACCCTGGGGGTCACGTTGTAATGTGTGTGGGTACACATTATGTCACTGATGGACACATGCATTAGACCAGGGGGTTAACAGCCTATATACCTATACATTTCTCTATCGCTCTCCATTTATCTGCTGTTTGTTTTATTTATTATTGTTTTTGTTTTTGTTTTTTGTTTTTCGAGACAGGGTTTCTTTGTAGCCTTGGCCGTCTTGGACTCACTTTGTAGTCCAGGCTGGCCTCGAACTCAGAGCGATCCACCTGCCTCTGCCTCCCGAGTGCTGGGATTAAAGGCGTGCGCCCCCAAGCTGCTTTTTATTGTTGTTGTTGTTGTTGTTATTACTACTACTACAAACAGCTGCTCTTTCAAGACTGGGTAGCCAGTGGCCCCAAGGACCCCCGCCCCCCATGCCTCCTTCATCCTCACACCCCAGAAGCTGTGGTTACTGCCCCACAAGGTTCTCATTTGCGATCTGGGGAGGATTCTCACGCTTGAAGTGGCACCGCACGCACTTCTGTCATCTTTACGCATCTTTCCAGCCCCATAACTAAATGTCTTTTACTGTTTTTGTTTTTCATTTTGTTTTGTTTTGTTTCTGGCTGGCCTTAAACTCGAGATCCGCCGCCCGAATGCGTTCGCCATCACGCCCGGCCTCCTACCCCCAAAGTTCTGATCTGCGAGCAGGTTAACGCGTCACCCGTGCCATGTTTCAGGCACACTGGGAGGCGGTCCTTCGCAGGCGCCCTCACCTGTGTGCAGCGACAGCCAGCCCTTCCGGTGAGCGATGTAGTGCGGGGCGTGCGCCTCCTCGTAGCTCACCGGCTTGTCCCCCTTGGCCACGCGGATTCGCGCCGCCCGGTTCTAGGAGCAAAGGGACCGGTCACGGGTCAGCCGGGCCCCGGCGCCCCCAGCCCACGGACCCGCCCGCCGCACTCACCTTGGCGCAGACCGCGGAGGTGTGCAGGGCGCGCCAGGCGCAAGGCAGCTCCCGGCTGCAGGCCAGCACCTGTGGAGAGACCGGGTGTGAGCGGACTCCGGGCCGGCGCGCCCAGCCCTCCCGCCCGCCAGCGCACTCACCCGCAGCCCCAGCCCTCCGATGGACACGGACGACGCCATCTTGGGCCGGCGCAGCAAGGGGAACGCGTCAATGCGCAGGCGCGGGAGGGAGGTGCAGGCGGGGGGCGGAGCGAGGGTGAGGGAGAAGGCGTGGTGTACGGCATACCCCGCAATTTCCCTAGTGCTTTGGTCAGACATGGTGTTGGGGGTTCTTGTTTTTGGGTTTTGTCTTTTTTTTTTTTTTTTTTTTTTTTTGGTTTTTTTTTGAGACAGGGTTTCTCTGTGTAGCCTTGGCTGTCCTGGACTCCCTTTGTAGACCAGGCTGGCTTCGAACTCACAGTGATTCGCCTGCCTCTGCCTCCTGAGTGCTAGAATTAAAGGCGTGCGCCACCACAGCCCGGCTTGGGTTTTGTCTTTTGGTTTTTTGTTTGGTTGGTTTTGCGAGACAGGGTTTCCCTGTGTAGCCTTGGCTGTCCTGGCCTCGCTTTGTAGACCAGGCTGGCCTTGAACTCACAGCAATCTACCTGCCTCTCCTCCCGAGTGCTTGGATTAAAGGGGTGCGCTACCACCGCCAGGCCTGGTGTTGGGTTTTAAATGCCAACATTTGGTCATATAAAACATGAGGTTTAGCTAGGCATCGTGATGCGCTCCTTTAATCCCAGCACTTGGGAGGCAGATCTCTGTTAGTTTGAAGCCAGCCTGGTCTGCAACGCAAGTTCCGGGACAGCCAGGGTTACACAGAGAAACCCTGTATCGAAAAACAAAACAAACAAAAAGTGAAGATTTTACCCTCAAAAAGCAGGTGATAGGAGCGGCTTCCGTGTCCTGTAGAGAATCGAAGAGAAAACATTCAGGCCCTTAGACCCCTCCATTCCGTGCTCAGGCGCCCACCTGAGCCAGCTTACTTGCCTTGGATAGCTAATATTCCTGCATCAGCCTCCTTGGGCAAGGAATAAAGTCCTTTGCCTTCATGCTGAGCCCATCCCAGATGAGAGGTTGCTGGGCTGACTCCTAATCTTTTATTTTTTTATTTTATTTTATTTTTTGAGACAGGATTTCTCTGTGTAGCCTTGGCTGTCCTGGACTCCCTTTGTAGACGAGGCTGGCTTCGAACTCACAGCGATCCACCTGCCTCTGCCTCCCGAGTGCTGGGATTAAAGGTGTGCGCCACCACCGCCCGGCACTCCTAATCTTTTAAAATAAGGGGAAACGCAGTATATCAAGAGTGTTTCTCTGCGATAGAGCAGGAATAGGAAGAAAAACGATTTTTTGTTTGTTTGTTTGTTTGTTTTGTTTTTCGAGACAGGTTTCTCTGTAGCCCGGGTTGTCCTGGACTTGCTTTGTAGTCCAGGCTGGCCTCGAACTCACAGAATAGCGATCCACCTGCCTCTGCCTCCCGAATGCTGGGATTAAAAGCGTGTGCCACCATGCCCGACCCCAAGGAAGAAATTTGGCCTGTTAATGAATGCTCAAACTAGAGCTACGCCGATGTAATTGATATCCACGAATTATTAATATTAATAAGTACTATTGATTATTAATAGTACTGTGGATACTTTAGAACTCACTGTACTATAGAAAGCACATGGACTCTAGAGTCTGTCTCTTATAACAAAAATCTATTGAGTGACAGGCACGTTCAAAAGCGAACTCATTCTAAATAGCACCTTAAAAGAATCCTTTCCGGCCAGGCTTGGTGGTGCATTCCTTTAATCCCAGTACTCAGGAGGCAGAAGCAGGCAAATTTCTGATTTCAAGGCCAGCTTGGTCTACAAAACAGAAACCTGTTCTAAAAGGAGGTGGGGGTGGAGGGGCGAGGGGTGGGGGTGAAGGCGTCAAGTGAGGAGGGGCAGGTAGAAGGGCTCAACAAGTGAGTGGGTCTCATAGCAGCCCCAGAAGCTCCACAGCCATTCCCTGTTTGCCCTCTGAAACTATAAGCCTCCGCCAATTAAGTGCTTTTGTTTTCTTTTATAAGAATTGCTAGCCGGGTGGTGGTGGCGCACACCTTTAATCCCAGCACTTGGGAGGCAGAGGCAGGCGGATCTCTGTGAGTTCAAGGCCAGCCTGGTCTACAAAGTGAGTCCAGGACAGCCAAGGCTACACAGAGAGACCCTGTCTCGAAAAACCAAAAACAAAACAAAACAAAAAAGAATTGCTGGGGTTGGGTATTTAGCTCAATGGTAGAGCACTAGCCTAGCAAGCGCAAGGCCCTGGGTTCGGCCCTCAGCTCTGGGGAAAAATATTGCTTTGGTCATGATCTTTTTGTACTAATAGAACAGTAGCTAATACTATCTCCCACAAAGCTGTTCTCTGACCTCCACATGCATTCTTGAGCTCACACTGACACACAGACACACACACACAGACACACACACACACACGTAGTGGATGTAAACATGTTTTTGTTTTGATCCCAAGTGTGGGATGGGGAACAGAATTGTGAGAGAACAGGTGATGTTTAGCCACTACAAGACAATCTCGTGCTGGGGCTTGGTTTTTGCCAACTGAAAAACATCCTAGTGCAGACTCAGAGAGGAGATATATATATATGCCCAAAAGTGGAGGTGGGGGCTTTTCGGGTCTTGATATTGTGTGGCTGTTCATCGTTGCACTTCGAGATGCTCCTAGAGAGAACCACTCCAGAGAATGCTTCGGGGCTCTGGGTTCCAGCTGCTGTTCCAGGTTCCAGCAGCAGCTTTGGTGGAATTGCTGGTCTGCTGAAATCCTGCCAACTATGCCAGGGGAATCGCTCCCAAGAACTGAGTCCAAAAAGGTCTACTTCTCCTGTTCCCATGAACCTTCTTTCTCTCCTATCTAGGGTAGGTGGGTTGGAAGGGAGGTATGAACATTAAAGAACCCCAAATAAAGTAGGTTTGGAAAAGGTTGAAGCCTACACACAAAACAAAACTTAGAGTAACTACTCCTTAGAGCTGTTTGGACGAAGGCATTTAATAGTCAGACATGGTGGCTCACACCTACAATCCCAGCACTTGAGGAGCTGAGGAAGGAAGAGTGATTTGAGTCCAAGGCCAGTCAAAGATATATAGTTGCAGGCTATCCTGACTTATAGAGACCCTGTCTCAAAAACCAACAGAAGAAAGAACTTAATGCGCAGTGGCCTGTATTGGTTCTGCTAGCCTGAACCGTGAAGGCGCCCACATTTGGCCATTTGGGATATGCCTGGCCACTAATGGTGTTTGTACCCAGTGCTTCCAGAGGGAGAAAAATCAGACCTGCTGGGATGGAACAAAGGAAGGCGGGGAGGCCAAGTGCATCTCTTGGCTTCCATCCTTGTTTCTAGGGTCAAAACTCTTCTGGCCACTCGACTCTGGGTTCTTCATCTGGACCTTGCTGGGAGTGTTTTCATTTTTTTTAAGACTACAGCCTCCAACTGTTCTAAATAGTAGATAAAGGACTTACAGGGGTGTGACCTTCTTCAAAATCCACAGTCCCTTGCAAATGTAAAGTCATTTACTTTTTCCTAAATAATCCTTTTAAGCTGTGTTCTTCACTTCTCAAAGTGTGATAACTTTTATAGTTTGACAAATGACATACATTTTTTTCTAACGTGGAGAGAGATGTTATGCGACATCTGAAGTTCCTGGATCCAAACTTGAACCCACTCCCTGGCAGTGTGTGGTGAGCAATGACAGCCTCCCTGCGTCCAGGCTCCCTCATCTGTAAAGTGACGTCAGTAATGGTTACTATGGGGCTGCGGGGTGTAGCCTGGTGGTAGAACATGTACATGTTTGAGGCTTTGGGCTCCATCCCACCATATTCCCACAGAGAAGTTTAATGCCTTCTGGGTTGGTTTGGCTGGCTGGTGGGCATCTTACTGTTTCTTTTGCTTGTTTTTCTTTTATTGGTCCTCCGAAGCAGAGAGAAAAGAACAGATCCTTGGGCTACTCTTGGGTCTCATAAAGGTGAAGTGACAAAGTCACACACTCGGCTCGGGTGACAGCAGGTGGGGCTGGCTACATGAGGGGGCATAAAGACTGTGCTCGGAGTTTGTTTCCCCTCCAAGAGACAGGCATTAGCACACTCAGATGTGTTCTTTCTGTTCAATCCATGATGTTGGGGTCTTCCTCGGTCACTCCACTGTATCTACATAAGCATGGCCTCTCTCCGAGCCTCTGCAGAGCTCACTAATTCAGTCAGTCTAGCTCTCCAGCTTGCTTCAGGAGTCCTGTCTTCCTTTTCCTGTTGTTTTACAAACAGTGCAGCTCTGACTGACCTGGAACTTGCTACAGAAACCATCTTCTTCTGCCTCCCAAGGGCTAAGAGTAAAGGCGAGCATCATCAACCCAGGCCCATCCCCCTCCCTCAAGCAATGGGATTACAGGCCTTTATGTAGATTTTAGGCCTCCCATTTCTGACCTTCACACACAGCCAACACATTACCTATGGAGCCATTTCCCCAGCCCAAACAGCAAGTTTTTTTTCTTTCTTTCTTTTTTTTTTTTTCTTTTCTTTCTTTCTTTTTTCTTTTTTTCTTTTTTTTTTGAGACAAGGTTTCTCTGTGTAGCCCTGGTTGTCCTGGACTCACTTTGTAGACCAGGCTGCCCTCGAACTCACAGTGACCCACCTACATCTGCCTCCAGAGTGCTGGGATTAAAGGCATGTGCCACTACATCCCATGAGACAGGGTTTTTCTGTGTAGCCTTCTTCGGTCCTGGACTTGCTTTGTAGACCAGGCTACCTTTGAACTCATAGGGACCCACCTGCCTCTGCCTTCCTGAGTGCTCGGGTTAAAGATGTGCATCACCCCGCCCAGGTAGCAATTTCATTTTTAACATTTATTGTTGTGTCTGAGATTGTATGGCAGGTGTGTGCAGGTGCCTGTGGGGGCCAGAGGAGGGTGTACGATCCCCTGAAGCTAGGGAGCTGTGAGCTGTCTGGTTTGGATGTTACAAGCACTCTTCCTCTGTAAGAGTCAAGTGGTCATTTCCGCAGCCCCAGGTGGAAACTTCTTAAGGGAGACTTTTCCATAGCATGCACCTGTTTTAATGCACTGTCCCTCCCGTCCACCACACTAAGGCGCGATCTCCCAGGCTTTGCAGATGGGACAGCCGAGGCTCCAAATTTACATAGTCCTGAACTCAGGCCTTGATCAGGGCATGAGCTGTGTCTGGAGTTCCTGTGCCACTTTTGGTAGGGTGAATGTTCAGACCCATGTTACAATGAGGGAGTGGCCTAGCCTCTGTGGGTAGCTGAGTGACTGCTTCAGCCTGGAGTGATCCCCACAGGAACGGACGCGGCACCCCTCCAGGCCCAGTGCCAAGCTGGGGGACGTACTGCTTTCTCTAGTGTGAGTCCTTGTTCTCCATGTGACAACCAGTAGCCTAGGATCTCAGAAGTTCCAGACTCTGACAGAGCCCAGCCAGCCTGTGAGAAAGCGGGGGGTGGGGGGGTGGGGGGGTGGGGGGGGTGTGCGCGCGCGTGTTGGCCTGAATTTATGTATATGTACCACATCTGTGCCTAGTGCCTAGTGGGAGGCCAGGAGAGGACATCAGTTATGAGCTACAGAACCAGGTCCTCTGCAACAGGAAGTGCTCCTAACCACTGAGTCGTCTCTCCAGCCTATCAACTAGCTAGTGTCTTACCTCAGTTGCCTGGGAGGCTACCCTAACCCTCTATCTGCAAACCTTCCTGAGGGAAAGACTGGCACTTTCCCAGGCTTGCTGCCCTTGGTCCTCCAGGTGGAGGACGCCCCTGGCTGTAGTCTACATGTCTTTAAAATGGTCTATTTATCCCAGCATAGCCAAAAGTCTCACCTAGAAGACTGTTTAAAACCTGGGCTATGCCGTGGCACACGCCTTTAATCCCAGCACTTGGGAGGCAGAGGCAGGCGGATCGCTGTGAGTTCCAGGCCAGCCTGGTCTACAAAGTGAGTCCCAGGACAGCCAGGGCTACATAGAGAAACTTCGTCTCAAAAAACCAAAATAAAATAAATTAAAAACTTGGACTATGCAGTGACTTTGAGCAACAGCAACAATGCAGCGGAGAACTCAAGTATTTCCAAAACCACTGGACTCCAGGAAGGCTGAGTAGAGACAGCAGCTTCTGTTGTATTTTCCTCGGTCTCACAGTGTAGCCCTATCTGGTCTCTAGCTCATGATGGCTTCACCTCAGCCTCCCAAATGCGCCATCAAATCCAGCTTTGGATCTCTACAACTGACTGAAATCAACTCAGGAGGGGGGACACTCGCTTCGTACGCAGCTTCCTGTTGGTCTTCTCATCCAGCCAGTACACAAGAACCCAGCGCTTTTCTGTAAGGTCAACCACTGAACCCCACAGGTTAAGGCAGAAGGCAGCCTTCTGTGGAGGGAAATGGGGGCTGCGAGTGTGGGACTGGGCACACTACAGTTAACCTCAGTCCTGGGGCTGAGAATGCGCGCTCCTGACATCAGAAACAAGGGCTGAGGAAGGCTGAGGAGCCCATTGCCCGAGCACTGGAAACCACACTGGGTCCAGCTGTACAAGGCTGAGTGCTAAGAGCAGCCCTGGGATCCTTTCCTAGGTCCCTCAAATGGGCCAGGAGAGCATGCAAGTTACTTTCGGGAAGTCACCCAGCTCAGGCTGCCCTCTTCTGCTGGGTCAATGGTCTCAGCTTGACTCTCAAGTCACAGAATCCTTCCGAAATGCCCTACTTCCTACTTCCAAAGGGGCCTCCACAACCTCTGCTGTTGTCCAGGTTTGATGGGTAACACAGATGGATGCTGAGGACACATGGAATAACTTATTGTGCAGACCAGGCTGGCCTTGGGCTCACAGGGATCCACCTGCCTCTGCCTCCTGAGTGGCTAAGATGTTTTTAGATTGGGTATTGCTGTGTAGCCCAAGCTGGCCTTGAACTATCTATCCACTTTCCTCAGTTTCCCAAATGCTCAGGATACAGATATGTGCCACCACACCCTGTCCTATAAAGTGTCCCTTTGGAGCTCTGATGAAAGTTACAAGATCACAAACATGAGGCCGGGCAGTGGTAGCACACGCCTTTAATCCCAGCATTTGGGAGGTAGAGGCAGGCAGATCGCTGTGAGTTCAAGGCTAGCCTGGTCTACAAAGCAAGTCCAAGACACTCAAGGCTACACAAAGAAACCCTGCCTTGAAAAACAAAAACAAAAAAACAACAAAAAAAAAAGAACAAATGTGTAAGATTACAAACTCTCTGCTTATAGCTTCATCTTAGGAATCCAGATCGAGTTTTATTTCTGGGCCGTGGACAGACCTCATGTAAAGAACCTTTCACCTTGTTGGAAATGGGGACGGGCTGTACTGCTGTAGAGCGCAGACTGACCCTGTCTCTCCAGTGCTGGTAACACAGCCATCCATGCACCGCCATCCCAGCCTAAAGGATCTTTCTCTAAGCTGTCATGAGCCCTGCCCTCCTTCTCAGATTGTAGGATCATGAAACAATCTGTAAGTAAGGGACCTTGAAGGCAAACACCCTAGCTTTATTATTAGCATGCGTGGCATGTGTAGAGGTCAGAGGGCAAGCCTATGGAGCTGGTTCCAGGCATCAAACTCAAGTGGCCATGCTTTGCTGCAGGTGCGTGTGCCCACTGAACTACATGTAACAATTCTAAGAAGCACTTCCTGTGCTTGACCTTGGAGCTGGGAATACGCTGGGTGAAATTCCTTCAGTGCAAGAGGGTGCCAGGAAAGCTTCTGTGGCTCTGGGAGAAAAAGCTTTAAAAAAAAAAAAAGTTTTGCTTTTTGTTGTTTTTATTGTTTTGTTTTGGAGACAAGGTTATATAGCTCTGGCTTGTCTTAGTCCTATGTAGACCAGGCTTGCCTGGAACACACAGAGATCCACCTGTCTGCCTCCAGAGTGTGTACCACACCAAGCCCAGCTGGCAAAAGGAAAAATTTAAAAAGTGAAAAGGCTTGATATTTCCAACTGCATCAGCATGTTACAAGTTATTTTAACCTTCTAGGCAGATCAAAGTTTCTGGGTCTGAGGATCAGAGAATCCTCCTTTCCTAAACCATGTCAAACAGCAGGTGTGCCAAGTTTCAGGATTGCTTCCCTCTCGCCACATGACCAGACCTACCACTAGATCACCAAGTGGTCATCGGGGGACATCAAGGCAGCCCGGCCAGCAGAAGAGTGTACAGGGCCTCTGGTTCGTCACAGAGTGGGCGGGAACCCTGGGACAAGGGCACCCTCACTGAGTCTAGTAACATGAAGGGAATCCCCCAAGCCTCAGCAGCAAGGCACAGTTAAGAAGACACTCCCAGGCCTGAGATGTAGGCGGAGCGGGGCTCTGAAACTCAGTGATGAGTGATCCCAGCTACAGAACCAGCAGAGTAAGAGCCCAGGGTTCCTGACCAAGTACCTGTCTCCAACAGTGGCTAGTTTGCTACAGCGAGATGGCAGCACGTTGGGGAAGACTTTGGCGTGTGCAGCAGGTCCTCTCGTGTCCTGCTGTGCAGGTACTACAGTCTAGGCATTCCTTCTGTCAACCACAAAATGCAGTAATGACTAAAGTGCTGAAGTTACTATAATGGCACTGCTTCCCAGTGACAGCCTGATTCCAGACCACTCTTCAAGCACAAGGACAACGAAGGCAGAGGGTGGCAGAACCTGCACACTACTATCATTTGAGTATTCATCCAACTCATTAATTCAACAAACATTTATTAAGCGCCTATGTGTGCCAGGTCCTAGGGACCCAGAGCTGTACGGTGCTTAGGCCCTGCCCTCAAGCAGCTCACAGCCTAGGGGCAGACAGCAAACACACAAGTGACAATGTGCCGTGAAGTGTTGAGGAAGAAATATGACAAAGTGCTGAAGCACAAAAGAGGAACTGAGGAGCACTTCCTGGCAAGGGTCAGGGAGTGCTTCCTACAGCAGTGCAGTGAGCTCGGTGCCACGGCAGTGCCTTGCCCTTCGGTGCCACATCACCAAAACCTTGAAGGCTGGTCCACAAAGGACCTGTGGATTGAATGGAAGCTAAGTCTCTTCCCTGTCTGCCAGCCCCTTCGGTGACCAAGGGAGCTGTTCCCTAAATCCGGGGGCTGATGAAGGAGGAGCAGTTGACCGCGGGTCACCTGCCAGGAGCTCCGACCTGGGTTAGGAACAGAGATCACTTACTGCTTCTGTCACCACACCCTGGGCCTCTGATTGGTCTCAGGGATTCTGAGCTGGCCTGAGATTGCATCTTAACACTGTGAAGAGGCCCTCAGCTCCCGCCTCTCACTGCTCTCCCTTCCCGTGTGCAGCAAGCACCAGCCAACACCCAGGTGCCAGACTCGACCCTTGCCGGCCTGTCACAAGAGGCCATATCAGGAGGCCCGACCCTTAGAACATTCACAGCCTCCGCAGCAGCTCAATGAGCTGCTGGATGTTTTTGTTTTGGTTGGACAAGCCATTCCTGATGTTTTCTAGCAGGCATCTCTTCAACTCAAAAATGGCCTCGCTGTAAGCCAGGCTCACAGCGGCCATGGGTGGCGCTCCATGCCACAGGGCTGGGATGTGCCAGATGTGCTGCCTCTCTGCGAGGCTGGCCAGTGTCCGGAAGCCCCCGCCCTGCTTCTCCATGTGGGGAGAAGCCCTGCTCAGGTCGGTAGGCGGATCCAGGAGCTGCCTCCTGTCTCTCGGCTTGGGGCTGGGGACAGGCAGGTCATTAAGGTTCTGGTATACAAACTGATAGTTGGGCATGTGCCCCGTTTTTTCTAACCTCAGAAAGGCATGAAGAATAGCTGGCGGAATGTCCTTTGTTTCCGCTAAACTGACCACAGTGACATTGCTTAGCCCCATAAGCAGCGTGGCTAAGGAAGCCTCCAGTTCGAACCTGTCTCCAGCAGAGGCCAAGGCCCCGCTGATCAAACCCCCAGAGTCTATTACCAGGATCTGGTCACAGCCCAGGTCCTGACTGAAGCCCTCAGCTACAGGGAGGAGCTGCATGAAGGACCCCCGGGGACTACAGCTCCTCCCTGTGGCAAACTTCAGGCCAAACATAGTGTTAAGAAGTGTAGATTTCCCAGTGCCCGGCACCCCCAGGGCAGAGAGAACCACTAGTCGAGATCTCCTGTCTAGGCGGACGTGCAGCTCCTTGAGAAGGCCAGTGACCCAGCGAACAGGGATGCTCAGAGTGGCCCCATCAACCAGCTCCAGGGGCAGCCCGCCCAGCAGCAGTTCCACAGCTAGCCCTGGGAAGTGGGCAAAGCGCCTCTGTCCAGCAGGCAGCCTCCCTGCCTCCACCAAGCAGCTCTCGGCCTCATAGAACTGCCCCATCTCCCGAAGGAAGTGCTCCACACCCAAGGGCTCAGGCCAGAGGGACTCGGTCAAGTCTGAGGCCCCGCCCAGTTTAGGTCTCAGGGTGAGAAGGGTCTCTGGAGGCTGCCTTGGCCTCGGCTGGCCTAGGCGAGCCAAGCCCCACTCCATCCACCTCAGGAAGTACTGCCTCTCACCCAGGGAGGGGCTGCTTATGCCCAGGATGAACTCCTGCACCCCCGGGGTGGGCTCCTGGCCGTTCTGCTGCACCCGGAGCTCTAGGACCCGGCGCCGCAGCTCAGCCCGGTGCTTCTCCGGGGGCTCCTGGAGCTGGCAGAACTCCCTTTCCACTTGGGCAGCCTTCCTTGCGGGGTCCCCCTGCAGACGCAGCTCATCTCTCTTGTAGGCGTCCACGTCCCTGATCTTCCTGAGGATCTTCTCCATTCGGTCCTTCGCCTTCTGACACTCCTCTAGGTCCTCATCGACCCTGAGGCCTAACTTGCGTGCTGCGTGCGCCATGTCCTCCACAGACACCTTCCTGCAGGGAGAGCGCGCCACACTGCACAGAATCGCCCGGATCCTCCGCACGAAGCTGTCGCTGTCGGTGCTGCTGACCTTCACCAGGACATGAGAGTGGTCGATCTTGAGCACGGGGGTGAGCCGGTTCAGGAAGCGCAGGTTCGTGTTCCGTTTCCCGCGGTAGGGGCTCAGGATGAAGTAGTACTTGGTGCTGGACTCCTGCATGGAGCACAGCAGTTTGTACTCCTTCTTACTAAGGTTGTCGGTCAGAATGAACACGGCAGCCGACACTTCCGTCAGGAGCTTGAACTGCAGCCAGTGAGACCCAATGTCGCCTCTCAAGTTCAGAAAGGCCACAGGCTCTGGGAAAATATCCAGGCCCTCCTTACCACTGGGGAAAACCCAGGAGATTTCTACTAGCCCATCGGCAATCTCTCGAGGGTTGGTGCCTAAATTGAGGTCCCGGTGCCAGAAGCAGTCCCACTGCCGGCGAGCCGGGCTGAGGATGGCGTTGAGCAGCTGGGACTTGGAGTTGCTGCTGACGTCCATGCGGACGAAGGCAAAGGTGGGCACCCTGGACAGGACCGCACTGTCTTCTCGAAAACTCCCAAGGCCCCGTGGGGGCTGGAACCACCACGTCCGCACAACGCCCCGCAGGGCCCAAAGCAGAAAGGTGTGGTAGTGGTTTTCAGAGTCAGGCAAGACAAGTGGGAGTGCAAACTGACAGAGGGACATCTTCTGCAGGACCTCCTGCTGCAGGAAGGAGTCTGAAGACAGGAGGAGGGCGCAGAGGAGGTCCAGGGGGTTCACAGGTGTGTCGGGCATGGGCAGCTCAGAAAAGGAGTAGATGTCCTCAGCGGAGATGTCCTCCGCAGGGTCCCAGTACATCATCTCCTCCTCCATCTGGCTCCCCTTCTCCGCAGGCCAGGCGTCCGCAGGCATGTCCAGCACCATGGTGGTGTTCCTGGCTTCGGCATTGAGGGCCTGCAGTTTCCTGAGGAAATGCCAGGGGAGGTCCTTGGGAGCCCGAGGAGCCCAGTTCTTCATGCTGTCAAAGCTGATCTGCAGGGCATCCTGGAGGGTGAGTTTCTGTGCCTGGTATGTCTCTAGTCCCAACATGGACAGCATTTCCTGAAGCCTGCTTCTCTCCACTGTAGGGGGAAGAAAAAAAAGGAGACATAAATGTTTAGCCTCCATTCTCAAGTCAGGGCCAAAGCAGGGCTGGAGAGGCCAAGCCTAGCGGGCTGGAGAGGACCTCCCTGAGAGCAGCACGCAGGTCTGAGGGCCCAGCATCATAAGCTGGCTGGCCTACGATAGGACAAAGGGTAAAACCTGGATCAACTGCACCACCTATCTAAACTGTATGAGACATTAGCATAGAAAGGAAAACGGGCTGGCAAGATGGCTCAGTGGTTAAAAGCACACACTGCTCTTCCAAAAGTCCAGTTCTCAGCGCCCTTGTCAGGTGGCTCACACTGCTTGTCTCTCCAACTCCAGGGAATCTAAAGCCTCCACAGGCAGCAGCATTCACATACACATGCCCACCAGAGATAAACACCCATACACATAAGCAAAGCTAAGAATACATATCTACAGCCAGGCATGGTGATGCACGCCTTCAATCCCAGTACTAGGGAAGCAGAGGCAAGAAGATCTCTTAAGAATTCAAGACTAGGCCGGGTGATGGTGGCGCACGCCTTTAATCCCAGCACGCGGGAGGCAGAGGCAGGCGGATCGCTCTGAGTTCGAGGCCAGCCGGGTCTACAGAACGAATCCAGGACAGCCAAGACTACACAGAGAAACCCTGTTTCTGAAAAACCAAAAAAAGAAAAAAAAAGAAAAAGAATTCAAGACTAGCCTAGTCTTTACAGAGCATTCCTGGCCACCCAGGATCACACTGTAAGACCCTCTCTAAGCAGAAAGAAAAGAGGGCTGGAGAGATGGCTCAGAGGTTCTTTCACGTGAGCAACCACATGGTGGCTCACAACCATCTATAATGAGATTTGGTGCCCTCTTCTCACTTGCAGGCAGAATGCTGTATTCAAAATAAATAAATAAATCTTGAAAAAAGAAGAAAGGAAAGAGAAAAAACAAGGAAACTTACATTTAAGAATCAAGAGAGTTCATGTAAATGCAGTGATGTTTAGTTTTTCTAGACTCTGCAACACCTAAGTCTGAGCTGGACTATAATTAGCACAAGCAGCACACGTTACCTGGTGCTGAACGCAAACTCACTTCTCAGGCCTCAGCCCCGGCCACAAGGTTCTCACCCCTCATGCCCTAGCCCAGTCAGGATTCTGAGGGGCAAGGCGGAACACGCCTGTAATTCTAGCACTCAAAGGGCTGAAGCAGAGCTGGGTGCAGTGGCGCACACCTTTAATCCCAGCACTCGGGGAGGTAGAGGCAGGCAGATCAGATCTCTGTGAGTTCGAGGCCAGCCTGGTCTACAAAGTGAGTCCAGGACAGCCAGGAATACACAGAGAAATTGTCTTATGGGGGATAAGGGGGCGGGGAGGATGTTGAAACAGGAGGCTTGCTGTAAAATCAAGACCAGAATAAAATACCCAGCAAAAACCTGTCTCAAAACCTGGAGGAAAAAAATGTCACCAGGAAATTCCCATGGGTATACAACCACACTCGGGTTGTCTGGTACTGTTCTTGGAGACTATTTTCAAAGGAAAGCAACAACCATAATCTCAACACCACTTTGCAAAACCAAGACCAGTAATGCAGGGTTGTGCTGTGAATTGGGACTTTGTGTTGCCAGAGACTGGGAGCCTTCTGCATGGTGGGCAAAGGTTCTACCATTAAGCCACACCTCCAAATTTGTTTACATATCAAGATTCATTAACATATATACTTAAACTATTATTAATATTTTACGTTTTATTTTTGTCTTCTGTTGTTGCTGTTGTTGAGACAGGGTAGCTCTCTGTAGCCCTAGCTCTCCTGGACCTCACTATGTAGCCCCGGCTATCCTTAATCTATGCATACCAGGATGGCCTCAAACTTACAGACCTGCCTGTCTCAGGTGTGCACTGCCACACCCGCGAAGCTCTGCTATTTTAAGACAGCCTCTTTATTTAGCTCATGCTAGCCTCAGAATTGTTAGACTGTATGTGCAAACCGTCACTCTCTCTCTCTGATTACTTGGGTTCTAGTGGCTGTGATGGCTGTCAACTTCACTACATCTGGAATTGACACACACAAATGGAGGGCA
>OU015747.1:46745602-46763892 GCA_907169655.1 Acomys percivali | reverse complement strand
TGACACACACAAATGGAGGGCAGGTCTGTAAGGGCTTTTTTTGTTTGTTTGGTTGGTTGGTTTGTTTTGTTTTGTTTTCCTTAATTTGAAATGGGAAGATCCACTTCTAATCCAGATCTTTGAGGTGCAAAGACACACCTTTAATACAGAACTCATCAGTTGGGAAGACCCACCTCCAATCTGGGCCACAACTTCGCTGGAAGCCTATATGTGGACATGGGAGAAAGCGTCTTTTTGCAGCATGGCTGTTTGCTCTCACCTTGCTTGCTACTGAGCCATCCCCCCCCCAACAGGGTCTCTCTGTGTAGCCTTGGCTGTCCTGGACTCACTTTGAAGACCAGGCTAGCCTCAAACTCACAACGATCCGCCTGCCTCTGCTGGGATTAAAGGCCTGCGCCACCAAGCCCAGCTAAACCCATTTTTTCACTGGCATTAGAGCTGACTTTTTTGGAATTCCAACTTACGCTGAAGACCAGCCGGACATCCAGCCTCATAGACTGAACAACTACTTCTGTTCATAGCCAGAAGTAGCTGTTCGTATATATATATATATATATATATATATATAATTTTAAAGTTTTGTTTTTATGTTACTGTATGGGTATTTTGCCTGTGTGTACACACACACACACACACACACACACACACACACACACACACACGTATGCACGCACGCACGCACGCACGCGCAGTGTCCAGAAAGGCCAGAAGAGGGCACCAGATCCTTCTGGGACTGGAGTACCAACAGAGCTATTAGCCATCAAGTGAGTGCTGGAAGCCAAACCCAGGTCCTCTGCAAGAGCAACAAGTGCCCTTAACCCTGAGCCATCTCTCCATCCTCAAGTAAATGTAATGCTAAGAATAAATAAGAGAACTACACAGGAAGACTGTGCTGGGGCAGCAGCTTACACAGCTGTTACTTGGGTTTCCCTGTTATGCCCAAACAAAGCCAGAGAGACACAACAACCATTATTGCTGAAGCAGCAGCAGCAGCATCAAAGCAACTTGGGAAACATACACACGCACCGCAAGCACGCACGCACTCACTGCAATATGCACACGCACAGCCCCATTCTATACATGTATCCCTACCAGGCCCTTGGCCCTTGGGGACCATTCAGCAGCTCTGGTGGAAGTCTGCCAGTGTGCAAAGGAAGCTGTTGCTAGAGTTTCTAATCTAGATAGCTGGGCTTCCAGTCACTTCAGGAACTGGTTAAAAATGAGAGACAGGAACTCACGGTGGCAGTGCAGGTAAGCTGAAGGAAGCACTGGTTACTCCAGTTAGTAAGCACCCAGTGGCTTTGTTTTTAGAACGTAATAGTTCCTGAAGGGGCAAAGGACAAGAGGATGCTAGCTAGAGTCAAATGACCATGTGACTTGGCTCAGTCGGGCTTGAAAACCAGCTGCTCACACGGTACTCTCTCTTTCTCCCTCCAATAGAACACAAGGCCAAAAAAAAAAAGATAGAGAAATGTGGCTGGGCGTGGTGGCGCACACCTTTGATCCCAGCACTCAGGAGGCAGAGGCAGGAGGATCGCTGTGAGTTTGAGGTCAGCCTGGCCTACAAAGTGAATCCACAACAGCCAGGGCTACACAGAGAAACCCTGTCTCTAAAAACCAAAACAATAATAATAAAAGAAGACGTGTACCTGTTGGGAAGTCATTGTCCTGGGCCTCGTTTGTACCATCTATGAGAAAAAGCAAAGGAAAAATAAAGGGGAGTAATCTAATAATGTACAGTTGACTGACAAGAAGTCAAATGTAATTCCTTAAAATCAGAACAATATAAAATATAAAACCATCTAATCCCAGTTTTTTCCACTTTCCATTTACGCTCTCATCTTCCCCGGCCCAGTTTGTCCTACATCCCATAGTTTCTACCTCCACAGTGGAACCCGCAGTCATCTCCTTCCATTTCTCTCCATTCCAAATCTGGAAAGAAAGAACACGGCGTTTCACCCCATCAGCAGGCCGGAGGCTTCCTGTGAAGAAGTCTGAGCGTGGCTCGTGACTGTCAGTACTACAGACCGAGCACTGCTCAAATACTCAGGACTACAAGTGTCTCCAGGTCAGATTCTGGAATGAACCAAGTTTAAAAAACCAAAGGCTGGAAATATAGCCACAGCTCTAATATTTCTTGTTTTATCAACCTTATAATTTCTTTACAATTAATAAAATAAACCTGTTTGTCTGTCTGTCTGTCTGTTTGTTTGTTTGTTTAAGACAGGGTTTCTCTGTGTAACCTTGGCTGTCCTGGACTCACTGTGTAGACCAGGCTGACCTTGAACTCACAGAGATCCACCTGCCTCTGCCTCTGCTTCCCAAGTGCTAGGATTAACCTAACATTTTAAACTGTCTTTTCTGATGATGTTTTCTGAAGGTAAGAAAATGAGAGGGTGAGGCTTTGGAAACAGGGTAATGTGGACAATGACACAAAAGAATCTATCAATCAAACCACAATGCCCAGCAATTAAAGTTCTTACAGTTAAAATAAGATACTAGGGGAAAAATTTCCTAAGAATTCAAAATGCAGTGTGAAAAGAAAAAAATAACTAAAGAAGAAAATAAGAGCCAAGTATAGGGACTGGAGAGATGGCTCAGAGATTAAGAGCACTTAATGCTCTTGCAGGGGACCTAGGTTCAATTCCCAACACCTACATGGAGGCCCATAACCATCTGTCACCCCTGTCCCAGGGGATCTAGTGCCCTCCTGTGGCTTCTGTGGGCACTGCACACGTGTAGTTCACAGACATACAAATAGGCAAAACACTCATACATGCAACTTTTTGTTTGTTGGGTTTTGTTTTGTTTTTCGAGACAGGGTCTCTCTGTGTAGCCTTGGCTGTCCTGGACTCGCTTTGTAGAACAGGCTGGCCTCGAACTCACAGCGATCCACCTGCCTCTGCCTCCTGAGTGCAGGGATTAAAGGTGTGCGCCACCATGCCTGGCCTTTGTTTGTTTATTTTTAAGACAAGGTCTATGTAGCTCTTGTTGCCCTAGAACTTGCTACATAAGTTAGGCTGGCCTTGATCTCGCAGAGTTCAAGGTTAAGTCTATTTGCCTCTTCTTCCTGAGAGCTGGGGTAACAGATGTGTAACACTACACAGGGCTGGTAATTTTTCAGAGGAAGGTATAATGGAACATGTCTGTAATCCCAAGCAACTCGGCAGGAAGGTAACAAGTTAAAGGGCTGATTGGGCTATATGGAGTTTCAGACCAGTATGTACGGGCAAGTTAACAGAGCATGTCTTTAAGACAAACAAAAAAGGGCTGGAGAAGTGGCTCAGTAAGAGCACTGCCTGCTCTTCCAAAGGACCTGGGTTCAATTCCCAGCACCCACATGGCAGCTCACAACTGTCTGTAACTCCAAGATCTGACACCCTCAACCAATGTACATTGATTAAAGTTAAATAAAATACTTTTTTAAAAAAAGACAAAAAAAAAAAAAAAAAGGTGCAGATCTGGGAGGGCATGGGAGCGGGGGGATGAGTGTGACTCAGTGATAAGCCCTACATACCAGATCTTAGTGGGCACAAGGGCTGTGTGCGGCCCAGGCTCTACCATGGAACTCACATGCTATAAGAACTGGTCCCACCAGTGCAGGGGGTGACGGGGACTCAAAGTGGAGCACTAAAGCATTTTCACTGAAACCACTGACCTCTCCCTCCGATTACTATAGCACCCGACAAATATTCACTAGTTTGCCATCGAGATGTAGGGTATTTGTTACTGAGCAGTAATGAATGAACATCGATCACCTTACACTCCACGACTGTTAGTACTGCTGAGAGTACAGCCCAAAGGCGGTCCCACTACCTCACACCACACCCAACAAGTTAATTTAAAATGGGCAATCTAAATGTAAGGCCTAAAATCACAAAACTCTTAGAAGACATGTGAGTAAATCTTCATAACCTTTCTTAGATGTGATACTGAAAACATAGTTGACAAAAGCGAAGGAAATATCATTGTGTATCAAAGGACCGTATCAAAAGGGTGGAACCAGGCAGCACAACGGCCCAGACCTTTAACCTCAGCACTCAGAAGCAAAACGGGGCGGACCTCTGTGAGTCTGCGGCAAGCCTGACCAACAGAGGGAGTTCCAAGCCAGTCAGAGTTATTTACTGAGAGCTTATCTTTAAAAAAAAAAAAAAAATAACAAAAGCAAACAAGAGGGCTGGAGAGATGGCTCAGTGGTTAAGAGCAGTGACTATTCTAAAGGTCCTGAGGTCCTGAGTTCAATTCCCAGGGACCAACATGGTGGCTCACAACCATGTGATCTGATGCCCTCTTCTGGCCTGCAGGTGTACATGCAGATAGAGTACTCATACATAAAGTAAATATATACACGTTAAAAAAAAAAAAAAAAAAAGATCCCAAAAGCAAACAAGAAAGAACAAAAACACAGACCTGGGGATGCAGCTCAATGGTACATTATTTACTACTATGCTTTGAGGCCCTGAGTTCGAGTTGCCATAACAACAACAAAACACACACAAACACACACAGGGCAGGGGGAGATGAGACAACATTTTTGCATATTATGCATCTATGTCTCTAATAAAGGTCTAGTATTTATACAACTTAACAGCTTTTTAACAAAAGAAACTAAGAAAGAGTAATCTTTTTTATAGAAAGAAAAAGAAAAGCCTTAAGTTATTTTCAAAGTCCACAATCTCCAGAATATATAAAGAAATATAGAATCCAACAAGAATATAGAATCCAGAATCCCAACAGGCAGAAGACACCTATCTATTTCAAAAAGGCCCTGAGTCCATTTTTACCTGCAATCGCCACAGATGTTTGGCTGTCTGAAGGTTTTACTTCTGGGGCCACTTCTCCCAGATCTGAATGCCTGAAATTTTTTCAGAAAAAAAGAAATATCATTAAAATAATTTACTACAATTTTTACCCAATCCAACTGGCTGCATTATAAAATCTCTCAGGGAGCTTTAAAAACTATAAACGCAGGCTGCTGAAGTGGCTCGGTGGTAAGGAGCACACGCTGTTCTTCTACAAGACCTGGATTCAGTTCTCAGCACCCACACACACACACATACCTAAAAGAATAAAGTCTTTAAAAGCTATAGACTCTGGGTTCATCCTGGATCCATGAAGTCAGACCCTCTGGGAGCTAATCCCAGGCATCTGTGCATTTCAAGTGTCCTCTATGGCTCCAACATACAGCCCTATGGAGACACACTAGCCTGGAAACACCCCCATTCACATAGCTGCTGGCCACTCACAAATACACAACAACATACATACCCTTTGACCAGTAATTCCACTTCTATCCTAAGGAAAAAAGTAAGATTTAGTTACAAAGATGTTGATGTGAGCTTGATATTCAATAGCAAAAACTCTATACCTTCTAAAATCAAAGTACAGTAATGGAATTACAGTCCTATGCTACAACCAGCACAAAGTGTTCTACAGGCTTCTTTTTATGAGCAGAGCAATCTTCAGTGAGCTATTATGGACCGACACTAAAGGTACACAAATCAGTAGGGAGTAAGTTACAGAATGATATATTGTAAATATGATAAATTGTGTATGTTTAGCGATAGACTTAGAAGCATGTTCATCAAAACTTAGGGGACCAGAACACATTCACTATGTGTGGTAGCACACACCTGTAACCCCAGCACTGAGGCTGAGGCAGGGGTATCTCCATTTCTAGGCCAGCCTGCTGGACATAATAAGTCCCTGTATAAAACAAATAGTCGGCCGGGCAGTGGTGGTGCATGCCTGTAATCCCAGCACTCAGGATGCAGAGGCAGGTGGATCTCTGTGAGTTCGAGGACAGCCTGGTCTACAGAGCAAGTTCTGGACACAGAGAAACCCTGTCTCAAAAAAAAAACAAAAAACAAATAGTGCCGGCAAAAAGAGGCACTCTTGTGTGTTTGTTTTCACTGCATGTGTGTGTTGCTGAGGTACAAACTCAGGGGATCCCGTCTACAAAGTGAGTCCAGGACAGCCAAGGCTATACAGAGAAACCCTGTCTCAGAGAGAGAGAGAGAGAGAGAGAAAGAGAGAGAGAGAGAGAGAGAGAGAGAGAGAGAGAGAGAGAGAGAAGGCAAAGATGGGAAAATAAGGCCAGCCAGTCTATGATAAGAGAGGACAGCAACAGCAGAGGAGAGACCCCCATTGCAAAAGACAACTCCTAAAAAGCTGTGCTTTTGGCCTCTACAAGTGCACTGTGTGATAAGAGTGTACACACACACACACACACACACACACACACACACACACTTTTTTTTTTTTAAAGAAAGCAAGCAAATCTGAGGGTAAGGGCTATGACTGGAAGATGAACACACAACTGCGGTAAACAGCGACCTCTGCATTCATATGCATGTGTGTGTACATGCCTATGACTATGTACATCTGTGTGTACGTGTCTATTTCCTGTGTTTGCTGAATGAGCCAGCAAGCAAAGACAGAGCAATAAGCAGTGTGAACACCCCATACCTTTAATATCATTCCATGTTAAGGGAGCTAAGGGTCCTTGGAGATGCTGGCTAACACCAAGACCGAGAGGGAGAGAAGAGAGACGTGAGCGTCTAGGCTTAGACAGTAAGGACGCTTTCTGCAAAGTCCTGGGAAATGTCTCTGGATTCATGCGGCAGCACAAGGGACTCCCACTGGCCAAAGCTAGGGTAATAAAAGCAGGGAGGAAAGATGAAATATGGTAATTAAAACCACTTAGGGCCAGAGAGGTGGCTCAGTGGGGAGGAGCACTTGATGCTCTTGCAGAGGGATTAGGTTCTATTCCCAGCACCAACATGACAATTCACAACTATGCACAGCTCCAACTCCAGGGGCTCTGTTCTGACACCAGACACACATGGTGCACATAACACACACACACAGGCAAAACACTGATATGTACAAATAAATATTGAAAAGAAACAATCCAGGAGTAGTGGCACATGCTTTCAATCCCAGCACTCAGGAGGCAGAGGCAGGCAGATCATTGTGAGTTCACCTGGGGCCTCATAGTGAGACCTGTCTCAAAACCAACAACAATGAAAAGGAAAGAAAAAAGCTGAGCTAGCATAGTGGTGCACGCCTTTAATCCTAGCACTTGGGAGGCAGAGGCAGGCGATTACTGTGAGTTCAAGGCCAGCCTAGTGTACAAAGTGAGTCCAGGACAGGCAAGAATACACAGAGAAACCCTGTCTCAAAAAACCTTAAAAAAAAAAGCTGAAAAAAATTATTTGTCCATATAGGTAATAAATAGCTCACAAAAGAATATGACAAGAGCAGGGGTTACAACATGAACAGTGCCACCAAGCCAGGCGTGGTGGCTCATACCTTATTAAAGCCCTGAACGTTGGAGACAGAGGCAGGAAGAGGCAGGCAGAGCTCTGAGTTTAAGGCCAGTCTAGTATATAGAGTGAGTTCCAGGACAGGCAGGACTACACAGAGAAATCCTGTCTCGAAAACAAACCACAACAAAGAGTAACACCATCTTTCACTTATTGAAGTCAAAGTGGGGTCAAGTAAAAGGTTAACAAGTGCTAATGAGGAACAAGCTACTTGCTCAGTCTTAGAGTCTCCCTAAGTGCCAGGGAGGAAAAACCACCATCAATTACACCAGAGCTCAGGTGACACTTTCTGAGCTGATCCCTTAGTGTGTACCCACTGAGGACCTAACAGCCTGCAGTGTTTTGTTTGTTCAAGAAGGCAAAACTGAGGGCCGGGCAGTGGTGGTGCATGCCTTTAATCTTAGCGCTCAGGAGGCAGAGGCAGGAGGATCTTGTGAGTTCGAGGCCAGCCTGCTCTACAAAGTGAGTCCAGGACAGCCAAGGCTACACAGAGAAACCCTGTCTGAAAAAAAAAAAAGGCAAAACTGGACCATCATAACAAATCAAAAAGAATGACATTATACCGGAAGGCAAGAGATAAAGTACTTCAGATGTCCACGTCATCAGACAAATGGAACATTCAGGAAAACCAAACACTACAGCTGGCCCTAGATTATATCCTGAAGAAGAAACTGTGAGGTGGAATGAAAAGGAAATGTGGGCCCAGTCAACACTAACTGTGCTGTAGTTCTGTAACAGAGTGTCTTATTTCTTAGGAAACAGATAAAAAACATGCTTGAGGGGAAGCTGCAGGAAGCAAGAAACTTGCTCTCCCCAGCAAACTGAATATATGTGGTAGCTCAGCATTCACTATGCTGAAAGCCTAAAACCAATATAATTTTGGAAGGTATTAGAAAAGCTCTCAAGAATGCGATTATTAAATTACAAAAGAGGCCCTGAGCTGGCAGGAGAGTCTGGTGGGGCTGTAGCTCAGTAGCTCCGTGGAGAGCATGCGTGCAGCACGTGCAAGGTTTGCGAGCAGGACTACACAGAGAGGCCCTGCCTCAGAGGGAAAGGAATAGGGTATAGTGATGCTGTGATCAGGTCATCGAGGGGCTCAGCAAGGGGAGGCACCAGCTGCCGAGCCTGCCATCCACATGATGGAAGGGAGAACCAACCGGTCCCCTGACTTCCATATGCTTGCGTGCACACAGGTGTACACACAAGTACACAGGCACTCATGTGCACACATACACATATAAACACTAAATAAATAAAACAAAAAATAAGTGTGTCTGGCTGAACATAGTTCCTTAGAACAGAAGCTGGCTCAGGGGTCCGAGAACACTGCTAGGGGATCCCAGGCCACAATAAGCCAGACACCAGGTTTCTACAGCTCAAGACATTAGTCCAGCCATGTTCCAAGGCTGGACACTCCTCCCTAGAACATATATTCTGGCTAGGACTCAAGACAGGAATTTGGCCAGTCGTGGTGATGCACACCTTTAATCTCAGCACTTGGGAGGCAGAGGCAGGTGGATCTCTGTGACTTCGAGGCCAGCCTGGCCTACAAAGGGAGTCCAGGACAGCCAAGGCTACACAGAGAAACCCTGTCTTGAAAAACCAAAAAAAAAGGGGACTGGAAAGATGGCTCAGGGGTTAGGAGCACTTTCTGCTCTTCCAGAGGTCCTGAGTTCAATTCCCAGCAACCACATGGTGGCTCACAACCATCTATAATAAGATCTAGTGCCCTCTTCTGGTGGGAAGGCACACATGCAGGCAGAATTTATATACATAATAAATATATTTAAAAGAAAAAAAAAAGAAAAAAAGGGGAAATAGAAGGACCCAGAGGGTCCTAGAAACCTACAAGTAGATCATTATGACGGGCAGATCTGGGCCCAGGGGTCCTGCTCAAACTATGGCACCAGCCAAGGACAATACATGCAGTATACTTCGAACCCCTACCCAGATCTACCCAATGGACAGGACATTCTTCACAGTTGAGTAGAGAGTGGGGTCTGACTTTCACATGAATTCTGGTGTCCCATATTTGACCATGTCCCCTGGATGGGGAGGCCTGGTGGCACTCAGAGGAAGGATAGCAGGCTACCAAGAAGAGACTTGATACTCTGTAGCATATACAGGGGGAAGAGATCCCCCTCATAGTCATAGGGGAAGAGAGTAAGAGGAAAATGGGAGGGAGGGAGGAATGGGAAGATACAAGGGATGGGATAACAATTGAGATGTAATATGAATAAATTAATAAAATATATATATATTTTGTTTTGTTTTGTTTTTCAAGACAAGGTTTCTCTGTGTTAGCCTTGGCCGTCCTGGACTCGCTTTGTAGACCAGGCTGGCCTCAAACTCACAGTGATTGAGTGCAGGGATTAAAGGTGTGTGCCACCACACCTGGCTGACTCCACCCCTTTCTATTCCACATAAGGAAACCGTAAGCAAGCAGCAAAGAATGGCCTCGAAATCATGGCCAGGTGGGGGTGGCGCATGCCTTTTATCCCAGTACTTGGGAGGCAGAGGCAGGTGGATCTCTGTGAGTTCGAGGCCAGCCTGGACTACAGAGGGAGTTCCAGGACAGCCAGAGCTGTTTACAGAGAAACCCTGTCTCGAAAAACAAAAACAAAAAGAAAGAAAAGCAAGTGTGTTGGCAAGTTCTGTGCTTCACTCTTGCTGGCAAACCATGTCAAATGAGATGTCAAAGTAAGGCTTATGGGCCCATCACTGCTCCTCAAATAGCAGGTTTAACTGGAGGCAGAGCCAGGCTTGTAGTTAGTGCCTTCTAATGCACGGCTTCACTAAACACGTGATGCCTTCTAACATTTTAAAGACTGATGGTGTCACTCGACACTCTTATGTTGAAGTCCTCACCCAATGTGACTATATTTCGACCTGAGATCAAACAAGGCTACAAGTAAATTGAGGCCTTCAAGTGATGGGACTGGTGACCTCTAAGAGGAGGCCACTCTCCCCCTGTAGACAGAAAAGCCCCACCAGAAATCAAATCTCTAGAACCTAATCTGCTATCTCAGGATCTGTGAGAAAGTCAACAGCTGTGATTGGTGCCTCCGGTTTATGGTATCTTACAGCAGCTTATGTAGCTCCCGGATCCACACTACAAGGTGGAAAGCAGTACTCAGAGAGGTGGGCGGAGAGCTGCCCAAAGCACCAACCATGATTGGGACCCAAACATGAGCTAGTTTCTTTCTAGCACATTTTCTGCTTATGATTATTTTGCATAGTTTTTTAGCTTTTTGTTTCTTTTTTTTTTTCCTTGTGGTGCTGAGAGTTGACAAGTACAGGTGATCACAGACACACCACTCAACCTACAGTGAGCACAGACACACCACTCAACCTACAGTGAGCACAGACACACCATTCACTCAACCGACAGTGAGCACAGACACACCACTCAACCTACAGTGAGCACAGACACACCACTCACTCAACTGACAGTGAGCACAGGCACACCACTCACTCAACCTACAGTGAGCACAGGCACACCACTCACTCAACCTACAGTGAGCACAGACACACCACTCACTCAACTGACAGTGAGCACAGGCATACCACTCACTCAACCAACAATGAGCACAGGCACACCACTCACCCTACAGTGAGCACAGGCACACCACTCACTCAACCTACAGTGAGCACAGACACACCACTCAACCTACAGTGAGCACAGACACACCACTCACTCACCCTTCAGTGAGCACAGGTGAAGATGTGTACTATTCAACCAGCAGTGGCACAATGGAGGTGAACCACTGACAACTGTAATCACCAGTAGTTTACTAACTGCTATGGAGAATAAAGAACACCTCCATTTTTTAAAGTTCCCTTCCCCTTATGTCCTACATTTCCAGAAAGTGATAAGAAAGTCCAAGGTAAACCGGATGTGGTGGCAAAGGCAGGTGGATCACTGTGAGTTCAAGGCCAGCTTGGTCTACAAAGTAAGTCCAGGACAGCCAAGGCTACACAGAGAACCCCTGTCTTAAAAAGACAAAAAAAAAAAGAAAAAAGAAAAAGAAAGAAAGTCCAAGGTTCCTCTTCTCCTTTGGTGCTAACTGGGGACTCTTATCCTAAACCAAAACAATATGCCAAGAAATTTCCTCCCTCCTCAAAGCCTCACTTTATGAGACATAAATGTTTTAAAACCCTCTGGATATATTGTGGGTTGGACTGTGTGATCCTACTTGGAAACTGGATCCTTACAGGTCTAATTAGCTAAATTAAGATGAGGTCATGGCCAGGTAAGGTGGTTCATGCCTGTAATCCAAGCTCTTGGGATGCTGAAGCAGAAGGCTAAGTTTGATGCCAAACTGAACTACCTAATGAGTTCAAAGCCAGTCTGAGCTAGAGAGTAAGATTTTGACTCAAAGACAAAAACAAAAACCAGAAGATGAGTAAGTCACGATGGGGTACAGTAGGGCTTTACTACAGGGAGAAGTCTCCTTATGAAAAGAGGGAAACCAGCTGGGAGGTGGTGGCGCACGCCTTTAATCCCAGCACTCGGGAAGCAGAGGCAGGTGGATCGCTGTGAGTTCTAGGCCAGCCTGGTCTACAAAGCGAGACCAGGACAGCTAGGGCTACACAGAGAAACCCTGTCTCAAACAACAACAACAACAATAAGCAAAAAGAGAAAAGAGGGAAACTGGACACACATGAAGGGCAGCATACGCCAACAGGGTGGATACTGCAGTGACACAGAAAAGACAGCTGTCAGCACCCATCAGAGCTTTAAAGCCTCCATAACGGTGCGAATAAACATCTTCCAGGCACCTCTCCGGAGTTGCTGTAGAGCAGTTTCCCTGCCAGACTGAAACCTCCCGTATTGGAGGTAAACTTCTTAAGACACAGGTTGTAAAAGGAAAATGAAAGGCGGATCCTCTGGGCCAGGTGGACCGGTGACCCATCTTTCAGAAAAGCTCCCTTAAGACAGAAAATAAACAACTCAAAATAGCTACAAGATGTCCCTGAACCTGACCGGATTCACTTGGCTCCTCCCTCCCAAGAGCAAACAGCAGACTGCTGAGAGTCACTCTGGAGGAGTCAAGCTGCGCAGAAGGTTCCTAGACAAGTCCAGCAGCATGGAAGAAGGAGGGAGCAGCCCAGCTTCCTGTTGAGCCGCCTGGCGCTGTGCAGAGCTGTCACCATGCTTAGATGAACTTTGGTGATGCAGCTGTCTGAGTCATTTCTGCTCCTAGAAGTAATCTCTCACCTATACTCTATAAGCAACCCCAACAAAACTCACAGGGCCATCCAGTTGGACTCCCATGTGGGATGAAGGATGTGTGTGTTGCCTCTCCCCAGGAAAAGTCTATCACATAACAGTAACGCGCTGTGACACCAGCCACAGGGTACTAGCACAGTGTATGAGTGGCTCCACAGCTGTGTCACCTCATCCACCTCAATCTTCACAGCTTTCTCTCCATGTGTCTTATTCTTCTCCACTTCATATAAAAACACTGGCCATCCTACCCAGGAGCCCACGCTAACCCTGTGTAAGACCTTATTTTAACTAATCACAGCTACAAGGATTCCATTTCCAAAGTCAGATTCACAGCGGCTCCGGCTTCAGCGCAGCGTATTGGGAGGATATTACTCAGCATATGACAGGACCTAAGTAAGCTAGGGCTGGTGCAGTCATCCGTGTGTCTTATTTCCTCTAGATTGAGACAGTCCCTCCTGGAGGAACGGGACGCTCACAAGACGCAGAAAGCCCAAGGGCTCTCCCCAAGCTACAAAAGCACTAAGCTGCAGCCCCAAGATGGCTCAGCCAGTAAAGTACCTGCCATGCAAGCATGAGGATCCTCCGCATCGGGGTGAAAATGAGGCACACCTGTGATACACGCATATCTGTAACTGCTGCACTTTGGGAGCAGAGACGGGCAAGGCCCTGGGTTCACTGGCTAAGCAGCCTAGCACAATCCAAGTGTACCAGGCTCAGTTAGATAGATACCCCAACTTAGTAAGAGGCAGCGAAAGTGAGTAAGAGGGCTGGAGAGACGGCTCCGAGGGAAAACCTTATACACTCTTCTAGAGTGTGAGTAGCTCACAACTAACTTCAGAACCAGGGGACCCTGCTTTTCTAGCCTCTTTGGGCACTGTACTTGTGCACAAACCCACACTCTACCATACATAATATCTCGCGATTAAAAACTAAAACAGGCCGGGCGTGGTGGCGCACGCCTTTAATCCCAGCACTTGGGAGGCAGAGGCAGGTGGATCGCTGTGAGTTCAAGGCCAGCCTGGACTACAAAGGGAGTCTTGGACAGCCAAGGCCACACAGAGAAACCCTGTCTCGAAAAACCAAAATAAATAAATATATAAAAACTAAAACAAAAAATTAAGGGCTGGAGAGATGGCTCAGTGGTTAAAAGCACTGACTGCTCTTCCAGAGGTTCTGAGTTCAACTCCCAGCAACCACATGGTGGCTCACAACTATCTATAATGTGATCTGATGCCCTCTTCTGGCCTGCAGGGGTACAGAAAAAAATTTAACAAATTAAAAATTAAGTGATTAAAGAGACATCCAACATGGACCGCTGGTCTCCACACACATGTGTACACACCACACAAACACATACACATATACTAAATAAGTAAGATAGGGGGCAAATGAGATGGCTCTGCACATAAAGGGGCTTGCTGTCAAGCATGATGTGGCCTGAGCTCCATCTCTCGGACTCATATAGCAGGAGAGAGGTGACTTCCACAAGTTGCCCTCGGGCCTCTGCATGTGCCCTGTGGCATGCACCCTACCACCACCACACATATACACATATGCATACATGCATATATACATACAAAACCACAAAATAAATAAAGATAAAAGCAGTAACCGTGGAGCTGCATGCAAACTGTGCAGGAAGCTGCAGGGGTGCAGCTTCATGAATCACCGCCCATGCTGTGGTGGGTCTCTTAGTGACACAGCTGCTTTTGAATCACCCATGTTCCTGGAATGAACTCAATCAACTTGAGTGGAGCTGTCTCTTTAGCCTGTCCACTAGGCGCATGCCTGAAACTCTGGCCTTGAAGGGAAGTGAGAGGCTGAAATAGGCAGATCCCTGAAGTCCACTGGCCGGCCTAGATGAATGGATGAAGGTTCAGTGAAAGACCTTGTCTCAAAAAATAAAAGTAAAGAGCAACTGAAGAAAGACAGACATCATCAACCATGGGCCTCCACATGCAACAGACCACACACACACACACACACACACACACACACACACACACACACACACACATTTTGGAACAAGTTTTACTTTAACGCTTTGGTAGGCCCGATTTCCTTATCTGTGGGAAGGGAACAGTAATACCACGTACTGCATAGCTTGCTATGAAGATTAGTTAGCAGTCAAAAGACTAGAACAGCTGGGCGTGGTGGCACAGGGAGGCAGAGGTAGTCGGATCACTGTGAGTTTGAGGCCAGCCTGGTCTACAAAGCAAGTCCAGGTCAGCCAAGGCTACACAGAGAAAGCCTGTCCCCCCCAAAAATAAATAAATAAATAAAATAAATAAATAAACAAAAGACTAGAACAGGGCCTGATGAAACACTGTTGGAAGTGGTCCGGATCTAAATTTAAGAACACTCCCTGGACTGGAAAGTCCCTGACTCAGACAGTCTGGTTTGTTTCTAGGCACAGAGAAGTCAACAGCAGGCCTGATGATGAGAACACCCCAGCCTACACTACCATCAACAGATTCATGGAGCCAGTGCAAAGCCCGGGTGCTGAAGGTGCAACCAACCATGCTCCTTACGCAGAGGTCAGAGGTCATAGCAGTGCCTGTGCAACAAGGTGTCCCAGCTAGATTTCCCCCCAAAGCATGGTAAATCTTGGTGTCTCTCCTCTTTCCCCAGGCCTCAGTATCTGGCCCAGTCAGACCAGGCCAGACCCCAGTAGGCAAAGCAAGCCCTTCCACTCCCACAGATGCTGGGCTGACTAGCTTTCTACACAGGAAGGGCAAAAGACTAAAATAAAGCCTCAGGTACTTTTTAGTGTCCAGCAAATGTTAGTGCAACTGCTTTGTGCTGCTGAAAATTCTGAGGAGTGGGGATGTCCTGGGGACCGGGGTGGCAGTAAGGGTGAGAGGAGGGAAGACAGCAGGAGCGGAGAAAGGACAAAGGAGAGGAAGACGAAGGAAGAAGGAAGAAGGGGAGCAGAGGGAGCTGAAGGGACGGCTCGCTGGCTAAGAGCGCCCACGTGGCAGCCTGCAACCACTTACCTCCAGTTGCAGGGGATCTAACGCTCTCTTCCGACCTCCCCATGGTGCAATGCCAGGCAAACATTTATACAGTAAATATTTAAAAATAAAAAATAGACAGAGAGGAGTTGGAGAGATGGCTCATCATTAAGAGTACTGGCTGCTCTTCCAGAAATCCTGAGTTCTATCCTAGCAACCACATGGTGGCTCACAACCATCCAAACTAGGATCTGATGCCCTCTTCTGGCCTACAGGTGTACATGCCGAGCACTCATATGTAAAATAAATAAATACATCTTTTAGGAAGGGGGCGTGGGGGAGAAACCCCTAGTTAGTTAGGTTCCCTCCTTCCCAGGCACCAGCCTTGGGTCCTATCTACTGCTGACTCCCCCGACCCTGATGTCACATTCCTGCCTGTACCAGGTTTCCCCATCCCAGCCCCACGCAGCCATGGCTCGTCATCCTCTCTAACTTGCCACCTCTGACATCTACATCCTTTTCTTCTCCCTCAGCCTGAACAGTTTCCTTCCCAGCGTGTATGACAGTCTCAGCCCAAACCAAACATTGAGTATGCATTCCCTTTCATGCAAATCAAGTGTTACTGTGGGGTGTGGGTGCTTAGATTCAAAGTTACAAACCAGATTGGACAATCCGGGTCTGGATATTACTGAGGAAATACAAGGGGCCATGGAAGAGGCTTCCTACTTCCTGGGGAGGCTTATCATATTTGTGGAGGTATAAGGAACTCAGAATCAACAACAAGAGGGAAAAAGTGCCATCTACAGAATACTGTGGTGGTAGCAATTTTAAAATGGCCAAAATCAGGGAAAGCCAAACCTTTTGGGGGAAGAATAAGGTCTCAATGTGTTCCCAATTAGCTTGGAACTCACTTTGTAGACCAGTCTGGCCTCAAACTCTCAGAGATCCACCTGCTTCTGTATCCAGAGTGCTGAGATTAGAGATGTGTCACCACAGTTTGGCAGAAAGGCCAGTTCTTTGCATCTGCATCTCTAGGGAACAGATGGGCAGTATTACCGCAGACAAAATTAACTGAATACTATAACACAGAATTTGACATAACTATCAAAACTTAGGTATCTATTTCTTTTGGTCATAGAAAGAGTTTCAAGACCTATTGTTAGCCAGGTGTGATGGCTCATGCCTTTAGTCCTAGCAGAGGCAGGGGAGAATTTCTGAGCTCTGGGCTAGCTTGATCTGCAGAGTGAGCTCCAGGATAGCAAGAGCTACACAGAGAAACCCTCTCTTGAAGAGAAAGGGGGAAAAGATGTATTGTTGGCCAAATAAAGCGGGTGCAGAACAGTATGACAATACGACCACTCTTAGGCTTCTATGTACAAACAGTTTAAAAGGAAAGCCTGGGTAGCAGAGGCCTGCATTCCTAGATAATCCAGAGCTGATACCGGGGAGATCACAAGTTCAAGGCCTGCCTAAGCTACAGAGTGAGTTCAAGGCTAGCCTGGACCAGTCATGAGACCCTGTCTCAATAAAAAATATAAATAAACAAAGAAAGAAATAAGTAAATAATAAAAAAGTAAAAAGAGACCTCAGTAAGGTATACTACAGAGATAGAGGGCTTACTTAGCTTCCTTGGGTTTGATCCCCAAAATGTCGGTCCAAAAAACAAAACAAAATAAAACAGAGCAACGAACATAAACCCAAATGAGGTATAAGGAGACATCTGATTTCATCTATAAGGCTGTTTAAGTGTAACAGACTCCACAAAATACAACACACACACACCCTATAGTTCACTTTTGTGGCTAACCATAGACTAAAATTACTAAACTGAAAAATATAAATAAATAAATAAACGCTAAGTTCCAAAGTTCATACTGTTCTTAACAGTATAAAGGTCTCCTGCTTCCAGTCCAGTCACACCCAGGACATGAATCATCCCCTTTGCTAGCATATCTGTGATGTATGTCACCAACCTGTTAGTCACTTCAAAATCTTCCTGGTTACCAGGTCAACTGTCACAGTATCAACAGCTGGTGTTCAAGTGACTCTTATTTAACTAATGGCCCCAATTACAAACTGTTATTACACTAAATTTTATGAATGTTCTATTTTTATTACTAGTTGTTAATTTACAAATTAAATATTATCATATGCGTGAGTGTATATATATAGTAAAACACTGCATACAAGAAATTTGCTAGGAGCTGGGGAGATGGCTCAGGGGTTAAGAGTTAAGAGCATTTACTGCTCTTACAGAAGACCCAGATTCAAGTCCCAGCACCACAACCGTCTGTAACTCTATTGCAGGGAATCTGAAACTCTCTTCAGACTTCGTTAGGCATCAGGCATGCATGTGGTAGACATACATACATGTAGGCAAAACATTATACACATAAATGAACCTAAAAAGAACATTTTTCAAAGGCTTGCTGTATTAGCTGGCTGCAGTAGTGCATGTCTGTAATCCTAGAACTTGGGAGGTAGAGGCAGGAGAATCAGGACTTCAGTAACACAGTGAGTCTGAGGCCAGCCCAGCCTATACGAGGCCCTATTTCAAATAGCTTGACATTAGCCACAGTTTCAGACATTTGCTGGGTGTCTTGAAAGAAACCCTCTCAAGATAATGGGGAAGCTGACACCAGTATTTTAAGGGGAGACACTCTTGTAAACATCCTTTACAAGAGTGCTAACTTGTTCAATTCCAGAACTTATAGAGATGTGGGAGAAAAGAACACACCCTGCCCCAACACACACACACACACACACACACACACA
>OU015747.1:46700049-46745592 GCA_907169655.1 Acomys percivali | reverse complement strand
ACACACACACACAAATAAACAGTATCTATAAAAGGAAGCTTTTATGAATCAGGGAGTTGCCGGGCGTGGTGGCGCATGCCTTTAATCCTAGCACTCAAGAGGCAGAGGCTGGTGGATCACTGTGATTTTGAGACCAGCCTGGTCTACAATGTGAGTCCAGGACAGGCAAGGCTACAAAGAGAAACCCTGTCTCAAAAAACAAAAGGAGGAGAAGGAGGAGAAGGAGAAGGAGAAGGAGAAGGAGAAGGAGAAGGAGAAGGAGAAGGAGAAGGAGAAGGAGAAGAAGAAGAAGAAGAAGAAGAAGAAGAAGAAGAAGAAGAAGAAGAAGAAGAAGAAGAATCAGGGAGTTCAGACTGGGTGGCTACAATATTGTTAAGAGTGAGACTACTTTCCAAACTAATATGAGTAGAGGGCAGGGTGAAGGGCAGTAATCCCAGCATTCCAGAGGCTGAGCTGGATCATAAACTCAAGGTCTGCCTGGGCTGCATTGTCATACCTAGTCTTGATCCCAACAACAGCAAGGTTTCACTTCCAGGACAGTACATACCACCCCAACACTGCACACAACTTCAAGGAACACAAAGACTCCTAGAAACCTGTGTGTGAATAGCGAGTCGCCAGCTAAACCCACAGAAGCAGACATGACAATGCAGAATATGTGTGTTGACCAGAGATGGACTACAGAGCCGGAGGAGACCTCAACCATCTAAGAGACGTTCTCTGTCAAGACAGCAAGATGTAGGCGGGTGGGAACCCCACAGGGGTAAAGAAAGACCTGGAGAGAGCAAGGCTGCAGAGAGCTACCTACCATTCCTTCGGGCAGGAGGCAAGCTTATGCATTGTTAAAAGTCCAACGTTCATCTTTATTTTAAGACAGATTCTCCTGGATTCCAAGCTGACCTCTTCTAAGAGGATGAACTTGACCTTCTGATCCTCCTGCTTCTACTTCCAGAGTGCTAGAGTTGCAGGCCTCCTTAGCCACCAGGCCCAGCTTACGTGGTGCTGCGGCCTAAACTGAAAGGGTGTTTGACTAGGCTGCCGAGACAGCAGTGAGACCTGGTAGGTGAGCTCTGTGCTGTCTCCCCTACCCTCCCTCTCCCCCTCTGCATGGCTGTTACCAGGGCTCTTCCAGAGCTGTAGTGAGGCTGACTGGAAGAGCCCTTCAGGGGCAGGCCAAGAGCCCACAGTCCCTGCCTCCTCTACTGGTCAGCATCCCACTTAGTTCAAGACACAGTGGACTATGGGTCATTCCTCAAACACCTCTTTTCTTTGACAGCATGCCTCGCACATCTGTAAGGTCCTCAGAACAGGTTAAGAGTTTTTAATTCCTCCCTAGCTCTATCATCCTATCTCCGAGACTGCCACTTAGCATCAGGTTTAGAGACACGTCCTCCAGCCTCGCTCGCTCCACTTCAGCCGTATATCGCTCTGCATTTGTCCTCTAACCCACCTAAGGATAACAGCTGGAGGCAGGTCCATCTCTGTTAGTTTAAGGGCCCAGGTCAGCCATGGCTACATCAGCCAGGCTCTAGCTTAAAAAATAAATAAAATAAAATAAACACCAGGCAGGAGGCAGCTAGCTGAGTGACAGGGGAGGAGTCCCAGGAGACATTCCCTCACCTACCGGAGAAGCCCACAAGCCAGGGTACTTGGGAGTATATCTAGAGACGGGAACTGCAGTCACTAAGTGCATGCGTATCAAAGTAAGCGAGCATGTGAGACAGTTTTCTCCCTATCAGTTTTGTTATTAGACACCCCTTAGGAAATTACTCTATACCCCAAATCAACTGGGCCACTCAAACTAGAACCACAAATATTAAATTCACCTACTGTACAGACCATGGTTCAGGCATTACTGGCTCAGAGAACTGTTAACCCAATAGGAGGCCCTCCTCTGACCCATGCCTGCAAAGCTAAGACACAGAAGGTGCTATGATTTCTTACAAGCCTAATAGCAGCCGCCAAAAGGCTCAACCACTTTCATGGCCGCTTCCAAGAGGCCCTATCTCACCCGTCCCTAATAGGCAGGGCAAGAATGCAGAGGGACCTTGAACCTCTGGGCCCATCAGCCTGGCCTTCCCAGGATGGGTCCCTGTTTATTCCCCTTATGAGATCAAGGTACTGGATACTCAGCTGCCACTGCAAAAGGCCTGGTTCCAGAAGTGCCTGCTCACCCTCAAGCCTAGAAAGGCATTCGGCAGGTGGACAGTGCCCATGATCTGGGTGTTGCCTGCAGGCCTGGATCAAGTTCAGATTGCTTCATTCACCTTCATTCAGACCACTGACCAGAGCCACGTCACTGCACAGCACAGGGGAGACCGCCTTTGCAGGAGCATAACTTCTACTAGCTCCCCCAAAAGTCCTCCTGCACCTGTAAGCCCTCTAACCGCAAAGACAGACCCAGTACTGCTGGGTCTAAGATCCTCTGATGGAGGACAGGCAAAAAAGACGTTTACCAACTAAAGCTATGACCTTGAGACTCATTTTCCTCTCTGTGACATAAAAGCATTAGTCTAATTATGTCATTTCAGATCTCATAAGTAGTAAAAAACCAAATCAAATGAAAGTAAGAAACTGCTGAGAAAGCGAGCAAATATACGAACTATATGTGTCACTATGTTTTCCTAAGAAAGAACATTACTTAAGAGAGAGAGAACACGCTAGCAAAGAGGGAATACCAGAACAAGTGCAGCCATCCCACAGAAGCTCCCCCCACCCAAACACTGGCAGGGCCTCGGATTCCGGATCCGCTTTCTGACTCTGGACAAGGGTCCTGTCCAGCCGAGTCCCCCTTACCCTGACATTGTGGGACATCCTAGGGCTGCCCTAACGGCAGTGAACCCCAAGCATCAACTTCCAACGCAAGCAAGTCCAAATGCCAGAAACACACGTCAGGCCTGCTAAGCCGCTCTGCGGCCTCAGCCGAGACCTAGGACCCCGAGTCCTCTCCCGCCGCGTCCTCCTGCCCTGCTACAGGATCTGGCTCCCGGGCTCCCTGGCCACGACCCGCGCTGTCCCGGCTGGTCCTGCCCGCGGCCCTACCGGGAGACCCTGGCCCGGCCACGACCGCCCAAGGTCGGCGGGGGAGGCTGCGGGTCGTGGGCAGGCACCAGGCGGGACAGAGTCACCCGGGGTCGCCTGAAGCCGAGGGGGCACCAGGTTGCGGACTCGCACAGCTAGCTTAGCCAGCCCCTCGCCCAACAGGCGCCCCCCGCGGAGCCGAAGCGCTTCACTCACCCCGGCGACGCCATGAGCGCAGCGGCCTGGGCGCTCCCGCCTCCTCCGCTGCTTGCGCGGCGCGGCTGCCGCTGGGCGCCGGGGAGGGGCCTGCAGGCCGCCCCCGCCCGCTCCGCTAGGGCGTCGGGCGCCGTGGGCCGAGCTCCGGGTGCAGGGCAAGCGGGCGCCTGGGGCGAGGGAGAGGACGCCCCAGGTCAGGAGGACTTGCCACCGCTGCCGCGAGCCCAGTCCGCTGCCCGGAGGCTGGAACTCACCTGCGGAGCAAGACCTGCCCTGGGGTCACTGACTTGGCTGCTAGATCTAACCAGCTGCATTCTGATGTTAATTTTAGTAAGAAAAGCACCTTCTCTACCTCTGGTGTGTAAAATGTTATTGCTGTGGTAAAGGAAAGCAATGTCTTTCCTACTAGTTCGCTGCGGTGTCTGGGTGGAAAGGTCGGCCTCTGAGCTGGCTACCCTTTATATTGTTTTACCTAGAAATAAAGAGTTTAGAACTTGTGCGGTGGGCTTTCCTAGCATCAGCTACACTCTATGAATACTTGGACATGTAAACTTTTGAGCCTTGGTTCCAATCTCTTTTAAGAGAAAATACCTAATTAAAAACTCTTGGACTATGCAATGCAAACCACTGCTGGTGGTATTTTTGTGTTATCACATTAAGTTGTTTTTCATTTTGTTTTTCAAGACAGGGTTCCTCTGTGTAGCTCCGTTTGTCCGGGACTGACTGTGTAGACCAGACTGGCCTCGAAATCAGTGATCCTCCCACCTCTGCCTCCCAAAGTGCTGGGATTATAGGCGTGTGCCACCACACCCGACATTTTTAAATTTTCTTACATTTTAGTCATATTCTTTCCCCCTCCCAGTTCCTCTCCACCTTCCTAACTTCATGTTCTTTCTCTCTCTTATTCTTATTTAGGCAGGCTCTCAGTGTGTAACACTGCCTGCCAAGAACTCACTGTGTAGACCAAGATGGCCTCGAATTTATGGAGTTCCATCTGCTCGTGTCTGCCTCCACAACGCTGAGATTAAAAGTATGCACCACCATGTGGTACAGAACCCAAAATTAAGTATTAGTATTATTTTCACCACTAAGAATATTAAATACCAAAGAGATAATTAAACCCTATGTTCAGTTGCCAGAATATCTAGGCTGGAACCTGAATTTCCCCAATTTACTAGCCACAGCTGGCAGATAAGACAGAACCTCTCCCTTTAATCCCAGCACTCGGGAGCCAGAGGCTGTCGGATCGCTGTGAGTTCGAGGCCAGCCTGGTCTACAAAGTGAGTCTAGGGCAGCCAAGGCTATGGGGGGGTGGGGGAACAAGACAGAACCTCTCCAGGGCCATGGGTCCACATTCCCTTCTTCTCTGTGAGGACTAAATAAATGAATGTTCATTTGGTGCAGGTTCTTTTCCAGCCTAGAAACCATTCAGTGCTTTCTGGGCCTTCTTGTCCTCTTCAAAAAAACAAAAGCTATCAATTACTGCCTGAGTTCAGAAGGCATCTAAAGATCTACAAAAGAAAGCTGATATGTACAGCAATGGCAAAGTATAAGACACAAAGTACAACTCCAGGAGAAAGAGGATAGGAAATTGAGGAGTGGGAAGTCATAATTGGCTTTACTCAAGGCAGTAATGATGGCCACTGGAGGACTGGGGCAGGAGGCAGGAGGTAGTGCATGCCTTTAGTTCCAGCACTCAGGAAGCAGTAGCAGACATCTCTGTGAGTTCCAAGCCAGGCTGAATCAGATGTGCTTCCTGGCCTGGTGATTTTTGCACTGTCTGCACTATCTGTGTGTGCAGAGACCTTTCCCGGCAATGGATCCCTCCCCAGTCTTTATTTACTTTACAAGGAGTGTCGATGCAGTCCCATCTCTGTTCCTTAAGGAGATCTATGTATGCTCTGTTGTGCATGTGGCATTGAGTTGATTATCATCATGACAGTTTTTACCAAATTGTGCTGTCAGCCCCTTGAAGTTTGAACCAACACAGGCTACTGAACTGTTGTGATTGTTTTCTGATTAGAGAGTTGATTCTTGGGGGCTGGAGATATGGCTCAGAGGTTAAGAGCACTGATTGCTCTTCCAAAGGTCCTGAGTTCAATTCCCAGCAACCACACGGTGGCTCACAACCATCTATAATGCGATCATGAGATCTGGTGCCCTCTACTGGCATGCGGGCACACATACAGGCAAAATACCGTATAAATAATACGTAATAAATAAATAAACACTTTTTTAAAAAAAGAAAGTTCAGCACTCCGGAGGCAGAGGCAGGTGGATCGCTGTGAGTTCGAGGCCAGCCTGGTCTACAAAGCAGGTCCAGGACAGCCAAGGCTACACAGAGAGACCCTGTCTCGAAAAACCAAAATAAAAATAAAAATAAAATTAAAATAAAAAAAGAAAGTTGATTCTTGTGTCCTCATAGAGACTTTCCCCCTTATGAATGGAAGGATGAGGAGGGAACAGGCATTCTCTATGGTGTCTTCTTCTCTTTTCCTTTTTTTTAAGCTTCTCACATTATTTTTAAGTTTTTGTTTTTGTCTTTTAAGTGTGTATGGGTGTTTTGCCTGCATGTATGTAATTGTATCACACCTGTGGAAGTCAGACTGCATCTGATTCTCTGGAACTGGGTGCGGTACCACATGAGTGCTGGGTCCTCTACAGCCGTGAGGCAGAGCCTGGGAATGGTGTGGTCTATTGACACCTCAAACCCAGTGACACCCCTATTCCAACAAGGCCACACCTGCCACCCCTTCCCAACTGGTTCTACCAATTGAGACCAAGCTTAAATAAAACATGAGCCCATGAGGGCCGCTTTCATTCAAACCACTAACAGCAGCAAAGGCTTTTAACTGTTGTTGTAGGATGAGATTTTTTTTCTCCCACCCCAGATCCCAAAATAACAACTCATGAGACTCATTAAATATTATACAAATTCCTAAACCATACAGCTAGGCTTTTCTCGCCAGGCGTGGTGGCGCATGCCTGTAGTCCCAGCACTCGGGAGGCAGAGGCAGGCGGATCGCTGTGAGTTCGAGGCCAGCCTGGTCTACAAAGTGAGTCCAGGACAGCCAAGGCTACACAGAGAAACCTTGTCTCAAAAAACAAAAAAACAGCTAGGCTTTTCTCTGACTAGCTTATAACTTAAAACAACCCATTTATACTACTTTATATTCTGTGAGGTTGGTTACCTGAGCTCAGGTATGTGCTTTGATTCTCCTCACATCTTGCCAGTGAATCCCACGCACCAGGCTCTCTCCCAGAATCCCTTCTGTCTCCCGGAAGTCCCACCTATTTCCTGCCTCAGCCATAGGCAATAGGTTTTTGGAGTGTTTTGTTTTTTTAGTTTTTGTTTTTTGTTTTGGTTTTTCAAGACAAGGTTTCTCACGCCGGGCGTGGTGGCGCACGCCTTTAATCCCAGCACTTGGGAGGCATAGGCAGGCGGATGGCTGTGAGTTCGAGACCAGCCTGGTCTACAAAGTGAGTCCAGGATAGCCAAGGCTACACAGAGAGACCCTGTCTCGAAAAAACAATAAATAAATAAATAAATAAATAAATAAAAATAAAAACCCATTGCCTGAGCTGGGTGTGGTGGCACAGGTGAGAGAAGCCAATTTGAATCAGTCGCTTGGAGAGGAGTTTGAGCCAGATAAATGAGTTGAACTAGCCAGCCAGAGTTCAGAAAGAACTAGAAGGAATGTGCTTATTCATCTCATTATTAAGTCTCAGAGGCTGAAAACATTCTAAGCCTAGATCAGAGTGTATGGAGGCTAGAAGCTTCCAGGACTAGGCCTAGGTTAGCAGGTGTACTGTCTCCAAGATGGCAATTACAGAGATGAATAAAAGTTGCATTAGCAGGTCACAAAGCCCTGCTTTAAGTAGGAATCTTGCCTAGGACATTTTAGGGTTTCAACTATGTTTATTGTTTTATGTGTATGAGTGCATTCCTGCATGTATGTATGTGCACCACATGCATGCCCTATACCTGAAGAAATCAAAAGAGGACATAGGATTCCCCTGGGACTGGAATTACAGCTGTGAGCTGCCATGTGGGTGCTGGGAATTGAACCTGGGTCCTCTGCAAGAGCAACAATGCTCTTAACCACAGAGCCAACTCTTTAGGGTTTTTTGGTTTGTTTGTTTGTTTGTTTGTTTGTTTGTTTAATCATCTGGTCCTACCAACTTGCTCTAAGTCAAGAATGACTGAACTTCTGATGTTCCAGCCTCCACTTCCCCAGTGCTGGGGTTATAAGTATGTGCCACCACAACAGATTTATGTGTTGCTAGGGGTTGATTAAGGTCTTATGTATGCTAGCTCAAGATTCTACCAACTGAACTCCATTACCAGCCCCCAGAGTTGTTTCCTAGGGCTGGAGATGGCTCAGTTAAGAGCAGAGGACCTGAGTTCAGTTTCCAGCACCCATGCCAGGCAGCTTGCAGCAGCCTCAAACAACACCAGCTCTTTCAAGATCAAATGCCTCTGGCCTCTTTGGACACCCCCCACACACACACACACAATTAAAAAACAAGTTTTTTTTGCCGGACGTGGTATAATAATAATAATAATAATAATAATAATAATAATAATAATAATAATAATAATAATAATAATAATAATAATAATAAAAAAAAAACCAGGAAAGAAAGGTAGTGAAGGGGAAATAAAATAAAGCTAGTTAAATAAAGTAACCTCCCTGTCTCAAAAAACCAAAAACAAAAAAACAAAAAAAAAGAAAGTAACCGGGCTGGAGAGATGGCTCAGTGGTTAAGAGCACTACCTGCTCTTCCAAAGGACCCGGGTTCAATTCCCAGTACCCACATGGCAGCTCACAACTGTCTGTAACTCCAAGATCTGACACTTTCACACCAATGCAATAGATTAAAACTAAATAAAATATTTAAAAAAAAAGAAAAAGAAAGTAACCTACTGTTGTTTTGTTTTTTCTTTTTCTGTTTTCTTTTCTTTTCTTTTTTTTTTTTTCTTTTTTGGTTTTTTTGTTGTTGTTGTTGTTGTTTGGTTTTCTGTTTTTTGGGTTTGTTTTTGTTTTTGTTTTTGAGACAGGGTTTCTATGTGTAGCCCTGACTGTCCTGGACTCTTTCTGTAGACCAGGCTGGCACAAACTCACAGAGATTTACCTGCCCCTGCCTCCTCCAGTGCTGGGATTAAAGGCACGTACCACCATACCCAGCTCCTACTGTTGTTTTTGTTTTGATTTGGTTTTGGTTTTCAAGACAGGGTCTTTCTGTGTAGCCCTGGCTGTTCTGGACTCCCTTTGTTGACTAGGCTGGCCTCGAACTCACAGCGACCTGCCTGCCTCTGCCTCTGCCTCTGCCTCTGCCTCTGCCTCCAGAGTACTGGGATTAAAGGCATGCACCACCATGCCCAGCTTCTACTGTTGTTTTTAAACAAAACCCCAAACCTTAAATTTTACCAATAGCCGGGCATGGTGGCGCACGCCTTTAATCCCAGCACTCGGGAGGCAGAGGCAGGCGGATCGCTGTGAGTTCGAGGCCAGCCTGGTCTACAAAGTGAGTCCAGGACAGCCAAGGCTGCACAGAGAAACTCTGTCTTGAAAAAAACCAAAAAAAAAAAAAAAAATTTACCAATAAAGACTCAAGAGCCACATGCAGAGTAAAAGCCTACTAGCTCAGAGAGGCAGAGAAAGCGCCCAGCTGACCTTCATACTCAGCCAATGTCCCAGAAGGAAAAAGCCCCTTCTCCTTTTCCACACTGTATTAAAAAACAACAACAACAACAACAACAACAACAACAAACCACAAAGCCTTCGATGGGGGCTGGAGAGATGGCTGAACAGTTAAGATCACTGGCTACTTTCTCAGAGGCCTGGGTTCAATTCCCAGCACCCACATGGCAGATCACAACTGTCTGTAACTCCAGTTCCAGGGGATCTGACACCCTCACACAGACATACTTGAAGGCAAAACACCAAGGGACATAAAATTAAAAAACAAAACCAAAAACCCCTTCAAACTGAATGCCCATCCTTTCCACCTCTGTGCATCTCTCTATCCATCCTCCACACTTCCTCTTACTTTCTCTGGTTTTCCCCTAGGTCCACTTCCTGTCAACTGGCTACTTGCTCCACCTCTTGACCTGTGGTTGACTTTATTTAATCCTGGTACAGAAAGCACTTGGATTAAAGATGTCTGTTAGGGCTGAGCCACACCACAACTAGAACAGGTTTTTCCAGTACACCTATATTACAGGGCCCACAAAGACCTCTAACTACAGATCCAGGGGATCGGGGCCACCTTCTGGCCTACATGGGTACCTGCATTTGTGCACATACCCACATAGACATACACATATTTTAAAATAAATAAATCAATATGGGCTGGGAATACCTACCATATGTGAGTCTCTGGGTTCAATCTCAATCTCTCTCTCCCCCTCCCCACCCTCCCTTTAGTAGTGGCTTGCTTGTAATCTTAGCACTCAGAAGGCAGAGGATCCTAAATTTGAGGCCACCCTGAGCTACACAGTGAAAATTGTTTAAAAAAAAAAAAAGAAGAAGAAAATCTAGCAAATTGAACCCAACAGCATATTAAAGGGATTCTATACCATGCTGGGGATATACTCAGTTGGCAGGCTGCCTGGCTGGCTTGAGAACCTGGGTTAGGTCTCCAGAACTAAGTGGTGTTTCCCAGCAGTGATCCTGGCACTCAGGAAGCAGGAAAACTATGAGTTCATGAGCGGCCAGGGCAATACTTAGCGAATTTCAGGCAAGTCTGAGCTTCAAAACAAAAGAGGAAGGAGGTGGGGAGAAAGGGGAAGAAGAAAAGAGAAATGAAATGGGAAGTAACAAAAAGGAAGGAAGAGATGGAGGGAGGGGGAGGGAGGGAGAAGGGAGGGAGGGAGAGAAGGAGGGAAGGGGGATAGAGGAAGGGAAGGAGGGAGGGAGGGAGGGGGAGGGAGGGAGGGAAGGAGGGAGGGAGGGAAAGAGAAGGAAACCTATTTTAATCACTTCTATAGTGGTTTAGTACTACAGAATAGGACTAAAAGTTCTAACAAGGCAATTAGACACACAGACAAAAACAATTACAGAAATACAAAAAGCTTACAAATGGGGAAAACTGGGTGTAGTAGCAAAGCCCTGTAATTGCAGCACTCAGGGAGGCAGAGGCAGGTGATCTCTGAGTTCAAGGCCAGCCTGGTCTACAATGCGAGTCCAAGACAGCTAGGGCTAAACAAAAAAACCATGTTGGGGGCGGGGAATAGTTCAAGATCACTTCCACTATATAGTGAGTGTTGTGAGCATTCTATACCACATATCTTTCTACAGTATCAGAATTTATCAAATAACACTAAACTCACAAGATTCAGTTTCAGTGGTAGCAATATGCCAGATAATCCTATTTACCTTGGTAATCTTGCCAATGCAATTGCACCTCCTTTCTTTTTTATTTATTTATTTATTTTTACTTTTATTTTTTTTAAAAATTATTTATTTATTATATATACAGTGTTCTGCCTGCATGTACACCTGCATGCCAGAAGATGGCACCAGATCTCACTGTGGATGGTTGTGAGCTACCATGTGGTTGCTGGGAATTGAACTCATGACCTCTGGAAGAGCAGTCAGTGTTCTTAACCGCTGAGCCATCTCTCCAGCCCCACCTCCTTTCTTTACAATATTTTTTCTTGTGTGTATGTATGTATGGGCATATACATGTGTACATGCTTGTGAGTGTGTGTGCGCATGTGTGTGTGCATGTATGTGTAAACTTGATGTTGGAAAGTATCATCATCATCAATTACTTTTATTCAAGGAAACAGTCTCTCAATCAAAGCCAGAACTTGGGCCAGTGTGGCTAGTCTCCTTGGACAGCTTGCTCTACCCTCTGAGGCCAAAATTACAGTTGCAATACTCAGTTGGCATGTAGCCTGGGATCTGAATTCCTATCCTCAAACTAGCAATATCAAGCACCTAACTACTGAGCCATCTCTTCAGCCCTTTTATCTCAATATTTTGTTTGTTTGTTTGTTTGTTTGTTTGTTTGTTGAGACAGGGTTTCTCTGTGTAGCCCTGGCTGACCTGGAGCTCACTCTGTAGACCAGGCTGGACTAGAACTCACAGAGATCCGCCTGCCTCTGCCTCCCGAGTGCTGGGCATACGGGAGTGCGCCACTGCACCTGGCTCTCTTTATTCCACACATATGCGATTTACAGGAAGAATACAAGTTAAGGAGGCTATAACTGAGCTAAAGTGAGAAATAAAGTAGAATCTGTATTGATAACATAATGAACACAAACCAACACTGGTGTGACGGTTTGACTAAGTATGGGCCCCATAGGCTTATATATTTAGATGCTAGTCATCAGGGAGTGGCAGTACTTTAGACCGATTAGGTGGTGTAGTCTTGCTGGAGGAAGTGTGCCACTGGGGGATGGGCTTTGAAGTTTCAAAAACCCAAGCCAGGCTCAGTCAGTGTCTCTCTCTTCCTGCTGCCTGCAGACATGTATCTAGAACTCTCAGCTACTTCTCCAGAACCATGCAAGCCTGCATGCTGCCACACTCACCACCATGATGATAATGGACTAAACCTCCGAAATTGTAAGCAAGTCCCAGTTAAATACTTTCTCTTATAAAAGCTGCCTTGGTCACTGTGTCTCTTCTCCTGGAATTGGAGTTACATATACTTTGTGAGCCACATGGGGGTGCTGGGAATGGAACCTGGGTCTTCTGTAAGAGTAACAAGTACTCTTAACCACTAGGCCATCTCTCCAGCCACGCCTAGCCTTTTTTTTTTTTTTTGTATTATTTCTGCAATGTATCTATATATCTAATATTATTTCACAGTGCAAAAGTTTTTTTTCTGGGCTTATGAAAAAAAATCAAAGTCTCAAGCTGGGCAGTTGTAGCATTCGCCTTTATTCCCAGCACTTGAGAGACAAGGTAGGAAGATCTCTATGAGTTTGAGGCTAGCCTGGTCTACAGAAAAACACTGTATTAAAAAACTACAAAGGAAGCTTTGTAGACTAGGCTGGCCTCGAACTCACAGCGATCCACCTGCCTCTGCCTCCCGAGTGCTGGGATTAAAGGCATGCGCCACCACCACCCGGCCAGGGTTTTGTTTTACTAGGGAGAGTCTCACTATGTAGCGCTAACTGCCCTTGAACATACTTATCCTCTGGCCCCTACCTCCCAAGTCCTTTGATTACAAAGAGTGAGCTAATCTTTTTTAATAATGTTTTTATTTATTTTTGAGAATTTCAAAAAATATTTATTTTTTGAGAATACACTGTATTTTGACCATACTCTTTGCCTTCTCTCAAGATCCTACCTTCCTACACTCTACACATCCAACTTCATGGTCTTTTTCTTTAAAGGTTTATTTATAAAAAAAGAAAAAGGGCAGGGCGTGGTGAGAAAGCCTGTCCTGAAAAAAACAAACAAAAAAAGGATTTATTATTTCTTTTATGTATGAATACGCTATCTGCATGTGCATCTGCATGCCAGAAGAGGGCATCAGATCACACTATAGATGATTATGAGCTACTGTGTAGTTGCTGGGAATTGAACTCAGGACCTCTGGAAGAGCAGACTGTGCTTTTAACCATTGACCCATCTCTCTAGCCCCATAGTCTTTTTCTTTTAACAACAACAACAACAACAACAATAAATATATGAAGTCCAATTTGCATTGAATGCCTACTCTGGAATATGGATGATATGCCCAGTGTCACTCCACTGAAGGAAACTGGTTTTTCCTCTCCCAGGAGCCTTCACTTCCAAATAGCTTCTTGGCTAGGGGGTGGGTGGGATTTTGTGTACTTCTTCTCAGCACTGGGATTCTATCTGACTTGAACTTGTATGCATCTTATGCATGCTGTCACAGTCTGTGAGTTCATACATGCATTTGCACTGATGTGTCTAGAAAAAGCTCTTTCCTTGAAGTTATCCATTACTTCTGGCTCTGACAGATTCTAACCATCTTTCAGCCCCGTCATCAGCATAGATCTCTTGAGGAGAAGGGTGTGATATGGGCTGCAGGTTCCAAAGTCTCCTATTTTCTGCAAGGTGACCCAAGAGGTAGGTGTGTGTGTGTGTGTGTGTGTGTGTGTGTGTGTGTGTGTGTGTGTGTATGCCCCCCCACTCTCTCTGGGATGGGGTTGTGGTAAGTTATTGTTGTTTTTTGCTTGCCTGTTTTTTTTTTTTGTTTTTTTTTTAAAACAAGATCTCACTATATAGCACTGGTTGGTGCTATATAGACCAGGCTGGCCTCAAACTCAGATACCTGCTTCTGCCTCCTAAGTGCTAGGATTAAAGGTGCGTACCATCACGCCTGGCTCTTCTACGTTTTTGTTGTTTGTTTATTTGTTTGTTTGTTTTTAAAAGATTTATTTATTGTGTATGAGTGTTTTATCTGCATAAGAGAGCATCAGATCACTGTATAGATGGTTGTGAGGCACCATGTGGTTGCTGAGTATTGAACTCAGAACCTTTGGGAGAGCAGTCAGTGCTCTTAACCTCTGAGCCACCTCTCCAGCCCCAGAAATTCTTGATAGTGGAGCTAAAGGGAAGGAAGTAAAGCTCATGGACACTAGATCCCAAGGGATTAGAGAGCTCTGAATGTACTCCTATAGACCACAGGGGTCAGAGAGCCCTAAATGTATCCCTATAGACCACAGGGGTCAGAGAGCCCTGAATGTCACCCATAGGCCACAGGACTTCCTTGAGGAACTGTGTAATTACAGAGTGTGAAGTTTGGTAAGGCTTAGGGAAAGCATGTCCGATTTTTTTTTTTTTTTTTTTGGCTTGGGCAGGGTTTGTATGTATGTGGTGCACAACACGACAGAGAATGCCAGGTGTCTCTGGCTACTGCTTTCTATCTCACTGCCTTTCAGGAAAGCTCTCTCACTTAACTGGGAGTTCATTGTCTAGGTTAAGCTAGCTTCAGGGTTCTGGTCACCCTCACTCCCCAGTGCTGGGGTTAGAGACACCAACAGCCAAGCTCCACTCAATGCCACCCCCCAAGACACGGTTTCTCCGAGCTCTACTTTTTATGTGGATGCTCACGAACCCAGGTTCTCATGCCTGTACAGCAAGCATTCTTTTTTGTTTGTTTTTCGAGACAGGGTCTCTCTGTTAGCCTTGGCTGTCCTGGACTCACTTTGTAGACCAGGCTAACCTCAAACTCACAATGATCTGCCTGCCCCTGCCTCCCTAGTGCTGGGGTACTGGGATTAAAGGCCTACACCACCAAACCCGGCCAAACATTCTTACTTACTGAGCTATTTCCTCAACTCCTCCAATTTGTTTTAAATTTTCCTTTTCAGGATTTTTCTTTTAAAGATGTGGTCTTTCTCTGGAATCTAGGCTGGCCTCAAACTCACTATGTAGCTCAGTCTGACGTTGGAACACCTTTGCTCCTGGAATAACTGCATTAGCATGCCCTGTTAAGTATATCAGTCTGAAATATACATATATGTATATGTGTATATATATATGCAAAATAGATACATATATATCACTTAAATACACAGTAACAGAACCATGCCGATTCTTTACTGTATGAGATACACTGGCCGGGCATGGTGGCGCACTCCTTTAATCCCAGCACTCGGGAGGCAGAGGCAGGCGGATCGCTGTGAGTTCGAGGCCAGCCTGGTCTACAAAGTGAGTCCAGGATGGCCAAGGCTACACAGAGAAACTCTGTCTCGGGGAAAAAAAAAAAAAAAGAGATACACTGATACTGTTTTTGCTTTTGTTTGGTTGTTTTGGAACAGAGTTTTTCTGTGTAATAGCTCTGACTGTCCTGGTACTTGCTCTGTAGCCCAGGCTGGCCTCCAACTCACAGAGATCTGCCTGCCTCTGCCTCCCAAGTGCTGGGATTAAAGGCGTGGGCCACCACCGGCCTGATACGCTGATACTGGTGTATTTTATCCTATTTCACTTTGAAGATGTTGGCTACATTCAATTACACCGATTTTGTGCCATTCTGATAAGTTCGTCATTACTTGGTCGTAGAGACTTCCCATGTCTTGGGGGAAGAGAAGCAGACAGTTCAACTTGGGGTGTGCACTTTCAGGGTGAGTCTCCACCGCGACACTCATCAAAACCACCTAAGTACTACTAGAAATGCAGCTTTCCAGACATGTATATATATTTGTGCTCAGCGCCTACTCGTATTCGGAAATATATTTAATAACACTTCTGCCCAGAAAGCATATAAAAGCGGATATATACTTACAGAGCTGACAACCCCTAAGCTCGGGAGTTATGTGACAGTCTGGGGAGGAGCCCAGGGCAGGGCAGAGAGCATTGCGTGTGACACCTGCAGTGTCAGGCACGTCCCCGGTGCCCAGGCCCTCGCCTAGCAGAAATCAGAGCCACAGCACAGTAACTGACCGTGCGCAACTGGGATCTTTCTCGCGCGCGCGCGCGCACGACCGCGGATCCACAGTGCCTGGCGGCGCGCACGCGCAGACCGCCGCTCCGGGAGCCCCGCGGGGCCGGCCGGGCCGATCAGTAGGAGCACGGCGCTGAAACGGATCCGGAAGGCAAGGAAGGCGGAAACGGGGTCCTCCCGCCCTTCCACTCCGGGGCGGGCTGCCACAGCGAATAGAAACGCATGTGGGCGCCCGTCGGAGCTGGTGTTTAGGGAGCCGTGGCGATTTGTCTCTGGGTGTCCAGCAAGTGAGGATGAGTCTCTGGAGTATTTCACCCTGTGGGCGCAAGCCTAGACAGTCTTGTATTAGCCTAGAATTTGATAAATGCGTCGCAGAAAAAGAAATAGAGCGACTTCTGTTCTCCCTTAGCACCAATCCACTCATTACTATTTTTTTGTTTGTTTTTTGTTTTTTGAGACAGGGTTTCTCTGTGTAGTCCTGGCTGTCCTGGACTCACTTTGTAGACCAGGCTGGCCTCGAACTCACAGCGATCCGCCTGCCTCTGCCTCCCGAGTGCTGGGATTAAAGGCGTGTGCCACCACTGCCCGGCTCGTTACTATTTGTTAACATTTTAGCATGTCTACTTTTCGTCCGTTTCCGTTCCCAAAAAAAAAAATATTCTATGATTGTTTTTGTTCTTGTTTTGTTTTGAGACAGAGTCTCTTTGTAGTCCTGGCTGACCTAGAACTCGGTATGTAGACCAGGTTAACCTCTAACTCAGATATCCACCTGCCTCTGCCTCCGGAGAACTGGGATTAAAGGTGTGCGCCCCGCGTTATGCTGTACTTTGTGATCCAAGTTTTCTTTTCTTTTTTTTTTTTTTTCCAGATTTTTAAAATTAATTCATTCATTTTATATCAATAGTTATCCCATCCCTTGTATCCTCCCATTCCTCCCTCCCTCCCATTTTCCCCTACTCCCCTCCCCTATGACTGTGACTGAGGGGGACCTCCTCCCCCTGTATATGCTCATAGGGTATCAAGTCTCTTCTTGGTAGCCTGCTATCCTTCCTCTGAGTGCCACCAGGCCTCCCCATCCAGGGGATGTGGTGGAATATGGGGCATGAGGGTTTGTGTGAAAGTCAGTCCCCGCTCTCCACTCAACTGTGGAGAATGTCCTGTCTATTGGCTAGATCTGGGTTGGGGTTCTATGTTTACTGCATGTATATTCCTTGGCTGGTGTCATAGTTTGAGCAGGACTCCTGGGCCCAGATCTGCCCGTCATAATGTTCTTGTAGGTTTCTAGGACCCTCTGGATCCTTCTATTTCCCCATTCTCCCATGCTTCTCTCACCTAAAGTCCCAATAGGATGTCCTCCCCTCTGACCCACTTTCCTGGTAAGTGAAGACTTTCATGGGACATGCCCCTTGGGCTAGTGTCCAGATATAAGTGAGTATATACCATTTGACTCTTTCTGCTTCTGGGTGAACTCACTCATTATGATCATTTCTAGTTCAATCCATTTGTCTACAAATTTCGGGAATTCCTTGTTTTTAATAGCTGAGTAGTATTCCATAGTGTAAATGTACCACAATGTCTTTATCCAAGTTTTCACATCACATTAAAAGTTAGGATTTTGGGGCCGGGCAGTGGAGGATCATGCCTTTAATTCCAACACTTGGGAGACTGAGGCAGGAAGATCTCTGAGTTCAAGGCCAGCCTGGTCTACAAAGCCAGTCCAGGACAGCCAAGGCTACACAGAGAAACTCTGCCTTTTAGTTCATCATTTACTTTTTGTTTTGTTTTGGGGTTTGTTTTTGTTTGTTTGTTTGTTTGTTTGTTTGTGACAGGGTCTTTCTGTGTAGCCTTGGCTGTCCTGGACTTACTTTGTAGAACAGACTGGCCTCGAACTCACAGTGATCTGTCTGCCTCTGCCTCCCGAGTGCTGGAATTAAAGGCGTGTGCCACCACACCAGCTTCAACAGTTACTTTTATCTAAAGAGATTAGGACAGAAGGTGATTTTTTCCCCAGTATTTTTCTTGAGGCCCTCATAAATCTGATTTCCTTCCTGAAGTTTCCCAGTAGCAATCGAAGTGAGTGAGTTTGAGCTGACTAGATTCTAAGGGTTTTGCTTGTTTTGGTAGTGGTGCTGTTGGAGACAGAGTCTCAATAATTTCTCAGTATCCTCTACACATTTCTAATTTACTGTTGCATGGCATCAGTTCTCCTTACAGTACAAAAGGAAATGCACATACTTACAGAGCCCTCACTAGGTACCAGGTGCAGTCCATGACTTTTTGTTTTGTTTTTTGTTTTTTGTTTGTTTTTGTTTTTTTCGAGACAGGATTTCTCTGTGTATCCTTGACTGTATCCTGGAGTCACTTTGTAGACCAGGTTGGCCTCGAACTCACAGTGATCCGCCTGCCTCTGCTTCCCAAGTCCTGGGATTAAAGGCATGCGCCATCACGCCTGACGCAGCCCATGAGTTTTACACAGACTTGTCCAGTCTTCCCCACAGCCCCACAAAGCAGATGGGGTTTCATTCTTCATAGTGAACAGTCAAGAGAGCTAATACACAGTGAAGTGACTCAGCTGCTATGCCACTGTTCTGGAGTTTGTGCGCCACACAGCCTGGACTATTCCAAGCTGAACTCCTTCTACCTCTTGCATTCATGCTGAAGGGTGTGGGAGAGAAAAGATGAAGCTCTAAAAACAAGTAGCCAGTCATGGATGCGCACACCTGTAGTCCCAGCATGCATGGGGGAAGTGGAGGAAGAGGTTCAAGGCCAACCTCAGCTACTCTTTAACCAGTGCCAGTGAGAGTACCATTTTGTGCTCATTCATTTCCACGTTTAAGATTTCTTTACCAGTCTTTGGGGGCTCTTAGTCTTTATTCCTTGCTTCTCAGCCTGTTGAGACTTGCTCTTTAAATTTCTGTGTTTTTGTTGTTGTTGTTCTTTGTGGGGTTTTTTGTTGTTGTTTGTTTGTTGTTGTTGTTTTGAGACAGGGTTTCTCTGTATAGTTCTGGCTGTTCTTTGTAGCCCAGGCTAGCCTCAAGCTCAGATCCACCTGCCTCTGCCTCCCAAGAGCTGGGATCACAGGTGTGCGCCAACCCTGCCCATTCTTGTTTCTTAAGAATGTTTCTACTGGGCTGGAGCAATGGCTCAGAGGTTAAGAGCACTGTCTGTTCTTCCACAGGTCCTGAGTTCCATTCCCAGAAACCACTTGGTGGCTCACATCCATTTATAGTGAGATCTGGTGCCCTTTTCTGGCCTGCAGGCATACATGCCTGTATAAATAATGAATAAATAAGTAGCTGTTTTAACTGCAGTATTCTGCAAAGCTGTTACCACATGCTCTCTTCCAGGCTGCCACACACTGTGCTGTGTGAAGTCAAGCACTCTGCAAGCTGTAGATGATAACCCAGCCAAGAAAGAGGCAGGCAGAGGGAAAAGTCCTGGCCCAACATAGTGTTAGGGTTATAAGGATCTATACTTTAGTCTTTCAAGCATAGTAGGTTTTTTTGGGTTTTTTTTGGGGGGGTTGTGGGGTTTTTTGTTTTGTTTTTTGTTTTTTTGAGACAGGGCTTCTCTGTGTAGCCTTAACTGTCCTGGACTCTCTTTGTAGATCAGGCTGGCCTCGAACTCACAGAGATCCATCTGCCTCTGCCTACCAACTGCTGGGATTAAAGCGTGCGCCACCACCGCCCGGCCCAAGCATAGTAGTTTATAACTCCACACATCAGGTTTTTCAGAGAGAATGTCCCTACGCCAGTCTCCCTCTGTGCTGGGGCATAAGTAGTGAAAAGAGAAAAATTTGCCCTTTGATGTTCCCAGTGTAAATTCTAACTGATTGCAAACCTAAAATGAGCTTTTATACCAGCCAGAGCATTTGGACAGTCTTGTCCTTGGGCCACTCCCTTGGCTTCTCTGCCCCTGAGAAGGCCACCTGTTTGTCCTCTCCCAGGGCTTTGGTCAGTTTAGGGAATAAGTTCTTGAATCAAAAGCCTTATTTTGAAAATAAACCATTGTGTGGGTGCTCCTGTGCCACCCACATCTGTAGATTTTTTTTTTTTCCGAGACAGGGTTTTTCTGTGTAGCCATGGCTGTCCTGAACTCACTTTGTAGACGAGGCTGGCCTCGAACTCACAGCGATCCGCCTGCCTCTGCCTCCCGAGTGCTGGGATCAAAGGCGTGCGCCACCACACCTGGCCACCTCTGTAGATCTTATACTCCCGAGTCCAGTCCTAGATCAGTAACTTGACAGCAGATCTGAGAAGGCAACTGTGGGGTAATGTGATCCACGCCACCTCCCAGTGGACCATAGAAATCAGAGCTGTACGGGCTCAAGACAGTGATTCTCAAGCTGTGGGGCAGATATCCTACATACCAGATACATTGCCATTCATCACAGCAAAACTGCAGTTATGAAGTAGCAATGAAATACTTTGATGGTTGGAGGGGTCACCACAACATGAGGAACTGTAGTAAGGGTCACAGCATTAGGAAGGTGGAGAACCACTGGTTTAGGTGACCTGTGAAGAATAAAAGACTGTTGGAGCTGAGGGAATGCCTTAATGGGAAAGTGCACTTAAAAAAAATTTTTTTTTTTTAATTTGTTCACTTTACATCCCAATTGTAGCCCCCTCCCTCGGAGAAAGTGCACTTTTTGCACAAGCTTGAAGACCTGAGTTCAAACACCCAGCACATGTTTAAAAAGCTGGATTTGTCTCCGTATATAATTTCAGTACTGTGGGGTGGCAGAGACAGGAGCATCTCCATGGCTTCCTGGCTGCCAGCCTAGCTTCAGGTTCAGGAAGAGATCTGCCTCTAAGGAAAGAGGTGGAAATGAAAGAGCAGATACTTGACATTGTTTTCTGGCCCCCAGTAGCATACAGGTATGCATATACCCCGAGCCATGTCCATATATTTTGCGTGCTACACACACACACACACACACACACACACACACACACACACACACACAATGTTACCTCTCTTGTTAGATTTGGGTTTGCTAAATGGAGCTGAAGTTTCTTTTTTTGAGACAGGGACTCACTTTGAGATACCAGAAGAACTAAAATTGGATTTCAGGGTAACTGGGGCAAAGGTTAAGAAACAGGCCTGCAGGAGATAATCTGGCCAGCTGCAAAGAGCAGCCCCACCAGAGATAGCGTTGCTTAGTGACTTACCCAAAGGGTCCCACTGCAGATAGAGTTGATAAGAGACCCAGTTTTATGGCCACATTCCTTCCTGCCCTAGCAACCGGCCCATCCTGTCAGGGAGAACAAAAGAAGTTAAGCCATCGGTGGTCTTGGCGCCCTTTTCTGCTTAAAGGACACTGAGAGGATAAAAGGACCCCAGATCACAGCCTCATGCGCTCCTGAGACCCAGCATTTGGGGCATTGGGTGTGACCCAGCTCAGAGCTGAATTAATGATTCCTCTTGTATTTTACAGCGGTTTCATGTGTTTTCTGGTTCTTTTTTTGGGGGGATCAATCTGGGCATAGCAACTTGTAGTCAGGAACTCACTCTGTAGACCAGGCTGGCCTCAAACTCACAGAGATCCACCTGTCTCTGCTGGGATTAAAGGTGTGTGCCATCACTGCCTGGCCACATCATGCCCATCTTTTTTTTTTTTTTTAATACTTAAAACATTTTTTAAAAATTTCTTTTATACAGTATTCTGCCTGCATGTGTGCCTGCACACCAGAAGAGGGCACCAGATCTCATTATAGATGGTTGTAAGCCATCTCTCCATCTGAGCCATCTCTCCAGCACACACAGCCAGCACTTTCCTCCCCCATCTTTTTTTTTTTTTTTTAATATTATTTGTGTGATTGTTTAAGTGTACCATGATCATGTCTGGTGCCAGGAGAGACCAGAAAAGGGCATCAGGTACCTAGGTCTGGAGTTACAGAAGGTTGTGAGCTGCCATATGGATGTTGCGAATTGAATCTGGGTTCCCAGGAAAAGCAGCCAGGGCTCTTAATCACCAAACCATCTTTCCAGTACTCAATCGCACCCCCCCCCCTTTTTTTTTTTGTCTTTGAGAAAGGGTCACTCTTTCTTGGAACTATGTAGACCAGGGTTGCCTCTGCCTCCCCAGTGCTAGAATTAAAGACATACACCACTACATGGGGCCTTCCAGCTCCATTCTGGCAACATTTTAAATGTAGTAACGTCTTCAGTGTTCTAGTTTCATTTCTCTTGCTGTGATAAAAATACTCTGACTGAAAACAATTTAGAGAAGGGTTTATTTTAGTTTACAATTACAGATTATGGCCTTTCATACGGAAGTTGAGGCAACTAATTTTTGAACTATTCGTCAACTTCTTTATTTTATTTAGATGGTCTAGATAATGCCCAGGCCGGCCAAGAACTCAAACTTCTGCCTCTGCCTCCTGAGTGCTAGGATCACAAGCCTGTACCTCCACGCCGGACACCGCAGATTAATTTTTTTTTCCTTTTTTTCTTTTTCCAGACAGGGTTTCTGTGTAGTCCTGGCTGTCCTGGAACCTTCTGTGTAGACAGGCTAGGCTGAATTTAGAGATCCACCTGCCTCAGCTTCCTGAGTGCCGGGTTAAAGGCCAGCACCATCACGCCTGACTATTAGATTACATTTCTGAGGTGCACGTGCATACATACACAGGTTCAGGAGTACACGTTTAGAGACTTGAGAATCTACGCCTGCGCTCAAGCAAAATACATTACCTAAACAAGAATGAAAAACAAAAAAAACCAAGAACGAGCGCGGTGCTCGAGGCCACGCCCTGGGGACTGCGGAAGACGACATAAGGCCACCCCGCCCCCTATCTTAATTCACCAGCATCCATTCCATCGCAAGGCCCCCTGCAAACGAACACCCAAATTCTCTACTTCCGCTTCCGGATTCCTGGGCGCGGCTTCTTTGCGTCAGAGGCGAGGCTTCCGGCCTCCGGGGCGGGGCTTCCGGCCGTCAGTGGAGGCCGGCAGAAAGCTGAAGCTGCTGCCTCTCTGGGACCGTGGGGCGTGCCATGGCGGTGAACCTGAGCCGGAACGGGCCGGCGCTGCAGGAGGCCTACGTGCGTGTGGTCAACGAGAAATCCCCGACCGACTGGTAGGCAGTGAGGCGGGTCCGGAGAGACGCCGGAGCGGGAAGGTGGGGTCGCGGCGTGGCCGTGGAATTACAGGATCACCTACCTGTTCACTTCTCCGCAGCCTAACGAGATGCTATCTTACCCTCGCCACCGCTGTCCCCCAGCGAGTACCCCCCCTCCCAGGTCTCTTCCCTGCCATCTAGTGGTCGGCCCTGCCCTGGCCGTCCCTTGAAGGTCTCTATCTGGTTGTGCTTGCTGTCCTCCAGGCTCCCTCCATTTCTGGGACTTTGCTGGACAAAGGGGTCCTGCGCAGCTCTCCAACTCCCTAGAAAGCTCTCCAAACTCCCACGCCCGGGTCTTCTGAACCCGGAGTTCAAGAAGAGACCTTGAAAGCGGTAGAACAGTGGGGTCGAGGTCATGAGCTCACACTGAAGGCTCAGGTCAAGGATGTCCAGCCGTCAGGGTTTCTGCATTATAGGAAAATGCTCTATCTTCTCCCCACCCTAGGGACACCCTTTGCCAGGCTCATTGTGTAGGTTTCATCCTGCATTTTTTTTAAAACCCGAGCTTTACAGTACTGGATCTGAAGTTTCTGGAGTGAACGTGCCGAGCCCTTCCTCTCTTCAGCTTTCTGCTGCATGCATACTCGTTTATAGTAATTCTCTTTCACTTTCCTATGTGCTTAAATTGTTTCCACTAGCCAGTTAGCGCTTCTGTTGCAGAGAACTCCATTAAGTGTGGCAGGTGAACAAATTCTGGGTAGTACAAGCCGGACCTTGGAGACGGAGCTCTGGTGGGACCACCATTACCCTGTGGTCAGCACTGAGGGACACCGTTACTGAGTCTGCCTGTGTCAAGTCTTCCCTGGGGACTTGCCCCATTGCATGACTCTGACCAACTGTCTCTTCTCTACAGCATCGGTTCCCCTCCTCAATCTCCTGGCCCCTCAGTCTCCTCAGGAACCCACTGTTTGGGGGAGTGGTACCCCACAGCCTAGCTAGCAATGCACTTTGTCCATCCTTCAAATTCTTCATTGAGCTAGCTAGCTTGCTTGCTTTTGACACAAAGCCTCAGTATGTAGCTCTGGCTGGCCTGGAGCTCACTGTGTAGACCAGGTTGGCCTTGATCGCAGTTGTCTCCAGCTCCCAGTGCTCACTGAGCCTCTTACTAGAATCATCTGTTCCACTTTGGTCTGACACTGTCCTGCCTCATCAGCTCCCTGTCCCTTCTGAGGATGCAGAGCCTTCTCTTTCCTCACACAGTACGCATCTGCCCAGGCAGCCACGCTACTGTCCAGCTTCCCAGAGTACTGCAGACCATGCCACTCCAGTTGAACGAGCCTCCACCCTCACCGTCACAGCCATTTCAGTAGTTACTCAGCAAGACTGTGTGGCAGGTCCCCACTCGCTAGCTGAGAAAATATCTGGGCCATCTTACTTCCCTGCCCAGAACTGCAGTGGCTTCCTGTTGCACTTTGAATGAAGACCAGACTCTTGCCTTGCCTGACCTGGGTCCTGTTGACCCTCCTCCTTACCAGTCTGGCCCCACCTGTTGACAGCTCTTGTACCGAAGTCTTTCTCTTCCTCAAAACTGCAAGCTAGTTCCTCATTGGCGCCCTCGCCCTTGCTTCTAACTTGCATGGGGCATATACTTCTACATCATCTTGTGGCTTCTTGTCCTTCATGGCTCTGTGCTGGGGTTGTCCTCTCAGAGAGGCCTCCGGAATTCCTGTACGGGGACCACATGCAAGCCTGGTGCCTTCAGAGGCTGGAAGAGGGTGTGTGGGGGGGTCCCCTGAAACTAAAGTTACAGTCACCTTGTCATCTCTCCCACTTTCACTTCCTCGCTGGGACCCCTCATGGATTGTGTGCCAGTGCGTGTCCTTATCTCTTCTGTACCACAGTGGGGCAGACCTGTTTCTGTCCCTAGCGCCTAGCTGTTGTGGTTTGGGTGGATGGATTAAGCCGGGTAGAAAAAGGAAGAGATTGTCAAAAAGAAGTGGTCTTAGCCGGGCGTGGTGGCACACGCCTATAATCCCAGCACTCAGGAGGCAGAGGCAGGTGGATCGCTGTGAGTTCGAGGCCAGCCTGGTCTACAAAGCGGGTCCAGGACAAGCCAAGGCTACACAGAGAAACCCTGTCTTGAAAAACCAAAAAAGAAAAAAGAAAAAAGAAGTGGTCTTCGGTGTGAACAAATGGTTTGCACAGCGCTGGACCCAAGGCACTGTAGGCCAGAGCCATAGCTTTAGTTTCTCGTGTATAATCTAGCTTCAGCCTCCTCCACAGAGCTTGGCAGGACCTGTGCTCATCCAGTTCCTGGCAGTACTTTAGCAGCATGTGTTTGTCTCTCCCATTGGAAGGTGAGCTCCGTGGGTAGGAGCTTTCAGGGACTGTTCATAGCTGTCAGCAGACACATATCTAGAGAGTGACTGGGTGGTGCTTTCTTGCTGTACAAAGCCCGGTGCACCATGCTTTTTTCACATTGATTTGAAAGAAGGGTAGAACTCTGTTGAAGGTAAGAAAAAGCCTCTGAATTGGACATTTTATTTTGGGGTAGTGTGTGTGTGTGTGTGTGTGTGTGTGTGTGTGTGTCTGTGTCTGTCTGTGTGTGTATCTGTCTGTGTGTGTGTACATGTGTAGATACATTCACAGGTACATACAGGTGTAAGTGTGTGTGGAGGCGAGATGTCAGTGTCAGTCTTTCTCAGTCATTCTCTGCCTTACCTTATTTTTTTTTTTAATGTTTATTTTCTGTGTATGAGTGTTTGCTTACATTTATGTATATGCACCGTGTGCGTCCCTGGTGCCTATGAAAGCCAGAAGAGGGTGTGGGGTCCCCTGGAACTGAATATACAGACAGTTTGAATCACCATGTACGTAATGGGAAACAAACATGGGTCCTTTGCAAGAGCAGAACGGGCTCTTAGCCACTGAGTCATCTCTCCAGTGCTACTTTTGTTTTTAGGAGATAGGGTCTCATTCAACCTGGATCTCACTAATTTGCTAGGCTGGGTAGCCAGGAAGCTCCAAGACCCATCTGTCTGCCTTGCCAGCACTGGGGTTATGAGCACTGTGTCTGGCTTGTACGTGGCCATAGTTCCTCATGCTTTGCATAGCAAGCACTTGATGAGCCACTTCCCCAGTCTTGATATTTTATTGTTTTGTTTGAGTCAGAATCTTACCATGTAGTCCAGGCTGGTCTTGAACTTGTGGTGGCTGTGCCGTGCCTCCTAGTGCAGGGATTACCAAGCATGTGGCACTATGCCTAGCTTGAACTGAAAAACATTCTTTTCTTTTCTTTTTTTTTTTTTTGAGTCAGGGTCTCTCTGTGTAGCCCTGGCTGTCCTAGAACTCACTCTGTAGACCAGGCTGGCCTCAAACTCACAGAGATCCACCTGCCTCTGCCTCCTGAGTGCTGGAATTAAAGGCGTGCACCACCACGCCTGGCTCCTGAAGAACATTCCTGAATGTGGTTTCGAATAGAACACAGGAGAAAGTGAGGTGAGGTTGGAGGTCCAGTCTTGACACCAAACAGGAGGGCTTTTCTTTGCTGCCTGCTCCTTTCTGACCTCTGCTGTTTGTCCCAGCCCCTGCCCTGACAGCCAGGGCTCACCACGGTCAAGAGGAAGGGACTTGTCTCTCCCTGAGAGCTCTACCAACTCAGGCTGAAGGAGTGTGCCTCCCAAGGCACTGTCCTCCTTGGTTCTGGGCCTCACTCTGGGAGCCTCTGTCCTGGGAGGCAGCATCTCCTGTGTGTCTCACTGACTCTGGGACACGCCTGCTCACGGTGCTGATGACCTCTTAGAATCTAGCCTGGAGCTTCTGTGAGACAGTGGACAGCTTTGCTGTCACTTGGATCAGTCCCTGTACCTTGTGCCTATTGGCCCTGCTGAGGTGGTTAGTGTTGGTGCAAAGTTCCTGCTAATGTCAGGGCTCCATGTTGTGCCCCTCAGGTGTGTTTGCCTGTGCAAGACCCCCTCTTCAGGGTTGTTCTCCTTCAGTGACCTTTCTTCTGGTCAGTTGTCTCCCATAGCCCAGACTGAACAGACTCACCGTGTTTCCTCACTGCTGCTAGAGAGCAAATGTACTGACATTAGCATGTCCCCGTTGGCTCTCTCTATTACAGGGAGTCCCCGTAGCTAGCCTCAGAGTAGCCTGTTGAACAGAGCAGGACACAGTAGAGCCTGTGCCTGCCGTGGTAGGTGCAGAGAAGGCACAGAGCCCTGTGTGCCGGTCACTGAGCCCACTTATGTTTCCTTTCAGGGCTCTGTTTACCTATGAAGGCAACAGCAATGACATCCGTGTGGCTGGCACAGGGGGTGAGTATGAATCTACACAGGCCTCAGAACCCAAATGGTATAGAGTGTTAGACCCAAAGGGGAGAGAGGTGACTAGAGCAGGCCATGGCAGCTGACAGGCGACTGAGGCACACAGGCATCTCCTTCCTCCAGTTCAGCTACAGTGACCCTTCGCCCAATTGAGTTTTCCTGCAGACCTTTTATCAAATCAGCTCCCTTAAGCGTTCCTCCTGATCTAAGCGTGGACCAGCACCAACTAGGATGAGGACCAGTGCCGTGCAGCCATGGCACTCTGACGCATTCCACAAGTTTGGTGGTGAAAACATTCTCTGGCCGGGCCAGGGCAGTGGTGCTGTCTAAGAAGCAGCTGCCTTCCAACTCCAGGGCTGCCTCTGTCCAGGGCACTGCACGTTGAGAAGGCCAGCCTTGAAGCTGGTTCAGGTGAAGACCCACATGTGTGTTCTCTGATTCTGGGCAGCCACATGCAAGGGCCTGACCCTCAGTAGGGAGAGGCAGTATGGCTGCAGGCGGCCATGAGGACCTGGCTTTGGTGGTGAGCGTGTCTGCGCAGACATACCAGCTTTTGGCCACCACTGGGAGAAACTGGCAAGTCAGCTGAGCCAAGATGCTTGTGGTATGGGGCACACCTGTCAGCCGAAACCCTGACTTCTTCCATGCTCAAGGCTGGCATGACGGTCCATGGAGGCCTTCCTGACACCCTCTACTCACAGCTCCAAGTGAGAGCCTGGAGCGTGCTCCCTGCTCAGGCAAATGAGAGTACGGCTTTAGTTACTATTGTTGATAGAACAATCCCTTTTCACTACGAGCTGTTCGTGCTGATGCATCCTCTTTCCAGAATTGTCACCAAATGGTCATTTTATATGACACAGCAGGAGCCTGCAAGTTGCAGATATCAGCATTCTGAGCTTTCTGCTGGCACAGAGCAGGATTCTGTTGCCACCAGAATGCTGACTGCCCTGGATTCTATGGAGCCCTGGAGCTAGCATGCCTGGCCCAGCTCCTCCTATGACCTGGGAAGTTTAGAGATCGAATCACAGTGACAGGAAGAATGGCTTAGGGCAGCTCGTCCTGACCCCAGCTTTGGCAGCTGACCTAATTCTACATCTCTGCAGTGTTCCCAGAGGTCTGACTCTGGTGGCCCTGGAGTCTGAGTGGACATGTCATTGGTGACAAGGAAACACTAGTAGCCTATTTTCCCAGGCCTTCCTTGGTACAATTGCCATAGAGATCTTCCATTCAGAAATCTGATGATATGCAGGCATAGTGGTAAAAATAGCAATTAAAAATTTTTTTTCCAAGCCAGGCGAGGTGGTACACGCCTTTAATCCCAGGCAGAGGCAGGTGGTTCGCTGTGAGTTCAAAGCCAGCCTGGTCTACAGAGCGAGTCCAAGACAGCCAAGGCTACACAGTGAAACCTTGTCTCAAAAAGCCAGAAAAAAAAAAGAAGAAAAAAATTTTCTAATTTCTTTCTCAGTTTAGAGAAGTGTTTTTTTGTTTTGTTTTTAAAGGTATCTAACATGCTTGTCAGCAGTGCACTTTCTTGGGTCCCACCAGCTCTACTAACTCACCTGAGTGGGGTTGGGACCCAAGAACCTGGTCATTTATATTCTGTTTATTTATTTATTATTGTTGTGGTGCTGGAAATTGAACCAGAGCCTGATGCATGCTAGCCAGGTGCTCTACCATTGAGCTGCGTACTCATGCTCAGGAGTTTAATTTTAAACTGGGTCCCAGAATTGTTCTGAGGTAGGTGGGGTGAGCACTGATGGAGAGGTGGACCAGACACTGGTGGGCAGGGGTGCAGGCTGACCCTCCCTGTGCCTCTGCAGAGGGAGGCCTGGAGGAGCTGGTGGAGGAGCTCAACAGTGGGAAGGTGATGTATGCCTTCTGCAGGGTGAAGGACCCCAACTCCGGCCTGCCCAAGTTTGTCCTCATCAACTGGGTATGTGGATCCGTCGCCTCTAATCCCGTTGGGGAAATCCCTTGTCTGCTTTCCTGCACGCTGTTCACTACGTCAGCAGAACTGGGAGCTGTAAGCAGGGGAATGGGCAGAGTAGACTGACCGTTCATTCACTGTGGACCAAGGAGTAAACGGCTTTGCTTGGAATTCACCCTCCAAGCCCAGAGTGATCCCTGCAGAATGGTGTAGGAGTGATTACAGGGAAATCCTCACCCCGTCCCCTTCTTAGTGATGGCTCTGATGAAGCGGGGGGATGGGGGGGCCTGAGGTTCAGGGGCCTGGGGAGTACAGGGATAGGAGCGCCAACAGAATAGATCTGCTAGTTGGGAACCAGAAATGCTTGAGCAGTGCTCCCCAGTGGGAAGCCAGCAGCCTTCTTCTCAAAGAGCAATCTGAGCACCCTGGAAAGTATAAGGACTGATGTCATCTGTGTGAGTCAGTGGGAGAGTGGCTCTGGCTCTGGCTTGGAGGCAGGAAGAGGGAGCATCTCTTAGGAGAGCTAGGGGGACTGTTGGGTTCCTGGGACATGTGGGCCAGGCAGTGGCTTTGGAGGAGGCCTGGGTCATGCTGTCTGTGCTTGTGTTGCAGACAGGCGAGGGTGTGAATGATGTGAGGAAGGGAGCATGCGCCAACCACGTCAGTACCATGGCCAACTTCCTGAAGGTAAGAGCCGAGCCAGGCCCTGCAAGGGTCTTGCAAGATCCAGTACTATAGATTCCTGAGTCCAGGTGACCTGGAAAGGAGCTGGAATCAGGAGCAGCCCCATGATTAATGTTCTGTCTGGCCAGCGGTATGAACAGAGCCACCTCAGGCTGCCTTCATGGGGCAAAACGAGCACCACTCCAGCACTGATGCAGGGGAGGCCCGAGGCCCGGCTTCTGTTTTGTTACGATTGCTCTGTCTGAGTGCTGTAGCAGCATCTGGCACTGTGACTCCTGCCTTTAGTCCCAGCACTCAGGAGACCGAGGCAGGTAGATTCTTTGAGTTTGAGGCCAGCTAGGGCTACACAGTGAGACCTTGTCTCATAAAACTAAAAACGAAACAAGCAGAAGAGTTAGGCAGCCACAGCAGGACTTGGAGGAAGGAACAAGCTGCTGCCGCCCTGCCCTGTGCCGCTGCATCCCTTTCCTGCCCACTAATGCAAACATCCTTGTCACTCATCCTGCAGCCGTAGTTTTTTCCAATTTCAGAGACATTTCCACCAAAGTTAGTTTATAACTCAGTTGTCAGCCACATTCCCGTGGCTCCTGGCAAGGGGACTTGGGACTGGTTTCCATTTCTGCCCACATGACTTGAGGCATACCTTAGTTCTTCATCTGCTGGGTGCAAGGAGCGTCTGAGCTTTTAAGATTTTTGCAGTGCTGAGATCAAAGATAGCTTCTCACCTGCTAGGCAAGTACTGAGTTTATGTCCTCAGCAAGAGTCCAAGCACAGTAGGTGTGTAACAGCAGTTAGTAAGGTCACAGGTCAGCTACTGAGGAAGGGATCAGTGAGTTTTCACTGACTAGATGGAAAGTGCTCGAGTATCTGAGTGTTGAACTGTAGCAGCAACTGTACAGCACCCATGGCAGGGGAGACAGGGGCCCTGGTATGTCCTGACAGGTGTCCTGTGTGCAGCAGTGGCCTTCACTGTGTGCCCAGGTTCGGCCTGTCCTCTCCTAAGCTTGCAGAGCTCATATTTTAAGTGCTGCTTCTGCTTTAGGGTGCCCACGTGACCATCAATGCACGGGCTGAGGAGGATGTGGAGCCCGAGTGCATCATGGAGAAGGTTGCCAAGGCCTCCGGGGCCAATTACAGCTTCCATAGGGAAAGCAGCTGCTTCCAGGATGCGGGGCCTCAGGCCCCAGTGGTGAGTGCTGCCCACCCGTTACCTTTCTCATGCCTAAGAGCAGGGACCAGAAATATAGTTCCCAGTGTCTGGGTGACTAATTCTTCCTGCGTGGCATCTTTAGATGCACAACCCCACTGGCTTGGCTGTTGTAGAGCCAGCTGTGGCAAAGGCCCTTCAGCAACTGTCTCTAGTGGTGCTGGTCTAGAAGCCCCAAGGGCCACAGGGTCAGCACGACTTAGATGGTCGCTGGGAGTTGCCGTTGTGGAGAACTTCCAGCGGCTTCATTGCAGAGCCTGAAACCACATTGGTTGTGGCTCTGCCATCCTGCGGATCTCGTGGCTGCAAACCACTTACTGGTTTAGGACTGCCAGGAGTCTAGGGTAAAAATCCTCTCCTGTGCCCATCAACAAGGACCAGTTGCACCACACACACAAATGTATATATGAACATACCCGGTGTTCTCAGGGTGCCATGTCTTTGCGGGTGGGTTCCCTGGGCTTTTTTGTTTTTCTTTTGGTTTTGTTTGTTTGTTCTTGGTTTTTAAAAAAGATTTATTTCTTTATTATTATGTATGTAATGTTCTGCCTGCACGTACACCTACACACCTGGAGAGGACCCCACATCTCATTATAGATGGCTGTGAGCCACCATGTGGTTGCTGGGAATTGAACTCAGGACCTTTGGAAAAGCAGAAAAGCAGTCAGTGCTCTTAACCTCTGAGCCATCTCTCTAGCCCCCCCTCTTTTTTTTTAAGACAGGGTCTCTCTGTGTAGCCTTGGCTGTCCTGGACTTGCTTTGTAGACCAGGCTGTCCTTAAACTCACAGCGATCCATGTGCCTCTGCCTCCCAAGTGCTGGGATTAAAGGCGTGTACCACACCACCTGGCTTTTCTTTGGTTTTAAAGATGTATTTTATTTCTATTTTATGTGTATGGGTGTTTTGCCTGTATGTATGTCTGTGCACTACATGTGTGCGGTGCCTGTAGAGAACAGAAAAGGGCACCAGATCCTCCAGAACTGGAGTTACAGAGGCTACTCCGTGTGGGTGCTGGGAAACGAGCCTTGTCCTCTGCAAGAGCAGCAAGTGCTCTTAGCAGCTGAGCCGTCTTCCAGCCCTTGTTTTGTTTTTTAAGACAGGGTCTTCTCTGTAGTCCAGGTTGTCCTTGAACTCAAGAACCTTCTGCATCTGCCTCCTGGGTACCCCTAGACGTTTTTCTGAACATCTTGCTGTGTCTCCTTGTGGGTGGTAGGTCAGGTCCCTTGAGCCTATTGTAGAGCTGGCAAATCCCCTCTAACCTGCCCCATTGCGTGCCTGACCTTCCACACGGGCCCAGACCTCTAGCATGTACTATGTTGTCTCTAGGGCTCTGTGTACCAGAAGACCAATGCCATATCTGAGATCAAGAGAGTTGGCAAAGATAGCTTCTGGGCCAAAGCTGAGGTGAGTGCTGCAGTAGTGGGGGAGCACACTGACAGGCCTCCTTTCAGGGCATTCTCTCTTACAGCTAGTTAAACTGAAGGCCCATGTGAGTTAAGTCACAGGCCATGAAGGGCTGTAGTGGGTTGTAGTGTCCCTCCCTGGCAGGGGTTGAGGCCGAGGGAGCCGGCTGGGGTTGAGGCCATGGGGGCTGGCTGCACATGGCTGAGTGAGCAGCTCCTCCTGCAGAAGGAAGAGGAGAACCGCCGCCTGGAGGAGAAGCGGCGAGCTGAAGAGGAGCGGCAGCGCCTGGAGGAGGAGCGCCGTGAGCGAGAGCTGCAGGAGGCTGCCCGCCGTGAGCAGCGCTACCAGGAGCAGCACACATCAGCTGGACCCCCAAGGTTAGCCCACCTTGTCCTGGGACAGGTGGTTGTGGCTGTCCCCAAGTGCTCGCCTGTTCTGAGAGGCAGGAACCCTGAGGGGACAGCATGCCAACCTGAGCTCTTCTAATCTCGGCCCTTCCGGCAGGACATGTGAGCTGGAGCAAGAAGTGGTCTCAAGGGACAGACAGGAATGGGTGAGTTTGGGGCTCTCTTTGCAGACCTGGGGACGGTTGGATCTGTCTTAGCACTTGGTGAAACCCTTGATCTTGGATTGAAGGCCTAGCCCGGACCTCTGCAGTCAGCCTGAGGTGCGTCTCCGCACGTCAGAGAACAAGTCGGGGAAGAGCCAGGGCGGAAGCTTTTGGGCGAGGGCCAGTCGTCAGTTACTCTGTTTCCTACTCGCCATTCTCCTCCACCCTCTACCCGCACTTAACACAGCTTTGAGGGCCTGCTTTCTGAGGTAGGAACAGTCAGGGGAGGAGCCTCTGGGTCAAAGCATGCTTCTGTACTTCTCCCAGGAGTCTGCGGGGCAGCAGGCCCGACACCCACGAGACATTTTCAAGCAGAAGGAAAGGGCTATGTCCACCACCTCTGTCTCCAGCTCTCAGCCAGGTGAGATCTCTGGGCCTGGCCACAAAGCAGGGGGAGCTGAGGGGAAGCCTAGAGGCCAGGTGTTCCCCTCTTGTCCTGCATTGGTAACTGTCCTATACCTCTGACCCCTCAGGGACATAGAGCTCTACTGCCCCCAGATTTACCAGGCAGCTTCAAACCCTGGGGGCCATCTATACTTTGCTAGCCAGGGCCCTACTTCAGGCACACCTGGGTGTGTCTGCGCTGCAGGCGCTGAAGTGTGCCTGAGGTGGAACATATGGTATTTGCTGGATTTTTCAGGCAAGCTGAAGAGCCCCTTCCTGCAGAAGCAGCTCACTCAACCAGAAGCCTCCTATGGCAGAGAGCCCACCCCTCCTGTCCCACAGCCTGGAGCAGGCAAGACCCTGATGACCCAGCCCTGGAAGGGAGCGGTGCCTGGGAGGGACTGTTGTGGGAAGAAGTCACAGCCTGCTTGTCCCTTTGCTGCAGGTGTCTGTGAGGAGCCCGCACCGAGCACTCTGCCTTCAGCCCAGACGGAAGAAGATCCCACATATGAAGAACCCCCAGAGCAGGGCGCCCTCTATGAGGAGCCTCCAGTGGTGAGTCCCTGATGGAAGTGGGGTGGTGGTGGACGTAGGCCTGGGGTTCTTGTGGCATGTTTTAGGGCCTAGGGCTGGGGTCTTGGTTTTTACTGCTTGTTTTCATTTCATGTGCATGAGCGTTTGGCTTGCATATCATGTGTGTGTGGTGCCTGTGGAGGCCACAAGAGAGTATCAGATGCCCTGGAATTGGAAATGTGAGCTGTCATGTGGGTCCTGAGAACCAAACTCATGTCCTCTGCGAGAGCAGCAAGTGTTCTTAACTACTGAACTGTCACTCTGGTCCCTTTCCTGCTTCTGAAAGCTAGGCTCTCACTGTGTGGCCTTCAACTGGAGAGCCCCTTGACACAGCCGCCTTTGGTGCAGGATTGCCACCATGCACAGCCTAGTTTTATTTGTCTTGTGGCATGGATGGTAGAATCCCAGGCCTTGAGCATGGCAGGCAAGCAGCCTGCCAGTAAGTATCTTACTTGACTTGGAGCTGTGCTGTGTGTGGGCCGGCGCTCCTGCGTGATCGCTGGTCGATGCCCAGAGCTCCTTGCAGTCCTTGGCTGGAAGGATTTGTGTGCTTCTTTGAGCTTCTCTACTTTGAGGGTGGGAGCTGCACTGCAGGTGTATCGGCAGCAATGGCCCCTGGCCCCAAAGGCCCTCCTGCGTTCTGTGCCCTTGCCTCAGCCTCCAGCTTAAGCTGACCTCAGAGGAAGGCTGAGTCACGGGTAAAGCCTTCTTTCTCACTTCTAACAGGTACAGCACCAAGAGGCCGGCTCTGTACACATCGACAGCTACATGCAGGGCCAGGGCCTCAGTGGACAAGGGCTGTGTGCCCGAGCTTTGTATGACTACCAGGCAGGTAAGATCCTCAACCTGACCATCACAGGTCACGGATCCTGAGACTAGGGGACGAGAATGTGTACAGGGCCTTCATGGCGGTCAGCTCAGGGGACACCTGACAGGAGAGATAGGAGGTGGAAAGCCCCTGCAGTGGCAATGCCCATGGCCTTGAGCTCCAGCCTTGAACACGAGCCTATGGTTAGCTGGCCACCACGCCCTGGTGGGAATCCTAGTAGCCATCCTTATTGCAGACCTGCGGGTCTGATCAAAGAGGCAAGGCCTCAGGGAACAGGCTGGGGCTTGTGGAGCTACCTTTCACAGGAATGCTCTGGAAGACACTGTGCCTTGAGAGGTGGCCACTGCAGTTTACTGTCACAAGGGTGCCTTTAGGCTGCGTGGCAGTGGGCTGGCTTTGAGGAGGAAGTAAGGAGTTTCTGACCTTTAGGGCAGAAAAAGCAGGCCTAGGGGCAGGGGAGGGGTGCGGCAAGGCCCTGAGATGCCATGCCTCGGCTTCCCTTCCCACAGCTGACGACACAGAGATCTCCTTTGACCCCGAGAACCTAATCACGGGCATCGAGGTGATTGACGAAGGCTGGTGGCGTGGCTACGGGCCTGATGGTCACTTTGGCATGTTTCCTGCCAACTACGTGGAGCTCATAGAGTGAGGCTGAGACCTGTCTTCCTTCTCCACCCAAGTGGCTTCCTTGCTGCTACAGGAGGGGGCCTAAGAGTTAGTGTTTGGCACTCTTCAGGAAGGGAGCGTCAGTGAGGATAAGGCTCACTTTGCCTTGAGTGACCCCACATGTAGCAGTGTCCCACTGCTCCCCCAAATGCTTACCACAACCTCCAGGTCCTTCTACCCCACACTTGACCCCAGTGGGAATGGCATACTGAGCCAAGCTTAACCTGGGGCCAGCTCTGGGTAATCTCTGTCCAAGGACAGTAGCACTGAGAAGGTGGTCTCAGAGCAGGGACATCTGGGGCCACATTCTGCACTTGCCTTTATTTCTCTGTGTGGCTTCTGAGGGGTGGTAGCTGCAGCTGTCTTGAAAAGCCCTTGGGAATCATGAACTTAAGAGAATTGCTTTTAACGAAATCTTGACCAAAGTCAAAGTAGACCATAACAGTTTGACAGCAGGGAGGCTTTCTTACTAGAGGCTTCCTGACCTCACTTCATTTCTATCCGCCTGTCTGTGCTGTGGGAAGGGGGATGGGATGACCAAGGTCCCATCTCTGGGAATACGAAAAATCAAAGACATGACATGCATCATGTGGTTCACTCAGTATCTGCTGGCTCAGCCCATCTGTCTGATAAACCTAAGGACTGTGCTGGGGCACAGCTCATCTGCCCCACTTCTGACCAAATGCTCCCATGTGGGAGACATTCCAACCTGGGGTCTGTATCTGCACTGTACCAAGAGAGAGAGAGAGAACACAAACACACATATATGTGCTCTCAGACAGACTCTAGCTATTTAGCCTCTTACAAGAACCACAAGCATGGTAGTGCATGCCTTGATCCCAACACTCAGGAGGCAGAGGCAGGTGGATCTCTCCTGAGTTCAAGGCCACAAGGCCACCCTGGTCTTCATAGTTCCTGGACAGCCAGGGTTACATGGAGACCTGGTCTCAAAGGAGGGATTGATGGTGTATACATGATAACACACAACTGATGTTGGAGCCTTCGCGCATTTTAGTTCTCGAAGAGGCCACTGCTGCGGTTTTCTCAGGAGCCTCTGCAGCATGGTCCCCCATCTGCCACAGATGCTGCGTGGGCATGCTTGACTCCCAGACTTACCCACTGGTGGCCTGGAGTAGAAGTGTACAAGGAAGCCCCTGACCTCAGGCAATGGGCAAGCCTACATCCTCCTCGGCTTCTGGTGACAGCAGCAGGCCATGGAGGACCTATGAGCTTAAGCCGTTGCAAGCCTAGTCCAATAGGCTTGTCCTGGCCTCAAAGTACACTTTTACAATTTAAGAGATCACAGGGAGCTGGGTGGTGGTAGAGGCACACCTTTAATCTAGAGACAGAGGCAAGTGCATCTCTGTGAGTTCATGGCTAGCCTGGGCTAGTACACAAAGAAAAAGATCACAGGGATAGCAGAAAGCCACCCTGAAGGAAGCTGGTCAGGAGTCCCACTTCCTGTTACTCATGGAAAGAGCCAGGCCACATTGCTTTTTCCCTAATACAGCCAAGTGGCTCTAAAGCTCCAGAGTCACTGCAGAGGGGGTGTATGGCCTTGCTCTAGCCTCCAGCAGCCAGGGTATGAGTGCTGGGCTCCTGCCTTCATAGATGCTGACCTGGGGATAGCTGCAGCCTGGACCCAGGAGGTCCATGACTACTGAGTCAAGCCTGGCAGACCACGCCAGCCGTGCTAAAATTAGCACTGTGCAGAAGTAACTTTATTGCCCATGTCCACCCTCACTTTGCCTTTCCCTGGGCGGCAACAGCTTCCATGGCCTTCCGAACTGTCTCTTCATCTCCCAGGAACCTCATGGGCTTGGTAGGCTTCAGCGCCTGGTCCAGCTCGTACACGATTGGGATTCCAGTGGGCAGGTTCAGGTCCATGATGGCCTGGTCTGACATCCCTGGAGCAAACAACAGTGTTCTTAGCCCCTTCCACTCAATTCCTAAGCATGGCCTCTGTGAGCCATGGTACTGGGATGCTGCCACTTAGCCCATCCCTGAAAGCAAATGTGTTTAAAGGTCAAGGCAGATCTGCCTACAGAAATAGCCCAGCAGCAAGACAAGAACATGTCCCACGAATAGCTGTGACCCGAGTGGTGCCATGCATGCTCTCAGCCCAGTGTGTGAATTGGCCTGGCTGAAGAGGGTTCAGACGAATGTCATTTGGTTTCTGGAGGTTCTACATTCTGAACAGGAGAAACAGGAAACCTGACCCACTGCCTGCTCCTGCAGCTGCTGCCTGGAATAGCAGCTCAACCTTTGCTGTTGCCATCACCCCGCCCTTACCAAACAGGAAGAGCTGGACGTCAGGAGCACACAGCCCAGGGAGGGGGGCCAGAGTATCCCCTCCTGTGGCACACCTGCCCATTAGTATTCTGGAGCTGGAGAAGCAGCCGCACCCCACTCCTTGGGAGCCCAGCAAGCTTAAAGGTCATCCAGAATCTAATACAGACTTCTGTTGTCTGTATTAGACCCATTTGGGACGTAATTGTGACCGCTCTACTGCCAGGGCCTGTCTGTCAGCCCTTGCTCTGTAGTGGAAGCACAAGAAGCCTAAGGTCCTAAGGAGCTCCTTTAGCTCTGCACTCAGACTGCTTTTGCTCAGAGAAGCTATGGGGAGGGAGACGCTGTCTCAGCCTTGTGCAGTTGAGCAGGCTACTCACTGTAGCACATACCTGAGGGAAAAGAACCTCAAATTCAAGGCCTTGTTACACACAGTGAGACTATCCTGAGAGAAAAGAAATGTAGGCAGCACCAAGAGAGACACCAGGAGTTCCATAACAGCTCAAGTGGCTTGTACTTGGGACTGAAGACATGGAGCTCTGGCCGGTTTTCCCAGTGGATGCCTGAAGCCTACACAACCTACAATTGTGGGGGAGGGGTGGCTCAGCTATGCTGTGCAGACTGACTGAACTCGCCACCATTGTCCTAGTAGCCCACTGCTTACTGGGAATGGAATAGCATATGAAGGATTTCTCAGCTCTCTATGCTCAATCTATTTTTGAAACCCTCACAGCTGTAAAATAGCTGTGAGACAAGTCAGGGCTGTCACCCTCTCTGGTTTCTGTCTCACATCTTCCTGAGGGTCGGCCTCACCTTCTAGATGTTTCACAATGCCTCGAAGGCTGTTCCCATGGGCTGCAATAAGCACTCTCTTGCCAGCCTTAATCTTCGGTGCAATCTCCTCATTCCAGAAGGGCAGGGCCCGGGCAATGGTGTCCTTGAGGCTCTCACAGGTAGGCAGCTCCCCAGGCTTCAAGCTTGCATAACGCCGTTCCTGGGGAGAGGGGCACACGAACACTTGTGTTTGTCACCTGGGGTAGCCCCACACACACACCCGGGCTCGCACCAGTACATCTTCCCAGCACCTGGCCCACCTTGCTGATGGCAGTGTAGTAGGGGTGCTTCTCATCCATGGGGGGTGGTGGGATGTCGAAGGACCGCCTCCAGATCTTCACCTGCTCCTCCCCGTGCTTTGCTGCGGTCTCAGCCTTATTAAGGCCCGTGAGGCCACCATAGTGCCGTTCATTGAGGCGCCAGGTACGCACCACAGGCAGCCACATTTGGTCCGTAACATCTAGGATGGTCCAAAGGGTGCGGATGGCCCGCTTCAGCACCGACGTGTAGCAGATGTCAAACTCTATCTTGGCTTCTTTGATGGCAAGGGCCCCCCGCTTGGCCTCCTCAGCCCCCTTCTCGCTCAGTTCTGCATCAAACCAGCCACAGAAGCGGTTCTCTTGGTTCCATGCGCTCTCACCGTGGCGAACCATTACCAGGCAGTGGGTGGCCATGGTGGCAGGGGACACAGCTCTAGATGACAGCTGCTTGCTTAGGTCTTTCAGCTTTATAACAGTTTTCCCAGCCCCCACCCCAGCCCTAACTGCCAGTAAGCATTCCAGAAGGGGCTGGCGGAGGCAGGCAACCAGTAGCATGGCTGGGGGTTGGGAAAACAGCCCAAGGAGCTAGACTTAAAAATAGCCCTACAAAACCATGGGCTCCGCCTGGGCTCAGATGACGAGTCCATAACCTGCTGGCATGTATGCCAAACTGGACCAGGCTGAAGGGCAGAAGTCAAACCTCAGGGTGTTCTTCAGGTGGGAATATTCTTCCCTTTCCTGGCCTGGCTGAAACAACTATGCCAGGCCCACTTCTGATATATGTAGATACAGATATGGCTTAACTACGTGATTCAGGCTGCAATCTCCCTGCCTCAGCCTCTTAATACAATAAGACAAGCCCAAGCCAGTCTCAGCAAGGAATCCAAGCCTCGTGTCAAGGTAAAGTGGATGTAAAGGATAGCCATACATAAATACATAAAAAGTGTGTCTGCAGGGGATGATGATTCTCCATCCAGCAGCCTGTCTCACCGTACATGTCCTGTCGTCCTTCCTGCTCGGATGGAAAGGCATCCTGGGACTTAGAAGCCCAGGGATCACACAGCTCTGAGGGGAGAAGTCATCCCAATGGAAGCGCATCCTGAGATGTGGGGGCCCAGAAACCACACATCTCGCATAAGAGGCTTCCTCCGGAGCCTCAGCCCTGCTCCATTTCTTCGCTTCTCTTCATTGCTTCTTGGGTTCTTCCAATGAGAGTCACACCAGGCAGCAAAAGTCATTAAAAGAGATTTACTGGGAGGGTCCAGGGTGTGGAGGGACAAGCCAACGGGTTGGCTGCCCCTGTTCCCAGGAGCGGACAGCAGGGAATTAAACAAAGGGCAGAGCTTATATAGGATTTCTTAGTGGGCAGAGCTTTTCAGGGCAGAAATGAAAAGAGTGAAGATTGGTGGGATTTCAAGTCCTGAGCTTGGGGAACTCAGGGATTGGTGGAGTTTTGTGAAAAGATGAGGGTTTGCTAGGTTTCCCTGCTCAGGGATTGGTAGCTTTTGTCACCCTCCTTTCCCTGCATCAGGCCCATAGGTTAGTTTGGGAAGACCTTACCAGCCGCAGGTGGCTTTGGCTAAGGCACCATCACTTCTAGAGGAGGCTGGAAAGGCGCTGCCACCGCGGACAGCCTCTGTGGTGGGACCTTTTACAACAGCAGCAGGCAGAGGAGGTGCTGCTGGTTTTGACAGGTGCCACTATTTTGACAGATCCTGTGGCTGAAAGATCGGGAACTACAAACCGGGCGTGGTGGTGCCCACCTTTAATCCCGGCACTCAGGAGGCAGAGGCAGGTGGATCGCTGTGAGTCTGAGGCCAGCCTGGTCTACAAAGTGAGTCTAGGACAGCTAAGGCTATCACAGACCCTGTCTTGAAAAAACCAAAGAAAGAAAGAAAAGATCAGGAACTACATTGTCTACCTTAGTGTGCTATGGCACCACTCCCCCCCCCCCCCCCCCCCCGCTCCACCACCACCCAAGTGGCTTTGCTGTGCTCCAATTAATAGGGAATTGTTTAGACTGGATGCCCTCCTCCAGCTCCTGAGCACCCATCTCCTGCCTTCCACAGGCAGCCAAGCAAGGAGGGCCCTTGGGTAGACAGAGAAGGAGGAAAAGTCATGGCAGAAAGAGCAGGTACAAGGCTTTGGCACCACACAGCTGAAGCGTGAGCTGAGACACCCTCTTGGATTGGGTTCCAGAAAAGAAAAGGACTCTCCTCTCCTCTGGGTTCCCTTGTTGAATCTGCGCTGCCATCCAAGCCATGCTCATCCATCCCTCCGAGCTGAGACCACCTTGGGAAAGAAAATAGGGTTTTCATGGTTTCGTGGCACCTGCAAGCCTCCACCTTCTAGGGACAGGACAGCACTGAATTGCAGCTGTTAGTTATAGGGGATGCACATCCCTTCTCGGGGCACCCAGTGATAGGTTGAGACAGACAATTAGCACTGTGGCACCTAGAACATCTGCATTTGAGCTTAGGAGGCACAATCCTACCTCTCCCACCTAGAATGAGCATGGGTTAGTGGCTGGAGCCTAGCCTTATATAAAGGGAACCCTCCTTATTGGTACCAACCCACACAGAAGGCCCTATGGACCAAGGCTGACCCAAGAATCCTAACAGGCAGAGTTAGAACTTGTGTAGATTTCAGGGCTTGCAGGTGGCCCCATCCCTCTGTGATGTCACACTCAGGCCTCATTTCTTATCTCTCCTAAGCCAAGTCTGGTCTCTCTGCATTTGGCCACACTGGATTAACTGGCTGTGGCCCTGAAGGTCAAGCTGGACAAGCCTGCTGTGACTAGCACTAGTTGCTAGGAAGAAAAGGGTGTGATAGGATAAGGAAGAGGAGAGGAGCGCTGCTTTGAGGGATGCAGGGAAGAGACGGCTTCCCAGACCATGCTCAGATGAAAGAGCAAAACACAGAGGACTTTGCTGTGAGCCCTACAGGGAGGACATACCAGACTGAGGTGCCAGTAAAAACCAGAACCCCCTAGGGAGGCTGGAGAGGTGGCTCCACAGTTGATACTTCCAGAGGACCCAGATCCAATCTCCAGCACCCACGTCAGGCAGCTCTAGCTCCAGGGGCATCCAACAGGGCTATCTGCACTAATGCACACATCTCCCACATACAATTAAAAAGGATAAAAATAAACATTTTAGAACCAGGTGCGGTTGTGCACACTTTTAATCCTGGAGCGGGTGATACAGGGCTGGATGGAGCCGCCAGGCTGGGGAGCCACTGACTTTGCTGTGACCCCCTTAGGGTGTTGAGATGTCAGAGGAGCCCCAAGCCCAGATCATCTTTGATCCAACAGGATTCTGGTACTCAAGTGTGTGGTTCTCCTCTTCCCTAGCAGGGCTGTTGGCCACCAGTCCACGAAGGCAGGAGGAGAGAAGAGGAAGTGTAAGCCCAACAGAGGTCAAACACTCCGGGAACCACGTCAGGAGCTAGTTCAACTTTACTCAGGGAGAACAAAGGCTGTGCAGCCCTTGGGGAGTGAGCGGGGCCTTCCAGGATAGGTGTTCATAAGTGGTTGGAACCAGGCACTTTAAAAATGCTTGTTTTGCATTTAGCAGCATGCTCCTATTATATGAGTGGGAACCCAGTACCTAATTATCCTATAGGGGCAGGGAGGGGAGAGTTGGCAGGGGGCTGTGTCAAGTGTGGTTAGGGGCATCTATGTGTAAAGACACTCTCCAGATGGAGTCAGGCAGAGAGCAGGAGGCCCTGCTTGGGAGAGGGAGTCCTGCACCTAACGCTGAGCTCAAAATGGCTATCTGGGAGCCAGGCGTAGTGGCACATGCCTTTAATTCCAGCACTCAGGAGGCAGAGGCAGGTGGATCGCTGTGAGTTCGAGGCCAGCCTCGTCTACAAAGCGAGTCCAGGACAGCCAAGGCTACACAGAGAGACCCTGTCTCGAAAAAACCAACCAAACGAAAAAACCAGAATGGCTCTCTGGACTGGGAGGACTGCAACCTCAAAAGGAGGGTCCTTCCAACAAAGTGTACATAGTACAGTGGTAAGAGCATCAGGGCACAGGAGAACAGGGCTGTGAAGCTACGGAGTCCCCAGTCCAGGAGACCTCCTGGAAGGTCAGACTGACCCTGGATAGACCCCGCAGCAGCACTTGAAGTAGGATTAAGTAGAAAAGACCAATTATTAGATACTGGCTCGTTGATGTATTTAGTGAATTACTTAAAGCACTTCCTACTTGCCAAGCATGATTTTATTTACTGCCTGGAAAAGAATGACCAGTGGTGAACACCAGGTTAACAGCCTGCCCACTGCCATATAAGCTTCGGTAAAATCCTATTTGCCGGCCCCACCTTGTGGATTTATTCTGTAAGATGAGAATACACACTGGCCCTGGCCTCAAACCCTTTCAGGAGCTGTTCTGGTGGCAGTCCCCTGGTGACATCACTCTTCCACGCTCACTGGTGTCAGAGTGCTTATTCCAGAAAGAGCTTATTCCCACACACTTCCAGGGCTCTGAAAATCAGGCAGCAAGAGGCAAAGAAAAGGAAACGAGGTTCAAAGTCCCATAGAACTGTAAGGATCTCTTCCCTTCTCTCCCCTCCCCTTTCCTTCCCTTTTCCCCTTCTCTTCTTCCCTTCCCTTCCCCATCCCTCCTCTCCCCTTCCTTTCCCTAGACAAGATCTCACTATGTAGCTCTCACTGTCCTGAAACTCACTCTGGAGACCAGGCTTGGTCTACAACATGAGTCCAGAACTACACAGAGTCAAGGCTACACAGAGAAACTTGGTCTCAAAAAACTGAAAAATAAAATAAAAAAAGCCTTCCTGCCTCTCCAGTGCTGGGATAAAAAGTGTAAAAAATATACCAATGTATTTTTTAAATTAATTAAGTTATTATTTTTTGTTTTTTTGAGACAGGGTCTGTGTAGCTTTGGCATTCTTTTTTGTTTGTTTGTTTTGTTTTGTTTTTTGAGACAGGGTTTCTCTGTGTAGCCTTGGCTGTCCTGGACCCGCTTTGTAGACCAGGCTGGTCTACCTGCAATCCACCTGCCTCTGCCTCTGCCTCCTGAGTGCTGGGATTATAGGCATGTGCCACCACGCCTGACTGCTTTGGCATTCTTGGAACTTGCTGGGAGTAAAAGCATGCAGCACCAATGCCCAGAGATGTATTGTTTTAAAGACAGGGTCTAAAGTAACCCAAGTTGGTCTCAGGCTTACCTTTGCCAAGAATAACTTTTAATTACATTTTGTTTTGTTTCGTTTTGAGACAGGGTCTCACCATGTAGCTTTGGCTAGCCTGGAACTTGCTATGTAGACCAGGCTGACCTGGTGCTCACAGAGATCTATAAAGGGGTGCATTACCACACCTGGCTCTGACCAGTGTATTTTGTAGGCTGGTTAAAAGCACAGGGGCTAGAGCAAGCCATGTGGTTAAGAGCCTGTACTGCTCTTGCAAAGAACTTGAGTCCAATTCCTAGCACTCAGGTCAGACAGTTCACAACTATCTGTGACTCAAGTTCCAGGAGATCTGATGTCCTCTTCTGGTCTCAACAGACACTGCATTCATGTGCACAAACCCACACTCATATACATATAGCTAAAAAATTAAAATATATATTCACACTATAGTATCTATCAAAATGTTTTGATACTTAGCAAAAAAAAAATACTACTACCTAATATATGCAGAAAATACATGTTACAAATCTAACACTTTTTCATAGTGAAAGCACTTATGGGCTAGGAATAAAAGGAAATGTTGACCTCTGTTCTCTGGACACCATGGAGGAAGGTTATAACAGGCTAGGGAGCAGGAGCCTGCCTCCTCGCCTTACATCCTCTACCAAACATGGTCAAGTTGTCTGTCATTTCTGGTAAAGGCTATCCTCAACAAACAAATGGTGATGCTAACATCAGACTTAACAATGAAGACCAAGATGAGAAAAGAGGCCCTCATACTCCCTACCTGTAGACAACACAGCACTGAGGTGCAAGCCAGGACGGTAAGAAGGCATTTGGTTGGAAGGAGGAAGTACAATTGCTTCTGTGTGCAGATAGCATGGCTGCATTTACAGAAAATCCCAGGCCTCGAGCAAAAAAAACAAGAAGTGGACGCAAAAGTCAATTGTATTTCCACATACTGGCAATGAGTAATCCGAAAATGAGATTAACAAAAATAAATCCCAGCTAATGCTGCATTTAATGCATAAGAAACATAGGTGGGTGTGGTGGTGCATGCTTTTAATCCCAGCACTTGGGAGGCAGAGGCAGGTGGATTGCTGTGAGTCCAAGGCCAGCCTGGTCTACAAAGTGAGTCTAGAAAAGCCAAGGCTACACAGAGACATGGGCTTTTCTCATCTTTGAGAGGGCTGCTGGGCTGGTTTTAAATATCAGGTCTTTTTACTTATTTATTTATTATGTATACAGTGTTCTGCCTGCATGTACACCTGCACACCAGAAGAGGGCACCAGATGTCATTATAGATGGTTGTGAGCCACCATATAGTTGCTGGGAATTGAACTCAGGACCTCTGGAAGAGCAGTCAGTGCTCTTAACCTCTGAGCCATCTCTCCAGCCCCTAAACACCAGGTCTTGATCATTTCCCATAAATAATAGGATTACAGGGGTGATCCCACACTGTGTTTAGGACTAGAATTAACAAAAGGTATATAAAATGTATACTCTAAGCCCTTAAACTGGCCCCGCTGGATGACTCAGCAGGTAAAGGCTAAGCTAACAAGCCAGCCAAACAGAGTTTGAGCCTCAGACTCCACATAGGACAGAAATGACTTCTACAAGTTGACTTTTGACCACATGTATGTTACAGCTAGTGTGCATGCACATACATGCAAAGATGAACACACACACACACACACACACACACACACACACACACACACACACA
>OU015747.1:46683197-46700039 GCA_907169655.1 Acomys percivali | reverse complement strand
CACACACACACACACACACACACACACACACACACACACACACACACTGGAAATTGGAAAAACCTTAAAACCAGGCTGGAGAGATGGTTCAAGTATTACATGCATTTGCTGCTTTTGCAGAGGACCCAAGTTTGGTTCCTAACACCCACATGGTGGCTCACAAACATCCAGGGGATGTGACACTCTCTTCTGTAGGCACCAAGCACACATGTGGTATACACACATATATACAGGCAAAATACTTACATAAATCTAAAAATAAAAACTATAAAACAGAGGAAACTAAAGGATATCTAAATAACCCCATGTTCTTCTTTTTTTTTTTTTTTTTTTAACTAACCCCATGTTTATAGATTAGAAGACACTATTGTGCTGGTGCATGTCTTGGTTTTGTTTGGTTGGTTGTTTTTTGGTTTTTAAGACAGGGTTTCTCTGTGTAGCCTTGACTGTCTTGGACTCCCTTTGTAGACCAGGCTGGCCTCGAACTCACAGAGATCTTCCTGCCTCTGCCTCCCGAGTGCTGGGATTTAAAGGCGTGCGCCACCACTCCCTCCTGAAGGAAGTCTTTTTGCCTTGTTTGTTTTTGTTCCTCATGGCAAATCCATTCCTTCATTGGCATTAGAGCCTATTTCTTCCGGATTTTGGTGTCTACCGAAGACCAACTGAGACACCCAGCCTCGTGGACTAAGCAACTACTGGATGTTTGGAACTTTTGTTGGTAGGTAATCATTGTTGGACTAGCTAGGTCACAGCCTGTCAGCCATTTTAAGCTCATTTTTCTATATAATAATATAGATGATAGATAGATTGGCACTAGAAGTGATTCTAGAGCAATAGATGTATAAGGATGGAGTTTTTGAAGTATCTGCAATAGGCTCTCCAATTTTCCAACGCCTATCTGAGAGCATTGAAAGCCCATGGCGTGAACTATTTTTACAAACTTTAGGAGACAAATGCATTTGATTATTTTGGCTCACTAATTGTGAGATGCACCTTTTGCTCATTTGTGGAAAACTAAAGAGAATGATCCTTATGAGTCCGGTGGTGTGGGGCAGGCAGAGAGATATATATATAAGTTATTGTACTTGCCACCAGCAAGAAAGAACTACAATGTTTAGCAGGCCTATTTTAATTCTAGAGACCCTGTGCCTCACTCGGGTGTGTTACTCCAGTCCATATACCAAGTGACTTGGAAAGCTGCTAGCTTTGAGTGGGGCCTAGGACAGGAAAAGGCTCTTCAGCAGGTCCAGGCTGTCATGTAGGCTGCTCTACCACTTGGACCACATGATCCCGCAGACGTGATGGTGTTTGAGGTGCCAGTGGCAGATAGGGATGCTGTTTGGAGCCTTTGGCAGGCTCCTATAGGCGAATAACAGAAGGGACCTTTAGGATTTTAGAGCAAGGCTCTACCATCGACTGCAGACAACTATTCTCCCTTTGAGTGACAGCTCTTGGACCTTAGTGGAAACTGAGTGTTTGACAATGGGCTGCCAAGTGACCATGTGACCTGAGCTGGGTGTTGTCTGACCAACAAGCCATAAAGTGGGACATAAACAGCAGCAATCTATTGTTTGTTATATGCAAGTGATATATGGGCTGGAGAGATGGCTCAGAGGTTAAGAGCAGTGACTGCTCTTCCAGAGGTCCTGAGTTCAATTCCCAGCAACCACATGGTGGCTCACAACCATCTATAATGAGATCTGATGTCCTCTTCTGGCGTGCAGGTGTACATGCAGGCAGAGCACTGTATACATAATGATAAATAAATATTAAAAAAATAAAAAAGGGCAGCCAGGTGGTGGCAGCGCATGCCTTTAAGCCCAGCACTTGGGAGGCAGAGGCAGGCAGATCGCTGTGAGTTCGAGGCCAACCTGGTCTACAAAGCAAGTCCAGGACAGTCAAGGCTACACAGAGAGACCCTGTCTCAGAAAAACAAAAAACAAAATAAATAAATATAAAAAGGAAGTGATATATATGCTTAAGCAGGTCCTAAAGGCACAAGCAAGTTACATGAAGAATGTACCCAGATGGCTTCTACTCCTGCTACAATGCTGTGTGCTGCCACACATGTGCCTGTAGCCTTATGGGGTGTGCCAGATCAGCTGACCATGGAAGAGACTAGGGCCTGGTTTACTGATGGTTCTGCATGCTATGCAGGTACCACATGGAAGTGGACAGCTGCAGCCTCACACCCCTTCCTGAAATGACCCTGAAAGACACTGGTGAAGGGAAATCTTCACTGTGGGCAGAACTTGGAGCAACACACATGGTCATATATTTTGTTCGTAAGGAGAAATGGCCAGATATGCAATTGTTCACTGATTCATGGGCTGTAGCTAATGGGTTCGACGCCAGCCTGGTCTATAAAGCGAGTCCAGGACAGCCAAGGCTACACAGAGAAACCCTGTCATGAAAAACAAACAAACAAAAAGAATCCATTTTATTGAACGTTAATCTTTAAAATACTTGTTAATATGGTGATTGATCTAGGAGGCCTTTGTCCACCAGGTCCTGAAGAAGTAGGGACAGTGGGCACTAAGTGGACAGTGAGGCAAGGAAGGCCTTTTGAGCCCTTGGTGCATGGGGATATGGGGACACTGTGTGACGAGCCCCCTTTAGCGCTTCTGGCCCCAGAGAAGGTGACGGAGTTGGTCATACAGAGTCTGCAAACAGGGACTGGAAGTGACCTGGTTAAGTGTGTGTGTATGTGGGGGTGGAGGTGCAGGGTTGTAACTGGGGGAGTCCAGCTGAGACTGCAGAAATGCCCAGGGCCTGCATGAGGACCGCAGGTTGAGAACTGATGCAGAGCTGTCAAGAGTGGCAGAGTGACACATCTTTTCAGAGACAGGCACGGGGCGCCTGCCCCTCACAGGCTGAGGATGGATAGGAAGAGCACTCAGCTGCTGACCACTGATCTTGCTTGGTATTGCTGCCAGGCTGGGCTGTACAGTCTCTGTCCTGGGAACCAGCCCTTCCCAGAATGCACTGCTCGGGCTGTGGGTACGCAGGGGATTGTGGGTGGGCGAGCCAGGCTCAGCCCAGGCTGGAATGTGGGAGAGGCACGTGAGGCCCTGATGCTAGAGCTGCGCTGCTTATGAAGCATGGTACAGACCGGTACCCAGCTCTGCAGGTGGGAGGGTCCACCGACAGCCGCAGCACTGGACATTCTTGTCCTGGGCCACCTCCTTCTCCAGATACCTCAGCACAGCATTCAGTCAGGTTTCCTGCTTCTGTGTGGCACCTCCCAGCAGAATGATACTTCCCCTATCAGCTCAAGCCCAGGGCAGGGACATGTGCATCTATTCTGGCATGCTGAAGGGGGCACTCTGCAGCAGACACAGCAACCACAGCTGGACTGATCGAACGCTCACACCAGGATCAGAACCAGTTCCATGATGTATGGACTGCTCAGAGGCCCTGACCCCAAGGAATGTGGAGGGTGAAAGTTGACCTGACTCGGCGTCACGCCTTGCCAATGTCCCAGCATGTGAAAGCTCCATTTACACAGGTGAGGCCAGCGGATGGAAATGCACCTTCTGCCTAGAAACACTCCTGAGTCAAGCATGAAGCAGCCCCTCATGTTTTTGTGGATGGATGGGTGTGGAGGCCAGCAGGCAGGGTCAGGCATTTCTCTGCTCTGGAGGAAGGTACTTGAGGCCCAGAAGTCTGAAAATATCTTCCTCAGAAGTGGCATGGAAAAATGTCTTCTGCAAAGAATAAGAACAATAGCAACGGGGTTGGAGAGATGGCTCAGAGGTTAAGAGCACCGTGTGTTCTTCCTAAAGGTCCTGAGTTCAAATCCCAGCAACCACATGGTGACTCACAACCACCTATAGTGAGATTTGGTACCCTCTTCTGGCCTACAGCATACATGTGGGCAGAATGCTGTATAAATAATAAATAAATCTTAAAAAAAAAAAAAAAAAGAACAATAGCAACTTGGGCCCAGATCATGCCTCCATGCAGCGTAGCTGGTACCCAGGCCAGGCCATGCTTCCATGCAGCATAGCTGGGCCCATGTTATGCACCATGAAGTGTAGCTGGTACCCAGGCCATGTTACTGTACATAGCATGGTTGGGATCATGACATGTTGCTTGGAGCGTGCATCACTTTAGAGACTGCGGACCAGATTCGGGTTATGGGAACTGTTTCTTACCCTAGTTCCTTGCAACTTACCCGCTCAGGATCAAACAGCCCATGGCTGTTCAGCCACAGCCCCTTCTCTTGGCGGCTGAAGCGCCGTATCTCTCGCTCAAAAAGCTGGGGAGACAGGGAAAGGACAACTGCCCTTAGCTGGGCTGGCCCACCCCAGGCCCAGGCCCACCAAGGAACATAGGACTTACAGACTTACCTGTGAGCCAGTCCAGCCAAGAAGAGCAAAGGGGAACTGGCTGTTGGGGGTGACCACAAGATCTACCCTCACAGCTCTCTTGGGGGTTGGGCAGGGATGCCTGACCCCCTCTAAAGCTGCCTGTAGGGGTTGTGGCAAGGACAAAATGCAGAAGCTCCTCTCAAAAGCATCCATGGTGGAGTTCTGCCGGAGAAGGTGGGCGGAGTCTGCCAAGTGGCTGCGATGGTACTGGTGATACAGGACAAGACCCTGGGAGAGGGGAGGCAGATGTGGCCCGTGTCATGGCTCTGGGAAGGCAGAAGGCTGGTCAGGGGTCACTCTTGGGCAGGGCACTGGAGGCCCTCACCTGGCTCTGTAGGTAGCCCATCAGCCTGGGCAGCAGCCCCACTTCTTGGCCCTCCTCAGGGTGTGTGATAAGGAAGTCCACGTCATGACCTTGTAACTTCCCCCTGAAAGAGACAGTTTGGTTCTCTGGCCTCAACACAAAGCCATGTTCCCTTCAAGGGGTGTCTATCACTCAAGTCCCTACCTGAGGGAGGAGCCTGGAGTGTAGTCAGAAGGTATGGTGGGCCCTCTTACCTCCGGAAACCGCCGGTCAGTGTGACAGTGGCTCCAGGCACGGTTTGTCTCACGGCTGCCTCTACCAACTGTTGCAGAGCCTCAGCATCAGCTCGCCCAACCGGAGTGCTCAGGTCCTGGTAGTACTGAAACCCTGTGGGGAGCACGGCCTGTCTTTCTCAGGGAGCCCCATTCCCCAACCCCCCTACTCCCCAGCACACAGTAGCCACCACCACAGCTGAGGGGCTGTAGGAAAGGCAGAAGGATGGAGCCAGAGAGATAACGGTAGATTCACATGCAGATGAGGAAAACAAAATCCCCGGTACCCTTTACCCAACTCCCCCGCAAACATACTATCTTATAAAACTTCAGCAAATGAGTCTGAAGGCATGGCCTATATAGAGACTTTCAGGCCAGCCGGGGCGACACACAGAGCAGCTGGGGCAGAGAATTTGTTTACCATGGGCTTTATACAGCCCTAGGTCCAATCCCAACCCTACAGCAAACCAGCATGCGAGACTACATGAGAGGCTGAAGTTAACAGGCGAGACACAGGTAGCCCTTTTAAGGTTTCAGAGTCTCCCTTAATCAAAGGCAACCAAAGGTGGTAAAAAGATGTGCTGAAGATAGGTCTACCACTAGCCACCTCTCCTTTGGCCAAAGGGGCTCCACTGTGCCCTCCATGCTCAATTAAGGAGCTTTAAGCTGAAGGAATGGTAACACCTAGCACACAGCAAGCTGCTGGCCATCCGTCTGCCCAGCCCCGGGGAGAGGCAACTGCGGCAGGCAGCACCCTGGGGAGGCCACTGGCAGGCCACGGCACCCTTTAGCAGGGACTCCAGCCAGGACCACTAGCACGACCAGAAGGCTGCTACACAGACCGAATGTCTGCTCATCACCCGCCAGCCTCCATGGGTACTCAGGAGTTTCATGCTATTATTCCTCTGGGTTTCCCACAGAAAGTAGCCTCGACTCAAGAGAGGTAAGTTTGGAAGCCATGGTCACATACCAAGCAAATAGAGGAGTGGGCTCAAACCAGGTGCACCAAGCCCAAGGTCTGTTATTTTCACTCATGGAGCCACAGCTACCACAAGACCACACACACCAGACGCTACATAGCCCAGACCAAGGCTGTCCCTAACAGGAACTGAAATCAAACAGGAAGAAACATGAGGCCCAGGCACCGTGGCAATGCTATGACAACAATCACTGAGAAAGGGCCATGGTGGACCCTGGCTACAGGGAGGAAGCCATAGGGAGCTCGCCTCATCGCGGCCAGGATCCCTCTGCACCACTGATCCCTGGAGTCAACGTGTTCCACGTGAGAACTAAGGGCGTCCCTGTGTAGCTTCCAGGTCCAGGAGACGCTGGGACGGTCACCTGCTTTCTGCTGCTGGGTCAGTCTCTGGGGCTGCTCTCTGAGCTCATCCAGGGTTCGCAGTCCTTCCTGGTACCACCGGTTGGCAGTCTTCACCCCAACCCCGAAGACTTGGGTGAAGAGCTACGTGGAAGGAGGAGGAATGGCGAGTCAGGAGCAGCCCACGGAAGGTGCCCCTGAGAGGGGTGCCTTCACGCCCAGTGCCACAGGACAAGGACTCAGTCCTGGAGTCTAGCCTGCCCAGCCACTCTCACAGGGGACTGAACCCACAAACCCAGGGAGTAGCCCTACTAACGACAGCATATTTCTGCTGCCCAACTGCCAAAAAACTTCAGTAAGCTCTCTTCACCCCTTTATAAAGGTCTGTCTCCTTTACGCATAGGCCGAGCCTGTGCTTACGACAGATAGTGAAGAGTTACCCTAATATGCAGGCTCACCAGGTTTTTCGTTCCCTGGGAAAACCCACCACACCTGCAGCTTATTTGTGCTTTCTTTTCTTTCTTTCTTTCTTTTTTTTTTTGAGACAGAGTCTCTCTGTGTAGCCTTGGCTGTCCTGGACTCACTTTGTAGACCAGGCTGGCCTCGAACTCACAGCGATCCACCAGCCTCTGCCTCCCAAGTGCTGGGATTAAAGGCGTGCGCCACCATGCCCGGCCCTTGTGCTTTCTTTTTGACAGCAAAAATAAGGAGGAGTGACCAAGGGTGGTGTCAACAGAAACACTGGAGGCCTGACCAGTGTCTCCACAGTGGGTGTGGAGAACTTGTTCTTAAGGATTCAAATGCCAAATCTGTGGGTCTCTGCAGTAAGCATGTTGCCTGCTTTGGGCCAACCACTCAAGAGACTCTCCTCAGGAAGTTTACAGTGAGACCAAGGACAGTCCCCACACAGCCCAAACGCTTCAATGGCCATGTCTCCTAGCAGTGGAGGACACCGACGTGTGTCCAGAAGATGGAGGCCAGGTGCGGCCTGCATGCCTACAATCCCAGCACTCAGGAGACAGACGCAGAAAGACCTGGAATTCTAAGGCAGCCTTGAATTATAAGCAATACCCTGACCACAAACCAACCAACCAGAACTGCCTTGTAGGAGAGCCGAGGCAAAAAGAGCTTTCTCAGCTCTCCCTTTCCAGGGCTTTCCTCAGCCCGGTTTCCCCTGACTCTCTGAACTCCGTGTAAGACAGAGCACTGTTACTGCAATCAACAGAACCTGGCTTTCAAAATCTGGTACTAGCTGGGTGTGGTGGCGCACACCTTTAATACCATCACTAGGGAGGCAGAAGCAGGCAGATCTCTGAGTTCCAGGCCAGCCTGGTCTACAGAGCAAGTTCCAGGCCAGCCAGGGCTGCACAGAGAAACCTAGTCTCGAACAAAACAAAACAAAACATCTGATACCAGGGCTGTTGAGATGACTCAGCGGTTAAACTCAAGTGGTACTCATGCAGAGGGCCTGAGGTTAAATCCAAGCACCCCTGTCAGGTAGCTCACACCTGCCTATATCTCCAGGGGATCTGTCACTTGAGGCCACCTCACTCAGCACACACTCATGCATGTATGTAATTTAAATAAATGTATAAAGAAACTGACATGATCTGAATGTAGCATGGCACTCTGGTATCTCAGCATCTGGGAAGTGAAGGCAGGAGAAAGCCTCAGTTACAGTGTGTTGCAGCCTGGGCTGTGTGAGGTGCAGTCCTCCGAACCAAACCAACCCTTGCAAACTATTCTCTAACCTCTGCATGTGCGCCATGGTGTGCTTTCCCTCAAATAAATAAAGAAACTATTTTTTAAATTAATTTTAAAAAATGAGTAAAATACTGAGATAAGAACTATATTATTTCTTTTTAAAAGTGGGAGGGAGGAAGCCGGGCATGGTGGCACACGCCTTTAATCCCAGCACTCGGGAGGCAGAGGCAGGCAGACTGCTGTGAGTTCGAGGCCAGCCTGGTCTACAAAGTGAGTCCAGGACAGCCAAGGCTACACAGAGAGACCTTGTCTCGAAAAACTTAAAAAAAGAAAAAAGAAGAAAAACCAAAAAAAAAAGTGGGAGGGAGGGCCTCATGCCTATAATCTCAGCACTTGGAAAGCAGAGGCAGAGGGCTTGCTTTTAGTTTGAGGCCAGCCTCAGTTTCAGTCTGAGAAAGTCTCAATCCCCTACCCTGAAAAAACCAAACAAACAAACTACACACACACACACACCCTATTGCACACATTTTATTGAGTGTGCTCTTTATTTTTGTTGTTGTTTTGGTTTTTTTAAATGTATTTATTATATATTAAGTGCTCTGCCTGCATGTATACCTACAGACCAAAAGAGGGTACCAGATCTCATTATAAATGGTTGTGAGCCACCATGTGGTTGCTGGGAATTGAACTCTGAACCTTTGGAAGAACAGCCAGGACTCTTAACCTCTGAGCCATCTCTCCAGCCCTGGTTTTTGTTTTTTGAGACAGGGTTTCTTTTTGTAGACTTGACTATCCTGGGACTCACGGAGATTCACCTGCCTCAGCCTCCCGAGTGCTGGGAATAAAGGTGTTTGCCACCACACCTGGCTCAGTGTACTCTTTAATACGTATTTATGAAACCAGATGGTGCTCAGTGATGTAGAAATTTCCCTACACTCAAAACAGGCTCTGCTGGCATGTCTCCACTTGGCAGGCTGCTGCCTATCAGGTGTCAGTAACCCTGAGCTGGCCTTCCTTAGTGACCTTCCATGACCCCAGGTCTGAGTGAAAAGGCCTTTGCTGACTGCTTGCTCATGATGCGGGCTGGGTTGTACACCCCTGCCAGGATCCCATCTGTCCTGTGCCCCGACACGCACCTTCATGGTCTGGTGCCTTTCTGAGCATCGGACTTGCTCCACCTCCTCACATGTTCCATGTTCCAGCAACTCCTGGGTCGGGAGACAAAACACCACTCTGAGCCCAAGGCAGTTCTGTCTGTACCCTTCAGAAAGGGGCTCTGTGGTGTCGGGAGAAAGAGACCCTGTGCTGAGGGAGGTAACCAAAGCTGCATGGCACAGCTGGGGTGCCAGGGGCTCCAGCCATAAAGCTCTCCAGGGCTGGAATTACAACAGTCAACGGGACCTGTGATATGATCCACTCCTTTAGAAACATGTATGACTTGATCTAAAAGCGGCTTTTGACACTATGGGTTCTTGAAGAAAAAATATCCAAAAGGCTTGCTCAAGGTCGGGTCCCCCAAAAAAGGAACTTTAGAGTGCTTTCTTATATTACCCCCAGACATCCAGGGACTGCTAACGATGACACCAATGCCAGGACCAACCTCCACTAAACTTACTCATTCACCCTAGGGCAGGGGAAGAACTCAGGTACCAGGAATCTGTGCCAAAGATGGCTTATGTGGCCGCACAGCAGCAGCCTGCACAAGCACGTATTTCCAGGACTGGCTATGAACTAAATCCCCTGCTGTGTCACCAGGTCCAGGACTCCTTGCTCCACTCAGTCAGTGTGACAAGCACCTACCTGGACTACTCTAGAGGAATGTTCTCCAAAGTGAGGCAGCCCCTGCAGCTGGCTCAGCGATGTGACAGGGCAGGAAAGAGACTTGAGCACCGAGGCTGCTCGGTAGAAGGAGAGAAGACGGCCCTCGTTGCTTTCAAAACCTGCTGCCTCTGCCAGCGTCTCCAGAGCCTCCTGTGGGGAGGGCCCTCGGTTAAGGTACAAGGTACCCTGCCTCTACCTTTTAGCTACTAACCAGCTGTATCCATGTCCCATTCTCTGGGTGGGGGGGGGTGCGGGGGAAGGCATCTGCCCAGATGCAGCTTACTGAGAGGAGAGTGTTGTGGTGTGTGAGAGGTGTTGGGCGCTGACAGGCATAAGCTGGCATTGTCACTGAGCTCGGGGACTCCTTCCTAGGTTCAGCTACCTGCAAAAGGAGAACGCACAGGTCATCATGAGGCTGCAGGACTGGCATGTACGCTACCCCTCAACTCTATATATGTGGGCTGGGGACTGAGGTCTCTAAAGTCAGGCAACTTGCCTCCTGTCTCCTAGCAGCCTGGCCTCAGAGCATCCCAAGATCAGAACCCTACCAACTCAGTTCATCCTCAAGACCCCGCTAAGGAAAAAACTCCTAAAAATACTAAAAGTAAGTAGGTCCCAAATGGTTAGACCAGAAGGTGTGATGGTGCAGCGCCCCACACCCCCAAATCCCTGCTGTGGACTCTACTGGTTTCCCAGGGCCCTCTGCAGTGTAGGGAGAGCCCTCACTCCCCACCTCCTCCCGAGGACACAGAGGACCTGCTACCGAGTCATCCGTGCCATCTGAGCTAGTCTTTCACTAGCTCACCTCCAGGCGGTGCCGGACCTCCTCAGGGACAGGCTGCCCAGCAGCCATGCTCTCGGTAAACCAGCTGATGTCCAGCAGAGCTGGCTGGGGGCAGCTTGGGAGACCAGCATCCATGCTCTCCCGCCAGCAGGTGGCCTCCTTGGCTGTGGTCTGCTCCATCACCACATGTGTCACCTCTGAGCTGGGGGAAAGAGGGGGAGAGGGAAACCCAGGGGCTCTTGTTCTATCCCACAGCGCCCTCTGCACTTTGCGGGCCACCCTGTGCCTAAGAGAAAGGGGTGCCTTAGGGGCCAGGGCCAGGTGGCTCGGACCTCCACACTAATGGCTGTTTGGAGACTTGCTTTGTCGGCCAGGCTGACCTGGAACTCTAGCACCTTTGCACCAGAATTACAGGCAGCCATCACACTCCGCTAAGATTTTAAGACATGAGTCTTGCCCTGTTTATTCCAAATCCAGCAGGCAAACGCTTTCTAGGTGTCCTTGGGAAAGCTTGGTATCTATGTTTCTTTACATTGAAGAAATCCAACACAAACTATCTTGTCAGGCTGTTGTAAAAAACGTAAAGCCACGTGCAATCCAAATTGTTATCTCCACTCTTTCAAGTGAGTCCGCTGCATTATTTGGGGGGTGGGGAGAGAGGTGTGGCAAAGAAGCTAGGCAATTACAAGGACACAGGCTCCAAGTTCCTTTATTATCCTCGATCTCAAAGTTACTTCATTGTCCTGGCCATGTTCTCTACAGGAGCTGGTAGGTGACTTAAATTCAAGACATCCTTGACCGCTGGCTCACTGGGAGGGAGGGCAGCTAGCAAACACTGCTCATCAAATAGTCTTCCTTGTATGGCTCTTTAAGAAGAAGCCTCTCGAGCCGGGCAGTGGTGGCGCACGCCTATAATCCCAGCACTCGGGAGGCAGAGGCAGGTGGATCGCTGTTCGAGGCCAGCCTGGTCTACAAAGCAGGTCCAGGACAGCCAAGGCTACACAGAGAAACCCTGTCTCGAAAAACCAAAAAAAAAAAGAGAGAGAGAGAGAGAGAGAGAGAGAGAAAGAAAGAAAGAAAGAAAGAAAGAAAGAAAGAAAGAAAGAAAGAGTAACTCCGGTTTGGAGAACTGTACCGCAACTGCCAAGTACCAACTGGCTTGGAACTGGCTGTCACAGGCAGCTGGGCGCCCTCTCCCGATCTGGGCCACAGTTAGGTTCATACACTGGGGTGACGGGCATAATTATACCAGCCCACCTCGAGGCTGGCACCCCACCACCATCGGGAGCCGCACACCTGTAGGCATCTAGGATGCGGAAACCTTTGGACCGCGCCAGGCGCGTGAGGAAGGCCCGGCGGCTGCGGCCCATGCGCGGCTCGGCCAAGTAGATGGCCACACTCGGGAAGAGCGCCGTCGGCGGCGCGGAGGAGGCAACGGCGCTGTGTGGGGACCCAGCTCGCACTCGCCGTCGCTTCGGAAGCATCTGGGCACAGACACAGGAGGCACGGAAAGCCGCGGAACTAGAAAGCCGAGGTCTGGGAAGAAGGCGGAAGGACAGCGAGGAAACCTTCGGAGAGAGGAAGTGGTGTCTGCTTCGCAGAGGAGGGTGGGAGGGCTCTATGCAAATAATGCCCTCTGGGATGGCTTAGGCTCCTCCCCGGGGTCCCAGATTAATGCAAATAACTACTTCCCGGGAAAGCCCCGTTGGCTTCGCAGACCCTGGAGGAAGAAGCCTGGGCCTGTGGGCGTGGCTTCACCTGGGCGGGCATTTTCCTTCTTTCGGGGGCGGGGTCTCGGCCTTCTCTCCCCAGCCCCGCCCCCCGAGGATGGTGTCTTGGTTATCCTAGACCACAGGCGAACTGCTGGCCCACCCCTCAGCTGCCTGTGCTGGTGACGCGGTGCCTGCGCGGCATCCCCTGGGTATGCAAAAGAGCACAGATTCATGGTCTGTGAGTGAGCTGGTGGAGCATGAAAATGTTTTCCAGTCCAATGGCATTAGGACAGCTGGCCGTCCACTTGGAAAAACAGAAATTGGGCACGTCACTGCTTAACATCAGGTAGAACAAACATTCAAATCTGAAAAAGAAACCAAAACTGTACTGGTGGAAATTTTATTTTTAAAAATGTTTACTAGTTTTATTTAATTGTATGTGTATATGTGTTTTGCTTGCATGTGTAGTTGCATACTACGTGCATGCCTAGTGCCTACCGAGGGAGAAGGTCTCATATCCCTGGAATTGGAGTATGAGCCCCTGCCCCTGTAAATGCTGGGAACTTAATTCAGGTCCTCTGTAAGAGCAACAAGTGCTAAACTATCTCCCTAGTCCCTTAAAAATAAAAACAAGGCCGGGCGTGGTGGCACATACCTTTAATCCCAGCACTCGGGAGGCAGAGGCAGGCGGATCGCTGTGAGTTCGAGGCCAGCCTGGACTACAAAGTGAGTCCAGGATGGCCAAGGCTACACAGAGAAACCCTGTCTCAAAAAACCAAAAATAAATAAATAAATAAATAAAATAAAAATAAAAATAAAATAAAAACAAGGCCCAGCGTGGTGGCGCATGCCTTTAATCCCAGCACTCGGGAGGCAGAGGCAGGCGGATCGCTGTGAGTTCGAGGCCAGCCTGGTCTACAAAGGGAATCTAGGACAGCCAAGGCTACACAGAGAAACCCTGTCTCAAAAAACCAAAATAAAAACAAAACAAAACAAAACAACAACTACAACAACAACAAAAACATGTGTTTGTTTGGTCTGAATGTATATATATATATGTGTGTGTGTGTGTGTGTGTTTGTGTGTGTGTGTGTATGTGTGTGTGTGTTTAGGGGGGCACAGGGATGGGGCACTGCTCAGTTCTAGAAACCTTCCCAAAGCTACACCCACATCCCAGCCCCTGCCCCAGCACCTGTCTCCGGGTTGCCTTTGGTGTCATTTGCTCTAATGTGAAGGGCTAGGCGTCAGCTCAGCTCCAGCCCTTGGCTCTCCCATCTTGATCCCTTTTCCCCTACAGGCCTCTTGCCAGGAGCACTGGCCCGAACTGTCAAGCTCTTTGACACACTGTAGTCATTAATCTCTGGTGTGCCTGTCCCATGACTGCTATAACACATTGTCACAAATTGGGCAGCTTTAACCAAAAGAAACATATTCTCTCCTAATTTTCTTTTTTTGTTGTTGTTTTTGTTTTTTTGAGACAGAGTTTCTCTGTGTAGCCTTGGCTGTCCTGGACTCCCTTTGTAGACCAGGCTGGCTTCGAACCCACAGCGATCCGCCTGCCTCTGCCTCCCGAGTCTCTCCTAATTTTCAAGGGCAGAAGTTAAAAAAAAAAAAAATCAGTGTAGAGCATGGTGGCACACACCTTTAATCCCAGCACTCGGGAGGCAGAGGCAGGTGGATCGCTGTGAGTTCGAGGCCAGCCTGGTCTATAAAGTGAGTCCAGGACAGCCGAGGCTACACAGAGAAACCCTGTCTCGAGGGGGAAAAAAAAAAAAAAAAATATATATATATATATATATAGAGAGAGAGAGAGAGAGAGCTAGATAGATAGATAGATAGATAGATATAGATATAGATATCCAGGGTTCCTGAAATCTGTAGTTGAGGCCCCTGCCTGCCTGCCTCCTCCAGTCAGTGGTAGCATGGGTCTAGTCTCTGCTGTCACCTTCAGTGACTGCCTTGCCTCTGTGCTCTTCTGTGTGTCCTCCTCTTCCCTTAGAATGACACTGGTCAAGAAATATTGTTCTCACTCAGGAGGGCATCATCTCAAGGGTTTTAATTACATCAGCAAAGGCTCTTATTAAAAAAAAAATGTCTGGAAGGACGTGGAAGTGGGAAGGGGGGGCTGCTTTTTAATCTGCTACCCTGGATCTAGCTTTACCACCGTCTCTAACCTGTCAGAACCTCAAGGTTTGTGTCATTTCATTTTTTGAGACAGGTCTCACTATGTAGCCCAGACTGGCCTCAAACTCCCAATATCCCCCGACCCCCACCCACCCCTCAGCGTCCTCGCTGGGATTCTGGAGGCATGCCACCGTGCCTGGCTTACATTTGGATCTTTGGCAGTTGATGTACTAGCCTTGCCAGGGCCTGGATGGTTATGTAACAAGTGTAGAGGCTTTATTTGTGAGAAACATTTGCTGCCTTTTAAGGAAGATTTGCATCTCTCCTTCTGGACAAGGCACCATGCAGGAACCCTGTGAGCAGTTGTGGCCCAGGATGGGACCTTACTGGGATAAGGGGGGGAGGCGAATCAAGAAGCACTGGGACCCTTCCTGTCAAATGGGATTGGGCCAGAGAATTTTTACAAAAGGAAGTACCCTTAAACCCTTAAAACGAAGGCTCTGTAGGTTTATTAGATTAACCAACCCAGGCATAGCTGGCAAAGAGGGGGTGCCTCGAGGGCCCAGATGGACAGACAGACAAGGATGCTTGCAGACCTGAGCTCTACTGCAAGTTAAAAATCCAAAGTTGGCCGGGCGTGGTGGCGCACGCCTTTAATCCCAGCACTCGGGAGGCAGAGGCAGGTGGATCGCTGTGAGTTCGAGGCCAGCCTGGTCTACAAAGTGAGTCCAGGACGGCCAAGGCTACACAGAGAGACCCTGTCTCGAAAAAACAAAAAAAAAAAAAAAAAAAAAAATCCAAAGTTGGCTGGGTGTGGCAGACCAAGTCTTTAATCCCGACACACAAGAGGCAGAGGCAGGAATATCTCTATGAGTTCAAGGACAACTGGTCTGTATAGAGAGTTCCAGTCCAGCTAAGGCTACACAGTGAGACTCTGTCTCAACCAAACAGAAGTCCAAAGATGATTTCATTCCCACTACTGCTGAAGCTCACCCTATTTCATTCTTGAGTAATCAGACCCAAAGCTGTTTGGCTATTTTCTCATTTACTGTGATTACTATTGAAATAAGACACAGATACAGATACTGGGGTGGGGGGGGAGTGTCCCTGGTTTAGTGACACAGAGTTAGGAAATCTTGCTTCTTTCCTGGTTTCTGACCATGGTGTGGAGAGGCTGGAGAGGGAGGCAGCAAGCTACCCCTGAGGAGCACCGAGCCAAGGTTGAGGGAAAAAGAGGAGACAACAGCTGGAAAGGTTTGTAGAAGACCCTGGACTCCTAGACAAGGGTAGGGCCTGCACCAGAAGACCAGTGGAACCCAGATAGACACGGGTGAGAAGTGACACTGGCGCATAAGTGGAGGCTTGGGGCTGGAGAGATGGCTCAGCGGTTAAGAGCACTGTTGGCTCTTTTCAGAAGTCCTGAGTTCAATTCCCAGAAACTATAAATGGAGGCTTGGAGGCAGCTACATGCCATGCTAATGGCTTACTGAGTTTGATTTTCTTTCTGAATGTGTTGGCTTGGTTGCAGAGGTTTCTTGACCTCTATGGGGCTATGTACCATAAGCCTCTGGCAACTTGGAAGTCTTACAGTTGGAGAATGATTAGACATGCTGGTCCTACAGGGCACCGAAGCAGAGTATCACAGCACACTGCAGGCCCGTGGCTCTTTCACCCCTGATCAGTGGCCATCGCTGCTTTCATAAAATACTGAACATCACTTGTCTGGGAAAAGATACTAGGTCAGGGAGATACTAGGTATCTAGTTCAGGTTGCCCGGCTTGGGGGAGAGTGCCTTTGCCAACAGCCATCTCACTGGTCCCAGTTGATTATAAGTAAGCTGGTCCTGACACTTGCTTTGGCCAACAGAATGCAGAAGAAGTGACCACGTGACCCTGTGGACTTATACTGACGAGGGCTTACAACTGCCACATCAATAGGCTGGTCCATTAATGGGTGACAGGATGCCATAAAGACAAAACCAAACAACACAAACAAGCTAGCTAGACAAGAACCACAGCTCCCAGCTGAGCAGGATCTCACAGAACTGAGTGTGTCAGTAGAGTTTAAAACCAAAACCAGGGTGCATGTCCAGGGCCAGAAAATGAAGGCTGAGCAATGCTCAAGCAGGCAAGAAGCCCTGGTCCTGGCAGGGAACTAGCAAGATGAGACTGTGCACTCTGCATGTTCAAGACAGCACTCAGGAGGCAGAGGTAGGTGGATCTCTGTGAGTTTCAAGCCAGCCTGGTCTACAGAGTGAGTCCAGGACAGCCAGGGATACACAGAGAAACCCTGTCTCAAAAAAAAAAAACCCAAAAACAACAACAACAAAAACAAACAAACACACACAAAGACACACACAAAAAAGAAGAAGAAGAAGAAGAAGAAGAAGAAGAAGAAGAAGAAGAAGAAGAAGAAGAAGAAGAAGAAGAA
>OU015747.1:46633783-46683187 GCA_907169655.1 Acomys percivali | reverse complement strand
AAAAGTGGTCACATCACTAGAGGGGACTTTGGCGTTCACTCTGAAGGAGAGGGGAGGTTTCCAGCAGAGGCTCACAGCAGGACTCGACCCTTTTCAGGTTTAACCTGAAGGGATGACAGTAGGAATGGGCAGACCACTCCAAGGGGTGGCTCTCCTGGCCCAGGTGAGAAATGCAGACTACGCTGCTATGCTCTCGCTGAGAGGGAAAGCAGCAAGGATCTGCTCCAGCAGCCGAGAGGCTGGAGCTGCCAGCACCTGAGAGCGGAAAGCTCTGCATGGAGATGAGTGATGCTTCTCAGACCCACAGGGTAATGGGGAGGGGGCGGGGGGTCACCTTGCTAGATGAGTCGCAACCTTGGAGCGTAAGGTCTCTAGCCGTAAATAAGGGGACAAGAAGTCAAGGCAAAGGAGGGGACATAGGTGCAGGAGATGTGTAAGGACTGAGTGCAGGTTCCCGCAGAGACAGGGGACAGGCCAAGGAGATACCCAGAAGCAAGCATCTGGCTAGAGTTGGCTGGCCACCTGTCCCGGAGGCTTCACCAAGTTCTGCTGGAGGCTGAGGGGACAGGGAGCCTCCTGACCAGAAGCTGTCTCTGGAAGAGTGGCCTTTGTTTTCCATCTGCTTGAAGGTGCCACTTTGCCTGACACTTAAGTTAGGTGCCAGCATCCCAGCACTTGGGAGGCAGAGACAGGCGGATCACTATGAGTTCAAGGCCAGCCTGGTCTACAAAGCGAGTCTAGGACAGCCAAGGCTACACAGAGAAACCCTGTCTCAGGAAAAAAACAAAACAAAAGCCCCCCCCCAAAAAAAAGAGTGCTAATGCACACGTGTGTGTGTGTGTGTGTGTGTGTGTGTGTGTGTCTGTAACAGAGAGAGAGAGAGAGAGAGAGAGAGAGAGAGAGAGAGAGAGAAAGCACAAGTGTGTGAGAGAGAACTCCTTGGTAGAATCACAGGATGCCCTCAGGAGGAGGAGAGCGCACACAGAAGCAGATGGTCCCCAAGTCTCATTGCAAGAGCAGGCGCCAAGGCTGGCAGTCAGCTCGTGCCGATGACCGACGTTTCCACAATAAAATGTTTCTAAGGGTGTGTACAGCTACATAATGAGATTGGCCTGGCTAGTGCTCACTGCCAGGCTGCTCCACACTGCACATGTCAACCCTTTAATGCCCTGTCAGTGGGAGGGACATCAATGCCTTCATCTTGCCAGGGAGGGGTTGGAGATGGAGAGGGCAAGCCTTGTGGCTGAGGCACGTAGCTGGTAAACAGCAGTGATGGAATGTGAACCCCACTGCTTGGCCCTCTCCAGGTGCCAAGGTCTAAACACGTTCACAAACCTCTGGAGGCCTATAGTTGTTCTCCAAGGTGGGGGAGGGGCAGCCTGTGCTTTAATAACATGTATCAATAGTTTTGTTATTTGGCCTGATATGTTTTCTAATTTTTCTACAGTGAGCGCATAGTACTTGTGCAACATAAGTCTTTTTTTTTTTTTTTGGTTTGGTTTTTTAGAGACAGGATTTCCCTGTGTGGCCTTGGCTGACCTGAACTTACTTTGTAGACCAGGCTCACAGCGATCTGCCTGCCTCTGCCTCCTGAGTGCTGGGATTAAAGGCATGCGCCGCCGCTGCTGCCACCACCACTGCCGCTGGTTTAACAGAAGTCTTCCGCAAAGCCATAGCTAGCACTGGCCAGGGTGTAGAGGGCCTTCTGCAGGGTGGAGATGCTGAACCTGGGGCTCCCACTTGATGAAAGGGGGAGTACCTGAGCTGGGTGCTAGCCAAGGCAGAGACCCACTGCATGGCATCTACATTTTGGTGGTGGGGAGAGGGAATCAGGCAGTAGGGGCTCCCTGCCCCATCCCTGCTCCCCACCAGGGAAGCACTAAGCCCCTGACCACAGCCTTTCTCTGATTGAACATAACTGGCAGGGATGGAGGCCCTAAAGGGAGGTGAGGGGCATCACCCCTCACTGGCACCATGCAGGGTGTGGCCACCAGTGGCATTTCTACACCCCTAGGCATGAGCTCATTTTAGGAAGGGGCATTGGGAGGGGCCAGGCAATGTGGGTACCTGCCACACTAGAATTCTTCCTTCCCAACTGACTAGGGTGGGCTCATTGCTTCTGCCCACCGACAGAGGACGGCTCCCTGTCTCTAGCCAAGATTTTGCAGTCTGTCAGCTGTCTTGGAGCCATGTTGGAGTTAGGCATATTCTCCTCCCTCACCTCCTCTTCCCTCTCTGGGAGCCCACCTTCTGCATTCATGTTTTGCCGGCTCTGTCAACTCTTTGCCCATTTCTTAGGGCTGTATGTTTGCATCGTCCCCATCCCTCTGCTCTCTGCAGACCATTCCAGTGATTTATTTATTTATTTATTTATTTATTTATTTATTTATTTATGTATACAGTGCTTTGCCTGCATGTACGCCTGCATTCCAGAAGAGGGCATCAGATCTCATTATAGATGGTTATGAACCACCACACCATTTTTGTTTTGGGGAAATTGAACTCAGGACCTCTGGAAGAGCAGCTGGTGCTTTTTTTTTTTTTTTTTTTTTTTTAAGATTTATTTATTATGTATACTATGTTCTGCCTGCATGTACACCTGCAGACCAGAAGAGGGCACCAGATCTCATTACAGATGGTTGGGAGCCACCTGGTTGCTGGGAATTGAACTTGGGACCTCTGGAAGAACAGCAATCAGTGCTCTCAACCTCTGAGCCATCTCTCCAGCCCCCATTCCAGTGATGTCTACCCCACCCCAGTAAAGATCCAAGCTCAGGCTGACTTTTCACCAAATCTGACTCCTTCACCCCTTCTTTGGCCCCCTCCCCAGTGGGGTGAACAGATCTGAGGTCTCTGTCCACTGCACCCTTCTCAGCGGGCTCCACCCAGCCTTTCTTCCTAGGAGTCTGTGTTGGTCTCGCGTGTGAGGCTGCAGCCACTGTCTCCTCTGCTGGAGAGAAACTCCAGGGACAGTTCTCCCACATCGTGAGTCATCAAGTCTTCCTTCCTCATCCTGTGGAAAGGAAGATCATCGGGCTGGAGAGATGGCTCAGAGGTTAAGAGAACTGACTGCTCTTCCAGAGGACCTGAGTTCAATCCCCAGCAACCACATGGTGGCTCACAACCATCTATAACGTGATCTGATGCCCTCTTCTGGAATGCAGGGGTACAAAAAGGCAGAACATTGTATACATAATAAATAAATAAATAAATAAATAAATAAATAAATAAATCTAAAAAAAAAAAAAAGAAAGAAAGAAACAAAGGAAGATCACCAAGAACACTATGTATAGGTGACTCATCAGTGTAGGCAGGGGTACAGACAAGTATCAGGTCTGAACAGGTACTGTCCTTGAGGTTCCAGGCCTAAAGGGAGGGGGCAAGATATAGGACAGGGTTGTCTTAGGGGCCACTACGGTGGGACTTCCTCCCCTGTGTGGAGGCCCTCAAGTCTTTGCAATGGCTTGAAGATGGTACATGGGGATGAGAGGAGAGGTGGGACAATCAAGTGACTCAGCACAGACAACAAACTCCCAGACTAGTGGGAGGCAACAGGCCCAGGGAGACCGCGGACCTTAGAGACCCAGGCCCTCCAACCATCTGTAATGTGATCTGGCGCCCTCTTCTGGCATGTAAGTGTACATGCAGATAGAATACTCATATACATAAAATTAAAAATTTTTTTAAAAAAAGGGGGGGTGGGGAGAGCAGTTGGACCAAGTGAGAAGTCAGAAGGAAGGCCAGGCTAGACATGCAGACCAAAAGTTGTCTGGGATGAGGGTACATGGTCATGTCTGCGGGAGTGCTCCCAAGGTAGGAGACTGGAACAAAACAAAAGGCACCTATGAAGGGATGGGTGAGTGTTTGTCTAGTGTGTGCCAGGCCCTGGGTACAACCCTCAACACTGAAGAAAAAGAAGAAAGAAAAAAGTGAAGGATGGACCAAACGATACGATACTTTGGGGAGCCCTTATTTCAGAGTGAAAAAGAAAAGGGAGACACTTGGGAACTTGGGGCAACCCTAACTCTTCCCAGGGGAGAGGCAGTGGCTAGGAAGAACCTCCAGGGGCTAGTGTGAACAGCTCCTTGGCCAGGATGGGAGGGGAGAAGTGGCAGCCAGGCAGCTATAGGTCCTGGCATTAGATGTGAGGCACCCCAGGGTCCTGACAAGCATTCTCTGTTTCTCTGTCTGTCTCTGTGTCTGTGTCTCTCTCAGCTCTCTGTCTCTCTCTGTCTCTTTCTCTCTGTCTCTGTCTCTCTCTATATATGCTGGCAGGAGCTAGAGAGCCAGGCTGGGTACCTACAGAGTGTCTCCCTGGCTGGAGCTGGCTGCCCACTTTATGTTTTCCTTGGCTGGGCTTCTGGCTGAGTAGGCAACCCAGCAGGAATATGAGTCCCTCCACCCCACCCCAGCCCCACACATGCATCAGCTGCTGATCCTCCAACTGTCTCTTCTTGCTCCCTGGGGTTGCAGCTCGCACCCTCCTCATCCACGCCTCCTTAGACTTCACGGATCTTACTAGACACAAAAGCAAGAAGCGCGTCATGTGGAGCAGAGTCCTTTACGAATTCCTCAGGATCTGTCCCTTCTTTAGACACGGCCCAGGATGTCAGAAGACTCTTTTGTAATTGTCCATGGCCTGTGACACAGTTGTGATTAAAGGCCAGGGGGGTTAATGTAATGAATGTGGGGCCTTCTGGGAGCTTCCAGAGAGTGGTAGAGGATTTTGTTGTTTGTTTTCTGTTTGGTTGGTTGGTTGACTGGTTTTGTGGGGGGTGTGGGGTGGGGGTGGGGGGTGGAGTGCTAGACAGTTTTGCTGTATAGTACAGACTAGCCTCAAACTCTTGCTTCTTTTGCCTCTGCCCTCTGAGTTCGGGGATTGTAGATGGCAGTCACCACACCTGGCTACAGAGTGTTCTTAAGTAAAGTTTCTGTAGGCTTGGATGTTGTGAAAATGACTGGATGGTGAGCAGTTGATTCGCCTTGTGAGAGAGAAGTGTATGTTGAAGATAAAGAAACAACCAGGTGGCAAGAAGGTGGTGGCACAGGCTTTTAACCCCAGCATTCGGGAGGCAGAGGGAGGAGGATCTTTGTGAGTTTGAGGCCAGCCTGGTCTGTAGAATGAGTTCCAGGACAGCCAGGGCTACAGAGAACCAAAGAAAAAAGAACGAAAACAGGTGGGAGGAGCCAGGAGCCCTGACCACTGTTAGCAATTATTAGATGGCTGTAGTCAGAACTCCTTGCCTAGATCTAATTTACAAGAGTAAGAATCACATCCTATCATATTTTAGTTGCTATTGCACTGAGTGTGTTACTACAGCAGGATGCACAGCGTGTGCGCGCTGTGTCATACCTGTGGAGATCAGAAGACAGCTTTCAGGAGTCAGGTTTCCTTCTACCAGATGGGTTTCAGGGATCAGACTCAGGTCAGCAGCCTGGGCAGCCGGCACCTGAGCCACCTCACTGCCTCTGTATGGAGACATTCTTAGTTCTGAAGGATTTTATATATATAAAGAAATGGGGAAAAAACAAAAAACAAAAAACAAAAAAAAGACAGCCAAGGCTACACAGAGAAACCCTGTGTTGAAAAACCAAAAGAAAAGAAAAGAAAAGAAATGGAGCCGGGCATGGTGGTGCATGCCTTTAGATTCCAGCACTCGGGAGGCAGAGGCAGGTGGATCGCTGTGAGTTCGAGGCCAGCCTGGTCTGCAAAGTGAGTCCAGGACAGCCAAAAAAAGAAAAGAAAAGAAAAGAAAAGAAAAGAAAAGAAAAGAAAAGAAAAAAAGAAAGAAAGAAATGGAGAATGGCCGTGAGCTTAGTGGGTAGAGTGCTTCCCCAGTATGATCTAGCAAAAGTAGGCATGGTCACTCCACTTGAGAAGTAGAGGCTGCAGGGTCACAAGTGTAAAGTGACCTTCAGCTACTTAGCACATTCAAGGCCAGTTGTGGACTACAGGGGACCCCGTCCCAGAAAGAAAGAGGGGGCAGGAAGGAGGAAGGGAGGGAGGGCAGCAAAAGAAAGAGGGAAGGGGAAAGAGAGAATTGGGTGACTTTTGTTTGTCTGGTTTTTTTTTTGTTTTTTTGTTTTTTTTAAATCTCTGTAGCCCTGATTGTCCTGGACCAGAGATCTGTCTCCTTCTGCCTTGAAAGTACGAGGATTAAAGGTGTATGTCATCATGCCTAGCTTTGGTTTGATTTCTTTGGGCGGAAGGTTCAAGACAGGATTTCTCTGTGTAGCCTTGGTTGTCCTGGACTCCATTTATAGACCAGGTTGGCCTCGAATTCATAGAGATCTGCCTGACTCTGCCTCCCAAGTGCTGGGATTACACCACCATGCCCAGCTGGTTTGAATTTTTAAAAGACTTTTAAAAAGTTTATTTTTATTTTATGTGCATTGATGTTTTGCCTGCATGCATGTCTGTGTGAGGGTGTCAGATCCCCTAGAACTGGAGTTACAGATGTGTAAGTTGCCATGTGGGTGCTGGGAATTGAACCCCGGATCCTCTGAAAGAGCAGCCAGTACTCTTAACCACTGAGCCATCTCTACAGCCTCCAAGACGTTTTTATTTTTATGTGTGTTGTATAGTTATTCATCTATCATGTATGTTTGTGCACTGCATGTGCACCTCTCCCTCTTGGAGGCCAGAAGATGGCATTGGATCCCTGAGACTTGAGTTATGGATGGCTGTGAGCTGCCATGTGGGTGCTGGAAATAGAACCCAGGTCCTCTGGAAGAGCTGTCAGTGCTCTTAACCACAGAGCCATCTCTACAGCCCTCTTGGTTTGAATTTTTATAACCTCTGGTGAGGTCAAAATTTGCATATGTTTAGTGGCCACCTGTGGTACTTTTGTGAACTGTCTGTTTATATTTCCTAGCTCACGCTAATTTCTTTTTAATATGGATGTCCGTGTACTACATGCATGCCTGACGTACACGGAGGCCAAAAGAGGCCTCTGTATTCCCTGGGATTGGAAACTGGTTGTGAGCCACCATGTGGGTGCTGGGAATTGAACTCAGGACCTCTGGAAGAGCAGTCAGTGCGCTTAACCTCTGAGCCATCTCTCCAGACCTTTGAGCTTATTTTTATGCTCTAGGTTTTTGTTTTGTTTGTTTGTTTGGTTTGGTTTAGGTTTTTGTTTGTTTGTTTGTTTGTTTGCTTGAGACAGGGTTTCTCTGTGTAGCCTTTGGCTGTCTTGGAACTCTCTTTGTAGACCAGGCTGGCCTCCAAGATACAGAGATCTGACTGCTGTCTAAGTGCTGCAATTAAAGGCAAGTGCCATCACGTATGCCTTGAGCTCACTTTTACTCTTTGAGTTTTGTTTTGTTTTGTTTTTCTAGAACCCAGGGCTATATGTATGTTGGGTAAATGCTTTCTCAATAAGCTAGACATTTAAAAGGGAAGTAAAAATCAAATTAACTTAAAAATGCAGCTTCCTTTTTCAAAGCAGTACTGGGCAGGCCCGGGCATACATACAGACAAAATGCTCACATGCATAAGATAAAATGAAGCTTTTGTTCTTTCATTCAGTCATTCTTTCTTTTCTGAGACAAGGTTTCTCTGTGTAGCCCTGGCTGTCCTTGAACTTGTTCTGTAGACAAGACTGGCCTTGAACTCAGAGATCCTCCTTCCTCCCCAGGGCTACTGGTCAACACCACCATGTGCATTTAGAGAGAAGCACTTTTGAATTCAGGTCCAAGAAACCTGGTTTTTGCCATCAGGCCTCTGGGACCTCACACAGTGTCCCTTCTGGACACTGGGTCTTCTTTGAGACCAAAAGATGTGTGACACCACACCTAACAAATCTTTTTTTTTTTTTTTAAATACTGTTTTTCAGGCACAAATGTTCAGATGTATCTCCATGGAACCTTGAATCATGATCTAGAGATTTGTGTCATTTTGCCCATTTCACAGAAGAGAGAAACTGAGTTTCCAAGATGAAGTCATTGACTCATTTATAATCTCTGCATTCAGTAGGCTGAGGCAGGAGGATCATCAGTTCTTGGCTAGCCTGGACTACAGAGCAGCACCCTGTCCCAGACAGAGTGCAATGTTGCAGAATGTGACTTCACAGCAGGTTGGTCTGAGGCCACAGCTGGTTCCTAAAACTACAGGAGGCTACAGATGTTCACTCTCTGACCTGACCTAAGAAATGCACATTCTTTTCCACTTTGTTGTACACAGGGCCAAAGCTTGTAATGCAACGTTTTCTGTCCAGGGCAAGAGATACTGACATCCTCACCCTGTCTGAAGTTAATTTTTGATGAAGGTGTGTAGGGGTGGCAAACACCCATTTTGTGTGTGAGCCCCATTTTGAAGGGTCTCCTCCTCCCTGCCTTAACACTGGGCGGATTGTTGCACTCAATTGTCATATGCCTCCTTCCTGGAGCGGCGGCAGGGTGCAGGCTTACTCACCAGTACTGGATGCCTGCCCTGCCTCGATGTGGTGACCCCCCCATTCCAGAGTCTCCCCACAGCTGGGCCCACTGTCTGCCCTGCGGTGAGTGGAAAGAATTCCGCACGCACTCTGCTCGCTCAGCAGCCAGGCCCAGGGAGCCTGGACTACGGAAAATCACATGTGGTTTTCAAGTTGTTGGAAACAGAGAGAATTGTTCTGCCAGTTGTGGGGATGGCTAGCCTCTGCCTGGAAGACCCAGGTTCACACAGCTCAGGGAACCACCTCACTTTGTGGGCTTAAACCCACTGATGAGGTCCAGGCTGCAGAGTAGAAGGAATCTAGGGACTTTCACCAGGGGAAGGAAAAGTCTGTCCCTTCCCCTCTGGTCACTGGGGAGACCCAGTGTCTGGGAGGGAGAGTGTCTGAGGTCCCAGAGGCCCGATGGCAAAAGCCAGATTTCTTGGACATCCAATTAAAAAATGCTTGTCTCCAAGTGTGGTGTTGACCAGTAGATTTGGGAGCAATTGAAGAAAAAGAGCTCTCAGGGCCATCAGTACACACGGTGTTACACTTGAGGCCTCATCCGGTCCAGACTTGATCATCCATGAGAGGTCCACAGTCACAGTCTGGCCAACTGGTATACCGGTATTCCTTTCCCTTCCCCCAAAACAGCTTGAGGGGTCCTTGTGTGAGCCCTTTTGTCTGGCGCCCCAGTTGCTGAGTTCCTGGATCCATCTTTTTGGCGGCTGGAGTTATGGCCATTCCAAGTCAAAACCCTGTTGAGAGCCCCATACATTCTACTATGTTTTTTTGTTTTTTTTGGTTTTTTTTTTTTGGTTTTTCGAGACAAGGTCTCTCTGTGTTAGCCTTGGCTGTCCTGGACTCGCTTTGTAGACCAGGCTGGCCTCGAACTCACAGCGATCCGCCTGCCTCTGCCTCCCGAGTGTTGGGATTACAGGTATGCGCCACCACGCCCGGCTCTACTATGTTTTTATCTCCTGAGATTTACTTATTGCAAGGGTGGTGGTGGTGGTGGTGGTAGTGGTGGTTGTGGGGGTGGTGGTGGTGGGAGGGTGCTGGTGATGGTGGTGGTTGTGGTGGTGGGGTGGTAGTAGTGGTGGTGATCGTGGTTGTGGTGGTGGTGGTGGTAGTGGTGGTTGAGGTGGTGGTGGTGGTGATGGTGGTGGTGGTGGTAGGGTGGTTGTGGTGGTGGTAGGGTGGTTGTGGTGGTGGTAGGGTGGTTGAGGTGGTGGTGGTGGTGGTGGTAGGGTGGTTGAGGTAGTGGTGGTGGTGGTGGTGGTGGTAGTGGTAGGGTGGTTGTGGTGGTGGTAGGGTGGTTGTGGTGGTGGTAGGGTGGTAGGGTGGTTGTGGTGGTGGTAGGGTGGTTGTGGTGGTGGTAGGGTGGTGGTGGTGGTGGTGGTGGTGGTTGTGGTGGTGCTGCTGCTGCCGCTGCACATGCATGAAAAGTAAAAGCCAACATGCAGGAGTTGGTTCTTTTTTCCCACTACATGCGTCCTAGAAGTAGACCTCTGCCACAGGCTCAGTGGCAAGTGCTTTTACTCACTGAGCTGTTTGCCGGGCCACTCTAGACACTGTTGAACGAATCAAAAAACCATCGGCAAGGACACACAGAGAGGTGTGTACGAATTGCCTTGCAATCTCAGAGCAACTGGGCTGATAGAGAGGGTTTGGGTGGTCAACTGACTGGTATTGCCCTGTCTTGCCCACCTGCTCCCAGGGCTATAGAGAGAAGGTTTTGTCAGTTCCCACTGAGAGAGGCAGGGCTATCTTTTTACATACGTGCAAGAGGAGATATACTTCTGGGCCCAGATTGTGTTAGGTAGATTTCAGCTAAGACCTTTAGACTTGCCCTGTTCCCTCACAGGGTGCCAGAGCATAAGGCTCCCAACTGTATGGCATGAGAGGAGCACTTTCACGGAGATGCTGTGACTTATTCAGGAAATTCTTGGAAAGCCGGCCACCGTATTCCTCAGATATGGAATGTTCTAGTTAGGGTTTTATTGCTGTGAAGAGACACCATGACCACTGCAATGCTTATAAGGAAAACATTTGATTGGCTTACAGGTTCAGAGGTTTAACCCGTTATTGTCATGGCAGGAAACATGGTGACACTCAGGCCGACACGGGGCTGGAGAAGGAGCTGAGAGTTCTTCATCTGGATCAGTAGGCAGCAAGGATAGAGAAAGAGAGAGAGAGAGAGAGAGAGAGAGAGAGAGAGAGAGAGAGAGAGACTGGGCCTGGCCTGAGCATTCAAAATGTCAAAGTCCACCTCCAGTGACACACTTCCTCAAACAAGGCCACAACTATCTACTCCAACAAGACCACACTCCTAATAGTGCCACTCCCTGGTGACCAAGCATTCAAACACAGGAGTCGGGGGTGGGGGTTGGGGTTGGGGGGATGGTTGTTCCTATTCAAACTACCACATGAAGAATGAATGAGGAAGCTTGTGGTCACCACTGCATAAGACAGGACTCAGATATGAATAGAGAGATGATGGCAGAGTCACCGGCGAGCAGAAGTGGCTCTGACCCTTGTAAAACCAGGTCTATCCAGTATTTTCTGGAGGCTTGAATGACACCTGCAACAATGAAATATGCTAACTAGGACCTTCCTTGTATGTTAGAGGTTGGTCCAATGGAGCAGACCCCTTCCTTTCATAGTTAAGCCATTATTCCTTAGGGAAACTATGATCTTCTTTGAGGCGTGAGGGAATAGAAAATGCCATCCTCTCTGGCTCCTTTCCTCCTGCTTCTGACCCACAGTTAGTTAGTCAACCAGTCAGCATTAACTGATGAAACTCAGATTTATTTATTTATTTATTTATTTTGGTTTTCGAGACAGGGTTTCTCTGTGTAGCCCTGGCTGTCTTGGAACTTACTCTGTAGACTAGGCTGGCTTCAAACTCAAAGATCCACCTGTCTCTGTCTCCCTAGGGTTAAAGGCGTGCGCCATCACTACCCAGCTCATTTCTTTATTTTTAATGGGTTGTGTTCGCCTACAAGTCCATCTGCGCACCATGTGCATGCAGTTCCCAGGGAGGACAGAAGAGGGCATCAGATCCCCTGGACCTGGAATTACAAATGATTGTGAGCCACCATTGTGGGTACTGAGAACTGAACTTGGGTCCTCTACAAGGGTAGCAAGTGCTTTGAAACACTGAGCCATCTCTCCAGCTCTTCCTTGTTTCCTGAGGCAGGGTCTCACTCTGTCTTCCTGCCTTGATATTTTGACAGCTGGGGTGACAGGTGTGGCTCACCCAGACCTAGCCTATCTGACTCAACTTAAGTAAGAACTTTGATTTCTCACCCTGTTTGCAGTATGTCTTCTCTCCTCCCCAGGAGCCAGACCCCAAGACTGGTTATAAGAAGGGGGCGGGCACCCTTCCTTCTATGGGAAATCTGACACTGCAAAGGGAAAAGGGACCTTTGAGTCCTGTCTCAAGTGACAACTTTGCTTATGTGACACCACAGAACATCAGTCCTCTTCGCCCCTGACCCAACCTTAGCCTTTTTCTCCTGGTTCCTCTCCTGGGACTTCCCTCTGGCAGACTGCGTATTCCAATCCCTCAGAGGTGCAAACCACACAGATACACCGAAGGACCAGAGGCTTGGGCCTATCCCCTCAAACAGTCTCCATTCTCCCAGGAACTCGCCTTCCAGCCCTGCAGCGTTGAAACATTTGAATGACACCTTCCTTCTCTCGGGCCAGCCCACTTCTGTTGTCTGTTCCTTTGGGAAGACCCTAATACATGCATATGGAAAACTGATGTTGGGAGGGGAGATGAGTTACCAAACTGTCTGGTACACCCCCCCCCCAGAACACTTGGGCACGGAAGCCACAGGCCTCCCATTTCTTCAGCTGCCCTCCGCAAGGTTGGCTTAGATGTTACACTCCTCAGCAGAGTGGAGGGCTCCTCTCACAGGCTCTGACTTCTCCTTGTCCCCGGCTGCCCCAGAGCTGTGGGCCCAGGTCAAAAGAACTTCCTGAGGATGGGTTTCCTAGGAGAGGACCACCAGCCTCGCATAATGCTCCTTCCTCACAGGGACGTCTGCTCACATTCCCGTTAGGGACTCACTGAGGCTGAGGAAAGGCTTTCTTCTAGGTCTTGGGGGCTTTTGTTTTCCATCTTTGAAGTGGCTTCTATTTTCCCTGGCAGAGAATATCTGGCTCAAATTCAGTCCAAGGGAATGACCCATTCCTAGGGAAGTGACATCCGTGGCCCATCATGCACCCTGTGGCCTCCCCCCGGCATGACACATTGGACCACCATCATGCACCCTGTGGCCTCCCCCCGGCATGACACATTGGACCAGACTGGGGGGGGGAGCAGGGGGCGGCACAAAAGCAAATTCCCAGAACTTATCTTGAGCATGATGATTCAGAGGGCAGTGGGCGGGGATTTGCTTCACCCTTGCTGCTACCACCAGGCTGTGAGAGGATTGTCCTGGGATTGGGGGAGGAGGGAGGGGGAGGGGAGGAGCAAAGCTGATGAGGACCCCCACAGCCTGGGGCAGGGGGGCGGATGCAAAGGTGGACGGACGACACACCACAACACGATCCGTGTAATATACATACAGTGAGTTGTGGACACTGAGATCATCTGCTGAAATCAAGTGGCCAGGAGGGCACAGATGGGACAGACCCCAGGGACCAGTTCTCGGCATAGTGTCCCTGCTTCCTTAAGGAGAGCCAGAAAGGGACTGCTTGGAGGGGGCTCGCCCGCTCTCAGAGGGCAGTGGGACACAGAGCCCAGGCCCTGAAAACCTCCTTGCTCATGTTAGGGGTGTGTGTGTGTGTGCTGCGGGGGGGAGGGGGAGTTGGGGGTGCGGGTGGGTGTGGGGGTGCGGGGTTATGCTAGTGTTTCCTCTCCTGCTTTTTCCTTTTACTCTTCCAGCTGAGATGTAACCGTTACTATGGCAATCACCCTAGGGCCTCTATTCTGCTCTTTCAGAGTGCCTCCCCACCTTGGTTGAGAGCTGCCTGCCACTGACCTGGGCCTAAGGCTACAATCCTACTTTGACATCCTGAGTCCTTTCAGTGGTAAATGCTCCGGCAGTACTGGGTTTAGCTGTGATGGATTTTGGAACCAGCCAACATTTATCTTCTAGAAGCCACCGGCAGACGGGCTGGCACTGTGACTGATGCCTCCTGGCATGCTCCCAGGCTCTTCGTACCCTCTGGGCCTGCGTTGTAGCTAAAGCTATTGTAAACGACTTGTTGTTTTAACGGATTCTGGTTAGAGAAAGGGAAATAATAGTCATTTTTCCATAAAGGGGCTGGAGGGTTCGCCTCTGAAGTGGAGTTCCTATCTCAGGATAGCAGCGGGGTTGCTGAGCTCAGTTTCTCACAGCCTCCCTCGAAAAAGTGAATCCTCACAAGGCTGTCTTTTCTACTGTGGACACCCGCTGGCTCTAGACCTGGGACGTTGGTGGTAGCTGCATGGAGGTCACACTTGTACCTGCGCACAGCGAGTGACACTTCGAAGAACCAACATCCAGAGAGTGGGAGTGAATGGGTTGCCAGTACCCTCAGGGCATTAAGTTTCTTTTATCCTCCCTCCATCTTCTAGCAAGTTCTGAGCGAGCTCAGAGCAGAGGGGCACAACGGGTAGAGCATAGGTCTGCTTAGATCCCCACCCCACCCACCTTCCCCATAACTTCGCATACTCTCCTCCCAGGCCTTCCTTCCCACTAGGCGTCCTGCACCCAGACCCTCTTTGCTGGGCGCAGACGGACGCTGCTATTAGTTGAGGCTCAGTGCTGCTCCGCCTCCCTCCCCCGCAGCCCCGGGTCCAAGGCCGACTCCTCCTCCACTCCCTCCGGAAACACGAAGCCCCCGCCCCGGCCAGGCCGTCGCAAGCACTCTGGAGGGCGGTCCGCGCGCGAGAGCTAGCCACGCGGGGTAGGAGCGCCCAGTTGCCGCCGTCAGCGCCCTGGAGTTGGGCCCTCCAGAGGCTCTCTTGGAGTCCCTTGTCCTTCCCGAATCTTCCTCTCCCACCCCTTTCTGGATACCCTCGACACCAACGTTGCTCTTCAGGGTCCCTCGCGCCCTTTCCCGTCCCCCCCCCCGCCCCCCCCCGCGGGGAGCCGCCCCTGCCACCCAAGTCCCTGCTCAAGCCCACCCAGGCTCCCGCGCGTGGCCAGAGCTATGGCTGCGGTGCGCACCGCACCCCTGTTCTGCGGCCTCCTGGCACTGCTAGCGCTGTGCCCTGGAGGGAGCCCACAGACGGTGCTGACTGACGATGAGATCGAGGAGTTCCTCGAAGGCTTCCTTTCGGAGCTGGAGACCCAGTCCCCGTCCCGGGAAGACGACGTGGAAGCCCAGCCACTTCCCGAGCCCACCCAGCGTGCCCACAAATCCAAGGCAGGGGGCAAGCTGCGGGCAGATGCAGAAGGTGAGAACTTGGTGGCTTGGGCGGCCATGGGCTCAAGTGAACATACAGGGGTTCTGAAGGGTCTAGCCATTTCCCATGCTGCCCAGTGAGGAATGGCTCTCCAGTGCAATACAAGGCAGCACAGTGCTGGGCGGCAGTTCTAGCTAGGAGTTTGGAGACCTGGAGGAATGTTCATCCAGCACAGTGTAGCACAGGGCTTTTGCCGTTCTGAGGATCCAGTCGTCCGAGTTGTTCATCCCAGGTCTCAAGAGGTTGTAGGTTTGGAAGGGAGGGAGACTGTTTCACCTCCTTCTTCTAACTGGCCCTAGCCTGTTAATGGCAAGCTTCAAGCCTGGGCAGTCCGCCTCCTCCCTTCCCATAGAAACACACTGGCAGGGGAGGTGGGGGATGAGGAAGACCTCTATTCGCCAGCCTTCCAGGTAGAAGTGGGCAGTGTGAGATGGTCAGAGCTAAACAAGGTGATAGCATCACCGAGGCATGCAGCACAGAGTCGCTTATGTAATCAGCTGTCAGTAAATCTTAGCTGTTTTTCACGGCCCTCTGGAGAATGGCAAAGGATCTTGTGATCTCTCTCCCAGGAGACTGTAAGGCACCGTTAATCATTCCTGAGGTCTGCAGCCTCCCCCCTCCTGCCCTCCGCAACTGAAGATCTGTCCTGCTCTCTCCTAGCCCTTAACCTCACTACATGCTGAAGTGCCCCTTCTGATGAGGCGTGTTCTGTAATGTTCCCTGTGTTTCAGCCAACTGCCGTTGCGGTGCCCATCCTCCTTTAAGTTCTCCACGGCATTTGTAGCTCCTAGGGTGCTGGGAGGGTGGCCCTTGCTACCAGACTTCTCTGAGATGAACCAACAGCCAGGAACTCCCTCCCTGCCTGTCCCTCTGTCCTTGATGTGGTCCCCAGGGCCTCCTGTTGGGTCTGGCTTTCAACCTACCCTAGATGTCCTTTTGGGGCTTCCAAGACCTACTGAGCGCTTGCCTGCCTGCCTGCCTCCCTTGGTGCAGTGCCAGGGATCCGAACCCAGGGCGTTGCACATACCAGGCCACCAACTGCTCTAGCACTGAATTACAGCCCCGCAGTCTGACTTGAGTGTCTCTTTGAGCCTTTTCTTATCCCTGCAAGGAGGCTCTAGGAAGTCCGAACTATGTTCTTTAACTTGCCTGGCCATATGCTTGGGTAGCTTTGCTCCTTCGCGTGCTTCCCTGTGCCTTCCACGCTTGGCACAGAAAGAACTGTGCTCCTGAACTGGGCAGACATGTGAAAAGATGGAGGGGTGAGGGACCCCCATGGAGGTTTTGGCAGATGGAGACGTCTCCCTAGAAATCAGGCCCGGTACTTAGTCTTCAGAGCAGCTGAGAGTTGAGGCTCACCCCTCTGGATGCGCAGACAGGAAGCCTGGACACGGGTCTCCTTCTACCACTTGAGCAAGTGGCAAACCTCAGTTTCCTGATCTATGCCAGAGCAGAGACTGACAGGTGTCCCCACACTCAGGCTGTGGGCATCCTGAGGGACCACAGGGCACACGGAATGGGCTCTGCTTGTTTGACCCTGCATCTTCATCCTTAATAGCCCCTGCAGAAAAGAACAAAGATCGAGGGAAGAAAGGAAAGAAAGACAAAGGCCTTAAAGACAAAGGCTCCAAGGCTACAAAACAGCACCTGGAGGGGTCCACCAGGCCCACCAAGAAGCCCAAGGAGAAGCCACCCAAGGCCACAAAGAAGCCCAAGGAGAAGCCACCCAAGGCTACCAAGAAGCCCAAGGAGAAGCCACCCAAGGCCACCAAGAAGCCTAAGGAGAAGCCACCCAAGGCCACCAAGAGGCCCACGGCAGGAAAGAGGCTCTCAACTGTGGCCTCCTTAGAAACACTGGAGGGGACATTCCCCCCACCCTCCAATGCCAGCCCCAAGGAGCTACCAGAGGAGAGAGGTTTGTGGCAGGATGGGTCCCTGGGGCTCTGACCTCTTTGAGGACATGGATAAATGAGATTCTTAGGACTCTTAAGACAAGGAAGCTTTGAGGCCTGGTCACATACACTTGGTTGATTTATCAGTGAGCTCTCTTAATGCTGCCACTCTGGCAAGGATCTTATAGGTGACAACTGTCCCCTGGTGTCCCCCCTGCTCTTCTCTGATGGTGTCAGCTTTGTGGCAAGCCCTCTCCCAGAAGGCAGCCCAGCTCTCCAGCCTCAGAGTATTCTAGCACTATACTGAATCCCATGGACTTTGGGACACTAGATACTCACTGTTGTCAAAGTTGGGGATCAAGTAGCCATCTTCTTAGTCAGGGGGCAGCAGGGGCTTCGGAGGTGGATGTGTGGGGGTGAGGTGGAAGCTAGCTAGCTTCCTGTGCATCCCAGAAGCGAGCTGTGTGGCCTTAGGAAGGTATCTACAGAGCCCACAAAGGCCCCGCTGCATTGTGGTCTTAAGCTTTCAAGGTGATCTGGGTAGGTACCCCCGTTCATCTGCTCCTGGGACTTCTCTGTCGTAGGAAGAACCTTCCCAGACACGTGGCAAGGCCAAGGAGAAGAGACCCAGGTGGAGGCCAAGGAGCCCCAGCCAGGTGAGCAGCTGTTATCTTCTTGGTCTCAGGGTGACCAGTCACTCGGCGCTATTAATTGGGGGGGGAGGCACCCTCTGGACTGGACTTTGGTAGGGTTGTCAGTAGGCCGTTGTTATCTTCTCCTCAGAGCCAGAGGAGGAGACCGAGGCGCCCACACTGGATTACAATGACCAGATAGAGCGGGAGGATTATGAAGACTGTAAGCAGACGCCCCCCTCCCCCCCCAGGTGTGGACTAGACTCTGGCCTAGGGTCCACCCAGCTTGTCTGCTCAGAATCTGCCTCCCCCCCCACTTAGTTGAATACATCCGGCGCCAGAAACAGCCCAGACCGACAACCACCAGGAAGAGGCTCTGGCCAGAGCGCCCCAAGGAGAAGGCCGAAGAACCAGAAGAAAGGAAGGAAATCGGTAGGCAGGGAGGCAGCAGAAGGGGCCTCGGGGCCAAGGGAGAGGCCTTGGCTCACTTCCGCCTTACCCCCACAGATCCACCTCTGACGCCCCTGGTGCCCCCTGACTATGAGGATGGCTATGTGATCCCCAACTATGACGACTGTGAGTGTATTGTACCCCAAAGTCCACGGGAGGCAGGCAAATGGACGTCTGGGGCGATGCATGTAGTCAGGGTGCTGGGCCTTCTCCAACCATGTTGCTGGCTCCTGACTTTGCTCTTGTTCCCGGCTAGGGGTTTGTGTGGGGGGTCTCTTTTTCTCAGGCTTGTTACCCTGTGTGGGCTCAGCCCTCCCTACCCTGGGCTCTAGCAGGCTCCTCGCCTGCTCACTGCACCCACCTTCTCCAAGGAGTTTGGCTGTTGACCTTGGCATACCTCTTTCCCAGATCCCAGTGAATCCCTTAAAATCTCCTCCTTTCTGGGCTCTAGGCATGCGCAGGTTCTTACCACTTCCCTACTGTTAATGCCGCGGACCCTTGGCCTCAGCCCAGATCTCAAGGTCTGCCCCGTCATGGCCGCAGATGCTAGCTGCCACCCTGCCATATGTCTGGGCCCGGCACCACTCTCTGCCCATCTTTGATTCTGCCTTCCCATAAGGCAGACCTTGCACCAGGCTTGTGACCTCAGTCTTAGCCTGTCCCCTACCTTCTCGCCTCTCTCCCCTGTTGCCGATGCCTGCCTTACGGCCTTCTGTGAGGTCAGAGCCCAGGCCAGCGCAGGATTAGGGCAACTAAGCCAGGCTTTCTCTTCTACAGTGGACTATTACTTCCCCCACCCTCCACCACAGAAGCCCGATGTTGGACAAGAGGTGGATGAAGAAAAAGAGGAGATGAGTGAGTGAGGCCAGGCATGACATAGCAGGCTACCTCTGGAGGCCACATGTGTCTGCCAGATGTGCCCCTAGCTCAGCCTGAATCCCTTGTCCCCCCAGTTCAGCCTGATCCTTATCTGCATGCTCCAGGCTTGGCCGGGGACTCTCCCCACATGTTCTCAAGTCAGCCTGACCTTCGTGTCTCTCCAGCATAGCCCTAGCCCCATCACATACCCCCAGCTCAGCCTGACCCCTCCTGCTTGCTTTCAGGTCAGCCTGACCCTCATGTACACCTAGCTCAACCTGACACCCCTCCCCATGTATCCCCAGCTCAGCAAGGCCTCTCCTACTCCAGGCCTAGGCCCAACCTGACTGTCCTCTCTTATTTTACATGGCCCAGAGAAACCCAAAAAGGAGGGCAGTAGCCCCAAGGAAGACACTGAAGACAAGTGGGCTGCGGAGAGAAACAAGGATCACAAAGGTGCGTCTGTGCAGTCCCCATGGGGCAGCATTTGGCCTTTTGATGTTGTAGGTCCTTGGCTTCAGCCCCTCCCTTTGCTGTTAGCAGGGCCCTCGAAGGAAGTGGAGGAAGAGTGGGCTCCGGTGGAGAAAATCAGTGAGTGGGGCTAGAGATGGAGGGTCAGGACCCACTCAGGACCACACACACACAGGACCAGATTTCCTGGGGCAGCTTTGACCCCCATCCTACCATAGATTCTTGCAGCACACAGGGGAGGGGGGAGGGGGTGGGGAGCCCCATGAGCTGAAGAAAGGCTGCATCTGTGCTCTGGTCTGGGGCTGGCCTGCTTGGGGAAGTGGGGGTGGAGCTTCTGGGTATCCAACAGTGGGGAGGGGGGTGGGGTGGGGGTGGGGTGACCGTGGAAGGAGGTCTCTAGCTGTCTTTATAGGTTTCATTTTGAAGCCAGTGTGCAAGCGGCCTAATCTGGGTGAAGTCCCTGGGGACCTGGATTTTTATCATAAGTGTTGGGCACCATTAGCTCATTCCTCAGATGGCAGCTAATGCCGGGGGTGGGGGATGGAGGGTTTAGGGGGGGGGTGGGGAGGGAAGTAGGCTTGGGTTAAATTGGCTCTTGGCCTGATGATCTGAGTCGACTTGAGATGGGTGGAATCTGCAGTCTTTAGAGGCACTCACATGTAAGGGGCATGGGCTCTAGTTGGCTGTTGGATTCATGGAGGGAGGTTGAGCCTGTGAGCTGCTAGCCCAGGGTGTGCATCTGGCAGAGTGCCCACCTATTGGGATGGAGTCACACCGCATTGAGGACAACCAGATCCGCGCCTCCTCCATGCTGCGCCATGGCCTGGGAGCTCAGCGGGGCCGGCTCAACATGCAGGTGGGTGAGTGGACTGTCCATCCAGCAGTGGGCCAGGGCTCCCCTGCCCATGCTCAGCCTCCCCTCCAACAGGCCGGTGCCAACGAAGATGACTACTACGATGGGGCATGGTGTGCTGAGGACGAGTCACAGACCCAGTGGATCGAGGTGGACACCAGAAGGACGACACGGTTCACAGGCGTCATTACCCAGGGCCGAGACTCTAGCATCCAGTATGTGGATGGGCTCCTAGGCAGTAGGCAGGGCCTCCAGCACAGCTCTGAGTCCTGTTTGAGACATTCCAGACAGTCCTTGACCAGAACTGGGAAGGTCAGAAAAATCAATGGGGGGGGGGTCGGTCCATATATTCAGGTGGACAGACAAGCTTTGCAACAGCCATTGCTTGTGGCCAAACAGGCACAGAATCTGTCTCCAGAGGTCCAGCCCATGCTCCACAGTCCCGCTGTGGCCCAGAAGTTGGTCTCAGGGCCTTAAGAGCCCTGGGTGAGAGCAGCTTGTCCTTGACTATGTCTGCTTCACAGTGATGACTTTGTGACCACCTTCTTCGTGGGCTTCAGCAACGACAGCCAGACCTGGGTGATGTACACCAATGGCTATGAGGAGATGGTGGGTGCCGGAAAGCTTCTCTGCTTAGTGTCTGGGGCCGGGGGGGGGGGGAACTCCTGGGTGAGGCAGGGTACTACACAGGGGCCTGCTTCTCTCTAGACCTTCTATGGGAATGTGGACAAGGACACACCTGTGTTGAGTGAACTCCCTGAACCGGTTGTGGCCCGTTTCATCCGCATCTATCCACTCACCTGGAATGGTAGTCTATGCATGCGCCTGGAGGTGCTAGGCTGCCCCATGACCCGTGAGTGAAGAGGGGCTGGCCGTGGCTTCGGGTGGCCGTGGCTTCGGGGAGCTACGTGGGATTTGGATGTGGGAGGAAGGGCAGCTGATTCGGGCTCTGTATACCTGCTCTTCTTGCAGCTGTCCACAGCTACTATGCACAGAACGAGGTGGTGACCACCGATAGTCTGGACTTCCGGCATCACAGCTACAAGGACATGCGCCAGGTTAGGAACCTGAGTCACAGGCTGGGGTACAGGAGAGCCTATACTCAGCCTAGTCCCAGCTATTGCAGAGGCTAGTCTCCCTTTGAGGAATGTTGGGAACTAGTGCCTGTGGCGGGGGTGGGGGGACAGGGACAGGGGTTGAGGGAGCATCTGAGAGGGGCTGGAGTTACCTGCCTCTTCCCATAGACTGCATCAGGGGAGCAGGAGGATGCTGGTGAGTGACAATCCTATCTGCTCCCTGCCAGCTGATGAAGGTCGTGAATGAGGAGTGCCCTACAATCACCCGCACCTACAGCCTGGGCAAGAGTTCACGGGGGCTCAAGATCTATGCGATGGAGATCTCAGACAACCCTGGGGAGCACGAGCTGGGTGAGGCCTGAGGACACTGTTTTGCCAATTGCTTTGCTCCTGCTGAGCCCATATGTAGCACCCTACCGTCCTCTGCCTGACCTGGAGACCCCAGGGGATCCAGGCTTGCCTTGCTGAGCACCAGTAAGCCTCAATTGCCCCCTGGACCTTGCCAGGCTAAGTGCCTGCTGTGGTTCCTGTCTTTGTAGGGGAGCCCGAGTTCCGTTACACGGCCGGGATCCACGGCAATGAGGTGCTAGGCCGAGAGCTCCTGTTACTGCTCATGCAGTACCTGTGCCACGAGTACCGTGACGGGAACCCCAGAGTGCGCAACCTGGTGCAGGACACGCGCATCCACCTGGTGCCTTCGCTGAACCCCGATGGCTATGAGGTGGCAGCGCAGATGGTGGGTTGTGGGGGCTGGCGAGGGGTGTGGGGCAGAGACTGGAGGCCTGGGCTCTCTGACTTCCCACCCGATCAGTCACCTACGGTCTTCCTTGCAGGGCTCAGAGTTTGGGAACTGGGCCCTGGGGCTGTGGTCTGAGGAGGGCTTTGACATCTTTGAGGACTTCCCGGATCTCAACTCCGTGCTCTGGGCAGCCGAGGAGAAGAAATGGGTCCCCTACAGGGTCCCGAACAATAACCTGCCAATCCCTGAACGCTACCTGTCCCCAGATGCCACGGTAAGGAGTGGGCCCTGGCGTGCTGAGTGGTGGTGGGGATGGGTGGGGTGGAGTTGGGGAGGGGGGCTGCTGACAAGGAGCTGAGGCATTGGTACAGAAACCCTGGAGGGTAGCAGGGCGTGGTGGCACATGCCTTTAATCCCAGCACTCGGGAGGCAGAGGCAGGTGGATCACTGTGAGTTTGAAGCCAGCCTGGTCTACAAAGTGAGTCCAGGACAGCCAAGGTTACACAGAGAAACCCTGTCTTGAAAAACTAAAAAAAAAAAAAAAAAAAAAAAAGAAACGAAATGAAACCCTGGAGGGCAAGAGGAAGAATCAGAGGGACATGGGGGTGGGGCGCAGCACAGATGGAAGGGGAAATGGCTTCGCGCACCACCCACCCCTAGGTATCCACAGAAGTCCGGGCCATCATTGCCTGGATGGAGAAGACTCCCTTTGTGCTGGGTGCAAATCTGAATGGCGGCGAGCGGCTTGTGTCTTACCCCTATGACATGGCGCGGACACCCAGCCAGGAGCAGCTGCTGGCCGAAGCCATGGCAGCTGCCCGTGGAGAAGACGACGACGAGGCATCTGAGGCCCAGGAGACTCCTGATCATGCTATTTTCCGCTGGCTGGCCATCTCATTTGCCTCTGCGCATCTCACCATGACCGAGCCCTACCGAGGAGGGTGCCAGGCCCAGGACTACACCAGTGGCATAGGCATTGTCAACGGGGCCAAGTGGAATCCTCGGTCTGGGAGTGAGTCTGCCTGGGAAGAGTTTGGGAAAGGCATGTGGAAGGGATGAGGAGAAGCCCGGCCTGGTGGCGCACGCCTTTAATCCCAGCACTCGGGAGGCAGAGGCAGGTGGATCCCTGTGAGTTCGAGGCCAGCCTGGTCTACAAAGTGAATCCAGGACAGCCAGGGCTACACAGAGAAACCCTGTCTTGAAAAACAAAAACAAAACAAAACAAAAAAAACCCCAAACAAAAACAAAAGGCATGGGGAGATGACAACCCGCCTGTTCTTGTCTGCCCAGCTATCAATGACTTTAGCTACCTGCACACCAACTGCCTGGAGCTCTCTATGTACCTGGGCTGTGACAAGTTCCCCCACGAGAGTGAGCTGCCCCGGGAGTGGGAGAACAACAAGGAGGCGTTGCTTACCTTCATGGAGCAGGTGGGGCAACCTGGGCTACACGGAAGTGGGGGCAGCTGCGAGGGGTGTGGGCATGGGATCTCCATGTGGACCCCACTGCATCTCCTTTGTAGGTGCACCGTGGCATTAAGGGTGTGGTGACAGATGAAGAAGGCATTCCCATCGCCAATGCTACCATCTCCGTGAGTGGCATCAACCACGGTGTGAAGACAGGTACAACATGCACTTTTTTCTATCTTTCTTTTTTTTTTTGTTTGTTTGGTTTTCCTTTTTTTTTTTTTTTTTTTGGTATTTTTTTCAAGACAGGGTCTCTCTGTGTAGCCTAGGCTGTCCTGGACTTGCTCTGTAGACCAGTCTGGCCTCGAACTCACAGCGATCTGCCCGCCTCTGCCTCCTGAGTGCTGGGATTACAGGCGTGCGCCACCACGCCCAGCTTGTACTTTTTTTTAAAAAAGGGTTTCACCATGTACCTGTGGCTGGCTCAGAACTTCGCTGTGTAGCCCAGGCTAGCCTTGAGTTCACAGCCCCACCTTGAGTCCTGAGATTACAGAGCCTGTGTCATGGCACCTGGCTCTTGTGTGTTTAGCTTTACTTGCCTTCCCAGGTGGGGCTCACCTTGTTGTCACAAAGTAGCAGCAAGACTCAAGCCGCAAGGCCAGCCTGGTTTGCGTAGCAAGTCTCTGGCCTCCTGGGCCCTGCCTGACACGTTGGGCCCGCCCGGGACTTGGGAGGACTGGGCCTGGGGGAGTCTGAGAGGGCAGGGCTGGCGCAGCTCTGGGAGAGTCAGGCCTGTCTTGCCTGTACAGCGGGCGGAGGTGACTACTGGCGCATCCTGAACCCGGGGGAGTACCGTGTGACGGCGCACGCGGAGGGCTACACCTCAAGTGCCAAGACCTGCAACGTGGACTACGATATTGGGGCCACCCAGTGCAACTTCATCCTGGCTCGCTCCAACTGGAAGCGCATTCGGGAGATCCTGGCTATGAATGGGAACCGGCCGATCTTCCGCATTGACCCCTCACGGCCCATGACCCCCCAGCAGCGGCGCTTGCAGCAGCGCCGCCTTCAGTACCGGCTCCGGATGAGGGAACAGATGCGGCTGCGTCGCCTCAATTCTACCACAGACCCTGCCGCGAGCCCCACCCCTGCCTCTACTCCCCCCACTTCTCCTACACCGGGCATTACCAGGAGGCCCGGGGAGATTTTACCCACAACCACCGCAGGCTGGGAGGAATCAGAGACTGAGACCTATACGGAAATAGTGACAGAGTTTGCAACAGAGTATGGGACTGAGCTTGAGGAGGAGGAGATGGAAGAAATAGAAGTGGAGGAGGAGGAGATGGCCACGGGCCCCACGTTTCCATTCACAACCGTGGAGACCTACACAGTGAACTTTGGGGATTTCTGAGACTGACGTCCCAACACCCTGGCCCATTTGGAACTAAGGCAACACTTCCCGAGCCTGCGCCGGCAGACACAGCCATCAGATAGATGCCCCTGGTTGGGTCCCCCCTCCCCAGTGTGAGACATCAAGGCCACGGGAGCTCTGAAGCCAGCCTTTGGGGAGGGGCAGATAAGGAAACCAAGGTCACACCAATAAAACAAGCTCATGGCACCACCCGCCCCCCTGTTCTGACCAGCTGGAGCAGAGGCTGCCTTGCTGGGGGCTCTCCCTGTTGGTCCCAACCCACGCATGCGCAGGGGCTCAAGGTTCAGATCTGTGAAAATTCATGTTTTATTTACAGGGCTCACGTCGCCAGGGTGAATGGCCTGCCCCAGCTGCCTCTCATCAGGGGCCCAGCCCCAGGTCTCCCAGGTCATCATTCTCTGCCCCAAAGCCTGCAAAGCTGATAGGCTGGCAGGCCAGGCTGCGCAGGTTCACCAGACAGGCAGTCTGTGTGGAACTAAAGTCAGGAACGGCCACCAACAGCACCACCTGGTCCTCAGGGCCTGCAAACCGATCACATGGGGCCCACCTGAGGTCCTGGGTAGGACCTGCCTTTATAGGGAAGTCCCCAGAAAAAGCACCCACAGTTGGACCAGGTGCTCAGCTATCTGATCCCCCTCTAGTCAGCTATACCACACGCTATAACACAATGGCCACTGCACCGACCTTCTATCCTGTGGGGACCCTTGCACCCAGGTGAGGCAAAACTGTTCCTGACAACTCAGGCCTGGGGGCCCCCAAAAGATTAAACTTACCTCGGATGATTTTGGAGCCAAAGTTGGGGGTGTTGCCACAGAAGTAGACGTGAGGGCACTCCGGGAAGATGAACGGGTCGGTCTTGTAGAAGGGGTAACACCCTGGAAAAAGGCCCGTTGTTGAACTGTCCCACTAAGGGGGTCCCTCCCTTCTCACTGAATGCCAACAGTACCCCAACTGTGAAAACAGCTGCCCCGTGGCCCAGTAGTACTAAGGATGTATGCTCCTAGTCTGTACCGTGCAAGCTTTGGGCATGGACAGAATTACAATTCCAGAGTGGGTTCCAGAACTGCTTTTCTGAATACAAGGCTGTGCTGGGAACCCGTCCAGGCCCCTTGGTCCCACGAGTGTAACTGAGCAGATACCCAGGGTGTCTGGAGCTGTGGGGCTGATGTGACGGACCCGCAGGGTCCATTCCAGGATCTCTAAGTGGTCCTCCATGCTGCTATACCGAAAGATGTCGCTCACATTCTGTCCCGATGTCCCTAGAAACCTGCAAGGGAGAGGCTCTGCTGACTGTGGCCTGGGGGGCGTTGCTATCACTGCCACCCCACCCACAAAGACTACCTCAGACCCTACTCAATGGCCTGGGGGGTGGGGCCCAAGTCAGCCTTGCAGGGTGGACCAGGAGAGCCTTCTGCAGCCCTGCCCCCTCCCAGACTTACTTTGTCCCTGGGGCTTGTGCCATGGTGGCTACCTTACTCCATCGATGGTGGCTTGGTATGGGTTGGTGACCAGCTGGAGTGTGGAATAGGCAGTGGCTAGCGGGAACATGCAGGGGTGCAGGGGCTGCTGCGGGAGTGTGTAGTTGGTTGGATCAAATTCGCCTGGCATCACGTCCACGGGTACGGAGGCCTAGAGGGCACAAGACAGGGAGACCTCGTAGGCCTCAAGAAGCCACACCTCCTACTCTGGCCACCCCGCCTCTCCTTCCCCGCCAGACAGCAGCTTCACTGGTGGATTCCCATGACCCTGCCAGCCCCCTCCCCCAGCTGCTTACACTCAGCTGCAGAAGGATCTCATCCAGCATTTTGACTGCCTCCACGCTGGCTGCCTGGGTTTTCTTGGTGAGGTACTTGGCCTGGGAGAAGAGCCCCCCAACCCCCAAGTGAGGCTCTGATTAGGGGGACACCCAAAGCCCATCAGAGTCCCTTGGCTTTGAGAAAGGTAAAGCCGAACAGCAGCAGGGAGACAGGGCAGACAGGGAGAGAGGCCTCAGGAGGACAGCCCCGGAGCAGCAGGCCTGGCCAGTCATGTTAGCAGACTCCATACCTTGTTGATAGAGTCTCTACTCTGCGTACTGTGACTGAGGAGGTTGCCGGCGAGGATGACCCGGGACACGTGGGCAGCACTACACTGTTCCCCTTCGTCCCCGAGCTGTCCCGTCACCACATCCACCAGCAGCTGAGTGCCTAGGAGGCTCTCGCCACCACCTCCGCCCAGGCCTAGACCGGATACCAGCAGCACGAATCTACAGAAGAGGTGTTGAGGTCTTGCAGGCTGCTAGAGGGAGGACGCTGCCTCCCAGCACGGGCACCGGGGTGCCCCAGTGGGGCTCCTCACCTGTCGGTGTCAAGTGGGGGCACGGGCTTCTGCGGAGCCAGGTCAGCGAGGCAGTGGTCCCTGACCTGAAACTTGCCGTCGTCCTCCGCTGAGCCAAATACCGCCAAGACCGTCCCTGGGATGGGAACTTCTGAGGCTCTCCTTCCTCCTAGCCACACTCCCCCAACCCCCAGCCACTCCAGTGAGTCTTCTCCTCTGGCTTATGGCTTTTGGGTGGAGTCAGGGAGGCTGATCTCCCAGATGATCATCCATAGACAAGCGGCCTCTGCCCTCCCTACTTCCCAAGACCTAGTATGCCAGCCTTTAATGCACAGCCCTCCCCCCACCCCTGTCTATGGGCTTCTCTATACATACTCTTGCTAGACCACCCCCATTTCAGGACCCCCACCGTATCCCCTGGGCTCCCCCACCTGTGACCAACTTTGACACATCGATGGTGCCCTTCAGTTTGATCCGTTGCAGTTCATCTTCTAAGACCAGTTCATCATCTGGGTGGATGTATTTGCTCCGAGGAGGCTGGGGGATCAGGTTGTGCTGGCAGAAGACAGGTGGAAGGCAGTCTCAGAGCCCAGGTTGCCCTGGCCTGGCTGGATTGGCTTTCTTGTCCCTTTCCCCTCCTCCCCCTACAGTCAGAAGCCCAGCCTGGGACAAGGTTGTCACACTGGGGGGTGGGGGCGGCAGGGCTCACCTCCTCGCTGATCTCCCGCAGGATGGAGGGTTGGAGCGGCATGGCTTTGAACAGAGTGCCCACCACACAGCACAGTTCCCCAGGCTGCAGCTCACACAGCTTCTTTACTCCGACTCCACTGCCTGGACGTGAAGGCACAGAGTCGGACAATGACACCCACAGACGACCCTGCCCGGCCTCTGCCACAGGACACTTACTGGGCTCGCAGGGGTGCTGTCCCCTGGCCTTTGCCAGGAGGGAGAAGGATCTTCCATGTGATGGTGAAATGGGGGTCCACCAGAGGGGACAGAGGGGCTTTGGGTGGAGTGGGGCCTTGATGCCACCAAACATTCAAAAGAAGCAAGGAAGGACAGAGGCAAGACAGGGAGGAGACACAAGCCCAGGGACTCTTGGGGCCACCAGAAACTGGACACACCCTACCCTAAAGCCTCCAGAACAGGGGTTCTCAGCCTGTGAGTCTTGAACCTCTGGGGCTCAGGTGACCCTTTCATGGAGATCGCATACAGATATCTTGTATATCAGGTATGAACATTACGATTCATAACAGCAGCAAAATTACAGTTATGACACAGCAATGAAAATAATTGTAAGGTTGCGGGGGGGGGGGGCGGCACCACAACACAAGGGACTGTATTAAATGGTCGCAACATCAGGAAGGCTGCAAACCACTGCTGTAGAAGAAATCAGCCATGCTGACCTGATTCCAGATGTTTGGCCTCCAGAACCGTGGGAGAATAAATATGTGTGGCCCTAAGTTCTCTGTTTACAGCACTTCATTACTGAGGCCTCAGGAAGCAACTGCGAAGCATATTACCTACACCTCAGCCACAAGCTCTGTCCTGACAACCACCATGTCCTTTGCATTCTTTTGTTTGTTTGTTTCAAGACATGGTCTCACAATATAGCTTTGGCTGTCCTGGAACTCACTCTGTAGACCAGGCTGGCCTCGAACTCAAGAGACAGCCACCTGCCTCTTGCTTCCTAAAGAACTGGGTTTAAAGATCCGGATAAAGACTTCGGATTCTCCTGTGCCAGCTCTGCTCTGCCTGATGCTTCATCCTCTGAGAACTGTCCTCACAACTCTCCCTTCCTGCCCCGTCCACCCAGGTCCGTTCTGTTCCCTGTGGAGTCAGCAGCCTTGGTCATTCAAGTCCCCAGGAGGGAAACCAGAACCTATGTGACCGCTCCACAGACCCAAAAGGAAAGATGTGGAAAGCCAAGCTGGGCAGGAACAAGGTAAACAAGCTCTAGAAAATTCCAGGGATTCATCAGCACGGGCCCACTCCTAAAACAGACTGCTGAGGCGGCACGGGGGGAGGCTGGGTCAGAACCACACTCATGCCCCGGAACTGCCAAGAACATTCCTCAAGAGCTCCGCCCAGGGGAGCAGCTGCTTCCGCAGAAGGAAAGGGGGACCTCCCTCTCCCCCGCACCACACAGAAGCACCAGATGCCAAGAGAAACACAAGACTCCAAATCCCCACCTGTGACTCTGCTATGGTTTGGGTGTGGCCCATCCCTCAAAGACCAAGGTTTTTGGTACCCAGCCTGCCATAATGAAGGAGGCTCTTTAGCTAGGGTGGGCACATGAGTGACCAACTTGTGTTGACGATAGTAAAACCATTTCCTCTGTGGATGAAGTAGCCATCACTGCCAGAAATCACCCCTCATGTCGGATCAGCCTCTGAGCCAAGCCCAACTTAACCCCACAAGTTAATGTCCTGGACTCACTTTGTAGACCAGGCTGGCCTCGAACTCACAGTGATCCACCAGCCTCTGCCTCCCGAGTGCTGGGATTAAAGGCGTGCACCACCATGCCCAGCTCCCCACAAGTTAATGTATCCCTCACTTTTAAGGAGAAACAGAGAGCTAAAGAGGTTGTTTCCATGGTAACTGGGAAGTGTTACTGGTTATAGAAAAGTCCTGGTTCTAGGTGCTGGGCTCTTGGGAGCAGCATACCCCAAGCTTACCCCAGTGCTGCTGGGCCCGGCTCACCAGGAAGGGTCTCATCTGGATGAGGCGGGTGGCATAAATGTGAGCGTACTGTCGGTTAAAGCTGCGCTCTCCGAGTCGGAAGGGCTGTGAAGAGTTGGTGTAAGTCGCCACAGGCACCCGGGCAAAGGTGGCATTGCTGGCCGATGGCGGGGAAAGCAGAGTGTGGGCCCTTTGTGCTGCCTGCTCTGAAAACATGGTGGCACTCCTGCCTTCTTCTGTCCGAGCAGCTGTGTCCAGGCCAAGGGGCATCACTGTAGAGAAACGCAAAGGCATTCCTTGCAATTCCTGCCTGAACCCAAAGTAGCAGCAGCAGCAACAGCAGCAGCAGCAGCACCCCTGATGTCCCAACCAGGCTGCTCACATGGCACCCAATGGACACCAAGATAGAAGGGGGGACATGGTTCTGGAGATGCCACCCTATAACCTAACCAGATAATCCTGGAGCTCGTATCACTTTCCCCGTATTTCTACCCAATTAAAACACAAAGCTCTCCCTGCTCTGATTAAGCCTGTCCAAAGGCTACTTTTTGGTAAGCAATGCCCCCAAGTTCTTACTAGACCTGTAGGATGGCCTCTAGGTGTACTGGTCCTCCCCTCCCACCTGTTTCTCCCTCCAAGTGTCCCTTCCACAGCAGGGACTCTTGCTGGCCCTCTGCCCCACCCCCACGGCTTACTGGCTCTTCCCCACCGGGTCCCCTCAAGTCTTTCCTTAAAATTCACCTTCCCATAGCTAATTAACTGCTTTCGATACTTCTATTGTTCGCATCACCGATCTGATCTTCTCTAGCATCTACTTTGCCTCATCCAACTGCATCATGTAAGCTCCAGGAGGGCAGAGGATTTTGTTTTCTTCAAAGAGGTATTGCATCTCTGTCCCCCAACGAGTCCAGCTAAGATGTGCTTGGGGGGGGGGCAACAGCGGATTTCAGTGAATAGTGTAGAGTTTCAACATATTCTTCACGTGTAGTTAAAATGACAACAGGCTGCGTGTAAGTAATGTTAAGTTTTGAACACAGCTTTCCTTTCATTTTACTTTTTTTTGGCACAGCCACTACAAAGTTCACATCCCCCTAGCTGGCTCGGCTTGCTTTATTGAGCAGCTCTGGCTCAGGAAGCAGACTCGACGAATTTGCCAAATGGGCGCAAATCAACTCAATGTAAGCCAAACACGGTGGGTGGTGGCAGCGGCCCACACGGTGCCCCGAGCCAGACGCCACGAGCGACCCGCCCCGCAGCCGACTCCCCCCAGCTCCGGCACACGCAGCACTGTCCGAAGCACCCCTGAGACCCCCGTCCCGATGCCCCGGGAGCCCCCAGCTTGGCCCAGCACCCACGTTGACCCCGCTGAACAGCACACTCACCGCGCGGAGCCGCATCCCGCCAATCTCCGCGCGCCCGTCCCGCCCATCCGCAGGTCCGGCCAATCGCCTCCCGCCCCGCCCCACCCATCTCCGCACGCCTCGTCCCGCCAATCCCCGTGCGCCCCGCCTCTGGAAGCCCGGGGAACGCGGAGCCACGCCTCCGGTTCCCCAGACAACCTGACCCCGCCCCCTTGCTGGGTTTCCCGTGCGCATGCGTTCGTTTGCTGCCCGACCTCACGTTGGGTAGGATGGGAAACTGAGGCAAAGAACAATCACCCAGCTAATGGGCAAAAGCTAGGATTCACACTAAGACATCTGGACTGACTGCGGCAGCCGCAGTCTTCACTGGTAACATTGTACCTTTTATTTTATTTTATTTTTCTGCCTAACTACTCAGTCTAAAACTTATTATTTAAGGTAGTTTTCTTGTAGCTTAATGAGTGTTTTGTTTTGGATTTATTTTATTTTATTTTATTTTTGTGTATGGGTGTGTGCCCTATGTGAGTGCAGCGCCCTCGGAGACCAGAAGAGAGGGCACATATCCCCGGGAACCAGAGTTACAGGTGGTTGTGAGCTGTCCTGTGAGTGCTAGGAATTCCTCTTGATGAGCAACCAGTGCTTTTAACCACTGAACCGTCTCTCCAGCCCCTGGTTTTGTTTTTATCTTTGTTTTTTGCTTTTTGAGACAGGGTTTCTCTGTGTAGCCTTGGCTGTCCTGGACTCTCTTTGTAGACCAGGCTGTCCTCGAACTCACAGCAATCCACCTGCCTCTGCTTACCCGAGTGCTGGGATTAAAGATGTGTGCCACCATCGCCCGGCACCTTAGCTGTTCTTTATTGTCCTTGCTCAAATTACTTTAAATCTAAGTCTACTAAAGGTTTCGTTTTACTTGTATTTTTCAGCTTAAGAATATTTTTGCTCTCTAAAAGTTTTTTTTTTTTTTTCTTTTTTCTTTTGGCTCTGTGCTCCCATTGATGTACATCATTTATTGACTGTACGCATGTTCCTTTGCCTCATCTAATCATATTTAACTCATCACTAATATAGTTGCTTCAAAGAATTTCTCTGTCAAGTGCCCGTACAAATGTGTATGTGTGTGTGTGTGTGTGTGTGTGTGTATGTGTTTGTGCATGCACATGCACTTGCATGGGTGTGTGCATGCATAAGGAGGCCAGAGGACAGCCTTGTGTGTTGCTCCTTAGATACTATCTACCTTTTTAGAATCTCTCACTGGCCTGGAATTTGGCCAGTGGGCTGTGATGGCCAAATCAAGCTCTGAGGGTCTGCTTCTCTTTTGCCCCTAGCACTGGGATTACAAGTGTGTTCTGCTACCCCCAGATTTAATCAATGTGGGTTCTGGGCATCAAAATCAGGTCGTTTTTACTGACTAAGCCATCTCCTGAGGACTTTTAAAAAAAGTTTTAAAAATAAATTATTTTAGATCTATTTATTCTATTTTATATGTCTGAGTATTTTGCCTGTATACAGGTATGTGTACCACTTGCATGCCTGGTGCCAATGGTAGCCACAGGAGGGTGTTGGATCACCTGAAACTGGAGTTGTGGTAGTTATGAACCACTATGTGGGTCCTGGGACTCGAACCCAGACCCTGGGTCCTCAGTAAGAGCAACAAGTGCTCTTAACCACTAAGCCATCTCCCCAGCCCTAAAATAATAGCTTTAGCATCCAGTTTCTGGTCAGACATATAAAGAGTTGGGAAGTGACCCCTCCATCTACACAACAAAGAAACATGCCTAGCGAACCGAAAATGAACAGCTTTTGTTAGAACCGAGGTCTTAGGGTAAACCACTGTCCTGAATCCTCGGGACAGACAGGCACACTCAGAGAACCACAGCTTACCCACAGCTAGAGCCAGAGTCAGGCCATAGAGCAGAGACTGTAATAGCAAATTGCTACTCTCGACATGGACAGCCTTGGTTGTTGCTTTAAGACAGGGTCTCAGTGCTTGGAGCCCCAGCCTCTTGAGTGCTGATGTTACAGTGTAAGCCACTGTACCAGGCCCTAATATGGACAATACTGAGGGGGAAAAGATACCATGCAGGGAGTCAGGAGTGGTTGTGAACGCCTGCAATCCCAGCAGAAGGTGGGCTAGCCTGGGCTTCACGTGGTGCGGTCTTCATCGAAACCTCTAGGGAACCTGTTTTTCTTTGACTCAGCTGTTCACGTTGTAATCATATATAATGTACTTTGATGATATTTGTCCATTATTCTCACCCCTCCCCCACCCTGCCCCTTCTTCCCAACGGTCCTGTGGCCCCACTCCCCTGCCCCCTGACTAGCGGATGTGTTTTGTTTTGCTTTTTTTTTTTTTTGCTGCCCACTGCATTTAATTAGGGTCGCTTGCGTGAGAATAGATAAGGGATTATTTACTTGAGCAAGGGCAACTTCCTAATAGCTGCGTCAGTAGCCCTAGTGCTGTGGCGCAGGTCTTCAATCCCAGCACTCAGGAAGCAGAGGCAGGTGTATCTTAGTGAGTTCAAGGCCAGATCGGTCTACTTAGGGAGTTGTAAGTTCCAAGACAGCCAGAGCTATGTAGAAAGACTGTTCAAGAAACCCAAGATGATGGGCTGGAGAGATGGCTCAGAGGTTAAGAGCACTGGCTGCTCTTCCAAAGGTCCAGAGTTCAACTCCCAGCAACCACTTGATGGCTCATGACCATCTGGTGCCCTCTTCTGGCCTGTGGGTGTATATGCAGACAGAACACTGTACATAATAAATACATTAAAAAAGAAAACAAAATCAAAAACTGCTATTAAAAAAACAGCTGGTGTGCCGGGCGTGGTGGCGCACGCCTATAATCCCAGCACTCGGGAGGCAGAGGCAGGTGGATCTCTGTGAGTTCGAGGCCAGCCTGGTCTACAAAGCGGGTCCAGGGCGGCCAAGGCTACACAGAGAAACCCTGTCTCGAAAAACAAAACAACAAACAAACAAAACAGCTGGTGTAAATAAAAGGAGAAGAAATGACTCCTCCACAGCAACCATTAACTGCCCACAGCTCCTCAGGGAGGGGTGGCCTATAAGTTGGTTCTCTGTAACAGCTCTGAGGGGGGAGGTTTCTGTAATACAAGTGCTACAGCTCTGAGGGGAAAGGTATCCGGGCAGTCAGGAGCCAAGGAATACCACAAAGCCACACTGCACAACAAACCTCACACAAGAGACTTCCTGGGAAAAGACTTAAGAGGGTGCCTGCCTCTGCTCAAGTCAGGAGCAGCCGAGAAGTGCCCGAGATCGCAGGGTTTATATAGAGTTTCTTGGCGTTGGAGCGGTCATGGGTGGGGCTTTCCGGGGTGGGGATTGGTGGGATTTCAAGTCCTGGATTTAGGGTGAGCTCGGGGATTGATGGGATTTCAAGTCCTGGGTTTAGGGTGAGCTTAGGGATTGGTGGAATTTCAAGCCCAGGATTGCGCTCAGGCTTTTTACTCCAGAGGGCTAAGCTTGGCTGCCTGCACCTGGAGGGGATGGGTCCAGCCCTTCCGATAACATTAGAGTACTCTGTGGGTGGGACCTAGTGGATAGAGGTCCCCAGGAGTGGGGCCTGGCCACTCGTGTCTTGAGGGGCTTACAGAATATTGATGGGCCCAGTCTTGTTCAGGCGGAAACTTGGTTTTAAGAAGACCCTACACAGCCGGGCATGGTGGCGCATGCCTTTAATCCCAGCACTCGGGAGGAGAGGCAGGTGTATCACTGTGAGTTCAAGGCCAACCTGGTCTACAAAGTAGGTCCAGGACAGCCAAGGCTGCACAGACAAACCCTGTCTCAAAAAACCAAACAAAATAGAAGACCCTACACTATTCTTTACCATCAGAAGACCCACTGTTACCAAACACCTGGCTAGGATCTTTTACCTACACAGAAATTGTGCACTGACAAGCTTTTCCAGCACTGGCGTTTGGCAGCTTTTGTTTTCTTCAGTGAATTGGCAGCAGTGAGCAATAATAGCAGCGGGCAAGTGGGAGCGCTAACAGCTGGCGCCCTCTAGTGGCTAGTGCAGGCCTCCACTTAAGAGGGATGCTAAAGCCGGGCGTGGTGGCGCAGGCCTGTAATCCCAGCACTCGGGAGGCAGAAGCAGGAGGATTGCTGTGAGTTCGAGGCTAGCCTGGACTACAAAGTGAGTCCAGGACAGTCAAGGCTACACAGAGAAACCCTGTCTCGAAAAACAAACAAACAACAAAAAAAAGAGGGATGCTAGACTCTGTAAGCATCTTTCACATTATCTCTATTTTATGTGTGTGTGTGGTGTGGGTACCAGGTATATGCCTGTTGCCCTCAAAGGCCAGAAGAAGGAGTTGGATCCCCTGGAATTGGAGTTACAGATGGTTGCCAGCTGTCATGTGGGTGCTGGAATCAAACCCCCGTCCCCTGGAAGAGCAGCCAGTGCTCTTAACTGCTGAGCCACCTCTACAGCCCTACAGGAGAGCTCGGTGTGGACCTAGGAAGCTGGGCTTTCCCAGCCATTGGCTGTAGCTGGCGTTGCAACTTGCGGGCAAGGCCAAGCGTGAGGGACTCTTCACAGGAGCGGTGTTCCAGCTCTCGGGCCTGAGACTCTTGGCCCTAAGGCTTGGCAGTTCTCGGAAACTCTGCCAGTGACCAGAGCCTGCAGTTCCTCTCCCCGGGCTTCTGCCAGCCTTCTCTCCTTCTTTAACCTCAGCTCTCGGCCATCTTGACTGCCACTGTTCCCTTTGTTCCTGCCCCGGCCACGCCCCTGGGCTCTTCAGCTCTTCCGCCAGCTGCTAAGGAGCGGATGCTCTCTCCCTCTTTGCACCTGCTGACCACTCGCCTGTCTCTGCTGTTTCTTCTTTTTAAAATTATTTTATTAAGCCGGGCATGGTGGCACACGCTTTAATCCCAGCACTCTGGGAGGCAGAGGCTAGGCGATTGCTGTGAGTTCCAGGCCAGCCTGGTCTACAAAGCAAATCCAGTACAGCCAAGGCTACACAGAGAAACCCTGTCTTGAAAAATAAATAAATAAAATTAAAATTATTTTATTGGGCTGAAGAAAAGGTTCAGTGGTTAAGAGCTGCTCTTCTAGAGGACCCGGGTTCAAATCCCAGCGTCCACATGGCGGTTGCTGTCTGTAACTCCAGTTCCCGAGGATCCAACACCTTCACGTGCAAGAGAAACACCAAGGAACATAAGACAAAAAATAAATACATGATTTGACTTTTTTACTTTTAATTGTGTGTGGGGGCGGGGGCTGGAGAGATGGCTCAGAGGTTAAGGGCACTGACTGCTCTTCCAGAGGTCCTGAGTTCAATTCCCAGCAACCACATGGTGGCTCGCAACCATCTGTAACGTGATCTGATGCCCTCTTCTGGCCTGCAGGGGTACGTGCAGGCAGAGCACTGTATATATAATAATAAATAAATCTTAGCTGCGCGTGTGTGGGCAAGTGCATACAGTACAGGTGCTTTAGTGTGTATTCCAGGAGAGTGTCTCTAAGCCACTTCACTGAATCTAAGCAGCCCATGAATACAGTCAGAGGTGGGGAACTTGGGCCAATCAGCACCCCTCACATGGAGAGGAAGGTTTGTATTTGAACGAAACACTTCTCCAAAGCAAATCACAGCCTTGCCTCTTTGGCAGCAGTCAGTGCACTCCCAGCTAGGCCACCAAGAGAAGTGTCCCCTTCTGATCATAGGTAGACATTGTTGCAGGGTTGTCTAGTTCACTAAGGCTTGTTAGAGTGCAGTGTCTGGTATAAACTGCTTGAAACATTCCTGCAGGCGCTGCTGCCTCCAGGAGTTAGAGCAGCCAGCTGCAACTGTTGGGCAGTTCTTTCCGGGAATCCATGGAACAGTCAGAATGCAGTATTGTTGTTATTGTTATTATTGTTGTTGTTATTAAACAGTTATGTGCATGGGTGTTTTGCCTGTGTGCATGCCTGTGTACAGTGTTCATGTGATCCTCTTGGGTGCCAGGAGAGGGTAGATCTCCTAGGACTAGAGTTGTAGACTGTTGTGAGCCACCACGTGGCTTAACTGATGAGCCATCTCTCCAGCCCCCGGCAGGCCTTTTGCTCAAGGCAGCCAGGGCAACACCAGAGAGCCCAGGCTGCCCACTAAGGAATCATGTGTCTGCCTTATCCCCTCATCTTTTCTATTTGCAGGAACATAAACATCAGGGAAGTCTTCAATAATGGTATCATTAGCACAAATGATGATTTTAACAGTGCTTAACGCCCGCCCAGAGTACCAGGAGATGGAGGTCTCCTTCCTCTGTCTCACTACTCGGCTGCTACCATGAAGCAAAAGCTGAGAAAAGCCCCTGAGTGTCTTCAACATGGGAGTCCTTCCAAAATATCTCAGTTTTAAAGTAGGCAAGATCATCTTTTTAAATTTATGTATTATGCATACAGTGCTCTGCCTGCATGTACACACTTGCACACCAGAAGAGGGCACCAGATCTCTTTATAGATGGTTGTGAGCTACCGTGTGGTTGCTGGGAATCGAACTCAGGAACCTCTGGAAGAGCGGCCAGTGCCCTTAACCTCTGAGCCATCTCTCCAGTCCCGGCAAGATCATTTTGATCTTCCGAGACTTTCACAAGGGAAACCATTTTGCCAAGGAGATAGAGCAGACTCCAGCTTCTTTCCAATCTCACCTTAGGGTAAGGAGTAGAGAGCCCGAGAAGTACTGAGAGGGTCACAGCCACAGGCACAGTCTCCACCAACACACTGAATCACAAGCCGCGCCTACGCCTGTGTCCGCAGTGCTCTGGGACTATTGGGTCATGCTCAGTGATGTAGCCATTTGCACCATTTTTTTTGTTTTGTTTTGTTTAATGTATGGTTAGGTTTTCAGTCTCTCATTCTGTCTCTTCATCTTCTTCCTAGGTAGCTACGACATTTTCCTGACACTCAGCCATAAGGATATAAGCAGCAGCAGCAGCAGGCAGCAGCAGCAGCAGGCAGGAGCATGACTGTTTCTAGTCAAGGAGCCCACTGGACTGTCAGGGTGTTCCTCCGCGCTATCTGGAGGTCATTCCATTTCTCTGGAGGGGTGAGAATGCAAAGGAAGTCAAAAGTTCAGGGGGTCCTGGGGGCATCGAGGGTGGAGGTGCTGCTGCTGGCAAGTGGCCAGGAGGGGAGATAAGGTTCTATTTTGGAGCTGTTGGGGCTTTGCACATCAGCGGTACATTCCGGGAGATGATCTTCAGGCAGTCAGGGGAGGCAGGGCTAAGGTCAGGAGGATGGAAGGACAGAAGCTGCTTTAGGCGCCTCAGGTTGCAGAGGCAATGTCCTGGAGAAAATGGGCCATATGTGCATAGGGAGTGCAAGAGAGACCAGCAAGAGGGGTCTCCCTATTGCATGTGTACACGCACACAAGCACACACACATATAAAACCTTGCTTCACCCCGTGCACACACATGAGCCCACACAGTGAAGATGCAGACAGCAGAGAGGCCCCCCTTCCTCTGCAAAGCCTCCAATGTGCACTACCTCTGCTTACAGGGGCAGGCCCTGTGCCAACAGCTTTTGAAGGGAGACACACTCTGGTACCCAAAGTCTGGGCATACACAACTCCCAGTGGCAAACTCAGTGGACCTGGTCCATAAAGCCTCCGCACCTGGGTGGAGATGTTTATTTTCTCTTTATTCACTATTAACCTTTGCAGAGCACCTGTTTGTGTCGAGGCTACCCTTACATCGCTCCTCCAAAGTCATGGTGAGCCAGGTGAATCCTGGGAAGAACCTCATCTAGACTTGAGGCAAGACATGGCCTTCTGAAAATGCTCGTCCCCAGACAGTGTCCTCATGTGCACATATAGAGAAGAGGCTTGGTTCTGACAAAGATTCTCAGTTTGCCCAAACCACAGTCAAGGCCCCCAAGCCTTCTTGGCCTTGGTGGTCACTTTCTGTGTGACCTGTTTTAGCAAAGAACCTTCTTAGTCAGTTTGGTCACAGCCTCCACTCCCCATACCTGACCAGGTTCCTGACCCCTCCCCCTTCGTCCCTCTCCAAGTGATGGCTGGCCACTCTGTCTTGCCTTCAACAAAAATTCTAGACAGTTAATTTAGCCAGAATTCCCAGCTCTGGTGTTTTCTCTCAGTTGTTTTCCATCCACAGACGCTGCCTTTGGCTGCTTGCCCACACTATATCTGGAGTTGAGCCCAGTCTTTGTCCCCGATACATAACCCACTGCTGTGGTCCCTACACCTTTTTTTTTTCTTTTTCAAGACAGGGTTTGTCTGTGTAGCCCTGGCTGTCCTGGACCAGCTTTGTGAACCAGGCTGTCTTTGAACTCACAGCGATCCGCCTGCCTCTGCCTCCCAAGTTGCTGAGATTAAAGGCATGCGCCATCACGCCCAGCTCCCTACACCTATTATAATGAACTGGAATAAAGTCTGTCTTACTGTACTTCAAAAGCTATCACTGAAGGGTTTTTGTTTGTCTGTGACAAGATAAGGTTCTATCTATAGCCCGGGCTGATTTCAACCTACTGCCTATATCCCCCTGTTTAGCTTCTCTGCTCAGCGTGACTACACCTTTCTGGAGGAGGAGGAGGAGGAGGAGGAGGAGGAGGAGGAGGAGGGGAAGGAGGAGGTTGGAGTGCCCTGTCATGTAGCCACGGCAGCAGACACAGGAGTTCCCCATGGGTTACTGAAGCTCTCCAAACCCAGACGAACCAGCCAGAGCTGCTCCGTGTTCTCAGGCATGGCCCCAGCTCTATGATCTTGGTGCTTCCTGCCTTCCACTCAGGCATGGCTTCAGGTGGCTGCCCAGACAACCCTGGGTTCCTGTGGCGTTAGTGACCACCCAGCAAATGGGGCAGGAGGCCAGTGACATCCTGTTCCTTACAACATATGATCAGACCTCAAATTTGTGTTGGTCTTTCTCAAATGCTGGCTAATGCTACTGTTGGTGTCTGCTGGGGTATTGGCTAAACTCATCTGCAGGACAGGTCCGACCGGATTTTATTGGCTCAAAACAAGATGCTGCAGGCTGACCGTGCAGTTCCTAGTTTCTTACTGCTTGAGCTTGTACACGGCCATTTGATTGGAGATAGGGGTCCATGGGAACCTTCTTCCCGTGTACAGCCCCCTGGTGAACAGCTAAGGGTCAGACCCCTGTCTGTATATAATCTCTTACTCTGTTTTTCTGTTGATAGGGTGTCTCTCATGAGGCAGTCTTAGCTGACTTGGAACTTACAGTGTAGACCAGATGCCTCAGACTCAGAGATCCACTTGCCTCTGCCTCCTGAGTGCTAGAATTGGAGGTATGAACCCCTATGCCTAGCTTTATCCCTTTTTTTTCTCTCTCTCTCTCTCTCAGCACTGTGCCCTTTGGATTCCCAAGCAGGCAAGGGTAGAACTTCCAGCTTGGGGGTCAGCATGCCACGGGCTGCCTTGCTTTCCAGGTGGAGCAGCAGCAGCTTTGACTCTTGGTTGAGCAGTGCGTCATCACTCCCGGGTAGCGCTCACACTCAAGGGCTCTGTTACCCGGAGAGGAGTTGCGGGAACTCGCCCAAGCCCAGGTCCGTCTGTGCTTACTTGATTAACTGTTGGGTGACTCGGGACAGTGGATATGCCCAGAAGCTTTGAACCAGGACAAGATTACTCCAGGCAGACCGCAATGGTTGGACGGGTGCTGTCCAGAGCTGTGCAATTCCTAATGCCTTCATTTGAAGCCTCTGGGGATGTGAGAGTCGCCTCACCGTGGGGTCTGTTCTGCTGGTTAACTCTGCAGAGACACAGCTCTACACCTGGCAGCTCCCTGCCCTGCTCCGGGATTCCTCTGCAGGAGTATCAATGCAGTGTGGACTGAAATTCCCAGGGCGAGAGCCACACCCGTGTCACAGAGTCTATAATCAGGCTGGACCGATTTGAACTGTGATTGTTGAGAGCCAGAGCCTAGTTATCTCGAGCTATCTTTAGCCCCTCAACACCCACTCGTGGCCCATCTCCATGTTTGACCTGACATCCTTGTGACTATTTAGGTAAATCTTTTTTGGAATGTGTTAACAGACCACAAGCTTCCACCAACCCAAAGCTAAGAATGTATCTGAGGCGAAAGGAGGCTCCCATGTCTGTCTTTTTAGAAGACAGGAAACAGCTACTGCCTGGTTGTATGTGCCTGAAAATTTGCTGAAAGTGGAGTCTTTATTCTGGAGTTGGGAGCCCAGCCTGACTTAATTACTGTGGAGGAAGAGAAGGCAAAAGTGACTGTACAGGTGCTAAGGAGTATCCACAGAGATGAGAGCTCGTGGCCAGCCATTGGGTGCTGTTAAGGTGTGGCCCAGTTGGATGACAGAAGAGGAAATAACCCCCTAGACAGAGAGGGAGGCATGCCTGCTTCTTCATCCTGGCTATGGTTCCCTCTATATTGCCACATCTTCATCTGTCAGTCTAGAAGGTTCCAGAAGTTTCACTGCACTTGCGGGCCTACTTCTTCTGACTCTACAGTATGTCTGGACCCTCTGGTCTCCTGGGCAGTGAAATTGGAGCACGGCGTTTGTGCCAGGTGGGAACCCCAGCCTGTGGAGGTCTGGGTTAGAAGGCATGTGGATAGCCTGCGGGACAGCAGGCACCCGTCAGGCCTTGACAGCATAAGGCTTTGAGAGGCCATGCCTTCTGGAGAAGTATGTGGAGTCACATAGTCCTCATACTAGGGCAGCAGCTTAGAGTCTGGTTCTCACAGAATCAGCGCTGTTAATTCAGCTCAAGAAAGAATATGTGGAGAGGAGCTGGCTGGGAGCTGGGCAGGAGCTGAGATGCAGGGCTTAAGGGGTCTCAGCGTGGAGAGCAAAGGACTCACTCAGGGTCCCAGCCTCCACTGCCTGGGCCTTTAGGGAGCAGCTTGTGCTGTGTATCCTGCCAGCCCGGTCAGCCCTGTCCTTAGAGAGTCCCTTTGTTGCCATGTCTTCTGGAAGGATGGCTTGCTGGGCCATACTGATAAGATCATGGAAAAACAAAATCTCCTGTTGATGGAGATCTTCTCACAGACATCTTGCCCCTGTGTGCAGCCAGGGCAAACCTATTCCATCCACCTTATGGAGAGGTAAGGGACCCATATGTCTCTCACACACACACACACACACACACACACACACACACACACACACACACGGTGACTCCTGAGTCCCCCCCGATTGGGCCATCTGGATATGCTTTATTCAAAGGAAAAAAAAAATAACCTCCTATCTTTACGACTGGGAGTGCATTTACAAGCGCAGCCAGGCGCCTTCTCCCCGCTGGGGAAACTGGGAGATAAGGATGCTGTCTTCCTTGGTGATGACATTTCAAGTGGGGCTCCTGGGTCATTAGGAAACAGCCCTGGGCTGGGACTCTGGAGAGAGGCTCAATGAACTTTCAGATGGATTTATATAAGTAGAGGACAAGAAAAATCCTATAATTACAAGATTCCTAAGCAAATGCTCCAGTGAAAGATAAGGGGTTTGTTTATTTTAAAAACTTTAGGTGGGGGTGGGGTGGAGTGGGGTGGGGGTGGTGGCGCATGCCTTTAATCCCAGCACTTGGGAGGCAGAGGCAGGTGGATCACTGTGAGTTCGAGGCCAGCCTGGTCTACAAAGCAAGTCTAGGATAGCCAAGGCTACACAGAGAAACCCTGTCTCAAAAAACCAAACCAATGGGGCTGGAGAGATGGCTTAGAGGTTAAGAGCACTGACTGCTCTTCCAGAGGTCCTGAGTTCAATTCCCAGCAACCACATGGTGGCTCACAGCCATCTATAATGTGATCTAATGTGCACTGTATACATAATAAATAAATAAATCCTAAAAAACAAAACAAAATAAAACACACCAAACCAAACCAAAAAAACCTTACTATTTATTCATTTGTGTGTGTGTGTATGTGTGTGTATGTTATTTGGATGTGTGACTGTGCATCATATATGTGTCTTGTGCCTGCAAAGCCCAGAAGAGAGCACCAGATCCCAGAAACTGGAACTACAGGCAGGTGTGAGTCTTCATGTGGGTGCTGGGGAACAAACCAGAATCTTCTACAAGAACAGACAGTGCTCTTCACCACTGAGCCATCTCTGAAGTCCCTATTTGTTTGTCTGTTTATTTCTAGGTGAGGGTTTTTTTTTTGTTTGTTTGTTTGTTTGTTTTTAAATTCCCCTGAGACAGAGTCTTGCCATGTAACACTAGAATTTGCTCTAGATCAGGCACTGGCCTTGAACTCAGAGAGATTGACCTCGCAAGTAATGGTTTTAATGATTAAAAAAATAAGATGTCAGGCAACAGATATTATATAGAGAGGTTTATTATATGACCCTGGGGAGAGAAGGAAAGGCGGGAGAGGTACCAGAGACAGAGGAAAAGAAACAAGAGGGGGTGGGGTGGTAAGAGAGATGGGTGAGGTGGCTCCGTCCTTTTATATACTGGGCAGGGCCACGCCCAATGGCAGGTAGGCAATGACATCACAGGTAGGCAGACTGGGGCAGAATCCTAACAAACAGCACTTCATGCATGCACCACCACACCTGGCTGCCTTTTTTGTTTTGAGTTTTTTGAGACAGGATTTCTCTGTTTTTTTTTTTGTTGTTGTTGTTGTTGTTGTTTGTTTTTTGAGACAGGGTCTCTCTGTGTAGCCTTGACTGTCCTGGACTCTCTTTGTAGACCAGGCTGGCCTCGAACTCACAACTATCCGCCTGCCTCTGCCTCCCGAGTGCTGGGATTAAAGGCGTGCGCCACCGCGCCCGGCTGAGACAGGGTTTCTCTGTGTGCCCTCGTCACGAACTCCCATCAGCCCCGTCACTGGTTAGCGGTGTGTTCACAGTCTCGACTTGCTGTTGGTAAGGTCATGTGTAAGGGTCTTGTGTGTCTTCTAGGTTTTCAGCAACAGAGATTTCTTAAGTATTCGCTGATTGTCTTGTGTTTTATTGGTATCTATTGCGATGTTACACAATAGTCACATGCAAGTTGAGTACCTTGTCATATTTGTTTCTATCTACCTATATGTAACTAAAACTGAGTAAATAGATCTGCCTCCTCAAACATCCTTCTCTTTTCTTTTTAAAGGCCTCCGATGTCCACCCTTCCAGCCCTTTTGAGAAACAGGGCCCATTGTCCTTATTTGTAGCCACCTTCCTGTGCTGTGGCACACTACAGCTTATTTCTAATTGAACACGGTACCTTCTCGGCACCCTTTTCCCCGTTACTGTTTCCTGTTCAACTTCTATGAGACCAACATTTAACCTCTTATTTTAATAAGAATCACCCTCTAGATGTCTCTGCTTCTACCCCTTAAAGATGACATTAGGGCATTGTGCTACCCACCTGAGTTCTGCCCTGAGCGCCCAGATAAGACCAACACCTGCCATTAGGGAACCACATTGTAGGGAAAAGATTCTCCCACAAGCCTTTGCATCCAGGGTCTGCTGGGCATGGCTGGGCATGGGTGGGGTCTTCTAAAAGAGGAGGAGCTGAAGATGACTGGAATCCCTCCATGGAAATGGGAAAACTCTGATGCTGTTGTTGCAGCAAGGGCAAGAAGGTTGGGGTGTCCCTATGTGGGGCTCTGGGGTAAGATGGGTTAGAAGGTTCCAGAGGACCAAGAAGAGCTCTGGGGCATCTGGAATGGTCACCTCAGATTAGAGTATGGTGTCTTCAAAGCAAAGAGGGTCAGAAGTGGAGGGTTTGTATGTAGTCATCTGATAACTTCAGGAATAACGTTCTCTCTCTCCAGTTCTTTCTCACTTCCTCCTAGCTCCCAGCTCCCAGCTCCCAGTTCCAGCTCCAGGCTCCCAGCTCCCAGCTCCCAGCTCCTAGCTCCCAATTCCAGCTCCTAGCTCCCGGCTCCCGGCTCCCAGCAGGCTTGGAGAGAGGCAGGGCAGCAGAGAGCTGCTTCTCAGCTCTGGTTTGACAGAACAGTCACTAGTTTTCTGTCTCCCTTAGGAGCTTGTTGGGGAGAGTCACCTGCTTCTGCAACCTGCAGGGAAGGGGGAGGTGGGGACACTACCAATCTTTAGGGCAGTCCCTTTCCTGCTCTCTAGCTAGTTACACGACCCAGTGACAAAGCCCTTGACACGAGGGGCTCCTGAAGCAGGAAGCCCATTTCTAGCATCCGCATGTGATCTGGCTCCCCATCTAGTGTCATGTCCCATCATGCCGTGGTCTTCTTATACTTCCAATGTGATTGTGATCCCCTCCCCTCTAGTGTCATGTCTGGTCTTCCTATCCTTCCAGTGTGATTGTGACATCCCCCACCCCCACTCCCAGAGGTGCTTGCTGGGAATGGAACCCAGGGCATGGGACATGCTAGGCGAGGCTTCCACCACTGAGCCACCCCTACAGTTCTGACTGTGATTTTTGTTGTTGTTGTTGTTGTTGTTGTTTGTTTTTGTTTTTGTTTTTTTCCACACAGGGTCTTTCTGTGTTAGCCTTGGCCATCCCAGACTCGCTTTGTAGACCAGGCTGGCCTCGAACTCACAATGATCCACCTGCCTCTGCCTCCCAGAGTGCTGGGGTTAAAGGCGTGCGCCACCACGCCCGGCTCCTGGCTGTGTTATTTTAAAATAGGTTCCTCGGCCGGGCGTGGTGGTGCACGCCTTTAATCCCAGCACTCGGGAGGCAGAGGCAGGTGGATCGCTGTGAGTTCGAGGCCAGCCTGGTCTACAAAGTGAGTCCAGGACAGCCAAGGCTACATAGGGAGACCCTGTCTCAAAAAAACAAAAAAACAAAAAAACAAAACAAAACAAAAAAAGGTTCCTCTGTGCTTTTCCCACAGGGTCTGAATAGCCAGAATATCAAGAGGCAGATAGGCAGTAGACCTGGGTGCACAGGGAGGCTATGTGTTTGGGGGTCCCTGGGACTGTATCACCAGCTAGGGGGCTGGGCAGAAAGTTTACTGAGTATCCAGTAGGAGGGTTCTTCCTGCGTCAGACCTCAGGAGCTGGGCTCCTTCCTGGGCTCCGTGGAGGTTGCGTGCATATCCCATTTTCTGTCTTGGAGCCCAGCGGTGGGCAAAATAATGGTTCCTGTTTTACTTGGCAGTGTGGGGGTGAATCACAGGGCCCGTGTCCCTACCTGGTCCATCCCCACCCCATCTGTCACAGTCAAGCCAACACCTCGGTTCTAGTTCAGGCACAGAGTTTATTGAGGTGACCCCAGCCTGCATCTACTCCTCCTTCTCATCGCCGTGAGTGATGATGTAGCAGAGAGACTTGTAGTCAATGTTGCCTGCCAGGTCCATGGGGGTCAGGGCAAACAGCTGCTCCACCTGCAGGAGGTGTGGCCACAGAGATATGACCTAATGACACTCTGTCCCAGCAGCCGTGCTTTGGGACTCCGCCTTTTCAACTCCAAACTGCAGTCTGACTTTTTTTTTTTTTCTGTTGGTGAACAGATTAGGAAGTGGGCCCAAATGGGGGAGGGGGCCAAAGGGCTCAGCTGAGCACAAAGATAAAGCCACCCTCTTCTGAGTGTCAGGTCTCCCTTCTGGATCTCATCAGAGACCCCCATCTCTTCTGGGGACATCCTGTTACACATTTGGCTTGGCCCACACAGGATCTGGGTTCTGAGTCCCTGGTGCGGTGCAGGGGTCAGGGTGGGGGTCATGAGGCCTTCCCAATGCTAGAGTAGCAATGCTAGGGACATTGATGGGGTCAGGGGTGGTCTCACCTCAGCAGGAGAGAACTTGTCCGCCTGGGTCATTAGAAGCTGCTTGAATCTGAGGAAAGAGAAGGCCTGAGCTGGGAGGGAGAGTGACTGGGGCCCAGGGAAGGACTAGTCACCTGCTTGAGAGACACAAAGGACCTCACCACCTTCTTGTTTCCCTGCAGTGCCCACCCTCGTGTGTGTGTGTGGGGGGGGGGGAGCTCCCTCACTTACTCATCTTTGTTCACCACGCCCTGGCCGTTGGGGTCAAACATGCGGAAAGCACTCAAGATGGCTTCCTCCGGGTCGGTCCCTGGGGGTGGAGGCAGTCAGGTGAATGTCATATCCTCATCCTCTAGGTACCACCCAGGACCTTCGTACAGTACAAGGGAGATAGAATCTTCCCTGGGGGTGGTGTTGGTGGAGGGGTACAGTTAGCCGGGGGGGAGGGGGGGAGACGCTGAAGGGCCAAGGCTACCTCAACTGGATAAAGATAAGGCGGGGAGAATGAGAGGGTGCAGAAGAGGTGTTTGTGTGTGGGGGGGGGGGGGGGGGGAGTTCACCCTACAGAGTGTTTCTTGAGGATCAAAAGTGTTGACAGGCTTGCCTGGGAAATTGGTGTTGGGATTTGGAAGTGGCTGGATTTTGAACCCAAGTCAGCCCAAGGTGCCTCATATCCTCTGCATCAGCCATGGCTAGGCAGGGCCCACAAGTTTCAGGTGAGGTCAGGTGAGCCTTACATGGGGGGCAGGGGGCAGGTGAAGTGAGGCAAGCCTTACATGGGGGGCAGGGGAGGTCAGGTGAGCCTTACATGGGGGGCAGGGGAGGTCAGGTGAGCCTTACATGGGGGGCAGGGGACAGGTGAGGTCAGGCGAGCCTTACCATCCGGCTAAGGAGACTCAGACCTGATACAGACTCACCATTGAGTTTCTCCCCAAAGAGCGTGAGGAAGACAGTGAAGTTGATGGGGCCTTTCCCTTCTTGCAGCATGGCGTCCAGCTCCTCCTCTGGGACACTTACCCTTCCTGTGAGTAAGACGTGGGATGTCCCAGGCTGCCCTCCCCTGCTTCCTAGGCAGTGAGGGGAGAGGCTGGGGCAGCTCCAGCTGTGGGGGGCTGGTGGGGGTTGGGGGAGTGTGACTAGGCAGGGCACTGCTTCTCGGAGCAGGTTCCAGAGGAGAACAAGATAGATCATGGGGAGGGGGGGAGGGGCAGGAGTGTTGGTCCACAGATCTGCTCACCGAGCTGGGAGTAGGTCTCCTTCAAGTCTGACTTGCAGATGATGCCATCTCGATTCTGGTCAATGCAGCTGAAGGCCTGGGAGGAGAGGGCCATCAGGCGGGAGCTACCACCCCCTCCCTCTCAGAGAAGGCAGGAGGTAAGGGGGAGTCTCGGGTGGTGTGAGGAGCAAGGTTGGAAGGAGAACCACTGACCTCCAGAGAAGAGAGGTGTGCACGGGGTGTGGAGTGGGCCCCCCTGGGGTGAGAGGCTGGCGGCGGAGCTAAGATACTCACTTCTTTGAATTCCTGAATCTGGGCTTGTTCGAACATTGAGAAGACGTTGGAAGAGCCACGTTGGGCCTGCTTGGTGGCTGCAGCTTTGCCACGGGTCCCAGCCTTCCTACTGGCCTGTAATAATGACCAATCCGTAGGGCCCACTCTCCAGTTCTCCAAAGACCGCCCCCTACCACATAGAGCCTCAGGGCTCTCCCAGGAGTGCCAGGAGGGGGCCTTTCCCCATCCTTGGAGATCACTTCCCCAGAGCCCAGCACAGGCACAGAAGTCCCTGGCTCTGCCCCTGTGCAGCGCCTAGTGCCTGGGTGTGACTGGCCTCTGTGACTCACCATGATCTGCGGTGGTCTGGCTGTGTGATCTTGCCACCAGGCTCTTTATGTCTCAGCCTTATCACCCAGAGGCCCAAATAAGGAGAGGAATGGATGCCTGGACTAAACTTGGAAGCCCCCCTCCCACTCCACCAACCCCCCCGCCCCTCCCCCCCGCTGGTGGAGGAAGACGGAGGATGGAGGGGCAGGTAGATCCCACTCACACTCCTGGTGACCTTCCAGACCCCCAAGTGTAACATCCTAAGATCCACCCATCTCTTGTGACCAGGTTCCATGTCTTCCCCAGGGCAGAGATGCTCAAAGCTTTCTGCCATGTTGAAGGACCCTGTGACTACTTACCTGATCATTCCATCCTGTAAGCCCAGCCTGGACCCTGGCTAGTGCTGTCCTTATCCTTTGGACTTGGGAAACAGGGTAGGTTGCAGGATGACCTCTGTCTGAGTCCTCCGGGTTGGGTGAAACCCCTGAGCTCTGGCCTGCAGCCAGGCGGACAACAGAAAGATAGCAGTTCTGGGCAGGCTGAGAGCCCCACAGAACCATTTGCTTGGTTCTAGGGTAACTCAGGCATGAGGTGACAGATCCCCAGTGGCTCTCCTCACATTCTGACCTGTGCTGTTGCTTGTACCTGCCCTGCTGAGGCACTCGTACCCTCCCTCTTTGAAATCTTGCTGTTCATTAAGCTCCATTTCAACTCCGCCCCTCCCACCCCCAAGAAAGTTCTCTCTGACGTTCCCAACCAAGAGCTGTAGCCTACTCCTGGGCACCCAGCCCGCTCAACATCTGGAGTCCAGACGCCCTGCCACGTGGCAGGCCTGTGTGATGCTGTTTCACAGGGAAGTTTGGGTTCCTGTGGAAGTGGTTCACAGAGCCTACCGAATGGTTCTGGGTTGTGGACCAAAGGGCTCCCATTGCAGTCAACAACAACTTCTTCTTCTTCTTCTTCTTCTTCTTCTTCTTCTTCTTCTTCTTCT